>WBRY01000007.1:0-600000 GCA_011800735.1 Peronospora destructor | reverse complement strand
GACGTTAAGCTTTCCCTTTTCAATGTGCAAGAGTGCTTAAAACAATGTTGTGTATGCGGCGTGCATGCTGCTTCGGTGCTCCGATCACTGTATCATTTTGCCTATCCATGATGTCCACGCTCGTCGACGAAAGCATCTTCGAATTCCAGGTTGACAAGATCCTCTTTGCTTGACAGCGAGTGCCAAAGCAACCACAAGACACCACAAGTTCGGAACGGATGTTGCGCCATTAGTGCACAGAACCGGTAGATTTGCTGCAATCGAGCCGATAGCTGCCGTGTCCGTCTTTGAGAACACGTGGACCTTCTGGTGGTGCGTGTCGTGCGTGAAAATGCTGATGGACGGCATTGATCTTGCATTGTTCGTGCATGAGCATCATGAGGTCCACGTGTTCATTTCCACAAAGCTACACCGGTGTGAATATGAGAGGCTTAATACCCATGGCGTCGATGGCATTATTTGAAGCTATCGGCATCCCTTTGGTGCGCCCTGCAGTGTAGCTACGTTGAGGCTGTCAATAGTGTCACGATCTTTGCATTCTTGTCAACAGTTTTGGATAGCGTGTAGAGCGTGCACTTAACGGCGATCTCAATGCCAGGTGACTTCGAAGCCTAGTTCGATTTTGCTTCTGAAGACGGCAATAAACGTCTCAAATTGCTGCTTGTCATACGTGAAAGCCTGCACATTTGCTTGATCGCTTATGTCTTTCGAATGCGTGGTCGAGCAAACAGCTCGACTTCTTCCTGACATAAACCAAATACCATTCGATCAGTTGTACAAACCTAACAGGCCAAAGCCTATTCGCCATAACATAAGTATCGCTTTTTATTCTACAACGTGTGCAATCTAAACTTCTCCAGATACGCCAAGTCGCACAATTCGTTTATCGAGTACTTTGCTTGTTCCGAGCTAGCTGGAATTGCTTTTTCCTTCTTCTCTTTCCTGCAAGAGTCATGACGACCAATTTTGACTTTGTCAGACACAGGTTCGGCCTCAGCCATGAATCTTCGCAACGTCAAATTGAACCTTGACAGATGAAAGTCGATAGGCTCGGTCATCTCTTTCGGCCGAAAGCGAGTATACCTATCGCGCTCATAAATGTCCACCTCCTCAACGACAGGTTCTAGGTCTCCACGCCTCGACGTTTTCGTGTTTCGAGTCGACGCTTCCGTCGTCGTATGTCGACGGGATTGCGGTCGGAGGTCCGTAGCCGGAAGATGAAAATTAATCTGCTGACCACTGCTCTTCTTACTCTTACATAAGCTGTTGTTGCCTGCAGTCGAGACGCTTTTCGTGGTCTCCGGTTGATATGTCTGCTTCTTGGTTTCCTTAAGAGGAGCATCATAGCGCTTAAACTCGCGCTGAACTGATGGAAGCTTTGCATTCATGGCAGTGTGAACTGAAGCAAGAGAACTATTAGCTGGATCTGCTGCCACCGGGCGTCTTCCTCGCTTTGTTCGCAAAGGTTTGCTCACCGTGTGCTTGCCAAGCTGCAGCTCAGCTGTCAAAAGCCTCAATTCAGTCTGTTTATCCGACGCGTTCACGATCGACTTGTTCCTTGTAAAGTCACACGACTGCGACGTTAGGACGTCTCGCCTGTCCATCTTTGTATGCTTCATTTGCTTGAGTTCAGTCGGCGTAGCGTCGCGAATAACCATCGTTAAAGATTTTGGTGTAAAGTCGCACGAATACAATATCGCAACTTCTCTTCTACGACGTTGCAATTCCATCGCATTGGAAGGTTCTCGAGCAGTTTGTCGCTCTGTAATATTAGCTCGAAGCAGTTGTCGAGCCCTGGATGATGGTTTCACCATGTCGACCGACCGCGATGTCGGTGTAATTGTCGACATGTGACGACCTCGAGGTAGGTCCGTTATCGGTAGCTTTCGTTCTTTGGGATTTTGACGAAGGGTGCTACCCCATTCATTCCGATCTCTCGCCATGTTTGAGAGTGAACGAATACAATGTCCACTTGAAAGGGGGACTGAAATCGCCCGAAGTAGACGATTTGATTCCCGAGGTGGAGACCGCAATGCTTTGGCCTCCGGGTGCAACCGAACACACGACATGCACGTGTGTTGATGACGGACATACTCTGGTAAATGCATTGAGCTCTGGTTCGTCGCCTGAGTGTAACATTTCTCACAAATTTGCTGTACAGCAGTATTAAGAGGCACCGTTAGGACCAAATGTATCAAAAACCATCAGTCGATGACACTGGAGCGTACCGTTCGACAATAGCAACAAAGTTCTTGATTTCGAAATTGTTGATGAGAAGTCACGATTCCTTTGCAGTTGACCATCGGAGTGAAGAAATGTTTAGTCTCAGTCGAAATGCACAATGAATGCAGAGGGAAGATGGAGGCTTGGAGCCAGATGAGGCGTCTCAAATGGCCGTAGGATCCTAAGAGAGGACTAGCAATTTGCTGGCGTTGGTGCAGTCGTAGCAGCTGGTACGACATTCGATAGGTGAAACATTACCAAGAAAAGTACCACCTAGTGCTGAATTGCGTCAACAGTGATGAGCCCGGAATGGAGATAATCAAAACTAAGCATATCAAACTCTTGTGCCATTAGCAATGCTCGATATTCGATTGTGGAGCTCTAGGGCTGAAGAGGTAAAACACCATCAGGTTCACAACATGGAGGCAATTTCTTGAAGCATACGGTCTGATTGCTGGCTCAAGATTCGAAAGCATACAATTATTACTGACATTTTCTCAGCTAGACGAGTGGCTACGATCAGTTGTGCGTCGGCATATCATGCTTGTTAACTATCGAAAACTTCAGAACGGTCTGACTGACTGTTTTTGACCACCAACTGCTAAACGAGAACACAGTTTTTTCCTGGTGCAACAATATGAACTCCTTTTCACTCAACAATGAGAGGTTGACAATGTAACCATTGCCAGTGTGATGAAGTTTATGCGATGGGGGGCTGGTCTAAAACCAGTAATGTCACTCTAATTCTGCTCTGTCTGTTCATATCACTAAGCACGCTCATGCAGTTCTCAATCGGCAGCCAAAGGCGAGACCTTCCTGGAAGCCAGTAAAAACTGGACCCAAGGTAAAAGGGGGGAGGGTTTCTCCTTGCTGCGTGCGCTATAGGAGGCAGCGCAGCGTGCGACTTGAATGAGAAGCGGGCCGCAGAATATCCTAGGTGCGGAGCACGTCGACGACGGATCGAATCACCCTGCACATCAACCAGTTCCTACTCTTCACGGTTTTCCTACCAATCACCGACCCGTCGCTGAGCTTGAGCCCGGTCCCACGAAGAGAACTCCCTCAAGACCGTGATGACCCCGTTGAGGTCCAGTACCGGTTGTTTATGTACAGTAGCACCGGACCAGATACTCTTCGTCCAGTGATGCGTCTGGGCAAATCTGAGCACGTTGTGGACCCCGAGATCCGACCCGAAGAGCAAAGTAAGTCGACTACGAGGTGAAGGCCAGGGATTACGTCATGATGGCTCGCTGGGACTACTGCAGTGGTAACCGGACTCCTAGTCAAGCGTCCTCTGTCTCCTGAATCAGATTGCTCCGAGAGCGAGAGCAGCCCAGCCATCCGGTTTAAAGTGCACATAAGAAGCTAACCCCGGACTTGGTCAACGGACTGATCCACGGGCCCTTGTGGGAGTGCCCCGCCGTGAAGCCCGAAATCTTGAACCAGCAGAATGAGAAAGCGAGAAGTAAGAAGATGCGTCATGGTAGATGAAACGAGCAGTTAACCACCAGACATCTTATTAGTGATAAGTAGCTATAATAGACAGTCTGCGCCTCTCTCTCACTAAGCACGCTCATGCGACGGCCGCACGAGTTCCACTCTCTTGCACCATTTGATGATTTATCCGGGGCATATCACTCGAGCAGGTAGTTGCACGCAACGCCCTCCCATCTGTAAAATGGTTTACTTGTTGCTACTCATTGCAAATGAACTGAATCAGACTACAGATTTGATCTTTTACGGGATATACGGCCTCAGACGCAGCATGACGCTGTCCTGAGCTAAAATGAACACTAATGCCTCGTCAAACAGGCAATGCCAATGCTTTGCCTGCACTATCAGTACATTAGCGCCAATAACTTTGTGGTCCTAGGTTCGGCACCTTGGTCGCACTCAAAGAGATGTTAAACAATGGCCAGACAATCTGCAGCGCTTCCGTCAAAAGTTGAATAATCAACTCTCTCATTTCATAAGCGGCCGGAACCTCCATGGCAAATGGCGTCTCTCCTCAATGCAATACCATCTTCAATATCGAAATTGGAAGCTGAAGCGATCTCTCTACCGGGCGTCCTTGTAAGCATTCAGGTAGTCAAGATCAATGGCAAATTTGGTGGGGTCGTCCTTGACATCATGGACCACGGTCGACTTTCCCTGTCGTTTCGTACGAATCCGTCGTGGTGAAGCTGTGGTAGGACAAGCTTGGCTTCTATTCATCTGCACCGCATCATAGTAATGGTACATCCGCAAAAGCATACGAGTATACGAGGCGCTTCGTCGTCGTTCTCGCTCTTCTTCTGTTTCATCTTGCTTTCGGAGCTCCACCTGGGGCAATGCAGTTGTCGCTCTTCTTCTGCATTGCCTTGTTTCCGTAAATCTACTTGGCTGCTGTCTACAGTCTAGCGCATCTTGTTCCAGCGGTGTCATTGCAGAAAACCTTGGCGACGACGAGCTCATGTCGAAGTAATCAAGTGGTAATTCAAGTGCCCGGGACATCGCTGTCGTTCTTATCCGCAGATCCTGATGTTCCCATCTGCAAGGCTCAGGTTGTCCGCCGCTAGGCTTGCTTCTACGACTTGAGGTTCTGGCAGAAGTCCGATGTTGCGTGGTAGAAGGTTGGGTCTTGACTTCAATCGCGCTGACTCTGCGATTCGACATGACCGACTCCTTGGACACGTGATGAATTGTATATTGTTGCTGTAAACTGCACCGGTGGGCAGCTTCTTGCTGTAATTCAGATGTTTGCGTCGACTGCCTTCTACCGTCACGTGTTTGCGGTTCACGCGTGTCTTTCCGGCTATCACAACACTTAGATGGTGGTTCACAGACCGTCAGTCGCTGTCCTTGAGCATTGTGCGACATATTTTGAATTCTTCGCTGGTGATGCGCCTTCTCCTGCGGCTCCATGTGCTCAAATCTCGTCGCACTACCCGACGATCGTGGCTGATCGAAACCCCTCTCTTCTCGCTGGTGAAGCTTGCGGACGTGTTTTCGATCCGGGTCTCTCACCTCATGAGGCCTCTCAGCTTGTTGTGGCACCTGACGCTCTTCAGCACAAGTCGTGCACATGAATTTAGTGCAAGGGCTTTTGTTGGTTAGGAACTGCCATCGCAATGGTTTGAGCTTTGTACAAGTTCCTGGATCATCTGATGGTGAGCCGAACGCAAAGAGCACTGGTGTAGGCTTGTTGCTGAAGTCCTGTTGCCATGTTCCACAAGAGGTATCGAAAAGTAAATGCAATTTGAGACCCTCACGAATTCCAAGAGACCCCCCATAGTGTTGTGGAACATACCTCACCGCAGAAACCACACTGTCCCGAATTGGAGCTCGTCATTATACTTTCTTGATCTCTGTAAGAAGTGAGAACTGACGGAAGAAGCTTTCTGGTCGCAAGAAAAAACAGCAACAAAGTGAAAATATGTTGATGTACCTAATGCCTGCCTCTATTAGAATGCTGATTTAACCGGAATGAAGTCGTGTCCACGGAGATTTTGCAAAACGGTCGCTGTCTTCCGAACATCAAAATTCGGAGATGGTCGACATGTGTGTACTGACGTTGAAACTTGAAGATGGTAGATTTGCCACTACGATATGTATATACTGACGTGGATAGGACGCTGAAGCTCGGTGATTGAGTCAGGACGCGTGGTTAAAGGGGACAAGGTTACGATGTTATGTCCGACCCTCACTTGCATTGCACGTGTCTTACATAAATGAGTCGCTGCATATTTGCGCTACACTAGTGTTTCCACAGAGACCAGATCTAGTCGAAGCATACCATTACAGCCGAGCTTTAGATGCTGGTTCAATGGATACATGAGCACCGATTCCCGGAACGGCGGAATTGCACTGCAACTACGGTCACCGAGTTTACTCAATACAGTCGTGTTTACAAACTTTCTCACCTGCATGCTTATCTCGGTCGTGCGTACGTATCCAGCGGCTCTGCAGACCTTGTAAGTTACATGTGCTTGCTTCAAGTAGTCTGCGTCGTCTTGTTTTTTTGCTCTGTCGTCAGCTTAAAGCTCGCCAAGTACGACAAGTCACACGGATTTGCCTTCGAGTACCTGATCGAAGACGAGCTTGTCCTCGTTGATAAAATCGCTGGTGCCAACGGCCTTTGTGACACTTGGCTAGACTGGCGGTAGCGGTCGTGATGGCGCTTTCCAACTACAGTGTGACAGCGGGTGAAAGCCTGGAGGCAACGTTCTCGATCTGTCAACTCCATTGGTTGAACCGGAACAGAGTTTGTAGTGTAGCGTCGCATCCGCGAATTCAATTCCTCAAGAACGAGGTCGACTTGGCTACTCACCGGGGTGGAGTTCACATTACTAGTGTTAGCTTGGCCGCCATTCGGAGATGTTTTCTGTTGTGACGGCGCAGAACTGACTGGTTGTCTTGAATTTCCTATCGTTCGACGTCGACGACGAGCAACGATATCATCATTGTCCGCCCTGTTTGATGGCGAACGGGTTGACGCACGTGTATTACAACGCCGTCGTCGATGTTCTGCGTCATCAGTCGGCAAGTAAAACGTCTCATGCGGGAGAACTGTAAGCAAAACAAGTTGGAAGTCACCATGTGAGACGACTATGAAAAGCTGTAGCAATGCATCTACGAACAAACATTCGGAATTGCGGGCAGGATTCAAGTTCTGGTGGAGCATCTTCTCCTGGCTAGGCTGAAGTAATTGATTTTCCTGATCAAGCACGAGTGACGGCTTGCCTTCATCGTAAAACCATGTAGGATAGTCCTCGCCGCTCAATGACGAAATGCTTCCACATCGCATTTCACCTTCTTGGTGAGCTGTCAAAATACCGTGGGTCTCTCCGCTCGCATCCAGATCGTTGTATCCAGTCTCCGTCTCCGGAACAATCTTCTTACCACGTCGATGTGTGCAGGAAAAGCACACAACCTGGCCGCGAAGGATTCGGTCCACTTTGTAGTTCCGCGACGCGATGTCATTGCATTTATCGCACATGAGCTACAGTTTTCACAGAACATATTAGCACTCGATCTTTGCTATCTTTGTTTGGCACATATAAGACGTACCGATCCGCACAAAACGCACCTCTTCTTGCGCTTCCAGATCGATATATGGTTGGCACAAGCGCCACAGCGTCTCTCGGCTTGCAATTGCAACGCTCTCGTAAGCGAAACTTTCCTAGATTTCAGCATCATAGCCGACATTTTGAGGTAGTGATTCATCAGCTCGATAGTCCGCTTCGATTGCGCCTTTAAAGCTCTCTCGATCAGTACAGATATAGCATGACATCCCTTAATATTGTAGTATATGGTGGCATGGAGCACTCCAAGCTGATCCGTCTCTTCGAAAAACAGTCCGCAGTAGAAAAGTTTTGCTCGATTAACGTCGACTCCTTGAGCATTTTGGAGCACCGGACAAAGCTTATGCTTGATCGAATGTGAGCACCTCGCCCAACCACGACGTCCGTCTGTCGTCCCAAACGGCTTCATGACTTCCAAATAACAAAAGTCTTGATCCTTGCCTAAGAAGTGACGTGGCGAGTAGAGGAGCGACCATCGAAGACTTGTGCGGGTCAGTGGTAGCTGCTTTGTATTGGGTTTTAGCACCGCTAACTCTCGTGACTCGGAAAAGTCTAACACCATCTCGAGTTCGTATTTCAGGTACAAGTCTGTGACAGCATCCAGTGACCCGTAGACAGTGAAAGTCTCCAGTGACGTCACGATCTTGTCCTTGTCAGGCAATGCATTTTGCGCTTTAGCATCGTAAAATCGTTTTTGAACCTCTAGGAACATATTGTCACCCTGCCGGATGAGGTCTAATCGTTCTCGTTCGGTCATGAGGACCCCCACCATAGGTCGCAAGTTAATTCTGCAGACCTCTCAACAAATCTCAAGGGCAGAAGTAAATGGAACCGATGAAAAAGCTTGAGCTAAAACGGACAAACGATGCTGTAAGCTAACGTGGTGGTAAAATATCCTATCCTAACGAGATAGGATGCACCTGATGTGGAGTGACGGCGAACAGAGCAAAACTGCAAGTGAAAATGCAGCCAACTGCTTATGCACGAGGTGGCTAGAAAGCGCAAATGACCAGCGAGCGACTTGAATGCCGAGAGTGGGCTTTCTCACAATCAGGCTGGCGACACACTGGGGTCATTCAACACCACACATGAAGATGCCAGATCGTAAAGCAGACAACGACGTCGATTGAAAAATTCAGTGACCATTGCACCTACGGAAGTTCATCCAAGACTCTGGTTGTGGATATTGAACAAGGTTGGCTGCATACGAGTTAGTTCACAATCCGCAGACAGAGCCTATGCCATTCCTTACTACTTCGCATCATAAAAAACCCTTAAATCCAGTTTTCTTCATCTTCATTCACTGACTCGCGCGCCTGGCAATTCAGCAACTCGAGATCCTCGCGACTGTTCGCCTTGATCGAGCGTAGTACGCGGTACTGCTCCTTGATACGTTCACGGCATTCCTCTTCGTCATCATCGCCCTCAGCTTCGGCCATTTCCTGCTGCAACCGAGTTAGCTGCGCAATTTGCTCGAACAGGATCCGAGCGGGCAGAGGCTCGTCAATCAGCATATCCGTACCGCCATGCTCCGAAATTGTAGATGAGCTCAAGTCGCTCCTGGCCATAAAGGAATTCTGGAGATTAAAGCTCGGGCGTCCGATAAAACCCTTGTGGGTTGGCTCGCTGCCGTCCTCGTCAAACTCGGACAGATCCATTTCCTCTGCCGTCAACACGGACGCAATTGACTCGCGGCATTCCTCCTCAAGCTGACGTATTCTGCGACGCAGACTCTCCATGTCGACCTGGTGCTTGCTATAGACCTCTTCCATGACATCGGATGAACGCCACTGCATCGCTTTCTCCTCATTTCGAAATCCACGATGCAGTGATCGGCCCGGCTGGATTGCGCTACCAAGCATGTCATCATCTAAATTGGAAATGCAATTGCCCAAGTGGTCAATTGCAATACGATTCAGCTCATCCATTCGTCGCAAGTGGCTTGCCTCTAGATCGAACATCATGTCCGAAGAACGACTTCCACCTGAGTTGTACAGCGGACGATTCGCACGAATCATATCAAAAAGCTCGCTAGTCGGGCGGCCCATCAACTCCTCATCAATCGTGGATACGCACGACTCACGGGGAGAGAAACTATGCTCTGATATATCAGTGTCGTTCGAGATTGGCGCCTTCGTTGAGTTCGAGTCCTCACTGGTGGTACGGCTCAAGTGTAGGCGTTTCTCATATAAGCTCGACGTAGCAGTGTCTCCATCATCATTTTCGTTCACCTGAGGAAGCTTGCTATCGGACATTAATCGTGAACTGTCAGCAGAAAACTTGTCAACAGCCAAGTCTGTCTCGCCTGGAATGAGCTGTAAACTTTGTGGTTGAAACTTTGGAACGCTTATCCCACGGGCGGCTGGCTCATTACTTGGCGGCACTGCGACAGTATCTTCTGATTCAGTTCCACTACTCGAGCGGTATGCAGATTCAACGTGCACTACGTCGCATTCTTGTTTCGCGCTCGACCGGTACGCTGATTTGGCATCTTTATAGTCACGCCCATTCTCCACTGATTTCTCGCTAGAGCGGTGAGCAGCCACGACAGTATCGCGCTGATGTTCCACAGAATCTTCGCTTGATAACCTATCGCTATCAGATTTACTCTTGCGTTCGCTCTCCGCTGACTCCACGCTTTGAACTAAGTCGTTCGTCTGTAAGTGCTCACTTTCCATACTTGGACGAAATGGTGAGGTGACACAACCAGCCTGTTGTCCGCGATCGCTCTCTGACTCCACGCACGAACGGCGCGGTGGAGTAGCTATGCCAGTATCCTGGTCATGGTTGCTTTCCACGATCGGCGGGGTAGCTAAGCCAGTATTCTGTTTGCGATCGCTCTTTACAGACCCCACGCTCGAACGGCGTGGCGGAGTAGCTATACCAGTATTTCGTTTGTGCTCACGCTTTTTTTCATCACTCGGGCGAGCGACATAACCACTATTTCGTTCCGGCGCGTGCTCCACTATTTCCTCACTCAACCGAAGCTGATGTTCATGCTCGCTTTCCACTGACTCCACACTCGAACGACGTAGAGGAGTCTCCAAACCACTCGTGTGTTCGTGCTCGCTCTCCACAGACTCCACACTCGAACGGCGTGGTGGGGTGGCCAAACCACTCGTGTACTCAAGCTCGCTTTCCACAGACTCCACACTAGAACGGCGTGGTGGAGTCGCCAAACCACTCGTATGATCGTGCTCGCTCTCCACAGACTCCACACTCGAACGGCGTGGTGGGATGGCCAAACCACTCGTGTACTCAAGCTCACCTTCCGCAGGATTTACGCTCGAACGGCGTGGTGGGGTCGCAAATCCACTACTTGTACCGCGCTTGCTTTCCACAGTCCCTACGCTCGAACGGCGTGGTGAAGTCGCAAATCCGATACTTGTACCGCGCTTGCTTTCCATAGTTCCTACGCTCAAACGGCGTGGTGGGGTCGCAAATCCACTCGAACGGCGTGGTGAGGTGGCCAAACCATGCTCGCTTTCCACAAACTCACTCGAACGGCGTGGTGAGGTGGCCAAACCATGCTCGCTTTCCACAAACTCGCTCGAACGGCATAATGCTTGAATAGGTTCATTCGTGTGCTCATGCTTGTCCCCCACATACTCGCCAACAAAATGATACGTTGGTAGAGAAACCTGGGTATTCATGTCAGCAAATTGTTCGCTCACTCGGCACCCATACTCTTGCTCATTTTTGTAGCCATGTTCTGCATGCTCTTCACTTGAACGAATCGACGTGTCAAAATTATCCGGGCTCTCACTCAGCTTGTCGTCATCTTCCACATCTGGCACTAGTTCCAAATCCTCCAGCGCAAAGGGAATAGTACCACTACGCTTTGAGCGTCCAAGCGGTCGAGATTCGAAATTAAATTCTTCGTCATCGACGATGACAGAGCTGACGGAATTGGTAACACTAATAGTGCTATCACCAAAGTTGTTTCCGGAGTAGCTCGTAAGGCTAATTGCGCTATCATGGAGGCCATCCAGTGTAGATGATCTCTGCCGAATATTTCCGTCAACAACGTGGTTGGCCGTCATTTTAATTAGCTCTTCCATTCGCTTGGAGTGCTCTTCTTGTCGACTTCGCAGCTCGTACAACGGAGGACCTTCTTCGTCCGGTAGCTTGTACGCTGCACGAGCTCGCATCAAATTGATATGCTCAGTCATGCCCGCCGAAGATTGATTCAGCAAATCTTCGCTTAACAGCGAATCGATCGAGCTACGTACTCGGTTAGATCTCTCCATCATTGCAATGTGGTCTAGCGCACCAGGGATCTCCAGGATTGCAATGCTACTGGAGAACTTCGTCTTATCTAACGAAAGCTGGGATGTATCGAAAGCAAAGTCATCCAAAAGCTTATGTTCGGACATGGCCGAAACGTAAGAACTATCCAACTGTTGACCATCGAACGAGGGCTTACTTCTCTTGCTCGCTGCCGGAGAGCCATCCAGACGCTGGCCATTCAAATACTGGCTATCATTGCTGACACGGTACTCAGACCGCTGAGTGTGAAACACAAGATCGTCACTCTGCGCAGATGGTACAAGGCTAACACGGGCGCCCGGCCTTGCAAAGTCAGCGTCCAATCGGCTTGACAGGAACTGCTTTTTTTCCCCGATGTTGCTACTAGCATCCGTAGGACGCGAGTGAATGCCACTAGATAATCGATTTAGTTGAATATTAGAAGATGCGTCATTAGGCAAACGACGTCCTCGCATGCTCGGAGGGGTCCCAGGTGGGGAGCCAGGCGAGGGTCCAAATGAGGAATCAAGAAGGGACACAGCGGTAGAGCGATGAGAACTGCGACGTGACTGCTCCTTCTTCTTTATAGCAGTAGCATGACTCGAACTACCATTCGGCGTTGTTTGAGTCTTTCCGTTCGATGCCATCGATCGCCAAGCCGCTTTTTCTTTGACCAGCTCTTGTATGCGCTCAATTTTACGCATCCTCATCAAGTGTTCTTCCTCCTTAAGCTTCAACACTGCCGAAGTTCGATCACTTTCATAACCACGGTTGCGGCGCACTCTTTCCAGAATCGCGGAAGACCGAGTGCTACCAAACCCGTTTAAATCCTTTGAGCTCGTCTGAGACACCCGAGAGTTTCTGTTAGCCACGGCGGCATTGAATGCCATGTTCCGGGCAACCTTAGAGTCACAATCCGCTGAAATTTGATCCACTTCGCAACGCTCTTCTTTTGGAGAAAGCGGTGTAAAATATTTTCGCGTGGCAGTGCCCTTAGATTTTCGGTCCTGTAAGTTGTGAGGCTTGTCCGACTTCAGCACCTTAAGATGTAAGGAACTGGCATTCTCTTCACTCTCCTCGTGTTCTTCGGATGGCGGAGAAAGTGGGGGTGGAGGAGGCGGGAACTGGCTCTTGATTCCGTAACGCGCCCAACGAGCCTTTGCGAGACTTTGGATTGACACAGTCTTGCTCGCACAATCAGAGTTTAAATTTGCACCACTCGAATCAAATTGTGCGCCTTGTGTTGCCTTGGCGTTTGACGCTTGGTCAGAAGTGTCGGTTGTGCCCTGGGTTGAATTGTAACCTGTGTCCGAAATATAGCTTGTACCGGGGCTGATAGTATAAACAGAATGACTGGAAGGTTCGTCCTCTGGAATTGGTGCTGCTTTGTACCTACCTGCTTGCTTGTCAGACTTCTCATCGAGCGTGTAATGATTTCCACCATAAACGCTTCCATTGTCACTTGCTCCATATAAGTTACTGCTCGTAGAGGCTTGAGGGTCGTAAATGTAGCCGTCAGCGGGCTTGATACTGCTGGCCTGGTTCCATCCCATCATACTGCTGGCAGCACTGTTGCCCCCCTTCCAATGCGACGAACTCGTGCCACTAACAAAACTGCTCTCGCTGGAACCGCCATCGTAATACTGGCTATCGTCAAGTTCACTTAAGCTGTCGAAATGACTCGATTCCTCGAAATGGCTTTCAAAGTTCGATGTACCGAATTGACTCGTTGTAAAGGAATCGCGACTTGCTTCAGTAAAGCGAGACTGCGCGAATACACTGTAATCGGACTGTTCCTCAAGTCCGCCTTCATCTTCATCCTCCTCTCTTAAACTATCTTCATCTTCCTCATGGTACATATCCGTATGGTCGTACTGTTCTTGCAAAATATCCGAGTATCGAGTGTTATTCTGCGCTCGTCGCAGGTTGTGTGAGTAAGGTTGAGCATTGACCGGTTCATACTCGCCATCAGGAGACAATTCGTAGCACCTGGTGCACACCCGGGTCTTAACTGGGCCCTGCTGGGTCGAGATCATGACCTGTGGGGCACACGGTTGACACACCACTTCACCACATACACGGCATCGTGTTTTACGTACAAAGAGAGAAAACTTGCGTGCGCAATTCACACACAATGCTCTTGCTCGTTTCGGCATAAGTTCTTTCTTCTTCAAAAGCTTCTGTCGTCCCATTCTTGTCGTTCGAATCTCTCGACTGATCGTGACAACGGATAAAATTCGACGTTTTAAAGCCGAATTCAACATGAAATGAGGCAGTCGACTCGTTGTCTTGAAATTAATCTGTAAACTATGCATCACATCCATGTATCCTTCTTTTTCGGCTTCCACAAACACATATCCTGAATGATACATACTTCCCCGGACCACCCCGTCCAATTCAGGACAATTCGGGAGCTTAATTGAGTGCATACTGAGCACCCAACCTCGACGCCCTGAAGCATGTCGGAATGTATTCTGACACTCTAAAAAGCAATAATCACGTTCTCTTGAAAAGGCAGAAGGGCCTTCATAGAGCTGATACTTGGCTGAGACTCGATAAAATGGATTCTTGATATCTCCCCTTATGAGAGAGTAAAGAACACCACAATCCAGCACGTCTTTTGCCTTCTTCGCAACCATTTGCTCTGTCGTTTGCTGGTCAAAATAGCTCGCTACCTCTTCAATTGAACCCATCATCGTCGTCACACCACAGAGAAATTCCGTACCGGAATTTCCACCGCGGCCGTAACTGCCTTCACCTCGGTACATTTGAATACCGTGAAGTTTACCCGTATAATGCCATTGTACCGGTCCATCCAGTGTATGTGCGTGATCTACGAGTGCTACGGACGCCTCCTTTGCCTTGCAGATCATATAGGCACATTCACTGGCCGTGAGCGATGGTACCTGCCAAAAGTCGTCACCCACCGCGTTGCTAGGAGCACGTCGTTGACTCATAGCGCGCATTTTTTTCATCTTGTCCAGTGCGGAATAAAGTGTACGTTCGTCACGTCACGTCACGTTTGATTTCCCTTGCACTTTGACGAATGAATGCGGAAAGTAGGCGTAGGGTTAACGAGTTCTACGAGGGTAATGTGTCGGTGTTTGCTTTGCCTCGGTGCTGCTGAGCTTCCTAAGTAAACCAGAACGAATGAAAACGTTCGGCGATGTGTGCGTGTCTGCGGTTGCCGTGGAAGTGTCAATCTAATTGCCTCAACAGGCCCTCGTGACTGGCTTTTTTTCGATGACGATTGCAACAGCCAATCGGCGGTAAGTATTTCATTGATTGAGCGTTTTGATTGGCTGCTGATTACACAAATGTTGTTGGGTTGAAAGTTATGAGCTTACGATGAAACGATTCTGTGGATTCCTATATAGCGGCTAACAGTCGAGGCCAATGGACAACGGAGGCCAATGGACGACGGAGGCCAATGGACGACGGAGGCCAATGCACAACGGAGTTGAGGAGAATAATGGTGTCAGGCACGGTCATTGCAACATATGGCTGGTGAAGCGATTCTTTCTCTAGCGATGCTTTCTCTTGTTTGAGCGAGCGAATTGTCGAGTATTTACCATCAAACGATAACCTTAATTTGTGTTGGCAATGGATAGATGTGCTGTCGACACGGCCACTGAGTCGAAACGCTACGAGTGAAACAAACGATTCCTACTAAAGCTGTTGGTAGAATCGAGACAAATAGAGGCGGCAACAGCGAGGTGCAAACGATAGCGGTGAGGTGAAGTAGGCTGTTAGGTTCTCCAAACATTATCTATATTCCCCATTCCCCTTTACTGCATATCAAAACTTGTGCTTTGAATGGTCAGAAAAGAATGTAGCATTCTGATCACCTGTTGCCATTGTTGCAACAGGTGATCAGAAATAGTTTATGGTAATATGCCCTGGCTGGGCCCAGCATCAACGAGGCGCAGAATTAGCAATCTCAAATGCGGATGGCAAGCGGCGTGTTGATTCCGGTGGCCGGCCTCGCGTCAGGATCACTCACAGCAACATCAATGAAGACTGCAAGCGCACGCTTAAGAAGTATGGGCTTGCGAGAACTCTCAGAAGCATCGAGTCTTTTGCAATTTTTGTAGAACAACAATTGCATCATTGGGCGGCGGAGGCTGGACCAACCACCACTGCTGGTCAAAGCTATTGATGCTCAAAGATACCAGTTGCTGGTGGCGACAGTGGTGAAGCATCTCATGTTGGCATGCAGATGTTACTGATTTCTTCGTTTCGCTGCTGTAAGCGAAGTTGCTGCTATGCGCCGACGAGGTATTTGCCCATATAAGCGCTTAATATGCAACAAGAGTGGATTACCGCGGAGCTTTCTTCCCTAATAACGCTAGCCGCTGCTGCTAGAAAAGTTAGACGCTGGTCGAGAGACTGTAGATTGAATCCGATAAGGAATAGGAAGCGCTTTAGAGTCTCCGACGCGTCTTCATTCTCACGTGTGCAATCACGTATTTGAATTGTCTCCTGGAGGTGGGACTCTAAGTTTACATAACAAGCTACCAGTCAAGCAAATCACTTAGAACATCATCCAGCCATGCAACTCGGTATGGGGGAAGTCTGTCTCTACTATTGTTGCATCGAGCATAACTCGCATACGTCGTACGGTCCGACATTTGGCGAGTCCCATTCGAAACGGTCACTTCTGCACTATACCTATGTTCATAGATAAAGCAGCCATCACGTAGAGTGACGATGAAGTATATTGAAAACCACCTCCATTGGTTCGTCGCGACACGGCTTGGCAAAAAAGTCAGGCATTGAAAGACCTTCAGCTCACTCGAACGTCACAGATCAGCCCAGCCGTAGCTCAACTAACGCGGTAACAATTGCAAGTAGCTCCTGCTCGTCAAGTCAAGCTTGACTTGTGTACGATTGACGCATGACTCCGTCAACAACTTGGAAGAGCACCCCTCCAACAGCAAAATAAACTCGCGACCATCAGCAGATGTATCAAACACAACTGGGCGAATTTTGGTGCAACGGCGGCACTGCTGCGGGAAGACTTAGAAGCGAAAGCATGGCATGGAGCACTCACTTTGTGTGAAGCTCATACTTGCTTGAACAGGATGCGGTTGTCGAGCAAATGATACGAACAATTACTGAACAGATGCGCTGTGTATTGAATACGCTCACTCTTCGCAGCAGATAATGAGGGTTGTCTGTACTTTTGCCCGTGGATCGGAGCTTTATCTGCGGATGAAGAGAGAAGCCGTGCGAATGCGACTGCTCCAAGAAAAAAAGACGAAGAGTGACAGAGTGACAGAGTGGAGCAGGAAGCTGCCTACAATTTATCGTTTAGCAGTTTACCATACAAACCTTTCGATTGCCGTGTTCATTTAGATTTGTTGAGCTGGTAGTCGACACATGGTGCCATTTACATGTTGCTTTCATTAAAACTAATATGTCGTAACCATTCGTCTCCGAATTATCACAAAAAACGTGTGTACCGGATGGAAAAGTGGAGGACACATGCAAAAACCTAGCGTTCTTCTACATCTGAGGCTCCTTCCTTCGTCGCATCTGTCGGTGCAGCAACCTTGGAATTCGTTGCTTCTGTCGAAGTTAAGGACACCTCTGGCTTCAACTTGGCTGAGGCCTCCACTTTAGGCTCCGAAACAGGCTCAGCACGCTTGGTCTCCATCTTGGATTTCAAAAATTCCATCAGGCGAAAACCGGGCGTAGCGTGATGGTCCTTGGAGATCTCACGCACAATGTCTTTGATAGACAAAATACCGGCAAGCTCCTTCTCGCGGTCGTGGCGTAATACACCGATCACAGGAAAGTGACGGCAATTGGAAGTGGCTGCTAAATTCCAGCACTTTTCCAGCGGATCCTCAATCTGAAGCACTGAAGCCACGGGTGACATCACATGAGTCAAGAGCAACGTGGTTGGATCCTTCAGCTCAAACAGCACCTTGCGAATGTAGTCGCGCTCTGTAAAGATGCCAAGTACACGCTGCTCCTTGTCCACGACAACAACGGCACCAAAATCACGCTTTGCCATCTCTTCCACTGCTTTTGCCACAGTGACATTGTCTTCAGGTCGCGTGTTAAGGATCAGCTTCACTCTCTTGTGCTTCTTCTTCAATAACGTCGCTGCAGTCACAACTGGAGTCACTAGAGTTGAAGATGCTGCCGCAGTAGCATCCACTGCAGTTTCTTTAGTGTCCGATTTGGCTGTCTCAGTCGTCGTCTCAAGAGGCTTCACTTGCTTCTTGAGTTTATCTGTCTCAGACTCGATGGTACCTCCCTCTTGTGTACTTTTTGAAGCCTCAAACTCTGCGTACGCACGAACGATATCCGTAATCGACAGCACACACCGCATATCTTCTTCTTGCACTGATCCTCGCTTTACTGCACTGGCCATATCACCATTTACTACTGCTAAGTGTCGTATGTTCTCCTTGGTCATGGTTGCAAGAGCACTGTACGAATCAATAGATATCAGTACTAAACATCATGATGACGTCATGAAATGCTGTACACAAAAAGTACGTACTCAATCACCGTCGTGCTTGGATGAATGCACATAATGTGTGACGACATGATGTCACGTACATCTTTTTCGTTACTAAGTACTGTTTTTGGTGATATCTTTTTTAAAATATCTCGCTCTGTCACAATACCTACAATCCCTTCCTTGGCTTCTGTCACAATGAGTGATCCAATATTGCGTTGTGTCATCGTCAGTACGACATCATGGACAGTCTCCTACCACACCAAAAATCCCATCAATATGCATATACCTCTCTTCTGTCATTGGTCAATCGTTCTTTGCCATATTTACCGTGCCACTAATGCTTTCCCACTCTTCAAAATCAAACAACGTCTTGTTCGTTGCTATCTCACGCTCTCGGGCGTTCAATACATCGGCAATAGTCAGCACCTTAGCGTCTTCAGCTCCGACAGTGCCCAGGCCGATTTTTACATCATTTATAGAGTCAGATACGGTATCAGATTCTGAGTCTGAGTCCTTGGACGTTGATGACGAAGCTGACGTGTTCCAACGCACGTACGAAACCGCTTCCAGATGGCGACGCATGGAACCACTGCATGTGGGAGAGATGGCTATGGTCACAGCACTGGATGATACACGCACGAGCGCGCCACGCGCGCGAGAAAACATCATGCGTGAGTTTGCAAGCGAATAGAATTATGAGGATATGTGCATTTTTGTATTTATGGAAATTTATATGTCGTGTCAGTATTTTACTTGCGAAACTTTAAGCTTTTGCAAATAAATAAATAAGGTTCGATGGTAAATCTTAGCGTTTCAGCGCTGTCATTAAAGTGAAAGTTGACCCAATGCCCTTTATAATCATAGTGAAGCATTGTCAAAACAATGGACATGGTGTGTCAGTTACGTAGTCAGCACCTTTTATATTGTATATTCAACGGTACAAGGAAGCACCCAATTCGCAATTTGCCAGCTACCGAACAAGTGGACAGAGACAGGCCCAAGCTTGCTCCTCCATTCATCGTTCGACTGCAAGCCTTCGCTCCCACCACCCCCGCGGGTCGTGCCAAGCCTCAACCCTAAACCTCCGACTTCTTGTTGCTTCCCTATTCCAATGAGTGCGGTTAGTAGACCTCAACGGGATCGGAAGTGGCGTCAGGCCTGGCAGACTACTGCCAATAGAGTGGATTTTTCTCGCCCAACTGACGGTGTCTTCGCTAAGCTGAAACTGCCTTATTGGACCCCGATAGGGATGTCCACGACAAGCGGCGCGCCGCCTTCGCGGGAGTGCTTACCGATAGGGAAGTTTGTACGAAATTGGGGGGAGAAAGTGTGAGCATTTCTGGCCGCGCTTTCAGTCCAAACGTATTAAAAATACTCCCATTGGTACTATGTGGATCTCCAACGTCTCCCCGACGATGTGTCGGATGGGATAATTTACGACTGGTTTGCCCAACAGGGCACTCCACCGGTGTACATTACACCGGCCCATGTTATTGGTGGTCTTCGCTCTCGCAACCGCCGGGCGTACTTTAACCAAAAGTCCCTGCCACCGTCCGTGATGTTGGACAAGCGCACCTTGCTTCGCCAGATCCAGTTTACTGGTCAAGGCTTCGCTGTGGTGCATCATCGACTGAGTGCTTATAATCGCACAATTCCGCCGTTTATTGCGGCTTTGCACGCTAAAAAGAATCCGGTTACAGCGTCTCCAACCCCTCCTACTGTCTCACTTGTCGTCGCCGACGACGCGTCAGCGCTATGGGACGACCCGACTTTGGCGTCTCTCGTATTGTATCCTCTTTTGGAGCGTATTTTGACAACAGCGTTACCTGTCGACCTTCGCGACACACTCCAAATGCAAACAACTGTCGTCGGAATCAGCCTGCTGACTGTCGAGAATCTACTACAGTGTTGATATTCCCCTTCTCTCTAAGAAATTTTGGGCCCTTCGGGGATATTCAATTAACGCGAATGGTTTTAATACCGTAACGCAAACGACTCTAAATTACTTTTCAAACAATTTTCACGTTGTGGGACTCTAGGAGACCCGCTTTACGGGAATAAAGACTTTCAAGCGAGCCAAACATCTCTGGCAGACGGCTTTTCAGCTTAATACCAACTTTGGTCTCAAGAGTATGGATTTCTACACTGGCCGAGCGGGTGTCGGTTTACTTTTCACACCGACATGTCCGGTTTGCGATCTTCGCGATGTTACACTCAACTATGCAAGTTCTTCAGATCTCCTTTCTCGGTACTTGCTGGTGAAGGGAACTGTGGACTCTGTGGTTACCTATATTTATGTAGTGTATGCCCTTGTCCAACCAGGACAACATCCACTAATTTTTAATAGTCTCCCTCGTCATTTTGACGACGATGCCCATCACATCGTACTGGGAGACTTCAATACAGTATTGTCCAGTCAGCTCGACCAAGCTCGGCGACAAGGACGCGAAGAACTACTGGATTGGATGAATGAATTACGATTAGTGGACTCATGGCGACTGCAGCATCCTGATGTTCAGGAATTCGCAAGCCCGACTGGTACTTCAGGATTGATTATGTCTTCGTGGATTATCGACTTCGCTCTGTCTTTCAAGACATTTCGCATGATTTTCGAGCCAAGTCTGGCACGAGGGACCACAATCCTTCGTATGCGTTTGATTGCAACAAGATAACCTTCCTGCTGATCTGTCCTTTCGTTTAAGCCTCCAGGCCGGGCGCCATGGAAGTGCCCGGGTTCTTTATGGAATTATAATCCCGGCTGCTTGCTCGATGAGCACAAAAGGACCGACTCTATTTTTCTTCGTGAATTATTTCACGCCAAGAAGAACTCTCGTTAGCGTGACATTGAAGGACTTCACCTGTCGATTAATCAGTTA
The DNA here is from genome assembly GCA_011800735.1 of Peronospora destructor. NCBI lineage: Eukaryota > Oomycota > Peronosporomycetes > Peronosporales > Peronosporaceae > Peronospora > Peronospora destructor. The sequence continues at coordinate 579,112 of WBRY01000007.1, read as the reverse complement.
CAGCACCAACAGGCGTTAGACCCGTCGGTGGACCTATCCGCTACCCTTTCCTCGGCTAAAGCAGCGCTTCAAACGAAATTGGGGGAATCCGCCCACTTCGCCTTCAAGCAGAAATTTGCCTCAGACATTCAAGCGACTGAGCGTTGATCTAAATTTTTCTTTCGACCGCCCCAAGTACTCCACAAGTCGCCCATTCCTGTGGATTCAGCCGAAGCATTAGAGTCGACCTGCTCTGCCTTTAATTCATATTGGTCTGGTATCTATTGTTCGTCTTCTCGAGAATATGGGCATGCGAAGCCGAATCGGGATCGCATGGGACTTTCTCGGCTTTTACAGCATACGACGTCAGTATTGATGCCGGTAGACCGGGATTACTTGGATAGCTTCCTTACTGTGAATGACTTTTATTGGGCTTTACAGCATACGGCGTCCAAGGAAGACGCCAGGTTCAGATGGCTTGCGTCTCGACTACTATAAAGTCGATTTACCCCTTTAGAGCCGTATTTTAGAGTGATTTACGGTGCCCAATTTCACAAGGGGAAAATGACCAAATTTCAGAGGCTGGCTCAGATTTCGCTGCTTTATAATCATGGGGATCGAACAATTATTGGCCTATTTCTCTTCTTAATGTGGATGCTTAATTAGGGCCCAAGATTTTCGCGCATCGGCTTGGCCGAGTTTTACCCTATCTTATCAGTCGGGGTTTGTTCCAGGTCGCGATATCCGACAAGCCCATATTCAATTCCAAGCACTGGCACAACTATACTCGGATTTTGAAACTCCGGCAGGTGCAGTTCTGTTAGACTTCGCCAAGGCTTTCGATAGTGTGGTTTGGGACGCTTTGGATATGGTTCTACAGCACTTTGGATTTGAGCAGCCTTTTCGACACTGGATTAAGGTTCTATTTCTGGGCACCTTGTCTTCCTCATGTTTAATGGGCGACCGCTGGCCCCGTTTGAACTGGGAGCTGGAGTTCGCCAAGGGGATCCTCTTTCACCGGCGCTTTTTGTGCTCTTTATTGAGCCTTTTCTCAATCTTCTCCGTGCCAAACTTCAGGGTCTGGGACTTCACTGTGGGTCTTTGACTCACTCGGTCATCAGTTTTGCGGATGATTGTACTGGTCTTCTGCATGACCTACGGCACACAAACGATTTTCTCGGCTTCGTTGCTGAATTTTGTTCGGCAACGGGCATGCGGCTTACTACGGCTAAGACTGTGGTGCTGCCATTTAGGCCCTGGTCTGCGTTTACTGAGCCTCTTCGACTGGAACTCGAACAATTGGGCGTCGAAGTTGTGGGGAATTATGGGCGGACCAAACTGCTTGGAATTTACTATACGTAATGCGGACCGCCTCAACACTTACTGGCTGAAATGCAGGCGCGGTGTTCTCTCTGGACTCACCGGGCCCGTACTCTTCGTGGTCAAGTATTAATTTTGCAGCAGATAATTCTGCCAATTCTCTGGTTTTCGGCCAGCGTCTGCCATGTTCCGGCGACTGGGTTTCAAGACCACGTCACCACTCTAATTTCCCGATTTTTTTGTCAATTCAAGTCGAATATCGCCTTATCAAAGGATTGGTGGTTTCTTCCGCCTGGCCTCGTCGGCCTGGGTCTCACTTTGGTGAATGACATGATTCACAGCTTGTAGGTTCACATGCTGTGCAAGGTTATTTTTGGCAGCCCGAGCTCATTCAACTGCGGGTGTTCCCATTTGGGTGGAACTGGTAATTCGCCTTTTCGATCAAGTCATATCCCCATGGGGCCAGGATTTTGATATCCTCTATGCGCCTATCTCAACTAGCCCGGATTACGCTAAGTCTCACCATTAGGCGCAGCTTTGGGATTACTGGCACTCCGTTCTTTTCATATGAAATACGCGTCTCCGAAAGAAGATCGTACGCCGGCAATCACGTTTCGACACGTTGAGTGCTCCAATACTTCACAACGTTGATATCACATACGAAGGGAATAGACGCACCCTAGCTGGGCAACCGAAGCAGTCGGAACTGACTGTACTTTTGAAGGAACAGGAACTTTTTCGCCCCAGTGACTTGTTTCGGGTTTGCAATGGTATTGTTACGAGTGGGAATCTCTCGATATATCTCCGTACCATTCAACCCGGTCGTGCTACCGGTGCAGGCGCCTATTCCACCTTTTTGGCTCGGGTTCACTGTCTACTGGGGCCTCTCCGCGATTTTCCTATTGGGCCAGTCCCCACTATCCAGTATTTCTGCGCGTTTCATTACTGGGGTTTTGATACTTATGAGTTAAAGGAACTCAGTGTATCTCGAATCCGGTTCATTTTTATCAAGCGAGACAACCCAGTGTTGCCATTGTCGCGCTTGGGTTTAGATAAAGATCCGCCAGCAACTATGTGGAGCCGCGACCTCAAAATGAGGAAGCATTTAATTCCAGTTTATGCTGATCTGCTTTACCGACTTCAGCATAATGCACTCTTTCTGGGGTATCGGCTACAGCATCTCCCTGGTACAACCACTCTATGTCATCATGGATGTGGAGTATTGGAGACGGCGCCCCATCTTTTCTGGTACTGTGACTTTGCCATACAAGTTTGGACTACTTGGTTTACAAAATTTCAACCGCTGTTTGGCTCGCCTCTTGAATGGAACTCGTTTCTCCTGTTCAATATTGAGCCAACACTTGACGCAAAGGCAAATTATGGATACAGTCGTTTTTTGGTTTTCCATATCGTTCGGGTGATCATCTTTCGCTGTCTTTGGATGCATCGTAATGATATTCGGTTTCATAATCTTCCGGCTAACGTCTGTGATGTTCAAGCAAAAGTTCTCGCGGTGATTAATCTCCATATTGAGTGGTTTTCCCGTGACTTGCTTGACTGGAATGTCAGTCATTCCAGTATCACACTTGATCGACTTCACGCAGTATTGGAGTTCCTGCGGCTGCGTCACTTTAGACCCCCGGATCCTAATACTGTAGAAATTTACTCCAGGTCCCCCCTTTCCAGTCTCACAATCCATGCAAAGACCCACGTATCTCTGTACACTCCGAAACAAACCTCTCCAATGGCAATACCGCCGTATACGATGGTAAATACGTCCGATTCCTTGGTGACCGCCTTCCAAACTCGTAAAGAAAGTCAGTCTGGAGACTTTCGGGTATCACCAATCTGGCTGTCACATCTCGGTCGTCCCCTTCGGTTCTCTGGCTGGGGCGGTAAACTAGTAGTCCTTCTTCACTTATCTCGTACTCTCTGGATATCTTACTGCATGATCGAGCAGCTTCCACAGACAGGTTGCCCCAGTCTCCCTTCAAGTATGCCTTCAAATCTCGCACTCAGCTCTCTTCTTCTTGCGCTTCCCGGATTCGATCCACCCGGAGTCGTTGTATCGCGTCCTCTTGCATAACATCCCCAAATATTCTAATAGGGGACCGTGACCGGGTCACTGCGAATATCTTGACAGATGGGCTCCGGTCTTTAGGGACTAGCAATTCTGGCAACCGATTGATCGCTTCTAAACCTGGCCACTCTCGCTCCAGAGGCTCCAACAGGTCAAAGCCCAGCAACATGCCCTCATATTCAGCCTCATTTACTGTAGACGCAGCGAGGTACTTCGAGGCAGCCTCGACTATAAGTCCATGTAGGAAGTCTCCATACAATAGCGCTACAGGCCCCACCTCCTTGTTTCACACGAGCCGACCCATCAAACTCATTACATACAGTTCTTCGTCGGGTTCCACTGTGGGCGTAGGTAGGTCGATCGTTTGTCTTGCCTGCTTCTTAGGAGTAATTGACGACAAAATCGAGTCCACACTTTCTCGAGGGGTAATACTGGCCGCCAACGCCCCCAGCACCTGGTCTTCGCCTTTCTTACACTTCACGATCTCTAAAGTCCACTGGGACAAGAGGGCGGCCCAGTTTCCCAGGCGTCCTTGCAACCCGAAAAATCTGACTAATCATGCCAATGTCGAATGTCTCGTCAGGACTTTGAGGGGTCGGATGACCAACATCGTAAAACAAGTTTCCAGTATTCGCAATAATGCTAACACTTCTTTCTCAACGGTACTGTAGTTCAGTTTATTCGTCTTGAGGGTCCGGCTTGTAAAGGTTACCGGCATAAGTACGCCTTCATGATTTTGTACCAATGACGCCAAGATAGCCCATTCACTCGCATAGACGATAATCACTGCTTCTTTGGCCGGGTCGAAATGTCGCAGAATGGGCGCTGTAGCAATCTTATTCTTGAGCATGGCGAAAGCTACTTGAACTCGGGACCATTTCTCTTCGTCTTCCTCCTTGATCGTCGCACTGTCGTTAATCTCTAACTTGCACCGCCATGCGTGGAAATCCACCTCTCTTTCGTAAAGGATCGACGCGTACACGGCATAGTCCTCAATGAACCTACTATAATAGTTCAGACTTCCAAGAAATGATTGCATAGCTTTCAGTGTCGTCGGCAAGGGTAGGTTGACCAAAGATTGAAGGTCCTTCGGGTGGGCCTCTAGTCCCCCTCTAGATACTCGATGTCCGAGATAGTCGACTTTCCGACATCCCTACGAGCTCTTGATCGCGCTGATCAACAAATTCCAATAGTCGCAAACGTCTAACAGCCGCTTCACCTTCTTGCATAACATATCCCACGATTCGGCGGGAATTAGAATGTCGTCTATATATGACTGTCGACCCAATATCGAGCGACCCGACTTTACATCTGGTTCCCTCATCGCGAACAGATTTTCTGATTCATCTGAATTGGTCCCTTGAGAAATTCGTAAAAACCCATATAAAGCATTATCCAACAAGTCGCTGGCATATCTGAGGGCATTCTTGAGCCCAAATGGCATCCGAAGCCATTCAAATAATCTCAGCGGGGTGACGAAGGTCGAGATCCGTCTCGCCCTTTCAGTCATACCGACGACCCAAAAGCCACTCGCCATGTCAAGAGAACAATACCACAATGCAGATCCTCCAATAATTCGTTAATCAGAGACATAGGGTAGACCATGAGTTGGGTTGAGTCATTCACCAACCGATAGTCAATGCACAACCTGATGTCCACACCATTCTTCTTCACAATAATCACGATTGGGCTGGCCCATGGCGAGGTAGAGGGTTGGATAATCCTCGCTGATAGCAGTCCCTTGATCAGGTCGGCTAACTTCTCTTTAAATTGAGGGACCACTTTCCGTACGCGCTGCGCAATCGGCCTTGCATTCCCCACATCAATGTCACATATCGCCCCTCGGGCGGCTGGTGGTAGGGCGTTACCTTTCCCCATCAACAGATGTCGCTTTTTCCATATTATCTGTCGCAGCCGGTCCGCCTCTTTGGGAGTATTTCCATCCGGATCAGGAATCTGTGTGTCCTTCAACTCAATATTTTCGGGTGAGAGGTCCACCTCAGGTATGATTGCCCATCCTTGGTTTATTTCTTCGGCCCAGAGTTCTCCACTCTCAAACGCACACACTTGGTCATCTGCCTGCGGTGAGTCGTCCAGTTTGGTCTTCTTCTTATTGGCGGTGGTTCCGGTAGGTTGAATATCTTGGGACGCACTTCGTTCTTGAGAGGTCTCTTCCCGTAGATGACTCTTTCTTCGCACGATTGTCCTTCTCTCTCGGGCATCTGTCAGTGCGACATGTTCATCATTGAGACTGGGACCCTTGGTCGCTGTAAAATTCATGACGTGGTATTTCCACTAACGGCCCCTCGTCCTCCTCCGTTGGGTCTACCTGATGGTCGACTTGGCCAGTGGTGGCTTCATATGCCAGATTTAGCCACTCAGCATATCTTTGAGAGCCCACCGAGATGAACCTGTGCTCTTGGTACTTGGTCCTTCGTCAACCGACATACCTACCTTGGTATCATCGTGCAATATTAAGGTGTGGAGGCTGACGTTGGTTACCTTCAAAAATTGTCGACGTCCTACCCCTTGGATCATGGTTGTGACCCACATTTTCCACTGTTCCGAGGTCGACCTTTTTAGAGGTATTTCTACATACCCTCCAACAGGTATCTGCGCATGCTGACCCAACTTCACGTCTGACACTCGGTTATCATAAATGGTCCTCCGTCCGGATAATTGCACTCGAACTTCATCGGGGAGACAGAGTATTCCGTCCGCCAGGTCTAACCGGACACCGGCTGGGACCATGAAGTCCATGCCCAAGATTTCGTCTTGGCCCACCATAGGGCCTACCCACACATTACAAATGTACACCAAATTTCCATTCAGAGTGATCTTGATGCGAGTGCGCCCTTCCGTAGTATATACGGGTTCCCCAATGCCAATACACTCTTGTCGTTCACTTTCGTCAATTTGGCAGCCTACCTTATGAGCAAAGGCGGTATCCAGGATGGATACCTCGGCGCCAGTATCGAACAACAAGTTTGCGCAATCACTGTTAACCTTTCCAGAGGCTTTAGCTTGCCTAAACCACCAAGTGGAAGCATGGTATTTCCAATATCCCCTGGATTCGCCCAGCAATAAGTCTAACTCCATCACTGTATTTTCTCGAGCAAAATCATTAGGCTCATTTAGAGAAACAACATGAACCATAGGGTGGTTTCCAATCTTCGATATATTTCCAATCTTCTTAGCTGGTGTACCCATCTCTTCCTTGGGCTGATTTTCCACATATGCAAAGATACAGCAATTAGAACGCTCGGCTCACACCAGATTCAAATCTGGCGAGCGTCCTAATTTATCATCTTCTCGGCCTTTTCCGGCAACATTCCGGCGTGCTTGGTTGGGTTGTAACATTGACGAATCAAATTGTAGACCTCTTCCATCTGGCACTTCTCAACTTCATGAGTCTCTCCGCAGCCTCGGCACACAAACAAGCAGCGATCCGATGGGTGACCCTTCTTTCCACAGCGGTCACAGGTCATTCGCTTCCAACATCCCAAGTCTCCATGTTTCCTGGACCCACAATGGGCAGATGTTGACCTTGAAAGAGGAAGACCTGGGGGGCCCCGAGTGGATATGCTTCACTCGGTGAGCCAGTAGGTGGCCACTCGATCGACCTGGTCGAGAGTGGACTTATAACCAAATTCTTCAGGGAGATTGTCGCCCCTGGTCTTTTCCTTGGTTGTATCAGGAGTGTTAACCACCTGGCCTTTAGTTTGCTCCCTAACCACTAGGTGGGGAGGCCGCTTCCGATAGCGGATCTTTGGGGGGTGCTACTCGAGACGAACCCACAGGCCAAATACTTCCTGGGGTTCTATTCGCACTTGGGTCTTGCTACGCGACTGTCTTCAACGGGGGGGCCAAAGTGTATCCCTTCCCCGGAACAGGCGGGCAGACTTGACAAGTTCTTTTAAGCGCGACGAAGTCGTGCCACGTAGATCGCAAATTGAGTAGTCTTTAGTATAGCCCTATCCTTTAATTTCTTCACTCTATCCTTGCCTTATGCTCTTATTTCTTATTTCTGACTGGCCAGGAGTAGCTTGACCCTGATGGACCGAGGTCTTTCATGAGGGGCTGCGGTCGACCCTGAAGGGCCGAGGTCTACCCCTAGGGACCTTCCAATGAGGGACGTGGTCGACGTCTTTCAGTACCGTTTAAACGGTACCCTGGCAATGATCTTCCCGTTGGTCCTGCAAATTCTTTTCATCCAAGGGTCGCTTCACCTCCGTGGTCCCCTTTCTCTCCGGTACCCTTTCCCTGGTGCGCGGTCCCTTGTTCCTTCAATCCACTAACCACTAGGTCCAACACTTTTGAAAAGCGCTTCACTACAGTCGCATGTCCAAGTTTCAACGCCGTGCCTACATCTCTCTTCTCTTCAAGAAAGGCTCTCGCTCGGATCCCAAGAACTACTGAATCAAGATGCCAAGTTCGGCCCGAAAGCGTTGGCGTATCGTCTTAACCAAGTTTTACCCTCTTCACTAGGGGTAAATCAATTTAAATTTGTGCCCGGGCGGGACATCTGGCATGGCACCACTTCGCTACTTTCACGATCTTATGGACCACTGCCGTCGGACTAATGCCCGCAGTTCGGCTGGCACTGTCTTCCTCGACAATGCCAAAGCTTTCGAGAATGTCAACCGGCAGGCATTAGATCTGGTGCACCAACATTGGGGCTATGGTTGTAATTTTTGTCGCTGGGCTACGACATTTTTTCGTGGCACTCTCGTCCAAGTTTTTTTAATTAACTCTTCGCGGTCCGACCTTTTCAGTTTAGGAGCCGGTGTTTGCCAAGGAGATCCACTCTCTACCGGCTTGTTTGTACTCTTTATCGAGCCTCTTCTTTGCTACCTTCGAGTTATGAACGACAATTTGGCCATCACGATCTAAGGCACTTCTCATCACCTCCTTAGTTTTGCGGATGATGTCACGGGTTTGGTTAACGACCTTACCCAGGCTCTTCAGTGCTTGGCTCGTGTCAATGACTTTTGTAATGCCACCGGGCACGAATTAACGTGGATAAAATGGTCCTTTTTCCGTTTCGCTCTTGGAGTGCTGCTGACCTTGATCTCCAAGTTCTGCTGCGGGAAATGGGTGTCCGGGTTTTGGGGCCTCGGGAACATACTACTCTTTTGGGTATTGTGGTGGTACCGGACATCATTTCAGGTTTTCAACCTAGCCAGCTTCTCCTCCGCTTCCTGAAACTTTGTGTCTCTTGGCGATGGCGTGCGCGCACGCTTCGGAGCAAGGCGTTCATCCTGAAACCATGGTTTTGTCAAAAATTTTGCATATTTTGGGGTCGCGGAAAGGTCTGCTTCAGTTTCTTCCACTCATCCGAAATTTTCACAACTGTATGCTGTGCACGACCCTACTACGCGCGGGCAATTTTCGAGCAAGGGGTATTCAACGGCATCTTCTGAAGGGGGCCTCGACCTACCTTCCGTTGCGTCATCTGTGAAGTTACTCCAAGTCAACCTTATCCGGCAGTTAATTCGTCACTGCCGTCTCAACTAGTCTGCGCCACCCAAGTGGTTCATTCCAGCCCAAGCGGCGATTGACGCTGCGTTTAATGGCCAAGGTTCGGGACTCGATTTTTTCTATATCTCCCTGTCTCCCTTCGCGCACACCTCTCGTTGGCACGCTGTGCCAGGTTATTGGCGGGATGCGATCGCGACATGGAATACCAAAATTACGCTCCAATGTTTCGACCCTGTGGTGACCAAGCTTACGTGGCCACTTTGGAATAACGTTTTTCTTCGTTTTACCGACGCCAAGCGTCCACTAGCGGTTCTTCATCGCAAAGCCTGCGGCTAACTCTGCCATCAAGTGTCACCCGTATCAGTTTCTTCTGCAGCATCGTTGGGTGTATTCTAGATGAAGCGACTTTACGGGAGGGTGTCGCTGTCTTTTCGATTGTGGCTGCCCACTCTTTGAGTTCGGTCGTGCAAAAACTCGCCCCTCGTCGTGCCGTGCCTCTACACTACCCCCAATTCTCAATCCATCCTCTGCCACCTTCCAACATGGTCAGCGCGCTTCCCATTTGGCCTTTCGACGGCCGAGATATCGTTTATGCTTCGAACCACGTCATACGGCGCTTACTCGTTGTTCAAGAGCCGCCGCTCCTACCACTTCTTCAGCTATCGGTCCCGGTAGTCATGCTTTCTTCTTTTCACTGAGCGCACGAGCGCCTTCTTCAACGCGACGTTCTGCCCGTCTTTGCGAATTTTCTCTTCCGGCTTCAACATAATGGGCTCGGTTTTTTGGTACAAATACCGGTGGCTTACATCTATGGTTGATTGTGTTCATGGCTGCGCCACCTCGGAAACGCCTCATCATCTCCTATGGGACTGCCATATGGCCAAGCATTTGTGGCGGCTCTTTCTTTCTCCGATCGAGATCCGTCAATAACGTTTTGCCCATGTTAGCGCTGTACAGCCTTGCTGACATGAAAAGAGTCGTATTGTGCTGTTAGTAGCTGGAGACGCATTGTGCGCGCAAGGCGACAAATGTATCCAACTTGCTGCCTCGCTGACGCAATGCGGACTATTTTGAGGGTTCTTCACTTAACGTCGGGAATTCGAACTCGCCTTATGGCAGTCGTCTCTTGATTCAAAACCTCATGGCAATTGTTTCACGACAGTCCTTTCTTGGTCCAACCAGGTTCTCTCTAATGGGTACATTCCGTAGTGACCATCATTCACGAAAAAAAGGCAACTTGCTGACCATCAAAACAAATGATCCTTTGATCAGCTTGTACAGGATTCCAAGCTTCTCTTCTCCCGTATCCTCCACACCCACTTCTCCTAACTTCACGAGGTTATTAATTCTCACGACCCTCCACCAGATATCATGCTACGTCGTACATTAATGCGCTCCGCCTCAGCGTTGCGTCGTTCTCCATCTTCGTCACAGGCCTTCCACTCATCAGCTGCTATTCAACTATCTTCCGCACCCTCTGTCGCTCTTACATCCAAAAGACCTGCTCTTCGACCCGACAACAGCCATGTCCTGACACTTTTAGAGCATTCCATCGCCCAGCGCCGCCCGACACAGGCGTTAACTCACTTGGCGCAGCTGCAATCGCACCCTGAGCCTCATCTACTACAGAAACTGGCGGTTCTATTAGCTCGACAAAAGAACAGCAGAGGATACGCCTTACGTGCCTTTGAAATACTGTGTGGAGTGTACCGTACACCCGGTTTAAAGCCCGACGATTATACGAAATTAGCGTCGATATATGTCATCGATGCGTGTCTACGCTTCCGTTTGCTTGACTCAGCAATGGAGGTAGGAGTTAGCTAGTGTTTTATGTTGTTTTCATGCTTCTACGAGCTCTACAAGTGACGTTATCTTGTTTTTCTCGTGACTCTTTTGTTAGTTGTACGATGAAGCCGTGAATCTATCCGTGGTGCTAGACTTACCAGCATACAATGGGCTATTGACGGCCTTGTTGGAAGCCAAGAGAGTGGACGAGGCTACAGAGATATTGAGAGATGTTGTACATGGGGAAGACGTGTGTCCTCATGAAGAAATGTTCTTGCCAGTGCTAATGGAGCTAATCAAGAGTCGAGAGTACAGCAATGCAACGGATATCATGAAGAAGGGACTAAGTCGTGGAGTGGAGTTTAGTAGTGAGACGTTCAATCCGTTGCTGCTGCAAGCGGAGAACGACACGGTGTCTACGGACTCGCTCGTCAATTTTCTGACTTTTGTTGAGGACTCATGGGCAGACTACAAGGTAGGGAAGGATGGGATGAGATGGCAAGGCGGAGGTGGCAGGATGAGCAACTGACTTGTGGATTGTGCAGGACTATGAGCAGGACTATGATGTCGAGGAAGACGATATGGACGACTCGGAAAACCCTTCTCCATAGTCTATGAAACTGCCGACCAAACGGAATGTGACAGACCAAGCGCTGGCGACTTGCAAGCATACGGAAGTGTATTGCAGCGCCTCTCACCTGCAACAAAATATATGGCTCACAAGAGCTGCTTATCTAAAATGTGTATATACTGTGGCAACTATTCGTATTGGTTTATTGCAGGATCTATAACAATACATTTGAACCCGAGCTAACTCTTCAGATTGACACCTGTTTACAAGCCGGCCTGGCATTGCCACCCAACGAGATTGCAACAAGCACTGTATCGAAATCTGCTGCGCTGCTTTGCTATGCTGAGATGTAATTTTGGAATGCCTACAGACTGCAGTTAAGTGCTCTGAGCTCGCTGATATGTCGACGATGCAGCTTTGCTGTCTTCACGTGACCCGAGCTCATGATACAAGTTGTTTACGCAGACTACAGTCTATGTGTACCTCTTGATGGCTACAGACTTTTGATATCGGTTTGAACTAATTTCGCTCGACGCGAAGGACGAAGATGGCATGATTTTGACTGATCTGGGCGTTCTATTCTGTGCTTTGAGACCTCTCGGTTCACGTTTCCTAGCTTCATGAGACTCATACAGTTTCAATATTTGCGACGTGAACAGCAGCAACGCCACCCATGTACATACAACCCCTCGAAACGTCTTCATGTATAGCCACGCGTAACTCAACGCGAAGCTTATCTTTGCTTGTGAACGGTCTTTTCAGCATGATCGAAAATGGCATGAACAGCGCGCGAGTGATACGCCTCGCTGATTACCGTATGCGAAGTCGCCAAGCCCAACTATCGTTTCTATTTTACCAGTAGCGGTTTGGCCGTACACCAAGATAATGCTGTTCTAGTCTGCTATCATGTCTCTTACAAATCGGCGCAGTTAGTCGTGCGTAAACTTTCTGATGATCGCAAGCACCACGTTTCGCCCATAGATCAGCAGCAGCAAAGCAAGAAAGTCACAGCGTGATGTTGCGATTCAGCTCGAATAATAGTTTGGTCCTTGTGTACTGTGTCTACACGAAAAGATTTTCGCAATCTCACTTCGCCCTTTACTCGAGTTTTGTAAATTGGCCATGCGCCGTTAAGATGTACATGCAGTATCAGCTACTTCAAGAACCAAGTCTTTGCCTACTTTCAAATATCGCAGCAAGCTCATAAGCGAGTAAAATGGTATGCAATTTGTCTTGAATTACTTGTTCAATGCGTTGTACATGTAGCCATGTCCATCTGATTGTTTTATCGACAAAGAATATCTCGGTAATCATCTTCAGCCACAACCTGGCCATCTGTTTTAAGTCATGTCATAAAACCCTTCCCCCAACTTTAAACTTCAGCTGTGCAGAAAACCACCTGCTCATCTCCCAGCGAAACTTGTCCTCTTCATACGTCCATCAAGCTAAAAGCCCATAAAAATTCCTCCTTCCTTCTCCCTCTACTAGCAAATGACGCGCAATCTTCAGCGACATTTGATCACAATCGTCCCTTCTTCAGGAGATTTCCCATATGTAATTGTTATTGGAGCTTCCATGGGTCTCTTAGCCATACTTTTCATTGTTGTAGGACTTCACTTTTATTGCAAAGAGCGAAAGCGAAACAAGGAACTGGAACGGGAGCCGTACATGACCATGTCGCCCAATCCACTGGCCAGCCAATCGTCTCCAGGTATTGCAACAGCTGCTAGTCAAACGGCGCTTACTAATTCGTCCAAGGTGCAGCTCTCGTCGGGTCTAGACGGTCGTAGCAGCTTTTACGTCAAGACGTCGCCTGTGAACTCCAGTGCACTGCCTTCTGTAGGGGTTACACCTACTGGGCATCATATCTCTTGTAGCAGATTAGAGCAGCAGTTGATGCCGGTTGTGGCTTTGAACGACCAAAAATCCGACGGACGGAGCTGTGGACGGAGCTGTGGACGGAGCTACGAAGACACAGCAGACTTTGACTCGTTCGATGCGTCGGCACGCAGTAGAGTCAATTCTTTTGAAGACATTGAGAGCTTTAGAAGAGCTATGGGATACAGTGACAGCGCGAGTAGCAGTGCACAGACTGCCAATAGCAGCAGCAAGCACAACGACTCAAGTGCAAGACATGGAGGTTTATGGGAAGACCCCGCTATTGTTGCGGCACGCATTCCCATGAGTAGAATCACGATTGGTGACGTGATTAGTCGGGGTGGATTTGGAGAGGTACTACGGGGCATTTACAAGAAGCGAGATGTGGCAATCAAGCGACTGCTACCAGAGACGAGAAAAGATGTGTCTAAGATTGAAGAATTTCTGGCTGAAGTAAAGTTGCAGGCGGCATTAGAGCACGAGCGTGTGGTGCGTTTTGTCGGTGTGGCTTGGGATTTGCTTACGGATCTTTGTGTTGTGTCCGAGTTCATGGACGGTGGAGATCTGCGTGCTCTGCTGGTCAAATTTGACGAAGTGGACCATCGACCTCTGGGTTTTGATACCGTAAAAGCTCGCATTGTGCTGGACGTGGCACACGCACTCACTTATTTGCACTGTTTAGACCCTACAGTGCTACATCGTGATCTCAAGTCAAGGAATATCCTGCTAGATAGAAGATTGCGCGCTAAGCTCACTGATTTTGGAGTATCTCGAGAGCGTAGTGACCGCACGATGACTGCGGGAGTGGGCACGTCGCTGTGGATGGCTCCTGAGGTAATGATGGGAGAGCGGTACGACGAAAAGGCTGATCTTTTCTCTTTTGGCATCGTGCTCAGTGAACTGGACTCGCACAAGCTTCCGTACGCATGTGCCAAGGTTACCGACACTGGACGCGTTATTCCAGATACGGCCATTCTTCAGCTTATTTCCAGTGGCAGACTTAGTGTAGGATTCACATCGCCAACTTCTCCAGCATTAGAAGCTATGGTGCACCTCGGCACAGCGTGTGTGGCTTTTGATCCGGACGAACGACCCACTGCCTCTCAAGCATTGTACCAGATGCAGCTCGTAATGCGAGCCTTTGCGCAGGAAGAAGCGGAAGAGTCTTACGTTTTCTAAGCCTTGTCTTCGAACGAACGTCAAGGCAAAGTTTTCTCATACAAGCACCCTATTGAGCAACATATCAGCCATGTACGACAACATTAGAGTATTTTTAAAGCTAAATTCTTGTAACTATTTCACGACTCATGTTCTGTTCTTCTGAGCTTTCGAGTCGATCATCTCAGTCAGCAGCACTCAAACGCATAATTATTTATACTAGCCAAGACAAGCATCCTCCAAGCACAAGAGGTGACGACGATGTTAGCTTAGATGAAGATGTCTCCCGGCTGGCAATACCAAAGTTGTCTAAAAAACGTTCTAACATCCCCAGCCAGTTTTTTCTCGTCTACTGGCGGCATGGGAGGAGGAAGCAGCGGCCTCGTCAACCAGTTTGCCCGGTAGCTGAAGACGATGATTCTCTGGATCTAGTATTCTTTGACAAGAAAGACAACCTCATGTAAAGTCGCTACGTGCAACTTCAAATTCGGAAGGAATGAAGTCAAGTCTTCTCTAGCCACTTACCCGACGCAGATAGCGCTAGGTTCACGCATGCAATGAGCCTCCGGACCCGTTCAAGAGTCTCGTGAAATGTAGGCTGGAGAATTACTGGTAATGATGCCGGTTCTTGGATTGCATTTATACGTGACGTTCCTCAAAGGTAGATAGAGGTTGGTACGTCTTCCACGTTGTCTACACTGCCCATCCTTCTTGTTCAGCATATTTTTAAGCTTGGGTCCAGTGTCTGTAAGAGCTTGTGAAGTACAACCGATACCTGTGCGGCTGAAGGGCGTTCGGAAGCATTCAACGCCACGCATGCCTTGCCTAGACGCACAACTACCCCAGTGATGCGGGAGTCCGTCTCTGCGGGTAATGATGACCTCTGTTGTCCATGTCTGGCTCTTGTAGAACTCGAAAAGTGCACACGGACATGCTCCGCCGCGACTTTTTCAAGTAACTCGGCACTGTCGCTATGCACTCCAACTTGGCTGCTGCATCCATAAGGAGCAGTCAGAGAGTCCAGCTCGGCCAGCACCACCCCAAATGAAAAGATGTCGGTTTTCGAATTGCTGCGCTCGCCTCGAAGTACCTCAGGTGCGCTCCAAAGAGCTTCGAGTCTACTGCGCTCTCGTCGTGACTTCTCCGCGACTCCAATTGGGGTGGAAGCTGGAGGCACTAGAGTGGTTGAAGAATCAAGATTGGGCCTTCTTGGGCCGATCGCTGGCTGAATGCTATTTCCTATGAAACCAGTCAACTTTGCATTGAGTTTTGAATCAAGGAGAATATTTTGAGACCGTACGGCACCGTGAACAAGCCCTTGGGCGTGCAGGAAGCTCAATGCACTCGCTACCTGTGACGCAAGCTTTATTTTCTGACGGCAAAACCCTCGTCGGCATAAATCCCCTTTTGGTAGACCATTCCGATATTGTCGTTGATTCAAGAATGTGCGAAGGTCTCCGCCAGCCATAAATTCAGACACAATGCACATGTAGATGAGCGATTTCCAAGACACACCTAGGAACGACACCATACTGGGGTGCGTTAACGACGGTGATGATATTACCTTCACTCTAGCAAAAAAATCGCTGCGGTTGCGGCAATCACCGAGCCACTGCGGGAGTGGTTTCTTAATCGCTACAGTTTGATCCCTGTATTGGCCGCGATACACCTCACTATTTGTGCCACGTGCAACGAGTTCTTCGAGAAAAAGTTCACTGACCGAGACGCGAACTGCTAGCACCTTTGGATGATTCCAAGATTCGCTCTCTTCCTCTTGATTAGCCTGAAAGCAAGACGCTCGTGAGCCAAACGAAATCGCCGACGATGAGAATGAGCTGGTTTCAAGAAGATAGAGTTCCTGAGAATTTTCAACATGCGAATTTCTCGTGGACGCTTCGAGGATGCATGGTGACAGCTGAGACGTGATGCCTTTAGTCGTTCTCCACCGACGCTTGTGGCTAACAAACATGATGCAGAGCATCGCAAAAATCACAATGCCACCTCCTACAGCAATGCCAAGCTCATCGTCCGTCCAAATAGATCCGTTGGAAGAAAGAGAAGACGATGAAGGAGACAGAACTTGAGTTGTTCGCTCTGGTTGTGCGGTGACATTGACGCTTCCAGCCTCAAATGTGGCAATATCTCCAACCGCCGACCCTGCACGGAATGCAACAAAACTCGTGATATCTTCACGCTGGGACTCGTTTGACATTTCTCTACTGGTAGTAGCCCTGTACACTCGGGTCTGTCGGCTAACAAAAAGTCGTAGGGCGTGCTTTTGTTCACCGCAATGGCCTCTCCGCTGCGTACCAGCCTAACGGTTGGTTTGTCTACCGGCACGCTGGCACGTTTGTTGCCTGTATTGCGACGAAGCAATCCGTGATACGGCATTGCAACTTGTCGATTGCCTTTACCTGCCCAACAACGGCCTTTGCTGAACTGCGCCATGGGCGCTCCTGTCCCCTCACATTAGCGATGCAACCTCGACGCTTGGCTTTCAGTCGTTACGCACTTTCCGTTGACCAACTGCTTTGCACGCAATAGCTGCTCTACTCATCCAAACAATAGTCGACTTTGTTACGCACAAGTCACAGCAATTCTATTCATGCATGTTGATGTGGTAGCGAGCCATCTTGAAGGATGTGGCTATTAGCTGATGGCATACGAACATGAAAATCTATTGAGCTAATACTATTCCGTTCCAAGAACTGGTAAACCCTTTGATGGGAGTAGGTTTTACAAGGTAGATACGATCTTCGACCGAAGCAAGTATACAATCTGCATGGCAGTTAGACAATTCTTCGGGTCATGATCGAGACATTGAGCTGCAAGCTCACGAAGTGCTTTTTTACAGTCATAGCGGAACGGAAGGGTAGCACATCCGCTGGCTATTAGCCGCATCTAATCCATGTCTTGCTCTTACGGCTTTGGCCGCATGCATACGGAGGCAAACACGTATCTAGCTCCAAAAACACGACACCAAAGAAATAGATGTCGCTCTTTGCAGAGTACCCGTTCACCGCACAGCACCTCAGGAGCAGCCCAGAAAAAAGTGCCTACGCTGCTGATCATCGTTTCATCAAGAGCTTATCTCGCGGCTGAGGCCGAATTCGCTCACCTTGACGTGAAGATCTTCAATATTAAACGATGTCAACGCGGTGCAGCACAGCGGCGACAAGGAGTGAGAGTACATTAGCGCGTTGATAATATCTGCTGCGATAGCCAGCTTGTCATTCTTCCATGTGAGATTGCTGCGATCTGATTGTGCTGAGAAGTGCGCAAGATTTCCGAACGTGACAAGCTCAGATACCCCTTCAAGCTCACCGAGCCAGATCTCTACCTTATCATCCGTTCTTGAAAAACAATACCCGCTAAGGCAATCCGCTTGAGCCTCTTTTTAGCTGCTGAATGCTGTGCGATCTGGCGAGCGCATTTGGAATCTTCCGTTCACAGCTTCAATCTGTATCGCGTTGTTCATTCAAAAGTGAGGTCTTTTTTTCGACACATGTCGTCCTGATACGTTACGGCTTCTCACGCTTCCTTGCTCGCCGTAGGTCGAGTACGACTGCATAAAGAACACATTATTTTCATCCCCGTAAAGGCCATCTTACGGGCAGTTATTGACGCGATGTCATATCACAAGGAAACAAGACACTCGTCAAAATGAGCACTCTTAACAGTGCACTTAAAACACAATGTCAGACGACGAGGCATCAGAGGGCGAGTCCGAGTCGCCGTCTATTGACACCGTGGTCTCAAATGCTTCTTTCATCCAGAGCTTTACCCCTAGCTTGATATCCGCGTGCGTTCTTGACACTCTTGTCCGCGACCGAAGCGGCCACTTCTCGACATGGAGCGAACAACTGAGCACGAGCCATCATTCATCGTCCACGAACACTGTTGCAAATAGAGTTTACTAGTCCTTAGTCGTGGATTACAGCTGTCCGTCCCGAGACCACATGGGTCCGTCGCTTTTTTGAAGTGACCAGATACTCGGTTATTCAACGTCTGGACTCACTGCATAGAGATCCTTTGTCGCTAGCGTTACAAACTGATCTAATGTAGCTAATAGCATTGCGTTTTCTTTACAGTCCCGAAGCTCGTATTTCTTTAGCGCTGTCAAAAGTTAGTGCCGATTGAAAAATGTCACTCATCGTGCGGCCACAGAGTATGTAAATTTGAACGTAAGTAGCTGGCAATTGATTAGAAGAGATGTAAGGAGGCAGGCTATTGATCAGAAGAGATGTAAAGAGGCAGGCTATTTGTAAAAGCAGACATTGATTTGTATGACAGGTCAGGCCAAGAAGATGAAGCAGCCCTAGAGTCGTAGCTTGTGGTAGTGTAGAGAGCTAAGACCACCCCGCCAATGTTCTAAAATTACTGAAACTTGACGAAGCAGGGGATGATCTTCTTGAAAATATGCAAAGAACACATGACAAAAAAACTTACTTCCGGACACGTGCTAGACGCGTTTCAACCAGCCGCCGCGGACCTCTTCAATGGCTTACCGATCGCAAAGTGATCTCTCTCTCAGTGCGGCAAAGGCCGCTGCACACGTTTACCAATGCATCAAACATTCTAAAACTACCTCGTATCAGACTTTAAAATCCCACTTTCCAACCGCAATGATCTGCGATGGTTAGTTAAGCCATCCACGCAAGTATATCGGAGGTGAATGTCTGCACTTCACACGCAGTGGCCTGCCGAAACGCGGCCCGTAAGATAAGTACAATGGAGGCTAATAAAAATGCAGAGATGTCTATGGTAAAGCAAACGCCTAACAACAAGTTTATTGGCAAGCGCAAGTTATCTGTAATGACTTGGTCCACCGCTCGGCTGTATGATCATGGCACTGCATACAACGTCATCCAGCGGAGCATCTTCAGCAAGCTGCAGGACTTAGACCTCTCGGTGATGCATTACGTGAAAGTAAATGTAACTGGCGGATCACGCATTCTTGAGTCCTTAAAGTGGTCCTTAAAGTGGAGTATTGATTGCCAAATACTTGCATCGCTATGGTAGCAGGGTAAATGCTCGGACCTTTCTTTCATTGCTAACAAAGCACCAGTACCAACCAAGCGCAGGCTAAGCTCTTGCGTCTTTAAAATGTTGGTCTCATTGGTACTAACTCGTCCGTTCAAACACATTCGTGGATATTCACACACTGGTATCTAAATTTCAGTGCCAAAAAATGCGTGACGAGCTTACCAACTGGGACTAAACAACATACACGCTAAAGCTAGCATTGTCGTATGCAGCCTCACTAAACAAAGTGAATGGAATGAAGAAATCTCTTTTACGTTTTTTTTCGGGGAAGAGGCTCTGGGATGTGGTTCAAGACGTTGAAGTGGCAATTATCAAAAAACAGGATCAACTACTTAATTATCGACAAAGTCTGAGGAAACAATACCTCTTTTTGCAAAACCTCAATACAAAATCTGAGGTCCACACGAATTGAAAATGACGAAGCTATTCGAGAGGAATCCGCGAAATGTTCGGTGTGTTTTCTTTAATCAACCCCTTCATGTCTCTCCATGGCAATAACATGGCCTGTGTCTATTATCACAGTATCGCATCGTGGGTAATGGCATTCGGCCTGGGCGTGGCCTGGTACAAGTATGACAAGATGAAGGAGCGTCAGTTTTCCGAAAAGGACGCCACTCAATGGAACGAAGCCATTTTGCGCATGCACCCGCAGAAGCCTAAGAAGAAGATTAAGTACATAATGTAACGTACCTCGTTAATGTTAGATATGTTGGGTTTTCTTTCCATGAACTTCCTCTCCAATGTCTCAGAGGCTGGTCGCCGGGTCTCAACCGATTGATTCTGTGTCTGGTCCCAAACGTTGAGCATGTAAGGTAAAATTCATTCGCGAAATACCAACGCCGAAACAAGATGACCACACCTTTTGAGAACCCAACCAAGATTGCTAACCAAGTGAAGAGCGGCAAGTGGACGTAAGGATTTGTTTGTATGATGTTGTTGCTACGATAGTGTTACGTTGGTGACGATGACGCGTGTGTTTTACGAATGGCGTAGAACTCCTTTGCTCGTTGCTGCTGGAGTTGGAGCTGCGGCTTGGTATATGGTATCGAAACGCGATATGAAAACTGCTCCGCCTCCTGATCGCGACCCGCGCGCGCCGCCGTCGAAGATGAAGTAGTCAGCTCTACTGCCTGGACAAGCAACGTGTGTGTTGGGGATTGGAGCTGTGTACATCACCAGCGAACTGTTAAACCGATTGAAATCCATTTACTTTGATTTGATTAGCTGGTGTTTTGTGTTAGCGCATGCTAACGTCAACTTGTTGTCGCCATCTGGACGAGGTGAGATCCGCAGTCTGTATTTTTCACCTTGGACATGCTACTGCTAGCATACTGGAGCGTGCTGTCACAGGCCATGCACTAACTTGCGCGAGCATTGATCTATCAAGCTTGTGTTTCAGCAAGGTCGATGATAGCCTGTATAACATGCCCTACTTCCACGGCAGGGACCATCTCGCAAGATGTGCTGACCGATTTTTTTTGTCATGAGCCACGAAGTCGGGGTTTCTTCGTTAGGGAGCTCTAACAGTGGCCCCCACGTGCGAAGAAACCAACAACAAGAAGAATTATACATTTTTTACAAGATGACATGCCAAGAAATTACCAAGAGTAGCCTGAGAAGCAGCATCTGGTAGGGGCTGGATGAACAAGGGTCTTGTGGTGGTACAATTTGAACGCGATTTAGTGCAAGGTATCGTGAAGCGTAGTAGTTTTTGCTAAGCAGAGTAGTGGGATAAAATCAACGCAGGCTATGCATAAGTTTGCTGTGAACCTTATAAAGTGTCCAGACACGGCAAAGTCGACAAGTTGCAGTGCCGTATGGATCATTCAAGCGAACCTCGTCGGTTCCAGCCCAACTCGCTATTTTTTAGAACTAAAGTACTGCATTCAAGAATCCAGGAGCAAAGCGTCTTGCAAATGGCTTGCACATAGATCAAAAGGACGGCTACTGGCTGATGTGTCTATCATTTTATGGTGGGACACGCGATATGTGGAGAAGAATGAAAATACGGCAACGGAGATCAGCTCTTAGGTCAATTGCGCGAACAAAAGTCTTACACAGACGTGACGGTTCAAAGTGCTTTATGAAAATCCTGTTTGACTGAATAGCCTCAACCAGGATGTGTCTAATAAAATCGTTGGGTGAGCCCAGCTCTAGATCGAATGAGAAGAAGCCTAAAATCTTTTCCTTTCATGTACAACTTTCGAAACTGACTGCGGCCAAACTTTCAAATTGGTGAAAAAGACGACGCCGTATCCTGGCGTTTCCAAAAACGCTGTGAGCGCACAGACTGCGTGTAACTCGAATGCAACGACCTTTTGTTCTAGAGCGTTACACATTCGACGGCGGTGATGATCTTTCTATCGCCACTCCGTTGCTTCGGGAGTGGTTGAAGATGAAGCATTTGAGTAGAAAAGCCAAATTGTATGCTAGAACGCCCTTTGGTCGTGCTCCACCAAGCAGGAAAACAAATTGGTGTAAACATCGTCACTCAGCGCGTGGCATTGCAAAATCATTGTACTTGACAATACGATAGGCTTATATGAACAACGGCATTTACAGTGACCGACGCGTCAGCTCTCCTCACTCAATAAATCTAGTTGCGGCGACGACGACGGCATTTCGCACCCGTGGTCGAGGGGGGTATGGTAAGAGCCTCTGTAGTAGGAGGATCTGGAGTAGAAACATCCGTTTTCCCAGCCAGAGGCTCATTGTCGGAGGCAGAGCCATCACCAGATGACTTCTGAGTCACCTCAGTCGTCGAAGGGACCGTATCGGTCGTGGAGGTTGGCGAGGGCGCGGAGTTTGCGGCAGGCGTCGACGAGCCTTTGCCCACAGCCGACGGCGGTTCACCGCGGCCGGAGCCACCTACCAGCCACACGCAGTGAACGTACACCTGCCACGGGTTGCTGTGAACGGCAATCCAGTAAGTAGTCAAACGGTTAGCGTTCGCGCACTGGGACTTGTTGTACGATATTTTGGCCGGGACTTCCGGATACGTTTTCTGGCAGTCTTCGTCAGACAACAACTTGGTGTCGTCGCACCACATCTCGCACATCCCCGGGTGCGGAAAGCCAGTGTAAGTGATCGCCGTCGCTGGCAGCTCCGAACGCGCCGATTCCTCGTAGGAGGTCAATCCGCATTCAACGTCTATCTCGTCGCTGTAAAGCTCTTGGTAACGGGTAACAAACGCGCCCAAACTTTTTTCCTTTGTGAACTCTAAGACACGTTGAAAAAAGACAGCATTTGTTTGCGTATAGTTATTCGTGGTGGCGCCGTCAAACTCCGCCCACCTCGAGTTGTTTATCATGCTGCCGTATCCGTTGCTCGGATACCCCTGTTTAAAAAATGCTTTGGGGTCCACGATGTAGGCGTGGCCCTGCACAGTACGCAATGAGGCCAGGACGGTGGCTCCTGTGGCGATGAGAGTAAAAAGCTGCATATCGATAATTTAGTTGAAATGATATTGTGACTTTTGGCTGCAAGTTCGAGAGTGAGAAAGATGGACATCGAGTGCATGGGATCCGCTGGTCGTTCGCGCATCGATTTTACGTACCGATCAAAAGGATTGTGGTAAATCGCCAACAAAAATTGCAACTACTCAAGACCGGGCACTTGCCATGGAAAATACTTTACGTCGCTCTTTTGTAATCGCGCTTCGTTGCATCAGCTGTCGCGGCGCGGCTTTTCTTCTGCAATAACAGCTGGTCCGGATAAGGCGATGCTGGTACTATTATGGGCGTCGAATACGTGATTCTAAAGGTGATTGAAAATTGCTAGAGGATATGGGTTCTGACAGGTCGCTGAGGTTTATACAAGCCACTGATTGGCTGTTTTGCGACAGCTTGACAGATGGGATGAGGAGATACGGTTGCCGCGTTGGTCCATCATAAGATGATGGGCGAACTAGAGGACGCCATATTCAGCTCGATATGGTCAAGTGTCGTGCCGTTGAAGATGCATGTTGTACGGTGCTGGAAGATTAAAAGGAGATGTTTACGCAGTCGACAAACGGGAGTAGTCAACGCTGGAAATATTTTACTTTGACTTCTACCTTTATTGTATCAAGTACATAACGTTTACATCTTACAAAGAGGCAAGTATCGTTGATATGCGGGAAGCTGAGGAGCGGATGCAATAAACGAATATGGATGGCGACTCTTGTGTGACGAACAGCTCATCACGCAGACTGCCCATAGATCCGCAAGAACGACTACGCTGTAAACAGATCAAGCAGCTCCATTGACAGCAATGCTAACTAATGCACGTGCACAAAGTGTACCTGAAGAATGCACAGACAGCGTTTAACTCGACAACAGCAAAGCAACCGACACGCCTCAAGCATTCATGAGATCGGTTCGTCAATTTCTCGATTGCCCCAGCAAGGATGGCGAAAAAGTTGTGCCGCATACTCTTACTAATGCTACTAGAAGTAATTGTCATCACGAACGTGTCCTTCATCCAAATATCAGTACACAATGAAGCCTCGCCGACATCCGGTGGCAGCTGATGGCCATCTCTGGCCCTGACGGTCCACCAGGGCAAGTTTGGCCATTAACACGAATGAGCCCTTGGCTGTCAAATTTGTCGCCTTCACATGCACCGGCGTCTCGAACGGCAGGTAGAGCATCGTCTGACCGCCGCCATCTTCCACAGCTGCTGACTCAGCCACTTGATCCCACACAACTGGCAGAATAACTTTCATACGATGCTGTACGCAACTTTCCTCTGGTGACGCATCAACGACACGTTCATCAAGTAATGAGCTTGCACTAACGCTACTGACCCCAGTGACGCCAGCACCGGCCAGACACACGAGTATCTCAGTCTCGATTGCTTCAACTCGCTCACTCCAATAACTTTGAGCTCTACGTGATAGCGCCAACACGCCCTTAAGCACACTTGTAAAATCCGTACCGAAGGGTACTCCAAGTTGTGAACGTGAGCGAGGCTTCGCTGTGAAGGCTGTATTCTCAGCGTAGGTTAAGAACTGCGCACTCGATAAAAAGCGCTGCTTACTGGGCAGACGAGAACAGAAAAACAATCTCGGTAGTACAGGAGGAACACTGCAAAGGGCAGCCAAAAATTGTTGCAATACGCGTGCACCAGTACCAGGCTGGTGAGAGGGCGCGAGCTTAACAACACGATCCAACTTGCTGCGTACATCCTCGCTTAGAAACTTCAGCATCCGAAGACTCCACTGCGAACCGTTGACAATGAATCCCCACTCGGTTGGAAAATCAATGGAGTTCGGAGACCGAAGTAACAGGTGTCCTTCAACTGCAGACGCCAGCAAAATGCACGAATTGGCGTGAGCTTGAAGTGCGTCAAGGTCATGCTGGCTGGCACCAAGCAATAAGGAGCGTAAAGCTTTGAGTTTACGCGCAAGAGCGCGCAATTGCTTGCTTAATTGTCCCTCTCGGCCAACAGGGTTACTAGCTGAATTTGTAAATGCAGCTTCGCCCGCGAGCTGTTGTGTACTCTGTAAAAGCTGCACCCACTCAAGTCGGAGCGAAACTATTTGCAGCTGTAGTTCAAAGCGGAAGCTTGATGTTTGCGCTGCCTGCAAGTACATGCTGGTGCGGGCAAGGGAGTGAATACTTTCCAGGTGCACAAATTGGTCTGATGCAATACGTAACTCTGCTTCACACAGAGCATGTAGAGCACGCAACCATCCACCAAAGCATTCGCTGTCGGTACTCGCTACAACCGTCTCCATTAGTTGCAATGCCAAAGAGAAACGCCCTCGCAACATCGCTAATTTTGTCATCTCATACCGCTCGGCGTGGGACTCATAGTGCTCTGAATTTAGGAGTTGTTGTTCAATTTCGGAAATAGTCCTCTTTGTACCTTTGTCCTCATCAGTGTTAGCGAACGTCGTTTCCTGGACCCAGAGAAAGAATGTAGCTGCAACAGCCTGTAACCGAGGTGCATCCGTCAGCTCTACGGTCAACACTTCTGTCAGCAAAATGGGAAGTCCCTTACAAATCAAGCTGACAACTGGCGGCCGAAGCTGGGTTCCAAGCACCTTGAAGATGGACGTCCTACGCAGCTTGGATATTGCAGACTCCAGATTCTCGGTAGGAATCAAGAGCAGTTCAATTAAACGTGATGAAACGTACGTCGCAAGAAGTTCGGGATAGTCCTGGCATAGTCTGGCAAGCGCGCCTAATACGTGATTCCACGTAGACTTGGTAGCAACGGCTGCGCGTGGATGCAACAACACCAACAAGTTATCAACACTACACTCCGGCAATGTTGTCTTCGCAGATAAAAGCTTCTGGCGAGCGACATTCGAGATGACTGATATATAGGCCTTTGCAAATCGCTCGTTCGTGGTGGAAGCAAGAAGCGTACTGGCATCTTCTAGCAGTGCGTGAGCCTTTTCGCCCGGTTCGTGATCAACACACCACCTTTCAAGCAAAAGTAAAGCTGATAATTTGATGCGCATCATACTACGACCCGAAGTAACGTGTAGACTGCTAATCCGTGAAAACACACCTTCCAGTATGTTAGCCAGTTGTCCATCCTCATCAGTGCCTGATTTTCCAACAAGTTGTTGCGTCGCCATCAGTGTAAAATTTCGTACAAGTGCACGAGGATCTTGGTCAAGAACATGATGCAACAATTGCCCATGCATCGTCAATAAAACTTCCGGGTAGGCAGCAGTCAATGTCGTCATCGCACGTATGCTTGCGACAGCACTCTTATCATCTGCAAAATGCTCATACAACTCGGCGCAGTGAGTCCACGCTTGCTGTGCTTCAGTCATATTGGATGTTGCACGAGGCAGCAAACAGCACAATTTCGTCGAATTTTCAAGACTGAATGTTAATACATTCTTCCGGAACGAAGACGATAGAGGCAAAGCTGCATTTGCTGCTTCAATTGCAGCCGACCGCTCATCCATATCATCGGCAGAAAGTCTCTTCATAATCTGCTGCTGTATCTCCACGGCATGTACAAAAAGAGACGGCATCGTTGCCAGCATTTGCAGTGTCAGCGTCCGAGTCGTCACGGTGGTCGCATGTGTCAAGGGTCCCAACAAATGACCCAATAGCTACAAAGAAAGAAAGCAGCAGTTCTGTTAGTCGGGTTTGTACTACCTGATTCGATTCTACCCACTACAACAGCGTTTACCTTTGAGGCATCATTCACTTGAGCAACATGAGCTTTTGCTCGTTGAAAGACCCTTAAAATAGCACTGCGAACAATTGTGTTTCCACTATAAGAAAAAGGACCAAAAAGGACACACCAGCATATCAGTAAAGTTTACACTACTACCTTGTTCTACCTCGTTCTACCTTGTAGCAAAATGCTCGGCCAATTTCGTAAAAACAGCAGCTAAAAAGTCTGGCCAGGGAAATGATTCGACCGTGAACAGACGTGAGTAGAACAAAAAACACTCGGCCATTGAACCGGCCATTGCGTTTTCCATGGCGATTGGGTTATTGTGTTGCGTCACTTGTAGCTGTAGCGCCTTTATTTGGACCTCAAGTTGGGCGAATTCCCGCAAATGAAGATCAGTCGACGTGCTGTTTATGCGTTTAGGGTTCAGCAGTAACGAAAAGTGATCGCTGGACGTTGCATGCCGCGAATCGGCTGCTGGATTGCCATGGAAGACGCGGTAGTGCGAGTGGGGGACACTTAGCATGTTGTAAAATGCTGGAATTGGCATGAATTTGACCAATGGAAATGGTTTAGTAGACTGATAAGTGCAATAAAATTGGTGAGGTTTTGACCAATCCAGATGTCGATATAAATGGAGCCATGTTGTATAGAATTTAGAAATGGGTTCGTTTTAATTAGAAAGTCAAGAAGCATCCGTTGGTCATTTGACAAGTTTTGGTGCAGAGCTGTTCCGTTTCTATGGACAGACAACGGAAGCTTATGTAGGCGACGATTGACAGGCTCACGAGGCATGGACACAGATGGACAGATTGTCGATTACTACCATACGTTTCTGTGGCAATAAGAGGAATATGTCATTTCAATTATAGGTGCAATGGAGATAAGATTTTAGTGCAGCCTACGGTGAATGATCAAGTCAAATTGCAACAGAAATTGCTGGCGACTGTTGTGGATGCACAGCGCACTAATTGAAGCTCCGTTTGCTGTGGTGAAATAGAGGTCTTTGTCTTTCAATGAAATTGCAGCATCTAGACCCCAGAACGCGTTGAACGATAAGGCAATCGCATTTGCGCTGCTACTTGACGCATGTGGCCACCGAGGCCCGCTTACTAACAGCAGCTATTCTTAAGCGGCGTTGGTCGACTTGTACATCGCCAAGCTGAGCAGCGTTCAAGGCTTGCAGTGACACCACAAGTATTGCGCATTTGCAACTCATTGAAGGCTTACTCCGCTGGCCGCGAACGTAAAAAGCCCATGCTCGTGCAAAAGTTGCGATGGATTGTTTAAAATTGACGATTGACGTCATTCTCCTGTTTTGCCACGACATTCACGGCTTCTTGATCGATCTTGCGAACTGAGAGCAGAGTTGAATCTCTAAAACTATACCATCGTCGGCATAGGTGTCGCTCTTTCGTGTGTTTAACTTGCTACTTGTTTAGAACTTCTATGGAATTCCGCCGCTTTTGTGAGAAAGCTGGAACAATCCAATCAATTTTTCTCCTGGGCGAGGAAGGTAAACAGGCGAGCAATTGGGGCAAAGAAGGTCACGTTGGCGCAGAAATGTCATGCTTGTATCTTCAAACAGCAATTAAATCATTCTAATACTATCCTCGCGATATCCGGTCTCCGGCTAGCGCCGTTTGTCATAACGGAGCTATATCTGGCTTTGTGTCAACTTCGCTTCCAAGGGTCCCATTCTTTATTTTCTTAGACATACACAATTCAACGTTACTTTCTATCATCATCTCTTCCCAGCATCGTTTGCGCTTGAAAAGATCAAAGCAGGAGATCTATCGCACACTTAACAGCTGGAAGCGAGTAAGCATCACTGCCATAGTTGCTTCAGCATTCTCTGCCATCACAAGCTCCATGTCAAAAACAAAGTCATTACAGATAGTGCGATCATTCGCAACATGTGTCCGTTTTTCAGCTGATGCGGCAATTTTGCAGCTGAGCTGTCGAGTCTGATATAAAGAAGGAAGAGCCGGCACAATAAAGATTGTCGACTTGACGACTTTTGCAAACTTGCTTTCACAGACATATGTTAGCCGTGAAACGCCTCTGGCTCGTTGATGGTATGCCCACTATACACCATTTTAAACGTCAATCCTCGATTGTTGTATAATGCGCTTTGTTTCTTCTTCAAATCTATCAACGTGGTTCAACCGCGATCATAACTGAATTAACAGCAGGTCCCGATGCTTAGGAAGCAGACAAAGCAACAATCTTCGAGTCTTTGTACTGAATATGAATGTTCAAAACTTGAATGAGACATTGTCCATAATCTGCTACGAAATCTGTCTGCAACGTCCTATAGACGTGCTGTCTCGATGTCCTCGTATGTCCATCACTCGTTCTTGTCTCCAATAACACCATCATTCTTGTTATCGTGCTACTTTGCCATCGTGTCTGTAGGACGTCCAAATCATTGTCATCGTCTTCATTCTTCCTGACTTCATTCTGATCTGCAAGTCCACAACATAAAAGCACGTCCTCAATCTGAGCCCTTCACAATCTGCGATTGGCAGCGTCTTCCACAACTCAGTCTCCACAAACTGTTACATTTTTATCGTCATAGGCAGCTAAACTTGTCTTGTTCAGTGCTGCTCGTCTCATCCTCAAGTCCCGGAACTCCACCTTCCTGGCAAGCAACGCCACCTTTACTTCCTCGAGTGGAGGCTCTTCCATTCACTCGTTCATATGTTTCTCCAGCCAGACTTCACCATATTCATGAACATAACGATGCATAACAACAATGAACTTAATCTAACACTCTTCTCAGTGCGGAATGAAGAATGAAGGTCACTTTAACTCACACCAACTAAGTACAAAGCCTAGTCTCGAGCATTTTTGCTGCTCACGATGGCTACATATGCCGTACTGTAGGTAACTGCTTTCGTCATGAGTACACGAACAAAGCGAAAAAACCTGCAGAAGCGTCGGAAACGGCGACTATTTGCTGTTATTGCAGCGGAAATACAAGCGAGTGTACGTTGTTATGCTGATCACTGTAAAGATTGTGGTCTCGTCGTGGATTTTTATCACTCTAGAAAGCTCTAACACTGGAGATATCGACTGATATATGGATCACTTTAGGAAGAGGCTCAATGGACACCGGAAAAGGAGGAACTGGAGCAAATGAGGAACGAAGAAGAACGACAACGAACCCATGAAAAGTGGCAACAGGCGATCGAGAAATCCGTTGCAGCTACTAATAAGCGCAGAAAGATTTTGGCTCAACGACAACAGTTAATTGTGTCACTACGACAGGTGGGGGACACATGGCTACACTTTCTTCTTGATCTGGCTGTTGACGTCATTATCTTGTTGTTAAACAGCAAATGCAGCAGAATTCCGAACAATAGTCAACTAACCTACTTCGTCTGTTTTGCAACGTTCTTGTGATGCGTTTCATTGTGTCGCGGCCTACCTGACTGCTCCGTTCCACAGAAAAGCAGAGTACCGGCAATCAACCTGGCAGATGCAAGATAAATGTCGGCCAATTGACCAAATGCGTAAGTCATTTCGGTCAGAAGAAGGTGGCGTGGTGTGTGCATTTCTTCGTGACACTGATGTTGATATTTAGCTGAAAGTATTGACATCAACAAGCTTTTGACGAGAATGCTACACGTCAAATCCATATTTGCCGCTGCTAATGACGACGTTTAGCTCGGAACATCTAATGTTGGCAGATGTAGTGCAATTGTGGCAGGATTAGTCAAGCAGTGATCAATTGAAGGAGACAGAATTAACTGCAGACTACGAGGCCAACCGACTTGTTCTTACTGCAACAGAAATCTCGACCAACTCCACGCAGCGAGCTTGGAAAGAAAGCAGCGCTTCCCAGTAGGAGCGAACAAGTCCCAGTGTCACGATGAGTATTGCGACACAAAAAAGATGATGAAATAATTCGTTTGATAGCTACGCCTACTTCTTAGCGACCGGAACAGCTAATGCGGAGCTTGCAGCAGTGAAGTCTGGATCATCAAAGATGCTCGTCACGATCTGCTCGATCTCTTCAGGTGTTTTGCCGTATCTCGCAAGCTCCAGGACGAAGTGCTGGCGGTCTTTGCCAGCAAGGACGTGGCGCTGATCCGAAGCACGCTGCGTTGGTTGGTGGTAGCAACCACAAAGCGAGGCTCCACGATCCTCCATGCCTCCCAATCTTGACGGTTTTGATTCATGCACTTGGCCACGTTATTGTCGTTACACTGGAGGACATTTCCAGTGTGGCACGACACGAAGTAGAGAGCGCAATTCGAGTCCGTCTCCATGGTGAAGAGCTCCCACTCGCCAGGCTCAGTGGGATCAAACACGCATTCACCAGATACGCGAACTTGCAGAAAGCGGCCGCTGAAACCAGACTGGATAGCGATCTTGTCGTCGCGAACTCGATGCAAGATGAGCTGCTCGTAGCTATCGCGGTTGTCTG
Source organism: Peronospora destructor (assembly GCA_011800735.1). Classification (NCBI taxonomy): domain Eukaryota; phylum Oomycota; class Peronosporomycetes; order Peronosporales; family Peronosporaceae; genus Peronospora; species Peronospora destructor. The sequence continues at coordinate 548,251 of WBRY01000007.1, read as the reverse complement.
TCAGACAACGAGCTTTCTTGGACCCAGGAGGATTCTGCAAATTTTTGTCTTTGCGAATCGGCTAGGCCCATTGAACGGAATCTCAGTTAGATCCATGATGAGAACGAAGCGTTTATAGGAGCGTGCAAGATCTTTTGTTGTTGGGGGAGATTGGTCACGAATGAAGTCGTAATATGACCAGCCAATCGGTGGCTTTAGTGCTTCTATCTTCATCACGTGCTTTAATTTAGGACATTTGTCGGTTTGCAGATATTGGAGCTGGAATTACCGCGGCTGCTGGCACACTTTAGCATCACATTTAAGTTCTTGTAGATGCATGTCAGTTCTTAGTAAGAAACCATGACCATGCATTCAAAGTCTAGCTAATATTGTAATCAGGAAAGAGAAAAAGACCATGGACCGACCGGACAGTCGTCGCAAGAGAGTGTAACGACGTCGCTCACTTACTGAATGAAAGCCTTGGCGAGTGCCACAGCCTCGTCCACCTTCTCCATAGTCTTGGCCTGACCCGTAGCGTTTAGCGCGTCCTTGCCGCCACCCTTGCCTTTCATCACAACCATGGCGTGATTCACCCACTGACGCGCGTCTAGCTGCTTCAAGTCAGCGTGCTGCTGGCTCACCTGCGTGAAGGCTGCTGTCTTGTTTGCGTCCGAGTCCGTACTGAAGATCATGAAGCTGCCCGTCGGAATGACTGTGCTCATGGCCTTCAACATCTCACGGCCAAATTTGGAGTCCGTGCCGACGTCGAACTTCACCACAACAGTCTCTTGGCCAGCCTCCTTAGCCTTCGTGGCCTCGGCAGTAGCGTCACGGACACCGTTCGCAGCACGAGCAGCCGCAGCTTCTTTCTTGATAGTTTTGACGCGGCTCACGAGACTGTCCACCTGCTTCCGAAGCTGGTCCTTCAGCGATAGCGAGATCAAGGCCTGGTCCAATACCGGCTTGAACGAAGACACGTGCTCCACGAGCTCGATGCCATCCAGCTTGGCAATAGCATCAAGCTCAGCTTGCAGCTTGGTACCACGCGCCTCAGCCTCAACGGCGAGGTCGCACGTGTAGGCTGATACACGACGGATACCTTTTGCAATGGCACCCTCCTCGTACAGAACAAATTTCTTCGCCTCCTTAGTATTGTTCAGATGGGTGCCACCGCAGAACTCCACCGAATAATTGCTCCAGCTGCTGTTCTCCGGGTCCTCGAGCATAGGAGCGATAGGCTGCCCGATCGAAACAACGCGGACAAAGTCCGGGTACGTCTCACCGAACACGGCGCGCAAACCCTGGATACGCTTGGCTTCAGCTTGTGCGGAGTCCTGCGTGTACACCTCAAGCTGCTGCTTAATGATGTCGTCGCAAATAGCCTCCACGTCCGCCAGCTGGTTGGCCTTCAGCGCCTTGCTATTTGTGAAGTCGAAACGCAAACGCGATTCATCCACTAGCGATCCACGTTGATCCACGCTTGTACCCAGCACCTTGCGCAGCGCAAAGTTAAGCACGTGCGTCATGGTGTGGTTGGGAGCCACCTTGGTACGGCGGACATAGTCCACCTGACATTCCACGGCGTCGCCAACCTTGATCAATCCGGAAGCGACCGGCCCCATGTGCATCACGTATCCAGCGTACGACTCCACTGAGTCCACGTCCATCTTGAAGTTGGTACCGCCCACCACACCCGTGTCATAAATCTGACCGCCAGCCTGCGCGTAAAACGAAGTCTTATCCAGAACACTCAAAATCACCAGCCTTCACCTCCTCTACAAAGTCCGAGCTAGACTCTGTTGTCGTAAAGATAGCCACTACCTTAGCTGGCGTCTTGACGTTCCAGTCATACTTGGCCATGTCATCTGTGGCATCGATACGCTTACTGGCAAGGTTGCTGGTCTCGCGAGCCTCTAGGACAAGCGGACGCGCACCATTGCTACCACCCTTCCTACGGTCCATCTTGGATCGCTCACTCTGCAGACGCATGCACTCCTCGTAGCCCTTAATGTCCACCGTCATGCCCTCCTCCTCAGCCATGATCTCTGTCAGATCGATAGGAAAACCCATTGAGTCGTACAGGAAGAACGCGTCCTCGCCAGGCACAACAAGGGCCTTATCCGATCCCACATTGGCCTCACGAATAACCTGCGCGATCTTCTTGAAACGCTCAATGCCCTTGTTCAAAGTGCAACTGAACGACTTCTCCTCGTCCAAAATGATCTCCTCCACTTCCTCTTGCTTCTGAATAAGCTCCGGGTAAGCCTCTCCCAGCATGTCTACCACAAACGGCACCAACTCCGAGAGAAAGCCACTCGGCGCGTTCAGGAATTGCTGCCCGTAACGCACTGCACGACGTAGAATACGACGCAGCACATATCCACGCCCGTCATTGCTAGGCACCGCACCGTCCGTAATAGCGAACGTCAGCGTTCGCACATGGTCTGCCACAACACGATAGGCCATGTCCTTCTTGTCCGGGTCTTCCTCGCCCAACTTGCCCGTGTACGGCGCTGCGTTGGTTGACTTCTGAATAGCCGCAAAGAGCGGAGTAAACACATCCGTATCGTAGTTTGAGTTTTTGCCCTGCAAAATCGACGCAAGACGCTCAAATCCCATACCTGTGTCCACGTGCTTGTGTGGGAGCTGCACAAGTTTACCGTCCTGTTCACGGTTGAACTGGATGAACACATTGTTCCAGATCTCGATCACATCAGGCACGTCTGCGTTCACCAGGCTAGCAGCATCCCGATTACCGATGCGATCATAGTGGATCTCCGTGCAAGGTCCGCACGGGCCAACATCTCCCATCTCCCAAAAATTGTCCTTGCAATCAAAAGGCAGCACTCTCTCAGGAGGCAAATAGTCAAGCCAGATCAGACGCGTCTCTTCGTCCGACAAAAGGCCTTGCTTCTCGTCTCCACCAAAGTACGTGGCGTACAGTCGGTTCTTGTCAATACCATAAACTTCCGTCAAGAGCGTAAAGCTCATGTGCACGGTCTCCTTCTTAAAGTAGCTGCCAAAGCTCCAGTTGCCCAACATCTCAAAGAATGTATGATGATACACGTCCTTGCCTACGTCATCCAGATCGTTGTGCTTCCCACCAGCGCGAATGCATTTCTGCGAGTTGCAAGCACGCTCGAGCTTCGCCATGGGGTGTGACGGGTCCACTTGGCCCAGAAAAATGGGTTTGTACTGGTTCATACCCGCATTAATAAACAGCAGCGTCGGGTCGTCCAGCGGCACGACGGGACACGACTTGTAGAATGTATGGGGCAGCACCTTCTGTGACTTGAAAAAATCCATGAACGTCTTGCGGATACGCACAGCGGGCCACATTTCAACGGAGAAAAGTGACAGCGCAGTAACCTTCGTTTCTAGCGTCTCGACACGCACGTCCGAGACCTCTATCGTCTGTTCTAGCGACGTCACTTGGCTCTCCAGTCCGCTCATTCTTTAGTAGCGGACGTCGAGCGAAGAGAGATGATTGGGTGAAAAGAAAGGAGGGTTTGAGGCATATAAGTAGTGTTCACCACATTACTTTCATCAAATGAATACATCAAGGGACGAGCTGCTACTTTGAAACGGTTTCGACAGGGAGCTAGTGATTATGTTGGTGACGACTCCACCTGTAGTTCTCAGCTGCGCGATCTGCCTTGAAAAGTCAGGAAATGTACTGTCTATCGAAACGTTATGAACAGCTGTATTGTAGTATAGTTGCAGACTTGTAATAAGACGTACTAGCGTAAATCTATTGAATGGCTATTTGATGTAGCAATGCTCATCGACTGCGGTTGCTTACGATCTCCAGAGGAGGAGGAGCAGAGGCCAGAAACTGGAACGTAAGAGGGTTGACAAACTACTGGACGATGTGTACGTGTAGCTGCTAGGGATGGATCTAGTAGCGGCTTATGGACCGTGATGCAGTACGGAAAACGAAGAAGAGCTATCGAGCTGACTTGATGCAGATAGCTGCTGCGGAGTTGGCGGTAGCAAACTAGCTATCAAATATGGATGCTGAGCCGCGGTGATATTCTCAGAAGCATCGTTCACCGACCTACATACTTCATTATTCGTTATACTTTGTCAGCGGTTCTCTTCTACGATCTATATCGTCAATATGTTCATGTTCCAGTTACAGATTTCACACGTTGGTTCCTTATAATGCACTGTCATTTGTCTGTCGTCCTGACAATGATACAAGTTACATCATTGAAGCACTGATCAAGTGTAGTATCCGTTTGCGGTTCGTGAAGCCTGGTGAGAGTTATCAAGTGCCGTAATGCGGATGTTTCCAGTACTTGTCAGCGCAAACCATCTTGAGTTTACGTCTAACTCGCTGACCGGTTACATCGGTAATGAAACGAGACGTTGCGTGAAGCGTCGTACCAATGCGATAACAGTAGTGTATACATAAAGTGCCAGCCGATATTCGCCACTTTGAGCCTTGTGCTCCTGTCAAAGTTGCGAAGACCTGCTCGTAAGCTGAGCCTCGAGAATTCGAAAAAGGTAAGCGCTATTGTCTTGTAACTTCACGAAGTATCTAAGAAAAGGCTACACCTTTCTCAGATTGTAGACACGGCGTCACCAATCTTTCTCACAAATTAGAAAATTTTCGTAGTCAGCTATCAACGACTTCATTTCATGGCCAACTAAAGTCTCGCATTTACCTTTTAACGTTCCTCGTCACACACGTTCTCATCATGGATCTATCCGCAATTCCATTCAATGTGCCTGTCATTCTTCAGTCGATTCGCAAAAACAAAAATTTGCAGAATCCTCCTGGGTCCAAGAAAGCTCGTTGTCTAACAGACAACAGCGATAGCTACGAGCAGCTCATCTTGCATCGAGTTCGCGACGACAAGATCGCTATCCAGTCTGGTTTCAGAGGCCGCTTTCTGCAAGTTCGCGTATCTGGTGAATGCGTGTTTGATCCCACTGAGCCTGGCGAGTGGGAGCTCTTCACCATGGAGACGAACTCGAATTGCGCTCTCTACTTCGTGTCGTGCCACACTGGAAATGTCCTCCAGTGTAACGACGATAACGTGGCCAAGTGCATGAATCAAAACCGCCGAGCTTGGGAGGCATGGAGGATCGTGGAGCCCCGCTTTGTGGTTGCTACCACCAACCAAACGCAGCGTGCTTCGAATCAGCGCCACGTCCTTGCTGGCAAAGACCGCCAGCACTTCGTCCTGGAGCTTGCAAGATATGGCAAAACACCTGAAGAGATCGAGCAGATCGTGACGAGCATCTTTGATGATCCAGACTTCACTGCTGCAAGCTCCGCATTAGCTGTTCCGGTCGCTAAGAAGTAGGCGTAGCTATCAAACGAATTATTTCATCATCTTTTTTGTGTCGCAATACTCATCGTGACACTGGGACTTGTTCGCTCCTACTGGGAAGCGCTGCTTTCTTTCCAAGCTCGCTGCGTGGAGTTGGTCGAGATTTCTGTTGCAGTAAGAACAAGTCGGTTGGCCTCGTAGTCTGCAGTTAATTCTGTCTCCTTCAATTGATCACTGCTTGCCTAATCCTGCCACAATTGCACTAAATCTGCCAACATTAGGTGATCCGAGCTCAACGCTGGCAATATTTGACTTTGACTGCTACCTTTATTGCATCAAGTAGATAGATAACGTTTACATCTTACAAAGAGGCTTGAGACCGTTGTCGGTTGCTTTGCTGCTGTCGAGTGAAATGCTGTCTGTGCGTTCTTCGGTACACTTTGTGCACGTGCATTAGTTAGTATCGTCGCATTGCGACTCGTCACTTAACTTGTCTCGCTCGATAAGTGATCGGAAGAGTCGTATGTTGACGAGTTGACATTGGTGTCGACAGGACGGCAGTGGCTGTTGTATCTTAGGCGTTGACGTAGTTTTCAATGGTGTCTACATATTGCTGTCAATGGAGCTGCTTGATCTGTTTACAGCGTAGTCGTTCTTGCGGATCTATGGGCAGTCTGCGTGATGAGCTGTTCGTCACACAAGAGTCGCCATCCATATTCGTTTATTGCATCCGCTCCTCAGCTTCCCGCATATCAACGATACTTGCCTCTTTGTAAGATGTAAACGTTATGTACTTGATACAATAAAGGTAGAAGTCAAAGTAAAATATTTCCAGCGTTGACTACTCCCGTTTGTCGACTGCGTAAACATCTCCTTTTAATCTTCCAGCACCGTACAACATGCATCTTCAACGGCACGACACTTGACCATATCGAGCTGAATATGGCGTCCTCTAGTTCGCCCATCATCTTATGATGGACCAACGCGGCAACCGTATCTCCTCATCCCATCTGTCAAGCTGTCGCAAAACAGCCAATCAGTGGCTTGTATAAACCTCAGCGACCTGTCAGAACCCATATCCTCTAGCAATTTTCAATCACCTTTAGAATCACGTATTCGACGCCCATAATAGTACCAGCATCGCCTTATCCGGACCAGCTGTTATTGCAGAAGAAAAGCCGCGCCGCGACAGCTGATGCAACGAAGCGCGATTACAAAAGAGCGACGTAAAGTATTTTCCATGGCAAGTGCCCGGTCTTGAGTAGTTGCAATTTTTGTTGGCGATTTACCACAATCCTTTTGATCGGTACGTAAAATCGATGCGCGAACGACCAGCGGATCCCATGCACTCGATGTCCATCTTTCTCACTCTCGAACTTGCAGCCAAAAGTCACAATATCATTTCAACTAAATTATCGATATGCAGCTTTTTACTCTCATCGCCACAGGAGCCACCGTCCTGGCCTCATTGCGTACTGTGCAGGGCCACGCCTACATCGTGGACCCCAAAGCATTTTTTAAACAGGGGTATCCGAGCAACGGATACGGCAGCATGATAAACAACTCGAGGTGGGCGGAGTTTGACGGCGCCACCACGAATAACTATACGCAAACAAATGCTGTCTTTTTTCAACGTGTCTTAGAGTTCACAAAGGAAAAAAGTTTGGGCGCGTTTGTTACCCGTTACCAAGAGCTTTACAGCGACGAGATAGACGTTGAATGCGGATTGACCTCCTACGAGGAATCGGCGCGTTCGGAGCTGCCAGCGACGGCGATCACTTACACTGGCTTTCCGCACCCGGGGATGTGCGAGATGTGGTGCGACGACACCAAGTTGTTGTCTGACGAAGACTGCCAGAAAACGTATCCGGAAGTCCCGGCCAAAATATCGTACAACAAGTCCCAGTGCGCGAACGCTAACCGTTTGACTACTTACTGGATTGCCGTTCACAGCAACCCGTGGCAGGTGTACGTTCACTGCGTGTGGCTGGTAGGTGGCTCCGGCCGCGGTGAACCGCCGTCGGCTGTGGGCAAAGGCTCGTCGACGCCTGCCGCAAACTCCGCGCCCTCGCCAACCTCCACGACCGATACGGTCCCTTCGACGACTGAGGTGACTCAGAAGTCATCTGGTGATGGCTCTGCCTCCGACAATGAGCCTCTGGCTGGGAAAACGGATGTTTCTACTCCAGATCCTCCTACTACAGAGGCTCTTACCATACCCCCCTCGACCACGGGTGCGAAATGCCGTCGTCGTCGCCGCAACTAGATTTATTGAGTGAGGAGAGCTGACGCGTCGGTCACTGTAAATGCCGTTGTTCATATAAGCCTATCGTATTGTCAAGTACAATGATTTTGCAATGCCACGCGCTGAGTGACGATGTTTACACCAATTTGTTTTCCTGCTTGGTGGAGCACGACCAAAGGGCGTTCTAGCATACAATTTGGCTTTTCTACTCAAATGCTTCATCTTCAACCACTCCCGAAGCAACGGAGTGGCGATAGAAAGATCATCACCGCCGTCGAATGTGTAACGCTCTAGAACAAAAGGTCGTTGCATTCGAGTTACACGCAGTCTGTGCGCTCACAGTGTTTTTGGAAACGCCAGGATACGGCGTCGTCTTTTTCACCAATTTGAAAGTTTGGCCGCAGTCAGTTTCGAAAGTTGTACATGAAAGGAAAAGATTTTAGGCTTCTTCTCATTCGATCTAGAGCTGGGCTCACCCAACGATTTTATTAGACACATCCTGGTTGAGGCTATTCAGTCAAACAGGATTTTCATAAAGCACTTTGAACCGTCACGTCTGTGTAAGACTTTTGTTCGCGCAATTGACCTAAGAGCTGATCTCCGTTGCCGTATTTTCATTCTTCTCCACATATCGCGTGTCCCACCATAAAATGATAGACACATCAGCCAGTAGCCGTCCTTTTGATCTATGTGCAAGCCATTTGCAAGACGCTTTGCTCCTGGATTCTTGAATGCAGTACTTTAGTTCTAAAAAATAGCGAGTTGGGCTGGAACCGACGAGGTTCGCTTGAATGATCCATACGGCACTGCAACTTGTCGACTTTGCCGTGTCTGGACACTTTATAAGGTTCACAGCAAACTTATGCATAGCCTGCGTTGATTTTATCCCACTACTCTGCTTAGCAAAAACTACTACGCTTCACGATACCTTGCACTAAATCGCGTTCAAATTGTACCACCACAAGACCCTTGTTCATCCAGCCCCTACCAGATGCTGCTTCTCAGGCTACTCTTGGTAATTTCTTGGCATGTCATCTTGTAAAAAATGTATAATTCTTCTTGTTGTTGGTTTCTTCGCACGTGGGGGCCACTGTTAGAGCTCCCTAACGAAGAAACCCCGACTTCGTGGCTCATGACAAAAAAAATCGGTCAGCACATCTTGCGAGATGGTCCCTGCCGTGGAAGTAGGGCATGTTATACAGGCTATCATCGACCTTGCTGAAACACAAGCTTGATAGATCAATGCTCGCGCAAGTTAGTGCATGGCCTGTGACAGCACGCTCCAGTATGCTAGCAGTAGCATGTCCAAGGTGAAAAATACAGACTGCGGATCTCACCTCGTCCAGATGGCGACAACAAGTTGACGTTAGCATGCGCTAACACAAAACACCAGCTAATCAAATCAAAGTAAATGGATTTCAATCGGTTTAACAGTTCGCTGGTGATGTACACAGCTCCAATCCCCAACACACACGTTGCTTGTCCAGGCAGTAGAGCTGACTACTTCATCTTCGACGGCGGCGCGCGCGGGTCGCGATCAGGAGGCGGAGCAGTTTTCATATCGCGTTTCGATACCATATACCAAGCCGCAGCTCCAACTCCAGCAGCAACGAGCAAAGGAGTTCTACGCCATTCGTAAAACACACGCGTCATCGTCACCAACGTAACACTATCGTAGCAACAACATCATACAAACAAATCCTTACGTCCACTTGCCGCTCTTCACTTGGTTAGCAATCTTGGTTGGGTTCTCAAAAGGTGTGGTCATCTTGTTTCGGCGTTGGTATTTCGCGAATGAATTTTACCTTACATGCTCAACGTTTGGGACCAGACACAGAATCAATCGGTTGAGACCCGGCGACCAGCCTCTGAGACATTGGAGAGGAAGTTCATGGAAAGAAAACCCAACATATCTAACATTAACGAGGTACGTTACATTATGTACTTAATCTTCTTCTTAGGCTTCTGCGGGTGCATGCGCAAAATGGCTTCGTTCCATTGAGTGGCGTCCTTTTCGGAAAACTGACGCTCCTTCATCTTGTCATACTTGTACCAGGCCACGCCCAGGCCGAATGCCAAAGGAAGTTCAGTAACGAAACTAAAATTGAATTGCTGCATGTAGCAGCCCACGATGCGATACTGTGATAATAGACACAGGCCATGTTATTGCCATGGAGAGACATGAACAGACGCCTCCTTCAGCTGCTGCAAGTGTTGAAGCTGTAGCCAAGATTACGTGTAGATAACCGACGACGGTTAATGATGACATTCGATGACGTCATAGTAGAAGCTAACAATAGGCTTAGAAGTAGCACACGCGACTTTAAATATATTCACTTTTTGCATTTGCACTAAACAAGAGAGTTCAAGTTCTTCAAGTTATGAGCCCAAGCTCGTTCGCCTCTGTACGACCTTTCTCGACTCAAGCTTCGCCGCCATGGACTCTTCTTCCCTGCGCATCTCCAAGTTCGACGGAACCAACTTCCATGCCTGGAAGTTCAAGTGCAGATGGTCTAGAGGAACGGGACCTCTGGAAAGTCGTCAGCGGTGAGGTCAAGGAGTGCGTGACCACGTTGGACCAAGCGGCATACAAGAGGAAGTCAAGAAAGGCGATGGCAGTGATCTGCCTCGCCATGGAAGGTTCTCAGCTGCCGTTGGTCCGCTCGGCAAGTGGTGCATTCGATGCATGGTCAAGATTGATAGACATCTTTCAGAAAAAGAGTCTTGCCAACAAACTGTTCTTGCGTCGTCGCTTCTTTACGATGATGGAAGAAGGCGACGATATGCTTAGCTACATCAACAAGTTAAAGACTTTGGCACAACAGCTCAAAGCTGTGGGTGCTCCGGTGTGCGAGGATGGAGTGATCACGCTACTCGACAGCCTTAGCGAATCTTATCAATTTCTAATTACGGCTTTGGAATTGCGTTCGGACACGCTTAGCTGGGAGCTAGTGACGTCCCGATTGCTTCATGAAGAGATGAAGCGAAAGGACCAAGGTGGTGGAGTTGATGGAGCTTCGCAAGGACAAGCAGGGACAATCAGCGCAAAGGACGACCAGTGAAAAAGACTGGGGCGTGCCACAGGTGCGGCAAGATTGGTGGCGGAGTGCCCATCGCACGTTAAAGAACACACTGAAAGATATGGGCTGCAACGTGTTCAAGACAACGGTGAGAGATATCGGTCGCAGGGTCTAAATGTCGCCCAAGAAGAAGATTCGGGCGACTATCTGTTCTCGATTGGTGAATCAAGTTGCACTAAGTTGAATGACGTCTGGCTGGTCGACTCTGGAGCGACGCAACACATGACGTGTTCCAAGAAGTTCATGCGGAACTACAAGGTACTCTCTGCGGTCGATGTTCATCTCGCGGACGATGAAATAGTTCAAGCAGTTGGAAGTGGCGATATTATCATATCAATTAAGACCCATCAAGGAATGAAGCAAGGTGTATTGATAAAATATATGGCACATCCCGAAGTTGCGCCATTACAGTATAAGGTGCTAAATACTGTAATGGCGCTGAATCTGATGCTGTAGCTGCTACAATAATAGAAAAAAACATTCAATAGTTGATCTTTTTTGACCTACACCTACATAAATACAATATAATTGATTAGTTTTATCTTTTTTTAAATGAGGTTCTCATTTAAAAAAAGATAAAACTAATCAATAGCTATAGAAGTTTTACCAGTTTGTCGATCACCAATAATTAATCCTCTTTGACCACGACCCATAGGGATTAAACTATTTTTTCAAAATTAATCTGATTTTTCTTTTTGATATCAAAAATTATTTTTTTTTCTCAATTTTAAAATATAACAAATTTTAGGTAAATTCAACCATTTTTCCTGCTTGAATTTTAGTTAAACCATAACACCTCGCAATACCATCACTCATTGAAAGAACAATACCTGTTTCTTGTAAGTTCTTTTCATCCTTATATTTCTTAATGTTTGCATCTAACTCTTATGTGCATTTTTACTATTTTAAAACTACAAAAATAATAAAATAATAAAAATGCATATAAACACATAAATAATAAAGTCTTTTTATTTATTAACGTAAGCATTTGTATTAAATATGGAAATTGCAACAAAAATGGTTTTTTTAATCAAAATTCATCAATTACTCGAATTAAAAATGTATGTGTTTTAACTGGACGTTCTAAAAGTATTTATCGTTTATTTAACTGGTAATATTAGTTATCGCTTATATTATTTATGTTTATTTGAAAATTAAGTTGATAAAATTATTTCCGGAATGAAAGCTATTGATGTAATAATTTCATGAAATACCTGATCCACGTAACATTACACCGCTAAAACCGAAATTTAAAGCATCTTTTACAGAAATAATACCAATGATAACTACAATGAAAGGCAATAATGATTAAGTTGGAGCAAATCTTTAAAAATTATCTCAGTTCGGATTAAGGCTGAAACTCGCCCTTATAAAGTTGGAATTGCTCAAGGATTACCTGTTAGGGGACAACGTACACATACAAATGCTAAAACGTTTAAAAAATTAAAAACTTTTTTATTCAAAAACGTATTTCACGTAATAAACGGAAAAGGATTGTTCAAGCTGCAAATGAGGCCATTGACACAAGAAAAGGCCAATGCAGCCAAGTCGTCGGGATGCCAAGGGGACACCAAGTCGTACCTCTGGCACCTTCGACTTGGTCACATAGGCCATGATAGACTAAATTGTATCGTCACGAAGAACATCGGAACAGGAATCGACTTATCTTTAGTCAAGAAGTGGGAAGTGTGTGATGGTTGCGTGCTAGGTAAACAAACTCGAGTGCGCTTCCAGTCAGGTAAAACCAAGAGCGCTTCCGAGCTACTCGAAGCGATACACAGTAATGTATGTGGTGGACCAATGGCGACAGCAACTTTATTGGAAAGCGATACTTTGTGACGTTTATTGATGACAAGTCGAGATACTGCGTCATGTATCTGCTCAAGAAAAAGTCAGAAGTTGCGGAAAAATTCGTGGAATTCGTTGCGCTTGCGGAAACACAAACTGGCAAGTGTGTCAAAACCTTCAAAGTGATAACGGAGACGAATACACTTCGAACAAGTTGGCAAAGTCCTGCACTGAACGGGGAATACAGCAAAAGCTCACGCCGCCATACACACCTCAGCTAAACGGAGTTGCTGAACGAATATGCGCGTTGCGTGGTTGAACATGCCGGATTAGGAAAGTAATGACAGCGATGTTTCTCCGCAATCGTTGCCCAACACGCGCCATTTACCAAGACAAGTCACCATACCAAATATGGACAACCAAGAAACCGATCTTGGCCAACCTCAAGGTATTTGGATGTCACGCGTACGTTCAAGTACCTCAAGAAAAACGTTCAAAGTTCGACCCCAAGTCTTCACTGCGCCGTTTCCTGGGCTACGCTGAACATCAAAAATCCTATCGTTTTGAGGATTTATCTACTGGAGAAATTAAGATCAGTCGCGACGCTACATTCATGGAGAACACGTTTGGCGAAGGTGTGCGCAAGTACAACAGTGGATCTACTATCGTAGAGTCATGACTAAGAAGACAATGAACAAGATACCAGTGATGTCAACATGGAATCAAGCAACACTAACAACGAAGACGACACCGAATTGACTGAGACCCATTCAAAGAGACACGCTCGCACTCAGCTCTTGAGCAAGCCACAGAGACTCCAGCTCCCAAGCGACGTTCACACAGAGGATCTCCGATCGAGCATGTATCATTAATAGCAACAGATTTAGAAGCCGCCTACATCGTTGATTCAGTGGGAGAAATGCCGACGACGTTCAAGTCGGCGATGGAATCAAGAGATGCGGACAAGTGGAAGGAGGCGTGAGACTCAGAGTTCGACTCGCTTCAAAGGAACGACATGTTAGAAATAATACCTCTCCCGAAAGGATGCAAAGCATTGGATGTCGCTGGGTGTTTCGCGTCAAGGAGAATCAAGATGACAAAGTCGAGGATTTTAAGGCACGACTGGTTGCGAAGGGATTCACACAGAAATTTGAAGTCGATCATGAAGAAACTTCGCACCCCGTGGCTAAGTTCACTTCAATTCTTATTATACTTAGCATAGCTGCCAAGTAGGGTCTCACGCTACATCAGATGGACGTCAAGACGGCGTTTCTTAATGGATGCCTCGACGAAGATATCTACATGACTCATCCAGACGGTTACATGGACGAAGAACAGCTCGACTATGTGTGCAAGCTAAAGAAATCTCTTTACGACTTGAAACAGTCACCACGCATGTGGAATCAGACAATCGATGACTTCATGATCCAGATGGGATTTAAGAAGTGCGAATCAGACTATCGCATATACACCAAGCAAAACAATCAAGACATGATCGTTGTGGTGCTGTACGTGGACGACCTCATCTTGGCCAGCAGCTGTGAAGCATTGCTTGAGTCAACCAAGGATGCAATGAACACACGATTTGAAATGACGGACCTTGGTGAGCTCGATTACTTACTTGGGATAGAGATTAAGAACGACCGAGATGCAGAAAGAGTGACTTTGTGACAAACCGAACTATTCAAGTCTGTATTGACCAAATTCGCCATGCGTGATAGCAAGCCAGTGAAGACGCCTCAAGATCCAGGTCTAAAGCTCAATAAATATATGTGAACAAGGATGCAAGCATGATGACACTATGCACAACGTTCCATACCGTAATGCTGTTGGTGGCATGATATACCTTATGGTTGCTACACGTCCGGATTTAGCACAAGAGCTGCGAGAGGCCGTGGATGCCACGTACGAGGCTTGCTTGGACTTCCAACAAGAGCACGAGCAATGTTCAGGCACGTTGTAGAATCAGGTGACTACGCAAGTCTTCAAGGTCCAGCACAGAGCGTGTAAGGACAGCGTCAAGCCCATCATCTTGAGTTTCGGTGCCATCGATGGTGCGCCACGGATATCCATTCGTCTCGAAAAGCCCTTTCATATTTATGACAAGAGTTAGTTATCGTTATCGCTATGCCAAGGACGTATCGCTGATTGATAGCAGCCCTGAGAGATACGACTACTTCACAAAATAACGATCATCTCTCTTTAAGTTCGATAATCTATTCGAGCTGACAATGCTAATGACAATCGAGATCCGTCAATAACGTTTTGCCCATGTTAGTGCTGTACAGCTTCGTTGGCATGATAGGAGTCGTATTGTCAGCTGCTCGAAGCAATGTGCTGTTAGTAGCTGGAGACGTATTGTGCGCGCAAGGCGACAAATGTATCCAACTTGCTGCCTCGCTGACGCAATGCGGACTATTTTGAGGGTTATTCGCTTAACGTCAGGAATTGGTGGTGGTGGTGGGAACAGACTGTCTATTAACCGTTATGGTTTACAAGATTTCTGAAAAGTCCTCAGCCATTCTAGCATCCCTGGAGATGTCACCTGTCGGTTACGAGGGCTGTGCAGTACCGGCTGCCGGTTGACGATGGTGTCTTGGAACATTTCCGTTGCTAGTCGGAGGTAGACTTCGTTGCTTACATCTCGACCCTGCCACTGTTCCTTGATAGCGACCGCTAGGAGTTGGCGAAGAAGGACTTGTTTTACTTCCGCTGCCTCTTGCTCCGTGGACGCGCTTTCCTGCTTATGCACGCTCCTGTTCCGCTGAATCCATAGCGGTCACGCATACGGAGTACGCTCCATGTCCAGGCTCGTCCAGCTATGTCAGCTGTATCTGGGAACATGCGCTCGATATCCACTCACATTCTCGGAGGTAGCTCCGGTGCCGATCTCGATAACGCTGCTTGTTTATACAATTGCATTTGAGCGGGTGACACTTTAGCTCGCGTCCGCTATGTGAGGATGTACGCCCAAGCCTTGCACAGTCCCACAGGATGTGTAGAAGGCCTTCGTGCTGCCCGATGCAGGCCAAATGCCTCATGCATGTCGAGTCGTTTTCGCATCCCGGGAAGTACAGATTCAACTCATGGGTTGCTACTCTGTAGCATACCTAGACCTGGTAGTCCGTGAGAGTGTGTTCGTGTTTCCATAGCTGTGGCGGTGCCTGTGACATCGGAAAGCGGTTACCGTCCTGTAAGCCGTCTCGGTGCTGTAAGCCTGGTAATTATCGCCGTGAGTGCTGGGTGGAGCTTTCGTTTGGCGCGGTGGAACGGTTGACGTTGTAATGCTTTATAAGCGTGCATGTTGTTGGTGGAGGGTGTTTAGACTCCATGGAAACCCATGTAGCTGCGGATGCGCTGCGAACACCAGCGCCGTGTTCCGTGTTCGCTGTTGTAAATTCACCAGCTCCAGTTGTTCAGTCTCGGGTACGCCTGACATGTGCTCGATGATCCAGTGAACTCCGTTGGTGGCTTGTTGGAGGACGATAAGGGCGAGCTTGCCGCCGGCGTTTTCTTGATGATGCCCGTGTGTAATCTCCTGGCGTATGCATGTCCAGGTGTACTTGTTCAATATCTCAGGTCCGTTCCGCAGCGTTAGCTGAGCCGGTATTCGCATTACTTCTGCTACGTGCAGAGAGAGGCTTGCCATTAGTATGGCTGTTGCCCACTGCCCCAGTTCAGGAATCGTGTGATAAGTATTGAGCTCCGTGCTTGGGAGCCGAATACGGTAATCCAATGTTGAAACTCGCTGAATGTGTAAATCAGCCAGCGTGCATGCCTGTAGCAGCGGGTACTTCTTTGTTGATAGCATAGTCCCCTTGTCATCTACTATCTAAGGATTCTGATCCCACCGGTAAGTCACATAAAAAGTCTTGTGCTCCTGGGTGTACATGTCTGTGAGAGTCGGGATGTCGTCTACATTTTGGAGCAGTCTAGCACCACTACTATTTCTTCTCGTGGCAGAAATACTAGCAATAGCACTATTGCAAAGCGGGCTGCGGCAGCCCGGCATTCCACACCAGGAACAGAAATTTTCCGCGTTTGTCGATGATTCGTCGGTATTTTTACATCACGCTGGGCAGATACCGGAGGTGATGCGCATAGTACATCGCTTCGGGGAGCTCTCCAGGCTCTCTGTACAACCAGCAAAGAGTGTACTGATCTTCCTCAACACAGCGGTCGCGATCTCTGATTATGAAGGGCTTCCAATACTCCGCCATGACCAAACGACTAGGTACTTAGGGTATCAGGTAGGGACTGGGGACCTCGTCGACACAAATTGTGCTTTACGAGCCCGAAACGTCCGAAAGCGTCTAGCCATCGCGGCAAGTTTCTCACCAGCGTCGCCATCAGGATATTGCTACTGAATGTTATCATGCTACCTGCTGTGTTATTCACAGCTGCGGTCTTCCGGCTCCCGCAATGAGCTCGGGCGGAACTGCACAACATACAAAAGCAATTTCTGTGGCATCACTCCATGTCTACAGGCAGCAGCAGACACAAAGTCAATCCAGGCCTTCTGTACACGCCGCGTGGAGCGGGTGGAATCGGACTCGTCTTCATGGACGTCGCAATATGCACTCGGAATCTAAAGAATGCGATAAAGTGGCTGATTCAGAAACGAGATCGCTACTTCTATGCGTGGGCAGCGTAGATATTCCAAGATATGGAGGACTCGGCTAATTGAAGCATTTCACGGAGGTTACCCAAAACAGGACGTAACAGCAGTTCGGCGGTGCCACAACCGGAAATTATATCGGCGATCAGCGCGACGCAAGAAGAATGGACGATCGTCAAACAGCATCGTGAAGAATCGTTTAAGCGCCTGGTGACACATCTTGTTGCCACCAGGTCGAATCAGGAGTTAATGCCTTGTTGTCGACATAATGAAGGATAGCGCAGATGGTATGCCAGGAAAACCGGCTTTTGTTGGCTACGTCACACGGCGTAGGAGCTCGTCACCGCCATACCCTCGTTCCCGTAAGATGTCCCAGTCATCCTTACTGTCTATCAGCGGCGCTTAAACTGCACTGCCTGATACGCTGCTCGTTCGTGCTTTCCAATCCTCGAGCCATACTTTAGTTTGGAGGTCAGTTGTTCGATTGCGGTACTCCATAAGCCCCTGATACATGCAGTCCTGTCTCCAAGCAGCTGTCCAGGCCACTAAAACTTTGATACTAAGACCATTGAGAAGTGCATGCTGGAAGGGAAATTGTTGAAGTATCTACATCAACTTGACCGGTTCTGCTTGCACCGCACACCGCCAATGTTCATTGCTGCTTTCGAGCGTTGGAAACGATATTCCGGAAGCCGACCTATCCCACGTCACGCTCCAGGAGTGCCATAATTCCGGCCAGGACCCGTTTGTAAGCATGGGAATCTTCGGGCGAGCTAACGCTGGCCTGCTTTCCGCATTGCCCTTCCCTTTCTTAAGTACTACTGCTGTGTGCTTGTTTCTGGTTTGCCCATTGTGCCTTTCCATTTCGTCTGGTGTTGTTGGATGTTCCCATTTGCTTGGGTTTGAACGTTTGGGCGTCTGTGGTGCATGTACGACAAGCTGTGACTGACCTCCAGTGTAACGGGGTGAGAGCCCCGTTACCGTCGTGCACTGTAAGGAGCGTGAGGAAGCGCTCTTATTTATAACGTAAATATAACACTGTTTATTTTTGGTTATAATTCGCAGTAAGTGCGAATATGTTCCCGGAACCACTCAAATATAGACCTGTTTATTATTGGCTAATTATTGGGTCTGGCACCCAAATAATAAGCCAAAATAAATAGACGTGCAGTATCCGCTAATCGGATACTGCCTACCTACTTATGTAATTATGTATTAAAACTTCTATCCGCTAATGTAATAGGTTGCCCCATTACATCCAGAGTCACTTTCCATTATTTCCCTTGATCTTACGTCTTTAACACCGTGGCTGCCGTGACTCCGAGGTTCACTTTCGTTATCCTGGGCTCTCCCGTTAAAATCCCGTTGATGCTGATCTTCCTCCTAACTGAGAGTTCGCCACTGTTGCAATATGCAGGGGGATATTTGATGCTGCTGTTGCAGCTGGATGACATCAATATTTGTATCGTCCGTCATATCCGTGTTTGTAATTTGTTGTTGGTCGCTGCTCGCGAATTCTGATACTGTAGTCGTGACGAATGTAAGCAACTCGCAGAATCGCTGTGGATCTTCACTTCGAAGAATCTGATGGATGGCTAATTTAAGTCGATGCGGGGTGGCAAGTTCTTGACAACGTTCATTTAGCACGTCCAAATGTCCGTCTGGTAGTTCCATATTTCAGGGTTCGAAGGCACCTCCGCTCATACTCTCATCTTTGACTGCTGCATGCGCGCCTTCCTCCTCCTTCGTTTGCTCTCCCCCTACGTCGCTCATGGCCTCGTCTAAAGAAGTTGACTCACCACGATTGTGTGATCCTGTACTGGTGGGCGCCCCTGAAGCGATGGTTGGTACTGAATTTCTCCGATGCACAAACGCCGCGTAATGTCGTCCCTCGTAGTGTAACACTAGAGGCGCCAGTCCTTCTTCGTTTAGCTTGTCCTGAGCAATGAGTCGACCACATTCTGCCGCCGTTAGGATCAGTTGTTCCTTTGTCTCAATAATTTTGTTGTGCCGAGTAATGACCGGTAAAGGCTGCATTGCCAGTCGTCACTCCCGTCGCCCCCCTTGGAGATGACGTATATGTTTCTGCGTAGGAAATTAGCCGCCATGCAGAGCGTTTCACATCCCCCCAGTTGTGGACGTGCACGCTTGCGGTCCTCTCCGACGGACTCTTTCCGTATTCCTCCAGGTACCATTTAA
Source organism: Peronospora destructor (assembly GCA_011800735.1). Taxonomy (NCBI): domain Eukaryota; phylum Oomycota; class Peronosporomycetes; order Peronosporales; family Peronosporaceae; genus Peronospora; species Peronospora destructor. The sequence continues at coordinate 529,060 of WBRY01000007.1, read as the reverse complement.
ATTGCCTCTTTGAAGCCAATGGCTCCATACCCTCCTACCCTCGTTGCACTGCTATGAGTGTGGCGACACGTGCGTCATGCGGGAATTTCTCCCCCAGATGCAATTGTCCTGCATGGTTAATTCCTCGTTTAAGGCTTCCAGTCGCTTCAGTCAACTGGGTGTCCTGTGCTGCTAAGTCGTCGTCACATAGAGCTTGCACAATGGCCATCACCATACAGTTGCCTGTCGCTGGTGTTGTGACTGCCTGCAGCTGGAGCGTGACGACCATGTCGTCGACGGATCGGAAAACAGTGTCGATCGGATGAATTATCTTGACCAACGGTTGTGTACCCGGCTGCGAAGGAGCAGATGCGTGCGTTCTCTCTGTTTAAGCCCCATTAATTGAGGTTCTGCTAGAAGTGGTGATGGACTCCTCTTGAGGATCCGTAACTGTGCCATCTCAGCTGGAGTCGGAACCTGTGTCTCAGTGGTCGCTTCAGTCGCCGATACCTCTATTACCTCTGCCTTCTCTTCCTGGAGCCCTTGCGTCTCATCGTCATCATCTACCGCTTCTTCTGTCTCCTGCCGGGAGACAGAAGAAGCGGTAGATGATGGGGTGGTGCGTCCGTCTCGCCGAGTGTCGTTACCTCAATGGTATTGTCGACAATGTGGCGAGGCGGTAGGGGTACCTCTTCGCCTGCTGCCGAATCGGAGTCAGTACGGTCCTCCGACGTTAGCTGAGGCTGAAGCCCTAGTTTCAAAATTTCTACCGTCTCTTTATAGATGTGTCTTCTGGTGCCGCCCCGCAGCCGTCATTCCTCGAAGTTGGTGAATGACTTGGCTACGACATCCAACGTCACAATTTCCTGCTCTGTGGCTATTAAGCAGCCTGTCCCACGCATGTGCTCATCTGTGTAGCCACATCGAGCCATTGTGTGGCCAATGTTTCCACATCGGAAGCATTAAAGTCTCCTGCCAACATGCGGATGCTTGAGGATAATAGTCAATCCTAACCAGTCAACACAGAAATTCTGGATACCCTGCCAGCCTAAAAGTCAACCGCCAGACATTGGATGTTCGTGACTCCGGCGTGCAGGTATCCATGTCCTCGAGGTCGTGTGTCACGGGACTGTGCTTGCTAATGAACGCGAAATTTTACCTATGTCCACGAACCTGGAGATGTTGTATAACCGAATCTCGTACTCCACGGTCCGGTGGGACCCGGTACTACTTGCTCCCAGCTGTCGCTCCCATGCTGATACTGGGAATGGTCCATGCCTGTTTTCCAGCCTGTAAACCGCTCTCTTGAACGGAACCGATGTAAACTGAAATTTTCTTGCTGTTGCTCGGTCGAAAAAAAACAGGTGGATGGACTCGTCCCACCTGATTGTAGCTAATTGCCTTCAAATTATGCAGGTGGTCGTATAAGTCCTGCCGGGTGACCTTGGTACTTTCAGCAGCCAGCAGAATTTTCTCTTTAAGAGCCTGCGTGTGACTCCGGCTGCTTAGACGAAAGCATAGTTCCCCTTTAAACATCAGGAATTCGAACTCGCCTTATAGCAGTCGTCTCTTGATTCAAAACCTCATGGCAATTGTTTCACGACAGTCCTTTCTTGGTCCAACCAGGTTCTATCTAATGGGTACATCCCGTAGTGACCATCATTCACGAAAAAAAGGCAACTTGCTGACCATCAAAACAAATGATCCTTTGATCAGCTTGTACAGGATTCCAAGCTTCTCTTCTCCCGTATCCTCCACACCCACTTCTCCTAATTTCACGAGGTTATTAATTCTCACGACCCTCCACCAGATATCATGCTACGTCGTACATTAATGCGCTCCGCCTCAGCGTTGCGTCGTTCTCCATCTTCGTCACAGGCCTTCCACTCATCAGCTGCTATTCAACTATCTTCCGCATCCTCTGTCGCTCTTACATCCAAAAGACCTGCTCTTCGACCCGACAACAGCCATGTCCTGACACTTTTAGAGCATTCCATCGCCCAGCGCCGCCCGACACAGGCGTTAACTCACTTGGCGCAGCTGCAATCGCACCCTGAGCCTCATCTACTACAGAAACTGGCGGTTCTATTAGCTCGACAAAAGAACAGCAGAGGATACGCCTTACGTGCCTTTGAAATACTGTGTGGAGTGTACCGTACACCCGGTTTAAAGCCCGACGATTATACGAAATTAGCGTCGATATATGTCATCGATGCGTGTCTACGCTTCCGTTTGCTTGACTCAGCAATGGAGGTAGGAGTTAGCTAGTGTTTTATGTTGTTTTCATGCTTCTACGAGCTCTACAAGTGACGTTATCTTGTTTTTCTCGTGACTCTTTTGTTAGTTGTACGATGAAGCCGTGAATCTATCCGTGGTGCTAGACTTACCAGCATACAATGGGCTATTGACGGCCTTGTTGGAAGCCAAGAGAGTGGACGAGGCTACAGAGATATTGAGAGATGTTGTACATGGGGAAGACGTGTGTCCTCATGAAGAAATATTCTTGCCAGTGCTAATGGAGCTAATCAAGAGTCGAGAGTACAGCAATGCAACGGATATCATGAAGAAGGGACTAAGTCGTGGAGTGGAGTTTAGTAGTGAGACGTTCAATCCGTTGCTGCTGCAAGCGGAGAACGACACGGTGTCTACGGACTCGCTCGTCAATTTTCTGACTTTTGTTGAGGACTCATGGGCAGACTACAAGGTAGGGAAGGATGGGATGAGATGAGATGGCAAGGCGGAGGTGGCAGGATGAGCAACTGACTTGTGGATTGTGCAGGACTATGAGCAGGACTATGATGTCGAGGAAGACGATATGGACGACTCGGAAAACCCTTCTCCATAGTCTATGAAACTGCCGACCAAACGGAATGTGACAGACCAAGCGCTGGCGACTTGCAAGCATACGGAAGTGTATTGCAGCGCCTCTCACCTGCAACAAAATATATGGCTCACAAGAGCTGCTTATCTAAAATGTGTATATACTGTGGCAACTATTCGTATTGGTTTATTGCAGGATCTATAACAATACATTTGAACCCGAGCTAACTCTTCAGATTGACACCTGTTTACAAGCCGGCCTGGCATTGCCACCCAACGAGATTGCAACAAGCACTGTATCGAAATCTGCTGCGCTGCTTTGCTATGCTGAGATGTAATTTCGGAATGCCGACAGACTGCAGTTAAGTGCTCTGAGCTCGCTGATATGTCGACGATGCAGCTTTGCTGTCTTCACGTGACCCGAGCTCATGATACAAGTTGTTTACGCAGACTACAGTCTATGTGTACCTCTTGATGGCTACAGACTTTTGATATCGGTTTGAACTAATTTCGCTCGACGCGAAGGACGAAGATGGCATGATTTTGACTGATCTGGGCGTTCTATTCTGTGCTTTGAGACCTCTCGGTTCACGTTTCCTAGCTTCATGAGACTCATACAGTTTCAATATTTGCGACGTGAACAGCAGCAACGCCACCCATGTACATACAACCCCTCGAAACGTCTTCATGTATAGCCACGCGTAACTCAACGCGAAGCTTATCTTTGCTTGTGAACGGTCTTTTCAGCATGATCGAAAATGGCATGAACAGCGCGCGAGTGATACGCCTCGCTGATTACCGTATGCGAAGTCGCCAAGCCCAACTATCGTTTCTATTTTACCAGTAGCGGTTTGGCCGTACACCAAGATAATGCTGTTCTAGTCTGCTATCATGTCTCTTACAAATCGGCGCAGTTAGTCGTGCGTAAACTTTCTGATGATCGCAAGCACCACGTTTCGCCCATAGATCAGCAGCAGCAAAGCAAGAAAGTCACAGCGTGATGTTGCGATTCAGCTCGAATAATAGTTTGGTCCTTGTGTACTGTGTCTACACGAAAAGATTTTCGCAATCTCACTTCGCCCTTTACTCGAGTTTTGTAAATTGGCCATGCGCCGTTAAGATGTACATGCAGTATCAGCTACTTCAAGAACCAAGTCTTTGCCTACTTTCAAATATCGCAGCAAGCTCATAAGCGAGTAAAATGGTATGCAATTTGTCTTGAATTACTTGTTCAATGCGTTGTACATGTAGCCATGTCCATCTGATTGTTTTATCGACAAAGAATATCTCGGTAATCATCTTCAGCCACAACCTGGCCATCTGTTTTAAGTCATGTCATAAAACCCTTCCCCCAACTTTAAACTTCAGCTGTGCAGAAAACCACCTGCTCATCTCCCAGCGAAACTTGTCCTCTTCATACGTCCATCAAGCTAAAAGCCCATAAAAATTCCTCCTTCCTTCTCCCTCTACTAGCAAATGACGCGCAATCTTCAGCGACATTTGATCACAATCGTCCCTTCTTCAGGAGATTTCCCATATGTAATTGTTATTGGAGCTTCCATGGGTCTCTTAGCCATACTTTTCATTGTTGTAGGACTTCACTTTTATTGCAAAGAGCGAAAGCGAAACAAGGAACTGGAACGGGAGCCGTACATGACCATGTCGCCCAATCCACTGGCCAGCCAATCGTCTCCAGGTATTGCAACAGCTGCTAGTCAAACGGCGCTTACTAATTCGTCCAAGGTGCAGCTCTCGTCGGGTCTAGACGGTCGTAGCAGCTTTTACGTCAAGACGTCGCCTGTGAACTCCAGTGCACTGCCTTCTGTAGGGGTTACACCTACTGGGCATCATATCTCTTGTAGCAGATTAGAGCAGCAGTTGATGCCGGTTGTGGCTTTGAACGACCAAAAATCCGACGGACGGAGCTGTGGACGGAGCTGTGGACGGAGCTGTGGACGGAGCTACGAAGACACAGCAGACTTTGACTCGTTCGATGCGTCGGCACGCATTTTAGATAAGCCAGTAGCTCTTGTGAGCCATATATTTTGCATTGCAGGTGAGAGGCGCTGCAATACACTTCCGTATGCTTGCAAGTCGCCAGCGCTTGGTCTGTCACATTCCGTTTGGTCGGCAGTTTCATAGACTATGGAGAAGGGTTTTCCGAGTCGTCCATATCGTCTTCCTCGACATCATAGTCCTGCTCATAGTCCTGCACAATCCACAAGTCAGTTGCTCATCCTGCCACCTCCGCCTTGCCGTCTCATCCCATCCTTCCCTACCTTGTAGTCTGCCCATGAGTCCTCAACAAAAGTCAGAAAATTGACGAGCGAGTCCGTAGACACCGTGTCGTTCTCCGCTTGCAGCAGCAACGGATTGAACGTCTCACTACTAAACTCCACTCCACGACTTAGTCCCTTCTTCATGATATCCGTTGCATTGCTGTACTCTCGACTCTTGATTAGCTCCATTAGCACTGGCAAGAACATTTCTTCATGAGGACACACGTCTTCCCCATGTACAACATCTCTCAATATCTCTGTAGCCTCGTCCACTCTCTTGGCTTCCAACAAGGCCGTCAATAGCCCATTGTATGCTGGTAAGTCTAGCACCACGGATAGATTCACGGCTTCATCGTACAACTAACAAAAGAGTCACGAGAAAAACAAGATAACGTCACTTGTAGAGCTCGTAGAAGCATGAAAACAACATAAAACACTAGCTAACTCCTACCTCCATTGCTGAGTCAAGCAAACGGAAGCGTAGACACGCATCGATGACATATATCGACGCTAATTTCGTATAATCGTCGGGCTTTAAACCGGGTGTACGGTACACTCCACACAGTATTTCAAAGGCACGTAAGGCGTATCCTCTGCTGTTCTTTTGTCGAGCTAATAGAACCGCCAGTTTCTGTAGTAGATGAGGCTCAGGGTGCGATTGCAGCTGCGCCAAGTGAGTTAACGCCTGTGTCGGGCGGCGCTGGGCGATGGAATGCTCTAAAAGTGTCAGGACATGGCTGTTGTCGGGTCGAAGAGCAGGTCTTTTGGATGTAAGAGCGACAGAGGGTGCGGAAGATAGTTGAATAGCAGCTGATGAGTGGAAGGCCTGTGACGAAGATGGAGAACGACGCAACGCTGAGGCGGAGCGCATTAATGTACGACGTAGCATGATATCTGGTGGAGGGTCGTGAGAATTAATAACCTCGTGAAATTAGGAGAAGTGGGTGTGGAGGATACGGGAGAAGAGAAGCTTGGAATCCTGTACAAGCTGATCAAAGGATCATTTGTTTTGATGGTCAGCAAGTTGCCTTTTTTTCGTGAATGATGGTCACTACGGGATGTACCCATTAGATAGAACCTGGTTGGACCAAGAAAGGACTGTCGTGAAACAATTGCCATGAGGTTTTGAATCAAGAGACGACTGCCATAAGGCGAGTTCGAATTCCCGACGTTAAGTGAAGAACCCTCAAAATAGTCCGCATTGCGTCAGCGAGGCAGCAAGTTGGATACATTTGTCGCCTTGCGCGCACAATGCGTCTCCAGCTACTAACAGCACATTGCTTCGAGCAGCTGACAATACGACTCTTTTCATGTCAGCAAGGCTGTACAGCGCTAACATGGGCAAAACGTTATTGACGGATCTCGATCGGAGAAAGAAAGAGCCGCCACAAATGCTTGGCCATATGGCAGTCCCATAGGAGATGATGAGGCGTTTCCGAGGTGGCGCAGCCATGAACATAATCAACCATAGATGTAAGCCACCGGTATTTGTACCAAAAAACCGAGCCCATTATGTTGAAGCCGGAAGAGAAAATTCGCAAAGACGGGCAGAACGTCGCGTTGAAGAAGGCGCTCGTGCGCTCAGTGAAAAGAAGAAAGCATGACTACCGGGACCGATAGCTGAAGAAGTGGTAGGAGCGGCGGCTCTTGAACAACGAGTAAGCGCCGTATGACGTGGTTCGAAGCATAAACGATATCTCGGCCGTCGAAAGGCCAAATGGGAAGCGCGCTGACCATGTTGGAAGGTGGCAGAGGATGGATTGAGAATTGGGGGTAGTGTAGAGGCACGGCACGACGAGGGGCGAGTTTTTGCACGACCGAACTCAAAGAGTGGGCGGCCACAATCGAAAAGACAGCGACACCCTCCCGTAAAGTCGCTTCATCTAGAATACACCCAACGATGCTGCAGAAGAAACTGATACGGGTGACACTTGATGGCAGAGTTAGCCGCAGGCTTTGCGATGAAGAACCGCTAGTGGACGCTTGGCGTCGGTAAAACGAAGAAAAAACGTTATTCCAAAGTGGCCACGTAAGCTTGATCACCACAGGGTCGAAACATTGGAGCTTGACAAGAATTTTGGTACTCCATGTCGCGATCGCATCCCACTAATAACCCGGCACTATAATGGGCCGCGTCGCAGTTACATTAAGAGGTAGTTTTAATGCATATTAATTACATAAGTAGGTAGGAGAACACATGGATAGCATGTGTTAGAAGTAGGGAGTATCGTACCCGCTCTGTTAGGTACGATTATGGACATCTGTCCCTTATTGGCTGATAGTCATTCGGACACGTGTCAGACCCTGGTGAGATCACTATTGAGAGTCACAATAGTGACCTACGAAATCTTCCTTTATTATTAATAATAAAGCTCCGAGTTATATTTACCCTATACTAAGGACTCAGTATACGCTTCCTCATAACCCTGGGATTCACAGGGTTCGCGATTGTCTAGCCCCGTTACACCTGGTAGCACTTAGTAGTCCTTCCAATGGCCGAGTTCGAGATGCGAGATTCCTCGTCTGATCCTCCAGAAGTGATTATGGATCACGACGCGTTTCCCATCTCACTAGTATAGAGTGGGAAGTCCTTCACTGCCTCGCGGCGGTGTCGGGAGAAGTGATCGTCACGTCGCTGCTGAGCACAGCAACTCCAGAGCGACAGCGTCTTGCCATTCATGAGTTCATGAGCCGCGAGCTCGCCGAGTTAAATCGGCGAGTGCTAACTCCCTCACGAGCTTCACGGAACGAGTCCGTGAAGATGGAGACGTCTGTATACTCAGGCGTCGGCAAGGATCGATTACCATTGAACCGATGGTTCCGAGAAATTGATATTGCAACCGCTTCGAGATTGATCGAAACGCCCCAAGCGAAAGTGAATTTTCTCCTCTCCTGGTTATCCGGGAAAGCCAAGGAATGGGCGTTGGGTAGACTCGTCGTCGACGAGCACGCGTTCACGACTCTGGAGGATTTCCAGAATGACTTGCGTCTCGCTTTTGAGCCGCCTCAAGACGAATCACGCGTGCGCGCTGAGTTTTTCTCACTCAGGCAGGGCAAGATGTCGATGCGAGACTACGTCCAGAAGACACGGCATATCGCTTCGTGCATTATCACGAAGCCTATCAACATGGTCTCCCAAGTCCATGTCTTTGTGTCTGGGATGCGCGAAGGCATGACGCGCTATTGCCTGACGAGAGCAGAGCCTTCGTCGCTTGAAGAGGCCTTCGCCTTCGCTCTTCGCTCTTCGCAAGGACTATGTGGTGGCATCTTCATATGCACACCCCATGCCCATGGATGCCAGGCCATCGGGTCCCGAGCCAATGGAAATTGATACGATCGAGTCGTCGGATGACCGACGTCGCATGGCTTCGGACCGCAGTACCGTTCGGAAGGGATGCCCAATGACTTGCTACCGCTGCCGGAAACAAGATCATCGCGCGGCAGTGTCCCGCGCGCCACCTCCGGTGTTAGCTCAAGCTGCTGCGGTCGGTCATGATGACGCCTCCCCGGTCGCTTATGCAAAAAACGATCGGAGCCAGTAGGCGCGGGGCGCCCTACTGGTTTGAGTGGAGGTTCGGGTCCCCCGGTGGCAGCTCGTCCTCCAAGCCCCTCTGTGCTCCATGCACACTCAAATGCCACCACCGCGAGTGAAGATACGCGTCTCATCATTGTCAGTCTTTACGTCGCCGGCTCCCGGCGACCCCTGCGCGCGCTCCTAGATTTAGGAGCAACGAACAATTCTTTCGTGCATCGTGTCTGTCGTTGCTTCCGAAGACAATCCCAGTTCGCGCGGGTCTAGGCGAAGTCGTTGTCAAACTTGCTGATGGTAAGCCACGCCGCGCTGCGCGCCGTGAACTGTCGTTGTCATACACGTTTGATGGTTTCCGGAGTATTGGCGACTTTCTGGTGATTGACATGAACTACGCGTTCGATTGCATTCTGGGTATCTCGCGGTTGGTACGGTATCAGCCACAGATTGACTGGCTGGCCCGATCTGTGAAACGTCGCAGTGGCTTCGACGTTAGTGAGGTGTTTACTCACCTCTTGGTAGCTCCAAGAGGCTGACCTCACGTCACCGTCGTGGACAAGACGTCCACGACACAAGCAGTACACAGAGTGAGCGATAGCCCTCTCTGTACAGCTTGCGCCGTTCTCCTCGACACAGGAGGCGGTCTGGATTCCTCGTGTAACCACGAGCGAGATATTGATGTGGTCGAGTAGGGGCTCCCACGAGAGATTAACGCGGTCGAGAATGGATTCCCGCAAGAACGAAGGGTGGTCGAGCAGGGTTCCCACCAGCGAGCAACGCAGTCGAGAATGGTTTTCCCACATGAAAACAACGTGGTCAAACAGGGATTCCCACACGAGAAAACAGTGGTCAAGCAGGGGTTCCCACACAACAATACTGTGGTCGAGCAGGGGCTCCCACGCGAAACAACAGTGGTTGAACAGGGGTTCCCACATGAGACATCAGTGGTCGAGCAGGGGCTCCCACACGAGAATACGGTGGTAAAGCAGGGGCTCCCGCATCACGAGACGACAGCTACGTCAAGCATTTGCGGTACGGTCGAAGATTGTACTCCGTACCTCGACGGGAGTGATATATCGCCCCATGATTGCAGTTCACCAGCTCCGAGTTCTAACTCGGAGCAACACGAGATACCACGCATCGATGTTCTAGCGTGGCGCTTGTTAATGTGATTGAATACGCGGATGGCGCTCCGCAGCGGCGTCGCGAGTCCTACTCGCGACGCATCTTCGATTACGCGCCTTCCAGGTCTTTCCTGGAAGCATTTTCTGCGTGACCTGAAAAACGGCGGCATCGAGCAAGTGTGCTTGATTACAGACGAGGCTATCGATTCCACTTTTGCCGTGTCTAATGGAAAGCTTCCATCTCGCACACCAAGCGCTGAGCCTAAGTCAGCACGTGAGGAACGTTTTGCGACACAATCATGGACGCTCTGCGTGAATCTGGTAATCCTGTCTACAACATCGCTCGAGAATACGCGGATGTCTTTCCGGATAAGATTCCAGCAGAACTTCCTGCTGATAGAGTTGTGCAGCACGAGATCGATCTCGTGCCGGGTTCAAAGTACTGCGTGACACGCCAGTGGCCACTGCCGCGAGACCAAATCAAGGAAATTGACGACTTCTTCGAGGACCGACGCAAATCGGGCCATGTACGCGAGAGTATCTCTCCTCATTCGAGTCAGACCTTCTGTGTGAAGAAGGCCACTGGAGGATGGCGTATTGTTCACGCGTTCAACAAATTAAACGACGTCACGATTCCTGCGCAGACACCGATTCCCCGGAAGGATATCGTATTGAACTCCATGTCAGGCAGCGTTCTCTTCAGTGCCATCGACTTGACCGATGGCTTTTACCAGATCCTGATGAGACCGAGCGATATACCCCTCACAGCGATGAGTACTCCAAGTGGTATGCTTTGGGAATGGCTAGTGATGCCACAAGGATTGAAGAATGCTCCGGCCACCTTTAATCGCATGGTTTCCCATGTGTTGCGCCCACTCCGAGAATTTGCGCCGAGTTACTTCGACGACATATTTGTTCATAGTCGCGCTGAGGGCGATCTCAGCGCTGTGGAAGTTCACCTTTGACACTTGAAACAAGTCTTTCAAGTCATGCGGAAGAACAAACTATACGCAAATTTGAAGAAGTGCGTCTTCTGCGCACCGGAAATTTCGGTGCTGGGTTGCTATGTGAGCAAGTCGGGTGTTCGAGCTGATCCAGAAAAGATATCGTCTATCTGCTTGTGGCCCACTCCGAAGAATCACACCGAGTTGCGTAAATGGCTCGGTCTGGCGAATCTTTTGTATACTTACTTGCATAAGTATACAAAAGATTATGCTGGATCGATCCAATCACTGTCATCGCTGCTGAAGAAAGACGCCACTTGAACGTGGCGTCCCGAGCATCAATCCGCCTTCGATGCTGTGAAGAAAAGCTTGGCGTCGGCGCCAGTCCTGATTATTCCTGACGATTCGAAGCCGTTTCATGTGGTATGTGACGCCAGTGACTTTGCCATCGGCTGTGCCCTCATGCAGTTTGATCATGAGGGCCGCGAGCGAGTCGTGAGCTATCAGTCACGACAATTGAAGCCTGCAGAGAAGAATTATCCTGGCGCCAGTTTCTTGGCGTACCCTTCTTTTCCTCGGTCCAGGTAAAGCCATACTTGGGTCCCTGGTTGAATTTTATGGTCGACCACTCCTTCGTTGTGTGCTTGCGTCCGGGCTTGACTAGCTGCCCGTAGATTTTCGTTCACTTGTGCTCTTGCTCGCTGATAGTGGCTCTGAATACGATACCTCCATCTTCGAGGCCCTGACTTTTGGCGTCGGGTATTCACTACCGGTAACGTAGCTTCGAGGGTGGTTCTAGCATCCCAACCATGGACCAAATAGAATGGTGTCTCCTTCCGCACTCTGTCTTGCGCAGTGTTCATCACGAACGTCAAACGTTCCACATACTCGTCCCAGTCCCGCTGTCCTACGTCGGATAATTGCACTTGAACTTCATCGGGGAGACAGAGTGTTCCGTCCGCCAGGTCTAACCGGACACCAGCTGGGACCATGAAGTCCATGCCCAAGATTTCGTCTTGGCCCACCATAGGGCCTACCCACACATTACAAATGTACACCAAATTTCCATTCAGAGTGATCTTGATGCGAGTGCGCCCTTCCATAGTATATACGGGTTCCCCAATGCCAATACACTCTTGTCGTTCACTTTCGTCAATTTGGCAGCCTACCTTATGAGCAAAGGCGGTATCCAGGATGGATACCTCGGCGCCAGTATCGAACAACAAGTTTGCGCGATCATTGTTGACCTTTCCAGAGGCTTTAACCTGCCTAAACCACTTAGTGGGAGCATGGTATTTCCAAATTATCCCCTGGATTCGCCCGGCAATAGGTCTAATTCCATCACAGCATTTTCTCGAGCAAAATCATTAGGCTCATTTAGAGAAACAACATGAACCATAGGGTGGTTTCCAATCTTCGATATATTTCCAATCTTCTTAGCTGGTGTACCCATCTCTTCCTTGGGCTGATTTTCCACATATGCAAAGATACAGCAATTAGAACGCTCGGCTCACACCAGATTCAAACCTGGCGAGCGTCCTAATTTATCATCTTCTCGGCCTTTTCCGGCAACATTCCGGCGTGCTTGGTTGGGTTGTAACATTGACGAATCAAATTGTAGACCTCTTCCATCTGGCACTTCTCAACTTCATGAGTCTCTCCGCAGCCTCGGCACACAAACAAGCAGCGATCCGATAGGTGACCCTTCTTTCCACAGCGGTCACAGATCATTCGCTTCCAACATCCCAATCCATGTTTTCTGGACCCACAATGGGCACATCTCGTGTTTGGATCGGCCGACGAAGTGCGGGGTCCCGGGTCTCCTGCCTGGTGTCGATGCTGGTCGACTTCCCTGGTAGGTCGGTCCCTCGGAATACTCATACCTGGGTCCTTCTCCGCTTCCGTTTCCATTAGATAGACTCGCCTTAAATCTCCTTCGTTGTCCGAGTTGTCCAGGCTGGAGCCTTCATAGCTCGATTCTTCCGAGGTCATCCGAACTACATGCACAGAGCGGCGGTTCATCTCTCTTGGTCGGTCGGGGGGGGGTAGGTGCCTTTTGACGAAACTTGCTTGATCCAAATAACGTCTTGCCTCGTCGTGCCTTCGTTCGTTGACGCGCTCTCAGCACGTCCTTCAATTCTTCCACATCCGCCAGACGTAGCACAGTCAACTGGTCTGCTAACTCTGGATCGTCCAAAGTCTCGATATAGTGCTCGACATGTTCTTTTTGAATCTTGGGCGGCCCGTCTTTAATCTTCAACTTCGCCCTGAGTCCAATCACATTCAGACGGTATAGATAGTCCAACGGGGATTCATCCGACCTCTTCTTCGCATGGTAGTACTGGCGGGCAACTGGTACCCCCAAACCGCAGAACTGCATCTGGGATTCCAGTTCCCTCGAACGGAGCGACCTAGTTGGCGGTACCAGTTCTGCGCTGGTCCGGTCAACAGTCCCCCAAAAACAAGACATTTTTCTCCGTTTGGTGCTTGATCTCTCGTGAATGCGGTCTTTACGGTAGTCACCCAGCTGCGTGCTCGGTCCTCGTCTTGATCCCTCCCATGGAACTCCTTGAGGTCTGAGGTCGCTGAGAGCTTGATGCGGGGGACCACGTTGATTGCCTGTCCCAGTGTGGCATTAGCCATCCTCGCCAGAGGTCCTTCAAGGTACATGTCATCTGGATCGTACTCGCATGAGCTGACCGACTCCATTTCTACATCAGGCATCGTATGATGTCTCGAGACTTGTACACCTGAACTCGGGCTGTTTTTAGCTGCCGTCATTTGCGCCCCCTGTCTCCCTCTGGCCACTCCCCAGTTGGGGTGTGTCTGTGGTACTTGGCGCTCTTGAAGAAATCTTGCCATCGCCGCGTCGAAGTATGTCTGCAGATTGTCTACCAGGTTGGTAGGCGCTTCCCCCCCGGCATCTGCGCCACGGGGCGGGGTAAATTCCAGTGTTCTTCCTTGCTGATTTTCTATTGGCCGAAAATTCAACTTATCAGGAGCCTGACTTTCCATTGGTTGTCCACGCGTCGCCGTTTCGTGAGCTCGCAGTTCCCGCTCCGCGTCCCTCGCTCGGGCATGGAGTAACGCCGCACCTGTCGGTCCCAGTGGCATCCCGCTTACGTGGCTAGTAGCGGATGACCCTTGTGACGACTGCCTTGCCGCGACCTGAGCTCATGGCAGCAGGGTTTCTCGCGGTAGATCTTGCATCGACCGTGGGTCCCAGGTCGCCTCTTGCGTCTGAGGGCGGACCTCGATGTCTTGGAGCGTCATCTGGCTATCTCTCGACGGTTCCTTCACGTAAGTCGCGGGAGATAAGTCACACTTTGCGAGGGTTATTCCGACGAGGATCCTCAAACACTTGTGGAGTTTCTCGAAGGAAGGTAACTAGCGCGGTGATCGCGTCTGTTACCGTCCGCAGCCTTGGCAGGATCGACACCGGTCCACCGAGCTGTCCAAGCAGCCGGATCTTGAAGGTCTTCGTGACGGGGTCGCTCTCTAAAAATGCATCAAGCTTGCGTCGATGGCAGGCCATCGTTACATCAGCGTCCGATCAGGTTGACGGTCCTGACTTCTCGGGGTCTACCGACTTGGTGTCACCTGGCGTCTTCATCCTGAACTTTCTCGGCTTGGACTGAGCGATTTTTGTTTTTTGTTTTTTCGGGGACCTTCGCCTCTCAGTTAAGGTTTCATCGTCGGCTGTTGGTCCTCTGGAGCATGATAGGTATCAGGACCCAAGGTATCCTCTACGAGGGCATAGGGAGGATATTTAGGTTTCTCTTCAATAAGTTCAACCTTGACCATGTTGACCGGGCCCCTCTCAAAATCCGGTCCGTCCTTCGATCCTTTGTTTTTGTTCTCTTTAGTCACTGGCTATCGGTCTTCCTTTGCTCAATCTTGACTTGAACATCTTCATCTTCTTGGGACTCGCGGTGAAATTCCGCGTCTTCCGAAGATCCGGGCACGCGCACCATTGTGGTGGAGTGGGCTCCTAAAACTGTGTGATAAGACCCCAAACCACTCACTGTGCCGGACTGCCGACTTACGGACGGGGTACTCCGACACCGCGTATGGAACTTCTCTCACCTTGTGTACCCGTCGGCTGGCGGGTCGCACTCTTCGGAAGGCTTGGGTGAGGATGTAGATGTCGGCCTTGAAAGAGGAAGACCTGGGGAGGGCCCCGAGTGGATATGCTTCACTCGGTGAGCCAGTAGGTGGTCACTCGATCGACCTGGTCGAGAGTGGACTTATAACCAAATTCTTCAGGGAACTTGTCGCCCCTGGCCTTTTCCTTAGTTGTCTCAGGGGTGTTAACCACCTGGCCTTTACTTTGCTCCCTAACCACTAGGTGGGGAGGCCGCTTCCGATAGCGGATCTTTGGGGGGTGCTACTCGAGACGAACCCACAGGCCAAATACTTCCTGGGGTTCTATTCGCACTTGGGTCTTGCTACGCGACTGTCTTCAACGGGGGGGCCAAAGTGTATCCCTTCCCCGGAACAGGCGGGCAGACTTGACAAGTTCTTTTAAGCGCGACGAAGTCGTGCCACGTAGATCGCAAATTGAGTAGTCTTTGATATAGTCCAATCCTTTAACTTCTTTACTCTATCCTTGCCTTATGCTCTGATTTCTTATTTCTGACTGGCCAAGAGTAGCTTGACCCTGATGGACCGAGGTCTACCGATGAGGGACCGAGGTCTTCCATGAGGGACTGCGGTCGACCCTAAAGGGCCGAGGCCTACCGATGAGGGACCGGACCTACTAATGAGGGACCGAGGTCTACCTCTAGGGACCGGGCCTTCCAAATGAGGGACCGTGGTCGCCTCCTTTCAGTACCGTTCAACCGGTACCCTGGCAATGATCTTCCCGTTGGTCCTGCAAATTCTTCTCATCCAAGGGTTGCTTCACCTCCGTGGTCCCTTTCTCTCCGGTCCCCTTTTCCTGGTGCGCGGTCCCTTGTTCCTTCAATTCACTGGCCGTCCACCACTTTTGAAAAGCACTTCACCACAGTTCCTTCTATGCGTATCCACCTCAGTTGACTGCGCAAATTGTGCCAGCTCTATGTCCTGCCGTAGGTTGTCCTGCAATGCATGTCCAGTCTGGACAACATCGTCGTCCGCATGTGCGGATCCGCAAAGTGAATAATGTTGCCCAGTTCGAGGTTGCCCTCATCTCCGCATACATCACTGACGGCCATCAGGTACAAGAAGTGGACCGTCCAACTTCTGTGTGACGCTTCCGATGCCGTGAAGAGTTTCGTGCTCTGGGCAGGTGCCATCTTGGTGTTGAAGGTCTGAACCAACCTTTGCATATGCTCTAAGGTTTGGCTTTCAGACCATCAAGTCTCCACCTGCCGACTGTAATACGTCTGCGCTTTTCCGGTCAAATGTTGTCCGAGGACATCACTTTGATGTCCTCCTGCGACCGACGGCACGAGCTGCGGTGTGTCCGATACGTTCGTCTTCTCTTCAAGCTGCACGTAAAACCCCACGCACGCTCCGCACACCCGACTTGGCGGATTTCTTTGCTCTACTCGAGGAACCCACTACCAAGACCATGGTATAGTCCTTTGCCATCGAAAGGTTGTAGCGCGAGCTTTTGCTGTTACGCGTCCAGCATAGCTTTATTCTAATACCCAGGGAGAGCATACATTTGGTTGGGCATACCTATACCGGGCCCCATGTTAAAGTCTGCGGCAACCTGGTCCGCGGGACGTTCTTCAACATCTGCCTGCTTGTGTCGCCTAGCACCAAAGAAGGTCGCTGGCGACACATTTGGTGATCGCTTGAGAGGAGGGTATATTCCAGGACCCGAAGGTTGATTCCTTTCCCGACTCCCATTACCGGGCGATCACACTTGACTTCGATGAGTCCTCTTGGTGCTTACCGGCTATCTCTCTCTGGGAAACCTCCATCCTATTCATCCGTTCAGGTAGGTCCCCATGCATAGCCAGCACCTTGTCCATCGCCCCCTCTAGCGCTGCCGACTTCTCTTCCAAGTCGTGATCGTCAGCCTTGTTAATCCTGTCGACCACCACGTCAGGTGAAGCTTGGTTTGCTGCACCACCAACACGCTTAGCTGGGCTCATAACCTGTTAGACGTAAATGTTGTTGTCGTTGCACTTGTGCAGAAGATGTAGGAAGTAAAAGTAATCTATATTTAGTGGTAACTATTCGCGTTTGTCAACCCTACAACATGCATTCCCAGAGGCACTATAACTTGACCATGTCAAGTTGCAAATGGCGTCCGTCTGGTCCACACATCATCTCACGATGGGCCCTCGTCGCGATCGTGCGGAATGAAAGAGAGCAAAGACGGATGATTGGATGAAAAATACGCATAAGTGGTGTCTACCACATGACCTACCATGGACTGGTAAGCTTTAAATTAAAAGCGATGGTACGCGCTTTCATGCTCCTTTTTATTGCATTAGGTTTTTAGGACGATCTCACTTTGTGTTTGTATACAATAATCGACATCTCAGCTGCATGATCTGTCAAAGACTTCGCACACCAACTCGTCGTTATCTTTCTCGCGGCTAATGCTGGCTGCTTACATTCCGAAAGGTTATTAACAAGTAAATTTGCAGATCATAAGCAGCACAAACTATTGCTAATCTATTGAATGGCTATTTGATGTAGCAATGCTCATCGACTGCGGTTGCTTACGATCTCCAGAGGAGGAGGAGCAGAGGCCAGAAACTGGAACGTAAGAGGGTTGACAAACTACTGGACGATGTGTACGTGTAGCTGCTAGGGATGGATCTAGTAGCGGCTTATGGACCGTGATGCAGTACGGAAAACGAAGAAGAGCTATCGAGCTGACTTGATGCAGATAGCTGCTGCGGAGTTGGCGGTAGCAAACTAGCTATCAAATATGGATGCTGAGCCGCGGTGATATTCTCAGAAGCATCGTTCACCGACCTACATACTTCATTATTCGTTATACTTTGTCAGCGGTTCTCTTCTACGATCTATATCGTCAATATGTTCATGTTCCAGTTACAGATTTCACACGTTGGTTCCTTATAATGCACTGTCATTTGTCTGTCGTCCTGACAATGATACAAGTTACATCATTGAAGCACTGATCAAGTGTAGTATCCGTTTGCGGTTCGTGAAGCCTGGTGAGAGTTATCAAGTGCCGTAATGTGGATGTTTCCAGTACTTGTCAGCGCAAACAATCTTGAGTTTACGTCTGACTCGCTGACCGGGTACATCGATAATGAAACGAGACGTTGCGTGAAGCGTCGTACCAATGCGATAACAGTAGTGTATACATAAAGTGCCAGCCGATATTCGCCACTTTGAGCCTTGTGCTCCTGTCAAAGTTGCGAAGACCTGCTCGTAAGCTGAGCCTCGAGAATTCGAAAAAGGTAAGCGCTATTGTCTTGTAACTTCACGAAGTATCTAAGAAAAGGCTACACCTTTCTCATATCTATCTTTCACAGAAAAGCTCACAAATTAGAAAATTTTCGTAGTCAGCTATCAACGACTTCATTTTGTGGCCAACTAAAGTCTCGCATTTACCTTTTAACGCTCCGTGCTCCCCATGGATCTAACTGAGATTCCGCTCGGTGTGGTGTGCCTGTCATTCTTCAGTCGATTCGCAAAAACAAAAATCTGCAGAGTGCTCTCGGGTTCAAGATAGCACGTTGTCTGACAGACAATCGCGATAGCTACGAGCAGCTCATCTTGCATCGAGTTCGCGACGACAAGATCGCTATCCAGTCTGGTTTCAGCGGCCGCTTTCTGCAAGTTCGCGTATCTGGTGAATGCGTGTTTGATCCCACTGAGCCTGGCGAGTGGGAGCTCTTCACCATGGAGACGGACTCGAATTGCGCTCTCTACTTTGTGTCGTGCCACACTGGAAATGTCCTCCACTGTGACGACGATAACGTGGCCAAGTGCATGAATCAAAACCGTCAAGATTGGGAGGCATGGAGGATCGTGGAGCCCCGCTTTGTGGTCGCTACCACCAACCAAACGCAGCGTGCTTCGGATCAGCGCCACGACCTTGCTCTCAGACCGCCAGCAGTTTGTCCTGGAGCTTGCGAGATATGGCAAAACACCTGAAGAAATGAGCAGATCGTGACGAGCATCTTTGATGATCCAGACTTCACTGCTGCAAGCTCGGCATTAGCTGTTCCGGTCGCTAAGAAGTAGGCGTAGTGATAAACTGATTGCTTGTCGTCGTCTCTTCATCTGCTTCACAATACTCATCGCAACACGGAGACTTGTTCGCTTACACTAGGAAGCGCTGCTTTCTTTCCAAGCTCGCTGCGTGGAGTTCTCTGTCGCGCAACGATGCAGTGAGAACAAGTCGGTTAACTCGTAGTCTGGAGCTAATTCATCTGCCTTTTAATTGATCACTGCTTGACTAATGGTGCCACGGTTGAGTACTCTGCTAACATCGGTGTTCCTAGCTCAATGTCGTCGTTAGCAGCGACAAGTAACGCTTTCTTCATATACCTGTTGATTTAAATACTGTAGCCAGGTGTCAACGTTAGTATCCAGTATCACCTTTGCTTTGTTTCTTTCATTCCTTTGTGTCTTCTTGCCACACCAGAAATTTACGACAGCGCTATTGTGACGTCGACTCTGCAATGTATTTCCATTATCCTCGCTGTAGCAACACCACTTCGCGAGCAAGACGATGGGATTAGTACGGCAACACCAAAAGCTCCAACCTTAAGAATCAAGCCACACACTTTTTCCTAGCTCAAAAGCAACTCAGCGACTTGGGTTAAGGCTTGCAAAGAAACAATTTCGAAACATGTGCACTCAGCTTATCCAGTTCTAAATGCAAATGCGACACTGCGCACTCAAGCTGCTTCACTCTTTCGACCCAAATTGAGCTAAAATACGTGAGACTCTTGACCAATGGACATCATTCCTAAAAGCGGACGTTGTTAAATTACCCACTGGACAGAACAAACAAATTGCGTAAACATGTGATTTGGTAATGGGCCTTTGTTGATTCAAGAAACATTTTGTAATGTTGTTAGCTTGCGTACCGATTGCAGAATCACTGGTACACTACACCGGTGGTACAACCAACCGCAAGGTATAGAGCACAAATAAGTCAATCAGTGATTAATTGAAGGAGACAGAATTAACTGCAGACTACGAGGTCAACCGACTTGTTCTCACTGCATCGTTTACGCGACAGAAATCTCGACCAACTCCACACAGCGAGCACGGAAAGAAAGCAGCGCTTCCTAGTGTAAGCGAACAAGTCTCAGTGTTGCGATGAGCATTGCGAAACAGATGAAGAGAGGTAAGAGCGATCAGTTTATGGCTACGCCTACTCTTTACCGACTGGAACAGCTAATGCGGAGCTAGCAGCAGTAAAGTCTGGATCATCAAAGATGCTCGTCACGATCTGCTCGATTTCTTCAGGTGTTTTGCCATATCTCGCAAGCTCCAGGACGAAGTGCTGGCGGTCTTTGCCAGCAAGGACGTGGCGCTGATCCGAAGCACGCTGCGTTTGGTTGGTGGTAGCAACCACAAAGCGGGGCTCCACGATCCTCCATGCCTCCCAATCTTGACGGTTTTGATTCATGCACTTGGCCACGTTATTGTCGTTACACTGGAGGACATTTCCAGTGTGGCACGACACGAAGTAGAGAGCGCAATTCGAGTCCGTCTCCATGGTGAAGAGCTCCCACTCGCCAGGCTCAGTGGGATCAAACACGCATTCACCAGATACGCGAACTTGCAGAAAGCGGCCGCTGAAACCAGACTGGATAGCGATCTTGTCGTCGCGAACTCGATGCAAGATGAGCTGCTCGTAGCTATCGCGGTTGTCTGTCAGACAACGAGCTTTCTTGGACCCGAGAGCACTCTGCAGATTTATAATCTGCAGTGCAAAGATTTATATATTTGCGAATCGACTGAAGAATGACAGGCACACCGAACGGAATCGCGGACAGATCCATGATGAGAACGTGTGTGACGAGGAAACGGTAAATGCAGGTCAAGAAGTGAAGTCGCAAAATGACTGGCCAAGACAGCTTTCTATCTGAAAGGCTTATAGCTTTCAATGGCTGATTAGTGACGAATTCGCATACGGCTTTTGTAACAGTATGATACATTTCTAATACAAAATGAGACGTTTCTTATACAAAATCGGACGCTCTTAAAACAAAATGAGACGTTCTTATAACAAAATGAGACGTTCTTATAACAAAATGAGACGTTCTTATAACAAAATGAGACGCTCATTAAACCAAACGACGGTGATATACTATGATGTTCCTAAAAAATAGACTGCAAAAGCGCTCATTGCAGAAAAGTATAGGCTCAAGGTTTGGCCCGATGGTGGCACTATCTACGACAGGAACAGCAAACATTGAGCTTCGCAGCAAACATTGAGCTTCGCAGTGAACCTCGACTTGACATCAATCGCAATTGTTCAATTTCCTAAATGTTTTTTTCTACACTTGGCCAACTACATTACGAGAATTTACGCTATGTATCACGTCCTGCTCGCTCTGCGCAATTTTGACAGGAGCATAAGGCTCTGCCATTCGTCAAGTATCTTGGTAGTACTGCTTATCTGCTGAGTATTTGTATCCACTACTAGTGCATCGGAGAAAAGTTCCTGTGGGGCAAGACTCAAGGTGTAGAATGCGTTGCGGTATTGCTTTGCATTGTAAACTTTCCACCAAATTGCCACTTCTCTGTCAGGCGCAATTACCTTGAAAAAACCCGCCACTGTGCTTAGACCAAATGGCTGCTCTGTTGTAGCAAGCAGAATGCAAGATAACGTGCTTGTAGGTTTACAATTATCGACAACGTAATGAACTTTCTGTTATTACAGAAGGATTTGTTAACGTTCGGGCACAGATTATGGTCGTCCAACCAGAAGCGAGGTAGAGCATATATTTTTTAGCTGGCCATATTTTGTACACGACACTTCCCCAAATGTCTCGCTTTATTACCGATGTAACCGGTCAGCGAGTCAGACGTAAACTCAAGATGGTTTGCGCTGACAAGTACTGGAAACATCCGCATTACTGCACTTGATAACTCTCACCAGGCTTCACGAACCGCAAACGGATACTACACTTGATCAGTGCTTCAATGATGTAACTTGTATCATTGTCAGGACGACAGACAAATGACAGTGCATTATAAGGAACCAACGTGTGAAATCTGTAACTGGAACATGAACATATTGACGATATAGATCGTAGAAGAGAACCGCTGACAAAGTATAACGAATAATGAAGTATGTAGGTCGGTGAACGATGCTTCTGAGAATATCACCGCGGCTCAGCATCCATATTTGATAGCTAGTTTGCTACCGCCAACTCCGCAGCAGCTATCTGCATCAAGTCAGCTCGATAGCTCTTCTTCGTTTTCCGTACTGCATCACGGTCCATAAGCCGCTACTAGATCCATCCCTAGCAGCTACACGTACACATCGTCCAGTAGTTTGTCAACCCTCTTACGTTCCAGTTTCTGGCCTCTGCTCCTCCTCCTCTGGAGATCGTAAGCAACCGCAGTCGATGAGCATTGCTACATCAAATAGCCATTCAATAGATTTACGCTAGTACGTCTTATTACAAGTCTGCAACTATACTACAATACAGCTGTTCATAACGTTTCGATAGACAGTACATTTCCTGACTTTTCAAGGCAGATCGCGCAGCTGAGAACTACAGGTGGAGTCGTCACCAACATAATCACTAGCTCCCTGTCGAAACCGTTTCAAAGTAGCAGCTCGTCCCTTGATGTATTCATTTGATGAAAGTAATGTGGTGAACACTACTTATATGCCTCAAACCCTCCTTTCTTTTCACCCAATCATCTCTCTTCGCTCGACGTCCGCTACTAAAGAATGAGCGGACTGGAGAGCCAAGTGACGTCGCTAGAACAGACGATAGAGGTCTCGGACGTGCGTGTCGAGACGCTAGAAACGAAGGTTACTGCGCTGTCACTTTTCTCCGTTGAAATGTGGCCCGCTGTGCGTATCCGCAAGACGTTCATGGATTTTTTCAAGTCACAGAAGGTGCTGCCCCATACATTCTACAAGTCGTGTCCCGTCGTGCCGCTGGACGACCCGACGCTGCTGTTTATTAATGCGGGTATGAACCAGTACAAACCCATTTTTCTGGGCCAAGTGGACCCGTCACACCCCATGGCGAAGCTCGAGCGTGCTTGCAACTCGCAGAAATGCATTCGCGCTGGTGGGAAGCACAACGATCTGGATGACGTAGGCAAGGACGTGTATCATCATACATTCTTTGAGATGTTGGGCAACTGGAGCTTTGGCAGCTACTTTAAGAAGGAGACCGTGCACATGAGCTTTACGCTCTTGACGGAAGTTTATGGTATTGACAAGAACCGACTGTACGCCACGTACTTTGGTGGAGACGAGAAGCAAGGCCTTTTGTCGGACGAAGAGACGCGTCTGATCTGGCTTGACTATTTGCCTCCTGAGAGAGTGCTGCCTTTTGATTGCAAGGACAATTTTTGGGAGATGGGAGATGTTGGCCCGTGCGGACCTTGCACGGAGATCCACTATGATCGCATCGGTAATCGGGATGCTGCTAGCCTGGTGAACGCAGACGTGCCTGATGTGATCGAGATCTGGAACAATGTGTTCATCCAGTTCAACCGTGAACAGGACGGTAAACTTGTGCAGCTCCCACACAAGCACGTGGACACAGGTATGGGATTTGAGCGTCTTGCGTCGATTTTGCAGGGCAAAAACTCAAACTACGATACGGATGTGTTTACTCCGCTCTTTGCGGCTATTCAGAAGTCAACCAACGCAGCGCCGTACACGGGCAAGTTGGGCGAGGAAGACCCGGACAAGAAGGACATGGCCTATCGTGTTGTGGCAGACCATGTGCGAACGCTGACGTTCGCTATTACGGACGGTGCGGTGCCTAGCAATGACGGGCGTGGATATGTGCTGCGTCGTATTCTACGTCGTGCAGTGCGTTACGGGCAGCAATTCCTGAACGCGCCGAGTGGCTTTCTCTCGGAGTTGGTGCCGTTTGTGGTAGACATGCTGGGAGAGGCTTACCCGGAGCTTATTCAGAAGCAAGAGGAAGTGGAGGAGATCATTTTGGACGAGGAGAAGTCGTTCGGTTGCACTTTGAACAAGGGCATTGAGCGTTTCAAGAAGATCGCGCAGGTTATCCGTGAGGCCAATGTGGGATCGGATAAGGCCCTTGTTGTGCCTGGCGAGGACGCGTTCTTCCTGTACGACTCAATGGGTTTTCCTATCGATCTGACAGAGATCATGGCTGAGGAGGAGGGCATGACGGTGGACATTAAGGGCTACGAGGAGTGCATGCGTCTGCAGAGTGAGCGATCCAAGATGGACCGTAGGAAGGGTGGTAGCAATGGTGCGCGTCCGCTTGTCCTAGAGGCTCGCGAGACCAGCAACCTTGCCAGTAAGCGTATCGATGCCACAGATGACATGGCCAAGTATGACTGGAACGTCAAGACGCCAGCTAAGGTAGTGGCTATCTTTACGACAACAGAGTCTAGCTCGGACTTTGTAGAGGAGGTGAAGGCTGGTGATTTTGAGCGTGTAGGTGTTATTCTGGATAAGACTTCGTTTTACGCGCAGGCTGGCGGTCAGATTTATGACACGGGTGTGGTGGGCGGTACCAACTTCAAGATGGACGTGGACTCAGTGGAGTCGTACGCTGGATACGTGATGCACATGGGGCCGGTCGCTTCCGGATTGATCAAGGTTGGCGACGCCGTGGAATGTCAGGTGGACTATGTCCGCCGTACCAAGGTGGCTCCCAACCACACCATGACGCACGTGCTTAACTTTGCGCTGCGCAAGGTGCTGGGTACAAGCGTGGATCAACGTGGATCGCTAGTGGATGAATCGCGTTTGCGTTTCGACTTCACAAATAGCAAGGCGCTGAAGGCCAACCAGCTGGCGGACGTGGAGGCTATTTGCGACGACATCATTAAGCAGCAGCTTGAGGTGTACACGCAGGACTCCGCACAAGCTGAAGCCAAGCGTATCCAGGGTTTGCGCGCCGTGTTCGGTGAGACGTACCCGGACTTTGTCCGCGTTGTTTCGATCGGGCAGCCTATCGCTCCTATGCTCGAGGACCCGGAGAACAGCAGCTGGAGCAATTATTCGGTGGAGTTCTGCGGTGGCACCCATCTGAACAATACTAAGGAGGCGAAGAAATTTGTTCTGTACGAGGAGGGTGCCATTGCAAAAGGTATCCGTCGTGTATCAGCCTACACGTGCGACCTCGCCGTTGAGGCTGAGGCGCGTGGTACCAAGCTGCAAGCTGAGCTCGATGCTATTGCCAAGCTGGATGGCATCGAGCTCGTGGAGCACGTGTCTTCGTTCAAGCCGGTATTGGACCAGGCCTTGATCTCGCTATCGCTGAAGGACCAGCTTCGGAAGCAGGTGGACAGTCTCGTGAGCCGCGTCAAAACTATCAAGAAAGAAGCTGCGGCTGCTCGTGCTGCGAACGGTGTCCGTGACGCTACTGCCGAGGCCACGAAGGCTAAGGAGGCTGGCCAAGAGACTGTTGTGGTGAAGTTCGACGTCGGCACGGACTCCAAATTTGGCCGTGAGATGTTGAAGGCCATGAGCACAGTCATTCCGACGGGCAGCTTCATGATCTTCAGTACGGACTCGGACGCAAACAAGACAGCAGCCTTCACGCAGGTGAGCCAGCAGCACGCTGACTTGAAGCAGCTAGACGCGCGTCAGTGGGTGAATCACGCCATGGTTGTGATGAAAGGCAAGGGTGGCGGCAAGGACGCGCTAAACGCTACGGGTCAGGCCAAGACTATGGAGAAGGTGGACGAGGCTGTGGCACTCGCCAAGGCTTTCATTCAGTAAGTGAGCGACGTCGTTACACTCTCTTGCGACGACTGTCCGGTCGGTCCATGGTCTTTTTCTCTTTCCTGATTACAATATTAGCTAGACTTTGAATGCATGGTCATGGTTTCTTACTAAGAACTGACATGCATCTACAAGAACTTAAATGTGATGCTAAAGTGTGCCAGCAGCCGCGGTAATTCCAGCTCCAATATCTGCAAACCGACAAATGTCCTAAATTAAAGCACGTGATGAAGATAGAAGCACTAAAGCCACCGATTGGCTGGTCATATTACGACTTCATTCGTGACCAATCTCCCCCAACAACAAAAGATCTTGCACGCTCCTATAAACGCTTCGTTCTCATCATGGATCTAACTGAGATTCCGTTCAATGGGCCTAGCCGATTCGCAAAGACAAAAATTTGCAGAATCCTCCTGGGTCCAAGAAAGCTCGTTGTCTGACAGACAACCGCGATAGCTACGAGCAGCTCATCTTGCATCGAGTTCGCGACGACAAGATCGCTATCCAGTCTGGTTTCAGCGGCCGCTTTCTGCAAGTTCGCGTATCTGGTGAATGCGTGTTTGATCCCACTGAGCCTGGCGAGTGGGAGCTCTTCACCATGGAGACGGACTCGAATTGCGCTCTCTACTTCGTGTCGTGCCACACTGGAAATGTCCTCCAGTGTAACGACAATAACGTGGCCAAGTGCATGAATCAAAACCGTCAAGATTGGGAGGCATGGAGGATCGTGGAGCCTCGCTTTGTGGTTGCTACCACCAACCAACGCAGCGTGCTTCGGATCAGCGCCACGTCCTTGCTGGCAAAGACCGCCAGCACTTCGTCCTGGAGCTTGCGAGATACGGCAAAACACCTGAAGAGATCGAGCAGATCGTGACGAGCATCTTTGATGATCCAGACTTCACTGCTGCAAGCTCCGCATTAGCTGTTCCGGTCGCTAAGAAGTAGGCGTAGCTATCAAACGAATTATTTCATCATCTTTTTTGTGTCGCAATACTCATCGTGACACTGGGACTTGTTCGCTCCTACTGGGAAGCGCTGCTTTCTTTCCAAGCTCGCTGCGTGGAGTTGGTCGAGATTTCTGTTGCAGTAAGAACAAGTCGGTTGGCCTCGTAGTCTGCAGTTAATTCTGTCTCCTTCAATTGATCACTGCTTGACTAATCCTGCCACAATTGCACTACATCTGCCAACATTAGATGTTCCGAGCTAAACGTCGTCATTAGCAGCGGCAAATATGGATTTGACGTGTAGCATTCTCGTCAAAAGCTTGTTGATGTCAATACTTTCAGCTAAATATCAACATCAGTGTCACGAAGAAATGCACACACCACGCCACCTTCTTCTGACCGAAATGACTTACGCATTTGGTCAATTGGCCGACATTTATCTTGCATCTGCCAGGTTGATTGCCGGTACTCTGCTTTTCTGTGGAACGGAGCAGTCAGGTAGGCCGCGACACAATGAAACGCATCACAAGAACGTTGCAAAACAGACGAAGTAGGTTAGTTGACTATTGTTCGGAATTCTGCTGCATTTGCTGTTTAACAACAAGATAATGACGTCAACAGCCAGATCAAGAAGAAAGTGTAGCCATGTGTCCCCCACCTGTCGTAGTGACACAATTAACTGTTGTCGTTGAGCCAAAATCTTTCTGCGCTTATTAGTAGCTGCAACGGATTTCTCGATCGCCTGTTGCCACTTTTCATGGGTTCGTTGTCGTTCTTCTTCGTTCCTCATTTGCTCCAGTTCCTCCTTTTCCGGTGTCCATTGAGCCTCTTCCTAAAGTGATCCATATATCAGTCGATATCTCCAGTGTTAGAGCTTTCTAGAGTGATAAAAATCCACGACGAGACCACAATCTTTACAGTGATCAGCATAACAACGTACACTCGCTTGTATTTCCGCTGCAATAACAGCAAATAGTCGCCGTTTCCGACGCTTCTGCAGGTTTTTTCGCTTTGTTCGTGTACTCATGACGAAAGCAGTTACCTACAGTACGGCATATGTAGCCATCGTGAGCAGCAAAAATGCTCGAGACTAGGCTTTGTACTTAGTTGGTGTGAGTTAAAGTGACCTTCATTCTTCATTCCGCACTGAGAAGAGTGTTAGATTAAGTTCATTGTTGTTATGCATCGTTATGTTCATGAATATGGTGAAGTCTGGCTGGAGAAACATATGAACGAGTGAATGGAAGAGCCTCCACTCGAGGAAGTAAAGGTGGCGTTGCTTGCCAGGAAGGTGGAGTTCCGGGACTTGAGGATGAGACGAGCAGCACTGAACAAGACAAGTTTAGCTGCCTATGACGATAAAAATGTAACAGTTTGTGGAGACTGAGTTGTGGAAGACGCTGCCAATCGCAGATTGTGAAGGGCTCAGATTGAGGACGTGCTTTTATGTTGTGGACTTGCAGATCAGAATGAAGTCAGGAAGAATGAAGACGATGACAATGATTTGGACGTCCTACAGACACGATGGCAAAGTAGCACGATAACAAGAATGATGGTGTTATTGGAGACAAGAACGAGTGATGGACATACGAGGACATCGAGACAGCACGTCTATAGGACGTTGCAGACAGATTTCGTAGCAGATTATGGACAATGTCTCATTCAAGTTTTGAACATTCATATTCAGTACAAAGACTCGAAGATTGTTGCTTTGTCTGCTTCCTAAGCATCGGGACCTGCTGTTAATTCAGTTATGATCGCGGTTGAACCACGTTGATAGATTTGAAGAAGAAACAAAGCGCATTATACAACAATCGAGGATTGACGTTTAAAATGGTGTATAGTGGGCATACCATCAACGAGCCAGAGGCGTTTCACGGCTAACATATGTCTGTGAAAGCAAGTTTGCAAAAGTCGTCAAGTCGACAATCTTTATTGTGCCGGCTCTTCCTTCTTTATATCAGACTCGACAGCTCAGCTGCAAAATTGCCGCATCAGCTGAAAAACGGACACATGTTGCGAATGATCGCACTATCTGTAATGACTTTGTTTTTGACATGGAGCTTGTGATGGCAGAGAATGCTGAAGCAACTATGGCAGTGATGCTTACTCGCTTCCAGCTGTTAAGTGTGCGATAGATCTCCTGCTTTGATCTTTTCAAGCGCAAACGATGCTGGGAAGAGATGATGATAGAAAGTAACGTTGAATTGTGTATGTCTAAGAAAATAAAGAATGGGACCCTTGGAAGCGAAGTTGACACAAAGCCAGATATAGCTCCGTTATGACAAACGGCGCTAGCCGGAGACCGGATATCGCGAGGATAGTATTAGAATGATTTAATTGCTGTTTGAAGATACAAGCATGACATTTCTGCGCCAACGTGACCTTCTTTGCCCCAATTGCTCGCCTGTTTACCTTCCTCGCCCAGGAGAAAAATTGATTGGATTGTTCCAGCTTTCTCACAAAAGCGGCGGAATTCCATAGAAGTTCTAAACAAGTAGCAAGTTAAACACACGAAAGAGCGACACCTATGCCGACGATGGTATAGTTTTAGAGATTCAACTCTGCTCTCAGTTCGCAAGATCGATCAAGAAGCCGTGAATGTCGTGGCAAAACAGGAGAATGACGTCAATCGTCAATTTTAAACAATCCATCGCAACTTTTGCACGAGCATGGGCTTTTTACGTTCGCGGCCAGCGGAGTAAGCCTTCAATGAGTTGCAAATGCGCAATACTTGTGGTGTCACTGCAAGCCTTGAACGCTGCTCAGCTTGGCGATGTACAAGTCGACCAACGCCGCTTAAGAATAGCTGCTGTTAGTAAGCGGGCCTCGGTGGCCACATGCGTCAAGTAGCAGCGCAAATGCGATTGCCTTATCGTTCAACGCGTTCTGGGGTCTAGATGCTGCAATTTCATTGAAAGACAAAGACCTCTATTTCACCACAGCAAACGGAGCTTCAATTAGTGCGCTGTGCATCCACAACAGTCGCCAGCAATTTCTGTTGCAATTTGACTTGATCATTCACCGTAGGCTGCACTAAAATCTTATCTCCATTGCACCTATAATTGAAATGACATATTCCTCTTATTGCCACAGAAACGTATGGTAGTAATCGACAATCTGTCCATCTGTGTCCATGCCTCGTGAGCCTGTCAATCGTCGCCTACATAAGCTTCCGTTGTCTGTCCATAGAAACGGAACAGCTCTGCACCAAAACTTGTCAAATGACCAACGGATGCTTCTTGACTTTCTAATTAAAACGAACCCATTTCTAAATTCTATACAACATGGCTCCATTTATATCGACATCTGGATTGGTCAAAACCTCACCAATTTTATTGCACTTATCAGTCTACTAAACCATTTCCATTGGTCAAATTCATGCCAATTCCAGCATTTTACAACATGCTAAGTGTCCCCCACTCGCACTACCGCGTCTTCCATGGCAATCCAGCAGCCGATTCGCGGCATGCAACGTCCAGCGATCACTTTTCGTTACTGCTGAACCCTAAACGCATAAACAGCACGTCGACTGATCTTCATTTGCGGGAATTCGCCCAACTTGAGGTCCAAATAAAGGCGCTACAGCTACAAGTGACGCAACACAATAACCCAATCGCCATGGAAAACGCAATGGCCGGTTCAATGGCCGAGTGTTTTTTGTTCTACTCACGTCTGTTCACGGTCGAATCATTTCCCTGGCCAGACTTTTTAGCTGCTGTTTTTACGAAATTGGCCGAGCATTTTGCTACAAGGTAGAACGAGGTAGAACAAGGTAGTAGTGTAAACTTTACTGATATGCTGGTGTGTCCTTTTTGGTCCTTTTTCTTATAGTGGAAACACAATTGTTCGCAGTGCTATTTTAAGGGTCTTTCAACGAGCAAAAGCTCATGTTGCTCAAGTGAATGATGCCTCAAAGGTAAACGCTGTTGTAGTGGGTAGAATCGAATCAGGTAGTACAAACCCGACTAACAGAACTGCTGCTTTCTTTCTTTGTAGCTATTGGGTCATTTGTTGGGACCCTTGACACATGCGACCACCGTGACGACTCGGACGCTGACACTGCAAATGCTGGCAACGATGCCGTCTCTTTTTGTACATGCCGTGGAGATACAGCAGCAGATTATGAAGAGACTTTCTGCCGATGATATGGATGAGCGGTCGGCTGCAATTGAAGCAGCAAATGCAGCTTTGCCTCTATCGTCTTCGTTCCGGAAGAATGTATTAACATTCAGTCTTGAAAATTCGACGAAATTGTGCTGTTTGCTGCCTCGTGCAACATCCAATATGACTGAAGCACAGCAAGCGTGGACTCACTGCGCCGAGTTGTATGAGCATTTTGCAGATGATAAGAGTGCTGTCGCAAGCATACGTGCGATGACGACATTGACTGCTGCCTACCCGGAAGTTTTATTGACGATGCATGGGCAATTGTTGCATCATGTTCTTGACCAAGATCCTCGTGCACTTGTACGAAATTTTACACTGATGGCGACGCAACAACTTGTTGGAAAATCAGGCACTGATGAGGATGGACAACTGGCTAACATACTGGAAGGTGTGTTTTCACGGATTAGCAGTCTACACGTTACTTCGGGTCGTAGTATGATGCGCATCAAATTATCAGCTTTACTTTTGCTTGAAAGGTGGTGTGTTGATCACGAACCGGGCGAAAAGGCTCACGCACTGCTAGAAGATGCCAGTACGCTTCTTGCTTCCACCACGAACGAGCGATTTGCAAAGGCCTATATATCAGTCATCTCGAATGTCGCTCGCCAGAAGCTTTTATCTGCGAAGACAACATTGCCGGAGTGTAGTGTTGATAACTTGTTGGTGTTGTTGCATCCACGCGCAGCCGTTGCTACCAAGTCTACGTGGAATCACGTATTAGGCGCGCTTGCCAGACTATGCCAGGACTATCCCGAACTTCTTGCGACGTACGTTTCATCACGTTTAATTGAACTGCTCTTGATTCCTACCGAGAATCTGGAGTCTGCAATATCCAAGCTGCGTAGGACGTCCATCTTCAAGGTGCTTGGAACCCAGCTTCGGCCGCCAGTTGTCAGCTTGATTTGTAAGGGACTTCCCATTTTGCTGACAGAAGTGTTGACCGTAGAGCTGACGGATGCACCTCGGTTACAGGCTGTTGCAGCTACATTCTTTCTCTGGGTCCAGGAAACGACGTTCGCTAACACTGATGAGGACAAAGGTACAAAGAGGACTATTTCCGAAATTGAACAACAACTCCTAAATTCAGAGCACTATGAGTCCCACGCCGAGCGGTATGAGATGACAAAATTAGCGATGTTGCGAGGGCGTTTCTCTTTGGCATTGCAACTAATGGAGACGGTTGTAGCGAGTACCGACAGCGAATGCTTTGGTGGATGGTTGCGTGCTCTACATGCTCTGTGTGAAGCAGAGTTACGTATTGCATCAGACCAATTTGTGCACCTGGAAAGTATTCACTCCCTTGCCCGCACCAGCATGTACTTGCAGGCAGCGCAAACATCAAGCTTCCGCTTTGAACTACAGCTGCAAATAGTTTCGCTCCGACTTGAGTGGGTGCAGCTTTTACAGAGTACACAACAGCTCGCGGGCGAAGCTGCATTTACAAATTCAGCTAGTAACCCTGTTGGCCGAGAGGGACAATTAAGCAAGCAATTGCGCGCTCTTGCGCGTAAACTCAAAGCTTTACGCTCCTTATTGCTTGGTGCCAGCCAGCATGACCTTGACGCACTTCAAGCTCACGCCAATTCGTGCATTTTGCTGGCGTCTGCAGTTGAAGGACACCTGTTACTTCGGTCTCCGAACTCCATTGATTTTCCAACCGAGTGGGGATTCATTGTCAACGGTTCGCAGTGGAGTCTTCGGATGCTGAAGTTTCTAAGCGAGGATGTACGCAGCAAGTTGGATCGTGTTGTTAAGCTCGCGCCCTCTCACCAGCCTGGTACTGGTGCACGCGTATTGCAACAATTTTTGGCTGCCCTTTGCAGTGTTCCTCCTGTACTACCGAGATTGTTTTTCTGTTCTCGTCTGCCCAGTAAGCAGCGCTTTTTATCGAGTGCGCAGTTCTTAACCTACGCTGAGAATACAGCCTTCACAGCGAAGCCTCGCTCACGTTCACAACTTGGAGTACCCTTCGGTACGGATTTTACAAGTGTGCTTAAGGGCGTGTTGGCGCTATCACGTAGAGCTCAAAGTTATTGGAGTGAGC
The DNA here is from genome assembly GCA_011800735.1 of Peronospora destructor. Lineage (NCBI taxonomy): Eukaryota > Oomycota > Peronosporomycetes > Peronosporales > Peronosporaceae > Peronospora > Peronospora destructor. The sequence continues at coordinate 496,379 of WBRY01000007.1, read as the reverse complement.
GAGTTGAAGCAATCGAGACTGAGATACTCGTGTGTCTGGCCGGTGCTGGCGTCACTGGGGTCAGTAGCGTTAGTGCAAGCTCATTACTTGATGAACGTGTCGTTGATGCGTCACCAGAGGAAAGTTGCGTACAGCATCGTATGAAAGTTATTCTGCCAGTTGTGTGGGATCAAGTGGCTGAGTCAGCAGCTGTGGAAGATGGCGGCGGTCAGACGATGCTCTACCTGCCGTTCGAGACGCCGGTGCATGTGAAGGCGACAAATTTGACAGCCAAGGGCTCATTCGTGTTAATGGCCAAACTTGCCCTGGTGGACCGTCAGGGCCAGAGATGGCCATCAGCTGCCACCGGATGTCGGCGAGGCTTCATTGTGTACTGATATTTGGATGAAGGACACGTTCGTGATGACAATTACTTCTAGTAGCATTAGTAAGAGTATGCGGCACAACTTTTTCGCGATCCTGGCTGGGGCAATCGAGAAATTAACGAACCGATCTCATGAATACAAGCATCGTTGATATGCGGGAAGCTGAGGAGCGGATGCAATAAACAAAATATGGATGGCGACTCCTGTGTGACGAACAGCTCATCACGTGAGGAGGCCTATGATATAGAATCGTGCAGCAAGTATCACCAAGCGCAGCCGTTGCTGAATCTGCATCTACTTTTCGCTCTGTCTTGGCGTGCCGATGGCGTCGTGGTAATAAGTACGTTGGATGTTGAGACGTTCTGGTGAACAATCTGAAGCTTCTGCGTCGTTCGGAGGCGACCAGGAATATATGCAGGTGGTGTATTCATTTTGCTTCATTAAGCGATCTCTGAGCTGTCGCTGGCGCGAACGAGGCTCAAAGTTACAGGTTCTGAAGCAGGCACGGCGGTAGCTGAAGATGCCGATGTATCCAAAAGCATATCGATAGCGGGAGACAAAGACAGCGGGGTGGCAAGCGGCGTCACTGGATCCAAGCTCATACTGGAATTAGTGCTACCACGAGCGCTACTGCTGAGAAAAGAAGAAAACGAAACACTGCCGGATGTTTGCAAATGACTTTCCAAAACATAATCACCGCTCGCCTGCATCGTTTCACTGTTGGCTGGTAGCACCACCGACATCGGAATGACAGGCGACGCGAAGATAGTCATTTGATCTTGTTCCGCTATATCTTGCACTCTGGGACGAGCAGTTTCGCTGTCCCGCTGGGCTTCTGCGAGAACCGTGCCTTCCACAATAGTTGAACCGAGACTAGCGCCGGTATCAAAGCAGTCATTGTCTCGAGATGTGGACTCCAATGTCGGAGAATTCATGTCGCTTGCCTCCTTCTGGGCATCCAGTACCATATGGTCCGCGAAACCGTTACGGTTGTTCAATGGCTTTTGGCATTCGTCCACGTCGTCAGCGTCAAAAGTATCTTCGCGGCTATGTGATCGTATAATTTCGCCAAAGCTGATGTCTTACCACTCTTGCTATTATGTGATGTTGCCGTACGCTCATGCGAGGGAAATGCTCCATTAGCTTGGCCAACAGCAGTGCTTGAAATCCCGCGGGTGTGTGATGGACAGCAGACTTACCGTCCTTCAATTGAGACAAGAAAACGCCTTCTTGATCCGCCACTTGCTTATTGCCCCAGGAACCGTATTCTTTCTTGCAAGAAAGTCTGCTTCAGTAGTGTCCTCACGCTGCTTGTCGTCATTGGCTTGCATTTGGATCTGCTTCGGCGGCACGTGCATCTGGTGACACTCGTGATCGGCAAAGCCCTTCACTTTCAAACGTTGTAGCTGGCCGTCGTAATCAATCAGATCTTTCGCTACTGTTTGATCGTATTAGGTTCCACCCTTTCTGTCGTTTTGATTTCTGCTAGAGCACGATCTCCCAATAGCGAACCTATCGACGAGTCTGCAATGGACGGGTGCTCTAGTATCTTGCCGGTTACAGTGTGGGCTGACGGAGACGGGGCTGACAACGTCGGGCTTCCTGCAAATTCTTGTGCCTTTGCCTCCTCGGCGCTATCGTCGACTGGTCTATGCAGTGGTGGCGTCCTTAACGAAGGCGTATCCGTTACACTTGCACAGCGTTCTTCTTCGTCATCCGACGCACCCATCGACGTCTCTGAATCTTCATCATTCTCGTGGATCCACGCTGCTTTCCTGTCGCTTTCACGCGACGCACCGCATTTCTGCACACCTGTCGTATTTAACGGCGCCGATTTCGGCAGCAAATGCTCTACACCCTCTCCATGATACTGCTGTTCAAGAATTGGTGGAACGACGGCAAGCTTGAACAAGTCCTCGTACGTATCAATGTCGATCGAGTTGGCAGAAGAATCCAAGCTTATCGACTCACGACCCTGCTGGATTTCGTGTCCGCGCAGTCGCAAAAGTTTACGTTCATTTCCACCATCTCGAGGTGCATTCAGGTGCATTACCTCTGTACTCATGCTACTGAGCTCTATCGGGAAAGCAGGCGTAGTCAGCGCACTTAGGTCCAACGGCGGAGGCCCATCCACGTCGTCTAGCGTAGAACCGTATGGGCCGAAATCGGGAGGAACCACCGGGTGGTCGTCTGATGTCGCACCATACGCTCCGAAGTCACTTGGTGGAGCCTGATACATGGGCGGAGGCATATCAAATCCATGCTTATCGCGACTTGCTTGCTGCAGCGCGGACATGTAGGCATCAGGCATGCGATGATCGATGCCGGATCGGGTGATGTACTCGTCTTCGCGCTGGAGTTGCTTTAGTCTTTCCCGACTGCTTAGCTCCTGAAGCCGGCTGAAGTTGCTCACATTGCCGCTGCCTGCCTCCGCTAGCATGTCACTACTATTGCTGCGTAACAACCCATGATGAGGACGTCGCGAGGCATTGATGTCTGGACGATCAAAAATGGAGCCTGAGGATTGGAATGCAGATGGCCCTCGCATTTGTGACGTGTAACGGCCTTCACCTCTGGTGATGGGATCACCGAGTGACAGACTCTGGCTCGGTCGAAAGTCGGATGATTGCATGCGCTGGCTTCCACGATGATTGTGCGAATGCCCGTAATCCTGCTGCTGGTAGTGCCGCGATCTCTGATACAGCTCCGCATCCGATTCTCCCCGCGTAACATGTTGCAATCTGGAGGGCATTAAATTTGCACCAAACCCCGGAATTGGCGATGTGCTGGACATGCGGTGATCCGATGGCTTTTCATGGCGCATGGACTGCAAAAAGACTTTCGGCACGTCCTCTTCACGGTGGCCATGTTGTCCTCCTACCCGCGATGTCATATACGACGCACGCAAGTGATCATCATGGTAGCCCAAAAAACTCATCGACATGGTCGACGAGTGAGGAGGTTCAACTAGCGCTGACGTCGGTTTAGGAGCGTTCGTAATCACCTGGAAGCAGTGCATACAAATACGCAATTTGCGCACGTCGTCTCGTCCATTTTTCGCCGCAAAGTTACGGTTCTCAATCGAAAACTCTTTACTGCACGCGGCACAGACGACTTCACCACATTTCCTGCAGTTCATCTTCCTTAGCAGTAAAAGCGAAAAAGAATCCCGACATACAGCACATTTAACTCGATACTTTCTTGGAACAAGCTCGAGATCGCTCAGATATCTCTGTTCATTAAGACGTTTGCTCCGGAGCATATTACGAACCTGTGCGACAAACAGCACTCTGGCTCGCAGCAAAACCATCGGCACCGGTGTATGGTCCTTCAAATTAAGTTGAACCAAGTGAATGACGTCCATATGTCCAGGCCGTTCTTCACTTTCCACGACAACAAGCCCAGAATTATACAAACTGCCTCGTACGAACCCAAATTCCTTCTTCAGGTCTTCACATCCTGGTAATTTGATCGAATGTTGTCCTAAGACCCACCCTTTCCGTCCTTTTGCATCGATAAACTTGTCTTGACACTCCAAGTAGCAAAAATCTCGATGAGGAACACCATGAGGCATCTGGATTACCATCCACTTGGCTGTCACTTGATGCAGCGATTTCTCTTTTGTCCGTGGGGCTAGAGTGTGCAAAATAACCCCATCGTAAAACCACTCACGATGAGCTTGACCAAACTCCTTCATCTGTCTCGTCGAGCTTAATTCAAAGAGTGAAGCCACTTCTTTCATCGTGCCTGGAACACTCGTCACGCCGCACATAGTAGTGGCAGAACATGCCGTTCCAGTGGCGTCTAAACGCGGAGAACCGGCATAGATTTGGACTCCATTATGTTTCTCAATGTGTTGCCACACCATGGGACCACCAGTGCTCCGGACACGTCCGACAAGCTCTAGAGCTGCTTCACAGGACTTGCGAACGAAATAAGCGCGTTCTCTTGTCGAAAGAGCCGGTAGGGCAAAGTAGTTTTCACGTAAAGGGGTCCAGACACGAGATGCAGAGAGAGGAGATTCAGTATTGGACGCATTACGGCCAGCCACACGCGAAGACGAGAACATCTCACGTGACAGTCGACTTGGCAAGAATGATGGTCGTTCACGTATGATGGCGTGGTTTTTAAAGTGAGGGAAAAAATAGAAACGGAAGCGCTACAAAATGAGAGGGGACTGACCTGTTTCGTTTCATAAAAGGGAAGACGCACAGAAACAGGAGGAGCTGGGAGTAGGACACAGACAACGACTATATTTCAGTATTGTCGGTATTGCCGGTATTGTCAAGTTGAGTCGTTATGCTTTGTTTTTGCACCCCTGAAGAAAGATGTCGATCATTTTTCAGCCTATTAAAACCGCCTTGCACAACCTCTGCAGCTTGCATAAGAGCAAGAGACGCAATTACTGCCCATGCATAGAGAAAGGTTATGTTGTTGTAATCTAAGGCATAAAAAGGATCGGCAATAAGAAATACGGTGCAGAGTGGCAGCGCAATTAAGCAACGTGAAGACTACAATGAAAGCGGCAAGTTTTCCTAACATGGCGTCAGTGACAAAGCATGTTGGCAGCCCATCGTAAAACACAAACTCAAAGCAAATCTACTCAACCTTGATAACCCATGGTCACAGACCGCAAAATTCATCGTGACAATTTGTCCGATTGATTGAGAATATAGACATATAAGAAGCGAATAAAGCCACATAACACATACTTGTTGATGAACATAGTAACCAACCAGTCCAGCGACAAAGAATCCTCTCTCACCTAAATGTTTGCATACATGGAGCTACTTTTGTGCAGGAGGCACGTACCCATGCTGGGAAGCGTACGATTGGGCCATCTACGATACAACAGCAAAATTTCATAAGTCAAGACGTCACCGGATAAGAGCAAACAGCTGCATCCAAACCTTGGCCATGAACTCCGGGTGCTCCTCTGCTTCATAAAGCACAAACGCTCCGGCCTTTGATGCTATTCCTTCATGTTGCCGCAGCAGTGTCTCCGTTTCCTCGGCAACCGGACGATAAGTAACTGTTGGGTCCATGTTCATGTCCAGTATTCCCTCACGGAATTGCGGGTGGAAGAGCATAATGAGCAAACTCAAAATAGCGTTGCCACACATGAGAAGGCCCACGAAAGTGGGCAGGGAGCCGTCCATGCCAAAGTCCATAAAGCCCACAATGAAGATAAAAGCTGTCCGTCCACGATATGTGAACAAAAAGCCAAATTGTTGACGAATCCAAGGTTCCATGTGCTTGAAGCGACATTCAAATGCCAGCAGTAGTAGTGCAAAAATACTACATTCAAGAAGTCATATCATATGTTAAATTATCGTATGCTAAAAATATAACATTCCACGTTAGAAATATACAATACGAGTTTAGAAACGTACATGGCATAGATGGAGATGAAGAAACATGTGATGTCGAGCACCATGAGGTTAAATAGCCCCAGGAATCCTGCGAGCGCTTGTAATACTGCTAACACGACATTCGCATAGCGTAGATAGCGCATGAGCGTCACTGCTTCCATCGTTTGTATCCTATACGAACATTATGACGTTAGCTACTTTCGCTTTCTAAATATTCGAAATTTTTGAAATTTAAACACTTTTGCCCATAGGTGAATGGGGCCGATCGGTTCGACAAAGACGTAAAACCGTCCACGTTGCCAGTCTCCTGCCGGCGGATGCCACCCGGGTCCCTTGTATTTTCCATCACCGCCTGCTGCGGATTCAGTGGCGCGCGAAGCAGTCGTATCTGCGCGTCGTTCTCGAACATTCGAGCGAATGATTTAGTGTTTTTCTCTATCAAGTCGATTTTGAAGCCATTTGGAAAGAAAGACTGGCGTTATGTACTGTTGCAAAGGCGTTATACAACGTAGTTTGCTTAGCTTGTCTATTTTGGTAATTTTGTGTTGAAGTGCAAAAGAGGTTGATATGTCGTTAAATTATGTCAAGCGGACGACTGTAATAACAAAAAATGTGCAAGTGTTCAATTCACAAAAATACACGCACATGGCCTGGTGCTCTTGCGGTCTACTGCGTTTGTCCTGCTTTCTCGATAACGTCAAAACCTTACTTACTTACTTCCACGTTTTGCTCGTGACAGTTTTCGCTTCAATCGGATCACCGACTTACTTCTGAATGGCTTTCGTGGCGCGATACGTAAAGTCCTCAAAGTACTCCCGCTCGCGGTCCACTGAATCTAACATGCGCCATTCGGGTGTGTCCACCGGTACCTGATTGATGAACTCATTGTCCACATACTTGGCATCGGCATCGTCGATCACGTCCGGCACCCATTCCGGCTGCATTTTCTTCTGCTGTAGAGCCTCCCAATCGATGCCTTCAAAGAAAGGGTGCTTCATAATAGAAAATGGCACTGCTTCGTTTGCTCCCAGTCGCTTCGATGAATCACGTTCGATCAAACCGGCAAGCAGTGACTGCACATCTTCAGGCAATTCGGGTGGAATGTACAGAAAGCCCTCAGCAATGTTGCGGTACATGATGGCCTTATTATCGTCCTTGAATGGCGTGCGTCCGATGTACATTTCAAAGATGAGAATACCTAAGCTCCACCAATCGCAAGTCATGTCGTAAGTTGCAGGGGCTTCGCCCTTCTTAGGATTCGCAGCAACAAGAACCTCAGGCGAAATGTACTCCGGCGAACCGGCAAGTGAATGAGCCTTCTTGTCACCCTCTTCCCTCGCATACGTCGAAAGGCCAAAGTCCACAAGGACGATGTGACCATCCTTTTGAACAAGAATATTTTCTGGCTTCAGGTCACGGTAAATGATGTCCAGACTGTGCAAATGTGCCAGGCCCGCCACCAACTCTGCTGCGTAAAACTTAATGCGTCCAGGCGTCAGCTTCAGCTCGTCTTTCTGACTCATCGTCAAATGATGGCGCAGATCACCACCATTATAAAACTCCATCCCCATGTACACCTTATCTTCATTCTGGAAAGCAAATAGCAGCGACGCCACAAATGGATGGCGAACTTCGCGCAGCATGTCGCGCTCTATCTTCGCGTTACGACGCATGTTGTCGTCCATTCCAATCTTTGTGATAATCTTAATGGCGTAGATTTTTCCATCAGGGCCACGGGCAGACAACACGCGACCGTACGTTCCAGTGCCCAGAACCTTAAGCAGCTCAAAATCTTCAATCTTAATCGTCGACTTCGATTTGCCTCGATCTAATCCTGAAGCAGGTGCTGATGGCATGGCGCTCGATGCTCCAGCAACACCGCTTCGCATCTGGGACGCGACTAATCCAATCTCCTCTTCATTATTCACCGACATTGCCATCATCGAGCGAGTAAGCACTTCTTTCTCCATATCCTCCACTTCTTCTGCTTCACCCGAAAAGATCATATCACGCTGTCGAATAGCTTCTTTTTGCATGGCTGAATCCAAATGGTTTACCATAAATCGATAGTATTTCCACGTACTATTCGTAAATCTCCGATCTCCTGAAACGTGCACCATCATTCCATTGCAAATAAGTGCTGTACCTAGTAACAATGCTTCTTCTGCAGTCGAACACGTCACACCTCCTTGCATTGGACGATTAAGTCCATGACATAGCATCCATTCCAATACCTCTTTACCCGTAACAACATTTGAATGTGGTTTCAAGTACAAACTGCGGTCTCTACTTGGTATTTCCTGTCTCATCTGCTCAGCACATGTCCACAATTGCCACAAACTTGGTTCTCTCACAATACGACTGGAAATCCGTACTTTGCCTTGAACCCGTTTCATTTTACCACCTGGACGTAATTGTAAGTCGTACCAGGCGACTCGTTCTTCGCCACTTGTGTTCATGTCTTCTAAACTGAGTAAAAGTCGTCCCAAATCCTCATTTTCTACTCGTCCCTTGTCTTTGCACTTAACCAAAACATATTTAGCATTCACCAGGTCCGTCTGGATACCAAAAGTGTATTCTTCTGATGCAGCAGCTGCCCCAATCCCAAGAGGTTGATGGGACTCGACATTGCTCTCTAATGAGCGCAATACAGCGGCTTTTAATGGACTCCAGACGGGATTCAAATGCCGCATATGGGGCGTACGTTGTTTTTCGCCTTTGATCTCCCGTTTGTTCTCGTCCAGCAGTACTAAAGTACAGTAAGAATTCCGACCACGTCCAGATTCAGCTGGTAATAAGTCCCATGCCTCAATGGGCGTAACTTTGAGTAAATATCGACGCTTGGCCTTAATACGTGTCTTGCCATTTGAGTACTGGCTATGACTCTGAGTACCTATAATTTGGGTTAGACACACTTTTTTTCTCCTTCACTTAAAGCGACAGGGGGAACGTACGTGTTGAAAGTCTTCGACTTGACATGATAATGGAAACACAGTCTTTTTGGTAAAGGAAAGCAAGAGGCTGTAGTTTAAGGGCTTCACCCGGCACAATGCTGTCGTAAAGTTGTGATGAAGTTTTGTTCTTTTTGATCAATTGAGAACACAGTTGAGGTACGAAAACCTAAGAGAATTGGGTGTTAAGGACGAGGGGCAATAACTGAATCCAGATGGTATAAAAGGCTTGTGATATTAATGATAGCTGCTTATGATTCAATTTGCATGACGTAACTGCTGATGTGATGAGAACATGCGTCTATCAGAAACATCACCGATTCAGCAAGATTTTATTTACTTTTGCGTCGGCGTTTACTAGCTCCAGATGCACATGCGAGCACAGGAAAGCAAAAGAGTCAGGCAAAACTGCTGTATGGTAGGGTAGGGCAAATGCTTATTGCATGTTGCTTTTTGTCACAACAATTCATGTCAAGCAGCGACTAGATAATGCTTCTATTATCAACGTGTAGTTCTGTGAAAGCTCACTGCTGATTTCTAATTGACATCAGATATATCTTTAAGGTACTGGATGTTTTGTATCGACCTTAAAGATATATCTGATGTAGTATGTTTGGCTTTGAATGTCTCAAAAAAGCATTGAAGTAAAACACTAACAACCACTAACTTATCAAAACGAGCCTCGTTTAGAAATAGTACTAGGATCAGTCTCACATGTCACTAAATAGGGCCTAGTCTTCTTAGTGTCGTCAGTAAAGAACCGGCCATCCGTGCAAGAATGGCATCTATCGTGACGCTAAACGGCATGGACGTAGCTGCCTTAGACGAGCGCAAGTACGAGACCTTTCTTCTGTCCAATGCTCTACAAGTTCTTCTCATTTCTGACCCCAAAACGGAGAAATCTGCTGCTGCTATGGACATACACGTGGGTCATCAAAGCGATCCGGAAGAGCTGCCAGGTCTTGCGCACTTTCTAGAGCATATGTTGTTCTTAGGGACTACCAAGTATCCGGACGAGAATAGTTTCAAGCAATTTTTGAGTGCTCACAGTGGCCGCAGTAATGCGTCAACGTCTCAGATGCATACGAACTTTTACTTTGACGTGCTGAGCGACTATTTGCATGAAGCTCTGGATCGATTCTCACAGTTTTATGACGCCCCATTATTCACACCAGGTGCTACAGAACGGGAGATAAACGCTGTAAATTCAGAGAATGCCAAGAACTTGCAGAACGACCATCGACGACTGTATCAATTGCAAAAATCTCTCTCGAATCCAGATCATCCCTTCCATAAATTTGGGACGGGGAATATCGAGACACTTAGGACAATTCCTAATGACACAAGAGTGGATGTACGTGCGGCATTGCTGGAGTTTCATGCCACTTACTATTCGGCGAATATCATGAAGCTCGTGATTTGTGGCAAGGAGAACTTGATGACGTTGAAAAGCTGGGTGAAGGAGCTTTTCTCGGAGATTAGGAATACGAAACGGAGTTTGCCGACCTTTGGAAATGCAGTGCCGTTTGATGAGTCGAGATTGGCTCGTGTGGTGCACGTGGCACCGGTGAAAGATCTTCGTGTTATTGATATCTCGTGGCCTTTGCCATCGCTGTATTCGGACTTCTTGACGAAGCCGACGAAGATCTTGTCACATTTAATTGGGCATGAAGGCCCAGGATCCATTCTGAGCTATCTGAAGACACAGAAGTGGGCTAATGGGCTTTCTGCAGGGCTTTTTCGTGACAACGAGGACTGGGGACTGTTTTGTGTAAAGGTTGACGTAACAGATGCGGGAATTGAGCATGTAAACGACGTCGTTGAAGCAGTGTTCCAATATGTGCAGACTCTGCAGCGTGTGGCTCCGTTTGAGCCCTGGATCTTCCATGAGACTCAGGACCTGGCGCTACAGAATTTTTGCTTCAAGAGTAAGGAGAGCCCCATCAACTACGCAAGTTACCTGGCAAATGTAATGCACCGTTATCCAGCCAAGTATATTCTTTCCGGTGCCTACATCCTCTATGAATATGATGCCGAAAAGGTCCAGAAGGTCTTGGACCTGCTTACTGCTTATCGAACGCGCCTTACGGTGGTCAGTAAAAAGTTTGAAGGCAAGACACAGTGTGTAGAGAAGTGGTACGAGACACCTTATTCGGAAAGTCCGCTTGAACCCGAGCTTCTTGAACGTTGGGCGTCGCCTCCTCCCAATGCGGCTTTGAAGCTCCCGCATCGCAACGAGTTCATCTGTAACGACTTCAGCATCGTGACACCTCACATAGTGTCCACCTTGGAAGGAGGCAATGAGGTAGGTGCTGCCGTGTCTCAACCACTGCTATTGCAGCAAGATGAACAATGTCGCCTATGGTACAAGCCCGACATACAGTTTTGCAAACCCAAATTGATGCTGCACTTCTTGCTATATTCGCCGTCACTGTCTACCACCCCATACCACGCAGTGCTCACTAGTTTATTCGTGCGGTGTCTGAAAGACAAACTCACGGAAGTCTCTTATGACGCCGAGCTTGCAGGTATGGAGTACGATGTCGGTTTTAATTCTCGTTCGCTTGAGCTGCACGTAGGTGGATACTCGCATAAGCTCCCCATTTTGCTCTGTAAGGTACTTCAGCAAATGCTAGAGATGACCAACGCTGAGTACAAGTACGAAGAAGCAGTCTTCGAGCGCGTGAAAGATTGCACGAGGCGTATGTATGAGAACTTCTTTCTCGAAGAGCCCTATCAGCACGCCATGCATCTATGCAGTCAACTGTTGGAAGTCTCACGATGGAGTATAGAAGACAAGATCCGTGCTATTGAGCACCTCACCTTGTCTGACTTGGCCTCTCACAGCCAGTTCATGTTCCAGCAGGTTTTCGTAGAGGGCTTCTTTTATGGCAACCTCCAGCAGAGCGCGGCTCCACCATTGATGCAACAGGTGCTGCAGTATTTTGGTTTTGGCAGAAAAGGAAGCTCCAATGGAGGCAGTTTCCCGTTGTTCCCGAGCCAAATAACTAAGCCACGAGTCGTCCAACTTGCCGACGCTAGAGAGTACCGGTACCAGCGACGTGAATGGAATGAAGCCAACCTCAATTCTGCAATTTGTACATTGTATCAGGTTGGCTGCGATACGGAAGGGAGCACAATTGTTCTCCGTGCTCGTCTCGAGCTGTTTGCACACATTTTTAAGGAGCCCTGCTTCAACCAGCTCCGTACACAGGAGCAGCTCGGATACTTGGTGTTCTCTGGCATTACTTGCATGGAAGGTGTCGACTGCTTTCGGATCCTGATTCAGTCGGATGTAGCTTCTCCGCAACTCTTGGACCAACGCATTGAGCTGTTTGTGGCTCGTTTTCGATCGTTTATTGCCGAGATGCCAGTTGCTGCGTGGCAGAAACAGGTGAACGCCGTTGTAAAGGCACTATTGGAAAAGCCAAAACAAGAGATGGAGGAATCTATGCGTGCATGGCGCGAGATTGCCAACGAGACATTTATGTTTGACCGACGTCAGCGTGTTGCAGCCATCGTGTTGACTTTGCAACAGAGCGATCTCCTGGCGTTTATTGACTCATTTATTGCCGTCAACGGTGATCGACGAAGCAAATTGAGCATTTGTCTCTACGGTGCAAACCACCCGTTCCCTCAACTGAATGTGACTGAGGTTTCCAGTATTGCAGCGTCCACTGGTTTGGTCTCTGCAATGCTATTGCAGCAGCAATTGGAGGACGTCGACTCGACTTCCAACGTTGTTGTTCCAAAGTTGATTGAAGACATCGTCACTTTCAAGCAACAGATGCCGCTATTTCCCGAACGCGCTACCAAAAGTCTCACTCTAGCCAGCCTTTAGATATATAGAGTACGGTACGACATCAATCTATTTTATCGTTGTCACTTAGCAATGGTTTGTAAGTATATATTTCTACAGTTGTATCCAGGATGAGAAGTAGCAGTCAAAGTGTGCGTACGTCATTATACTCCACTTCACCATTACCCTCGTGATCCGATATTATAGGATATCGTTTTTCCAATCACTCTCTAACACCGTAGTCGAGGACGTCGTGCTATATGTCGAGTCGCTCTTCTTCCTTATTTGCTATCCCGACGCCGAAATCGTCAGACTCGGACTCTTCTGTCTTTATGCGCTCATCATTGTCCTTGTCTTCAACCCAAACAACTATTGAATCTCATGTCCATACAACCACCGCTACGCTCTTACCAGGGCGTCCAGTGCTTCATTCCAATGCACGAACCTCTACACCGAATCTTCGCTTTGATTACGATGGTCAACCATCATCTAGTGATGTTCCTAGTACTGTAAAGCTATTGAGTGAATTAGAGCGGTCCTGGTCCATGTTTGCAGCCTCGTGGAAGGTAGTGGACTTGTTTGCAGGCATGCAAATATGGCAAGAACAGTCTCCAGATGTCGACAGTAACAGTCCAACAACCTTTGAGCCATTGAATAATGTGCTATTGACGACAACATCGGCTGGATTAGTGACGTTTCTAGCTGGACACATTGGAGGAGGAGGATTTCTCGTTTCGGTGATTCTTACGGGACTTGTCGTTGCAGCGGCATTGTGGACATTATCAAATGCTCGAGCAAAGAAAGCAGTACCATGTTTCAAGACATTGCTGGTAGTTGATGGATCTCCGTCGGAGATTTTTCTGTATTTGATGGGGATTAAGAATTATCCCGTTTGGGATGCATCAGTTGAGAAAGCAGAAGTCGTGCATACGATCGATGACCATTCAGATATTATCCATATTGTCTATAGACCAGTATGGATGTGGCCAATGTAAGTGGATAAAGCTTTTGCTTGGGGGAGTAGTTTGTTCTTTGGAGCTAATGCTGATATTGTTTGTATTAGATGGCTGGCTTCGAGAGATTTGTGTTTGTTGAGATATTGGCGACGAGGAGAGGACGGATCGTACGTTATTTGTATGCAGAGTGCGCTGCATCCCGAGTGTCCACCGATGCACGGACTTGTGCGTGCAACTTGTAAAGGCGGTGGCTTTGTCATTTCGCCACGGACACTGAGTCTTACACAGGGTGATGAAATGACATCTATGGTCACTAATGTGGTGCACTTGGATCCGCAAGGATGGGAAGGCAAACTATTGCAACGCTTGAATGTCATGCACTTGTACGTACGACCTCAGGTCTTGTCACTGACGGGGCTGCGCGATGTGATGGAAGCGCGGAAGTACGTGTGTCCAAATGTGCCAGAAGAGTTTTCGGCGGCACTTGCGGCGTCAACGGAAGAGCAAAAGGTAAATGCAGCAGTGCAAGATGGAAAAGTCATCCGTGGTGCTGTTGGTGACGCTAACGCACTGGTGTCTCGGCTGGAGGAGTTCCCGAGCAACGTACCACGATCGATGTGGGCCGAGCCGGATGGCGCAGCTATGATGGTGCGAGGTCCCGACTACTTGATCGACCGACGGAAAATTCCGTCGCAGTCTCCGTACTTCCGCCTTGTTGGTGTTGATCTTTTCGAGTCATCAGAAGCCGTGGAGCATATCGCTTCGCGTTCGGACAACCCTGTTCAATGCGAGTTACGACGCCATGAGGAGCTACGGACGGAGATGCCTTTCACCTTTGTGGTGAACTTTGTGGTGCCAGGAACCCCGCGCATCAACTTGGTATTGTACTATCAGGTACCTCATCCGTCGTTGCTGACGGATGGTTCACCATCCTCCGAGCTGATGGCAGACTTTTTAGAAGGATCGGATGAGTTCCGCAACGAGCGCTTTAAGCTCATTCCCTGCATTGTAGAGGGGAGCTTTATTGTGCGTCAGGCCGTGGGCAGCACTCCAGCTCTTGTTGGCAAAAAGCTGCGCCAGCCTACTTTCCGCGGCAAGCAGTACTTCGAGCTGGACGTCGATATTGGCTCATCGGCAGTTGCCAACCGTGTGGTTGGCCTCGTGTCAGGATACACGAAGAAATTGGTGATTGACATGGGTTTTGTGTTGGAAGGCCAAAGGTCTGATGAATTACCTGAGAGACTTTTCGGTAGTGTGCGCTTGGTGCATATCGACCTCGGCGTCGCCAAAAGAATTACATGAGACCCTGCAGCAGATCATAGATAAGTCGAGGAATCGTCATCTCGGATGAACGCACCGCCGTCCGCTCACCCCACTCTCATTCTTTTATCCACCAGGTAATATTATCTGGAAGCAGTGTGCACAAATGAGGGATACATTTTATCAGGACTCATTGCATCTTTTGTTGGGTTCGTAGGGTCTCATTGTGTCAAATGCAGAGTGTAGCCGACCTGACATGTTAGCAACCAAGTATACATTATGCTGACCTTGATACTCTCAATCATAGAATATGTGGGTTGACTTTACTATAGTTGCAATCTGCGACGTGTGAGCAACTTTGTGGACCACTCCTACAATATACTTCACCTGCCTCCAGTCAATTCATAGTGTCAACTACCACCATCTCATTAGGAATGGACGAGGAAGGAACACAGGTACGTCTTTCCATCGTTGTATGTTTTTACATGCAATGCTATCGTCTCACTCAATGCAATTGTTCTATACGCTTTTAGATTCGTGTTAAATTTGTTACAAAAGACGTGTCCATTCGCGTGACCGAGACCCCATTCGCAGTACCAACACATCTAAATCGTCGTGGATTGTCGCAGATTGTGAACCATTTGCTCGATACAAATGACAAGCTGCAGCCTTTTGACTTCCTTATCGATGGCCTCTTTCTACGCTCATCGCTTGACAAATATCTGCAGACAAACAATGTGTCGGAGGAGACGCTGCTGACGCTCGAGTACGTAAAGGCGCTTCCTGAACCTCAAAAACAGAATGACACTGATCATCCGGACTGGATCAGTGCTGTGGCTGCTCTGGATGATTATCTGGTCGTCACTGGCTGCTATGATGGCCTGCTACGGATATACGACGCTCAGGGAGACTGTAAAGCTTCGGTGAAGGCTCATCAGGGAGCTATCAAGGCAGTGAGTGTGTCGGGCAAGAAGGAAGAGCTTGTTATTTCAAGCAGTGGCAAGGACCAACTTGCACAATTGTGGCGGTATACGGCTACATCAGCTAAGCTGTCGCCATTGGCGGCGCTGACGGGACACTTGAACAGTGTTGACGCTGTGCAAATGCACGCGTCAGGTAAGCGTGTTGTTACTGGCAGCTGGGATAATACGGTGCGTGTGTGGCAAATACCGAGGAACGAGGAGGAAGCCAGTGAACAGCGTTCGACAAAGAAACACAAGAAGATGGAAAATGATGCAGGCACTGTTAGTTTCCAGCAGCTCGAGGCTGAAATTGTGCTGGTTGGGCACACGAGCTACGTGACGAGCGTAGCGTTTCGCCCAAAGAATTCAGAACACGATGAAGATGTGGTTGTGTCCGCTGGTAGTGATCGCACTGTGCGTCTGTGGGACTTAGTTACCCAGTCCTGCTCTCAGTCGCTGCTTGGCAACCGTGCTGTGTCGGACTTGAGTGTGAACGCGAACGGCCTTGTGCTTACCGCCCACCCGGACCAATGCGTTCGCTTATGGGACCCCCGTGCGCAGCAGAGCGGTGAAAGCATCGTACAGCGCACCTTCCGCTCGCACAAGCAGTGGGTGAGCTCGGTGGCCTGGCATCCAGACAGCTCCGTTAACGAACACTTGTTTGTGTCTGGTGACTATGATGGTACAGCCAAGTTGTGGGACGCGCGTAGCACAATTCCTCTGCACACCGTGAAAGCGCACGAAGGCAAGTTGCTTGATTTGTCCTGGCGGAACCAAGGCAACGATGAAAGCAATGTGGCCTTTGTCACGGGTGGCGATGACAAGAGGCTGAATTTCTTCAGTGTATAAAGCAGACAGAAAAAGACTCGACTTGATGCAACCTCGTTCAATATTTCCTCGCCTTGTCACTAAGCGTTAAGATAATGCTTTCTAGTTTCATCGGGATCGGACCCAAGCAATTCTTGCTTGCTTTCTACTTGGATTCTGCATGACGACTGCAATGAGCTTACTCCCAAGCCAGCAACTTCTCGAGTTCCTCAATGTCGTCGGCGGGAGCCTGTGTAATAGGCCGCGCGTAGTACTCTTCAATCTCTGCAAGGTCCTGCTTACTCTTGTTGTCGTACACAAAATTGATAGCGCAGCCCTTGCGGCCAAAACGACCCGTACGGCCGATACGGTGCAGGTACGTTTCGGGATCCGGGCGGTGGTCTCGCGTAAGCGGGATATCAAAGTTCACGACAAGCGACACACCCGCGACATCAATACCACGAGCCAGCACATTAGTGGTAATCAGCACGTTTGTCGTGCCAGCACGAAACTCGTCGATGACTTGGTCGCGTACTTCCTTGGCCATGTCAGCACCGTGCAAGATTCCGACCATGTGGCCCTTGTCACGCATACGACGCGTCAACTCCTTGGCGGTCTCGCGCTGCTGGACGAAAATAACGCACTTGCCGATAGTCAGGACGGCAAAAATGTCCGAGAGCACCTGAAATTTGTTGTCACGGGTCTTGCAGTCGATCCAAAACTGTTTAATGCCATCGAGAGTCAGCTTCTCCTTCTTCACCGTAATAATATTGTGGTCCGGCACCATCTTCTGGGCAAAGTCACGCACGTCGTCAGCGTATGTTGCCGAAAATAGGAGGTACTGACAAGCATGATTCTTGATCAGACGCTTGATAGCTACCGAGCGCTCGCGCATACCGTCCTCAGACACCATCACATCTGCCTCATCCAGCACGAAGATTCTCACGTTGCGAGTGTCCAGTTGCTTCTTCTTGATCATACCCTCAATTTTTCCAGGGGTTCCCACAATCACTTGAGCCTTCAAACTTTCTCCACGAGCCAAATCGTTGCCTGGAATAGCGAGAAAAGTCTCCACGCCAATAAACTTGCCCATGGCGTTTACTACCGCCATAATCTGTCTCACGAGCTCACGAGTAGGACCAACACAAATAGCTTGTGGAGACTTGAAGTTGACATCGACTCGATAAAGCATTCCTAAAGAGAAAGTAGCAGTCTTGCCACTGCCACTTTGTGCCTGACCAATGAGGTTCTCGGGCGGACTACAATAAATAGTAGTATATCAGTTTTATTAGTCCAGCATAATAATAATAATACATATACATATATAATTAAATAATCATAGCTCTAATACTTACTCAGTCAAGATCAGCGGCAGTGCTACCGATTGAATCTTGGACGGTTTCGCAAACTTCATGTTGTATACGCCTTTAAGCAGTTTCTCTGGCCTAATAGGTATCAAATTAGTACTATATTAGAGTACTACAATTGATTGTACATACAAATTTAGCTCTTCGAATGTGACGGCGGAATACAAATTCGAATTCGGATCATTCTGAAGCACTTCGAGCTCAGCCTTGTAATCCTGATCGTCTAAACCTTGACCCAGCGCCAGGATCTCCTCTAGTGACTGCGTGATCTCCTCTACAGCTTCCTCCGCTTTGTTTTCGACCTCCACCGTCTCCTCAGCAGCAGCAGCCACACCTAAAGTAGTAATGTCCGTCTCGCTCATCCTCTTTAATTTAATAATCTCAAATCTTACTTCCCTACCAGTTTAGTGACTAGTCAGTAAATGATGATACTATGGAGATGCCACTAAACCGAGGTGGATATAAGGGATGACGTTGTGTGCGTCAGCCAGTCCCTTATCAGATATTGCGGCTGTGACGATGCGCATGCCACTGAGCTTTCAAGCTTATGGCGGAAGCTTGTTGCTCAATAAGAAGCCATTTTTCCTCAAGGGTGCAAGCTTTTTTGGCATGGAAAGTGATATCTGCGTCCCGCATGGATTGTGGGGTGGACCAGATTCTACGACACTTGCAACCGTCGCGCAATTGCTGCGTTCGAACGGATTTAATCTTATTCGAGTGCCTTTGGCTGTGACTGCCGTGGCGAATAACATCGCAGTGGATCGTTGCAAGATTGGCAATGAAGTGGCATTACTCGAGACTTTTCAAGGACGAGAATTACGGTACTTGGATGTACTGGATTACATGGTGCACGAGTTAGAGCGTCACAATCTGCTGATAATACTGGATGCCCATGTGATGCAACCTGCTGGTGCGATTACACCCTTGTGGTATGATGACGATCAAGGATGTCCGGAGACAGTGGTGGCAAAAATGTGGACCGCGCTGACAACAAGATATGCGAACCAGTGGAATGTCCTTGGTGCAGACTTGAACAATGAACCTCATGGAGAGGCGACGTGGGGCTCGGGAGATGTTCGGACGGACTGGAGACTTGCTGCCATGAGACTTTCGGAGATAATACTGAAGATATGCTCTCGGTGGCTGATATTTGTGGAAGGTGTGCAGACCACAGGCTGTGACTCGGGACACGAGATGCCGTGTTTCTGGGGAGAGAATCTACAGGCGGCAAATGCACACCCTGTGAAGTTGTGTGTTGACAATCGCCTCGTGTATTGTCCGCATACTTATGGTCCTGCAGTGTCGTGGCAGCCGCATTTCAATGCGGAAAATTTTCCAGAAAATATGCCGAGTGTATGGGATAATCACTTTGGATATCTGAAGCACCAGACGGACGTGCCACTGGTGATCGGGGAGTGGGGAGGTCGTCATGAGAATCGGAAGGATTGGAGCTGGCAGACGCGATTTGCCGAGTACGTGCAACATATTGGAGTAAGCGGTGTTGTGTACTGGTGTGTGAACCCGAACGGTGGCGACACGGACGGCTTATTGTGTGCGGACTGGCGTACACCGAACGCAAATGTTCTGCAGTTGTTGTCGCGCTTCATAGGGTCGCGTTTGCCACCTCCTGCATCGTGTTGAGCGGTGAGTCTTTCTGTGCTTTTGTCTGGATAGCTTATCTATGCCACTACATTTGCATTGACAGTTGCTGCGTTCCTTGCTGCTGCAAAAGACACAAATCGATTCCAGACGTAATCAAATGTTTTGCTGTCCGCAGACCGAAGGCCTCCAGTTGTTTGTTTACCCGACCAAACGTGAGGCCCAGAGGATACCACTCAGTCCAAGCTGTGTCCACAGCGAATCGGCCTGTGTCATGTTAACATCATACTGCCGCAACACGACCCCAAGTTGTAAGTGGTTTCCAACGTGTGGTCGCATTCTCTATGAACGTTGCAAGTTCATCTTGAATTCAAAACGTACTTCCCCTTCCATTCTCTTTGTAAATAAATACTGCAACTTTCAGCCGTTGACGATTGTGCATAGTACTCAATGCATTTCAGTTTGCTACAGCGTCTACGTTGCTTCATCCCCTTTCGACTTTCTACTACTAATTTCAAAATAACGACTTCATAATGTCAGATCACGCACGTCACATAGGCCCGTGGTCGACTTCTTGGGTGTTGACAACGCACCCAATAACTTATATGGACTTGTGGTATTTCGGCATCCCCAGTCAACCAGTTTTACACGGCACTGTGCGAGATCTCGTCAATAAAATGCTCAAGAAAAAACAAGTCTTCTTCAAACAGGTCCACAGGCGTGTCAGACGGTTCAACGTCGATCACGGGGGTGTCCACCATCATGTAGTCCATACCGATGCCAATATCCAGCTCGGCGTCCATCCACGAGAACATGGCGGCTTCATCCATGACGGCACTGCCGTTACCAAAGCAATCAATGCCACGCGGACTGCCGGCATTAGGCGAGGCCATGACAACAACAGCTTTAGGGTGCGTGATCGACTTTGGAATCACCATTGAACGCTCGATCTTAATGACCACGTCGCGCTTCGAGTCGGCCGAGACCTTGAGCGATCGTCGCGCGCCGCTACTGTCTTTGGCACGCGGTGATGCTGAGCGACCTTGCTTACGACGCTGTTCCATGCGACGCTGGTTCGTGTTGGCCTTCTGGCGGTGATACTCGCAGAATTTATGCAGCTCGCCACTGCGTTTCTCTACACGCCAGCTCCAGCATTTCTTGCTCGGATAGCCACAGAGCAGCGGCGAGCGCTTCAGCTGCGGGTCTACCGTGACACTGGGTGGATACATGGCCAGTTTCGTTACGTGTTGCGGCATGGATTGCAACAGGTCTGAGGGCGACGTGAAAGCTGCGTGACGTGCGAACGAGGAGAGAAGCTCGCCGCTCGAGTACGTCGTGGTAGTAAACATGGCGGATAAGGTAGGTTTTTTCGCTGGATGCAAATGTGCAAATGGATCATTCACAGCCGCGACTGAGGCAGCAGCGATAGGTGGGAGAAGTTATGCATAGCTCGGGAAGGCGAATTTTAACGCAGCTGGTGTCGGAGTCGCGCGTTCGGGCACTGGTGCTAAACTCCAGGGTGTCTCGTCTGTAAGTGAACTTTCCCGCCTAGTTTTTATTCGATGGGTTAGAGACGGGAGCCAGCTACTTCATGAAGCAGAGCGAGGTTCCAAATCTTGCCTCGTCTGCAAGAGTCTCCCTCCCGCGCCAGAGAAACCATCGCTGTTACGAGAGTACATGAATAACCTGTTATACATATCCGGCATTTATATCTAAGCTTTGTATGACTGCCATGCATGAAAGCATAGGATGCAGGCTTGCCAACTATTTCACTGATCACCGAGTGTTCGGTTGCATCTCTCGTTCGTAAATTTAATCACACTGCTTTCGACTGTCCCATGCGATCCAAAGTGTCGAATTCTTGCTCTGTTAATTCAAATGGAAATGAAACAGCTGAACATGCGAAACCGAGCGCCGGCTGATCTGCGAAGACGGGCGTACGTGACCTTTTTCCTGACGAAAAGAGGGCTCAAGACCGACGGTAGTCGTCGTTTTCGACGCTGATGTTGGCGCTGCGCCGACCAGACAACCCCGATCACTAGATACACCGGCACGGCGGACCTCCATCGTCGTGTGCATTGCTGCCGCCGCACTGCGCGAAGAACGTTCGAGTCAGAGTATAGCAGGGACGGAAGCGAAAGATGATGTGGTTTCTTGTATGGCACAAAGCTATGTAACCGCCACACACAGACGAGCCAGATAGATACTTTTTCGCAAAGAATCTCGCACATCACGGCTCAGTTTCGGTCTCTGCCGCGACAACTGCTTTTGCCTTTGCGGCTGCGGCCCTTCCCCCCTCTCGCCTTTGTGGCCGTTATGGATCATAACACGGCTCGCCCTTTGCGGCCGGCACTGATCGAAACGATTTGTTGCTTGGGCTGAGCAAGGAAGAACAGTTTTTGGCATGCAATAAGCCATTTATTGCCACAGAAACGTTGTGCTAATCAAAAAGTATCCTCACTGACGCACTCGTGCCATGCTACCCTTCGATGGTTTTAGAAATTTCTTGTCGATTAATCCGGACAGACGTGCTTGCTACACTTAGGCATGTGCATATTACAATGGAAGGCTTTTGATGCGCATCCGTGGCACCAATTGAATCGATCCTTACATTCGACCAGCAATGACAGATGCTACTTTGTCACACGAACAACGCTACCACCAAGCACTTGCTCTGTGCGAGTATCGCAATCCAGTGATCTCTGCGATCTTTATACATTCAAACCGCTGTTTCTGCATGCCTGGGCTAAAGCTTTACCTTTATTGACGATTAGGTCCGAGAACATTATCGAGGGCTGGGGGGCTCTGTTTTCCAGTAACTATTGTAACAATGGTTTTAGTTTATTGAAATCCCTTTATTTCGTGTGGGGTCATTGCTTTGCTATCTATCGCCTCACTACTGTCTTAAAGCTGTGCTGCTTGATTGCAACACATTAAAAGTGTTTGTCGACAACTGGGTCGAGCGTAAGAAACTGTGGACAAATGTCCAGCACAGTCGTCCAAATTGTTTGGAAATCTCCAGGTGGAT
This sequence comes from Peronospora destructor, assembly GCA_011800735.1. Lineage (NCBI taxonomy): Eukaryota > Oomycota > Peronosporomycetes > Peronosporales > Peronosporaceae > Peronospora > Peronospora destructor. The sequence continues at coordinate 473,913 of WBRY01000007.1, read as the reverse complement.
TCAGACTGCGTGTGTCATCTGCCTCAACGTAGTCCAGCCAGTCTTTTTTTGCAGTTCGGTATTCCAGTTCTAGATCCGGCAGCATCATCTGCATCTCACGTGTGTTGTACTTCAAGCCCTTGTAAGACCCAACAACAGCCTTCACTTGGGGCCGTACTTGACTGTCCAAATGGCGTTGACTTGGCTTTAGACGATGATGTGGTTTGAGACGCAAACCTTGCTTTTGTGGTTTTTTGGAACACGACGATGGAGGCCGCGGTAGTGCAGGAGGAAGCAATTTTGGTGATGGCAATACTGGTGGAAAAAGGAGCGATGGTATCAAATGTAGTGACGGAGGACCTCGAGTCATGGGTGGTCCGACAAATCGATACAAATCTTTGAAATCCATTGTCTACTTCTCGGTAAAATGCTCAAATGAAGTGTATCGTATGTCGCACAGTTGCCTTTCGAGAAGAGATCCAGCACATCAGCCTCGTCGATCAGCCCACCACCATCAAAGAATTGATTCCACATGCAGAAGATAGCGAAAGTTCGCTGTATCAGCTGCTGCAATGACGCTAGCAACGAAATATTCTTCTTGCAGCAAACGGGACGTGTCGGCATGGGCGATTAAAGTCGACATACAAGAGAGGCATAACTATTTAGACCTGCCTGATTGTAGACCAGTGCTCCAAAATGCATGGGCCATAGCATCCAGTTGCCGTAGTGTAGCACCTCGACCTATTGTCTTAGATACTGCAATATATATAAAAAAATCACCAAAGCGAGTCGCTACGCTTTTGCCGCCGCATCTCATTGTGCATTTTGCACTAGCACTATTGCCACCAACGACGCTGGCCCCTGAAATAGCACTTATGCTTGAAACACTTACGTGAAGATGTTGGTGCAATTGGTGTTTGTCCGTTGCTACGTTTCATGAGAACAATATTGTCCACATCTCGTCGCTTGTCGGAGCTTTTTGATGGAACGTTCTTGAAATTCTTGAACCTTCTTGATACATTGGCAAACGGTCCAATTTCTTCTCGTCTGCCGACTCACCGTCGGTCAACGCCTCCTTCAAGTTACAAATGGGAGGAACTTACGTCTTAAAAACTTCGCAAATGTATTCTGACCACCTTCAACCTGTATTCCTTGTAGCCATTTCTCCATAATTTCGCACTGCTTATGATACTGCATGCACTGCAAAACCAGATCGTAGTGAATTCACAAGTCACCTCATAACGAGCTGAATTTTAAGTGTGCCGCGCTGAGCTGCATGAGCCAATGCTGACTCGGCTCGTTCTAACGGGTAAACACCATGAATATACTTTTGCACGTCAATCTTGCGGTCCCGTAGTAATCGCAGCGCCCATGGAATGGGTCCACACCGAGAGCCTACTATCCGTAGTCGCTTGCTTTGCACCACCCTAACGTCCACTGTAGACCGCTTTACCGAGCACGTTGATTTCATAACCACAGTTCCACGTTCGCATACTAATTTCAGTGCCAACGCGATACCGCTGGGATTTCCTGTACACTCGACGCACACGTCGAAAGGCTCTCGGTCGCTGGCAATTCGAGCTGCAAGTGCATTCATCTCTGCATCATCACCGCTAGATATTGTATACACGCTGCTCACGTTATGTTTCGCTAACGCCAGCCGGTCGCGGTGCTTGCCCACGAGTGTAACTGATTTGGCAGTTCCGGTAGCCTGGAGAACCTCTACTACCATGAGACCTAGTTTTCCATCTCCAAGTACCACGACGTGATCGGACGACTGGACAACTTGTTGCTCCAGAATACGGCACGCTGCCGCTAATGGCTCAGCAAAGACGGCGTGCGAGTCCACAATGCTGTCTGGCACCTCATAGAGATTTGCAAGAGGAAGAGTAATGAACTGACTAAATGCGCCGGCCTTCCGCACGATGCCGAGGCAGGATCGGTTGAGACAATGGTTGCGGCGCATCACCTCATCTCTGGTCAACGTGTTATCACTTCGATTGAACGTTAAAGTGCATCGTGCACAAGTCACACACTTTGACGAGTTGCAAGGAATGTTAATTTCACCTACAACGCGCTTGCCAATCCACATCCGTTGCGTCTGTTCATTGTTTGTGTACTGTGCTCCAAGCTTCCGAACGATACCGACAAACTCGTGACCTAGTGTACCCTTGAACCCTGGCTTGTAATTGTCAATCATCTGCAGGTCTGTCCCGCATATACCTGCTCGTAACACCTCAATCAGTGCTTCATGAGGAGCCGGAGTCGGTACGACAAGGTCCGTAATCAATTGCGGGGCTAACCCATTGCCTTGCAAACAAAGACCTTTCATAAAGAGCGGCTCTGTTGCTCCAGACCCAAAGGCACTCAAATCAACAAAACGACTGGCTGGCGAGTTGTCTCCTTTCTCATGATTTGATCTCAACATGTTGAGTTTGTGGAGCTGCTGTGGCTGTATGATCACCTGCGGCATTATAAATGTCGGGTTCACAAGCGCCAAAAACTCTCGAAACAGCTTGTTCTGCAGCGCCTTCATCGGAATCACATCCGAGCGCAGCCAGTCCACGAAAGCATCATTGTGTCTTTGCAAGGAAGTGCTGCTATTATCCACAGTATCAGTCATCTTGCAGTGCTTCATCTGCCCAGTAGCTGATCCGAAAGTGTCCTTGAGCTGCACCACGAGCTGGTCGTTGCTATTGGCCATTAAGCTTGCAATGTCAGGGTCACGTTTCATCACCTGGTTCTTCCTCGACTCTGTCTTCTTGCTGCGCGCTGGACTGTCAACACGGAAAACCTGTGGATGGTGACGAAACAAGTGTCTCTTGAGACTATAAACTCGGTTGCCCATGGTCACTTGGCACAGCGTACAAATTACATGAGCTTTTTCCGACGCCATTGTTGCACCTGTGCGTGATTCCGTATTTCCATCTGGATTCGTCGCTGGTGCAACGAAAAAGTCTCGCGGACTCGCAAAGGCTTGCGTGGCCGAGAACGCTGCTGGAATGTTCGAAGACGATGCCGACGCCAATGCTTGTGCAGAAACAGCCGTATGCGTCTCCGACATCTCGACATCCACCTCGATTTTCTCGTGTTTAATGGTAACATTGGCTAGAGCGGACCCAGCAGCCCAGAAGCTATCGTCGCTGGTCGTTGGTGTGGGCGGCGAGCTAATGAGGTTGGCAATGCTCATCTGTTTGCTGGGTGTGCGTACAGTCCATGTCGCATCCTCCTTACCCCTATCTTTTGTATCGTCGTTAAGGCACTTGGCGTCGAGTGTGTCAACCGTCGCAAGTTTACGCTTCTTGCCCATGGCAAAACAAAATGGAGGCGATGAAATGCTGGCCTGTACGCTATCACTGGAACTACATTGACTACCAGAACTTGTGCTGCCTGCCATTGCGACACGAAAAAGCGCGGCGTCTCCTTGAGGATCTTGCAGTCTGATTTATAGGAGCTGTCCGTTCATATGTCAGATGAACCTATGTTATAGAATATGTGTATATAAGCAGCAGTTTTTTTAAACACACAGGTTCAAGCCCATAGCAACCAGTGGACCATGGCAATGACAAAAGTCGATGCTGATGTTAATGCATCACCGCCACGCCATTTTCTCATCCTGAACAATGTGCAGAAAATCAGAAACATTAAGAATATGCTAGTGAGCGCCTCGGTCTTTGGAGTCAAAGAAGTTTTTGTCGTAGGACAAAAAAAGTTTGATCTGCAGGAACAGGAACCATTTCTGACTTCATTGAGCTGCCAAGTCACGCGTTTGGCTACGTTAAAAGACTGCAGAATGTATTGCGCTGAACGAAACATCCGTATCATTGGAGTAGAGATTATGTACAATGCCAAAAGTATTGCTGACCAACCGTTTCATGGTGACTCAGCCTTCATTATGGGCAATGAGGTGACTGACTATGTCCCAAGAAAGAGCCGGTTTGCTGTCACTAGAGACTGATGTTGTTGTGTACTGTCTCATGCAGGGAAGCGGCTTGAAGTCGGCCCAAGTGGCGATCTGCGATGACTTTGTGTATATTCCACAATATGGAGGCGGCACAGCGTCACTCAATGTGACAGTCGCGGCATCGATCATCTTGCAGAGCTTTGCATTGTGGGCCAAACTACCAGCTAAAGAGGCGATAGCCGAGGTGTAAAGTGTACTTGAAGTCAGCAAGAGCATTGAAAGACGAGACGCATCAGCTATATACAACAGCAGAGTTGAGCTTACCTCAAAATAAAGAATGGCCAACCAACTGAGTCCGGAATTGCATGAGGTATTAGCGTCATCGAGCGATCTTCGTATTACCATTGCACGCTTACATGTCCTTCTCCATGAACTCCTCGTAGCTCTGACCAAATAATCTCCGTACGTCGCGCTGAATGTCGCTCTTGGACATCTTCCAGCCTGTTGCAAACAGCTTCTTGTACATGTCCACGAGCACCTCGCCAATCACCTCGCGTGAATGGCTCCATTTGTAGATGAGCTGGTCCAGTACACGCGCGTCCGAGTGCTGGCTCGTGAACGCCGTACCGAGGATCTCGATACGCATCCGCGTGAGCTCTTCGATGATTGACGGGTTGTTGCAGTACCACCAGCAGCCGTACAGGTGCAAATTGCGAAACTTGTTGGCCGTCACCGTCACCTCGTGCTGGTTCACGCGCGAGAGGAACGTGGCCAAGAACTTCACTTTGGGGAAGTTCCGGCACAGCTTGATCAACGTGTCTACGTTGCTGGGCTTCACACCGTCGCCCGCCACACCATAGTGAGCGTTGATAGGACGCACACTGTCAAACTTGAGCGCGATCGGCAGCTTCTTCTCTTCCGCCAGAGGCAGCAACACCTGCAGCAGCAGCTCCGCACCGGTCGGCTGTTCATTCACACCAGACCCAGGCGCGTTCTCATCCGGGTACTCGAAGAGAATGGGCACGCTCGACATGAAATACTCGGGCTTCATAATGTCGATCCACTTTTTTAATAGCGTGCGTACACCTGCCAGTGTGTGTGGTAGCTTGAACACGTCCAGCGTCGGACTGATGGACGCCCAGTCGCCAAGAAGAACTTGGTCCACACGCAACGCCGAACGGAAGAACTTGCGCGACCACGCAGGAGGAGACGTATTGGTGGCTGGGTCGCCCAACCAGTGGCGAGCCTCCTCCGGCTCAAACGGGATGTTGGTCATTACTGCGTACTTGAGACCCGATAGCCGGAACACCGTGTCCACATACTCCTCGGCGTCTTGCTGCTTGAACCATTCCTGGATAGCAGGCAGGTCACGCTTCGCCACGAGGTGGTCCAGACCCAGCAAGTGCAGCGTCGTCAACACACCACGACAAGCCTCGGACACTGGAGAGCGGTCGATAAACAGGTGCTTCCAGATGAGACCGGCCTGCTTCTCCTTCGAGTATGAGTTGAGCTCTTCCACTTGCACGGACGCCGTCTGCAGGAACTCGGCCACGAGATAGTGATAGGTGAGCAACTCGTTGATGCCCCACAGCATGAGCTTGCCGTGGCTCGGAGGGAACAGGTGCGTATGCACATCGATGATCTGGACGCTGGCTATGGCTTCGCGAACGAACGTCACGACCTCCTCCTTGGTAGCGAGATACTCACTGGTGTGGTGATTGCGCAGCACATCGTCGAGGGTCTCCAGGGCCGTCTGCTTGCCGGAAACGAGACGCTGGTACAGAGCTGCGACATCAGCTGCAAACGAAGCGTATGCATCGTTCGTGAGGTTGAAGCCCTTGACTGAGCTGAGTACAGTGGCAACAGCGACGCCAACGCCGCTGGAGATCTCAGAGGAAGACTCGGCGCGCGCAGACTTGGGAAAGTCGTGACTACTGCTCTTGCTGGCACCAAGCACCTGTTGACTCGCGCGCCAAAGCAGTTGACAAACACGACCATTCTCACCATCGTCGAACTCGTACTTGCCCGTGGAGAGGTTAGCAGTCAGACCTGTGTCGTAGCTCCAAGTCTTCTCAGTGAGCGAGAAGATTGGCGCAACATTTTGGATGGAATCCATTTGACCAACAAAGATAGTCGGGGTGTCGCGCTTTGAATCGGCTTGCCGCGGTGTCAGGAAGCGCAACGTAACGGCTGCTGCAAAAGCCATAAACTTACTTGGGCGATAGTTTTCATCGTTAGCGATGTTAATATTTACCGAGTTCAGAAGACGCACGGAAAGCCGCACGAGTGCATTCTGAGCGACCCAAAAGTTGTCCAATCCAAAGTAAGGATGCTTCATACGCACAAGCCACTCGGCGTAAAACTTGCGGGCTTCAGCTTCAGCCACATCACCAGCAACCAATGCTGGCAGAAGGTCCTTCTTAAACAGTGCATCTAAGTACTCTTGAATGATCGGGAACTTGTGGAACTGGTTAGCTGTCCGTTGACGCGAAAGTGCCAGTAGATATACCATAGCCGAGTTCACTGCGTTGCCCAACGAGAATTTGAGCAAATAGTCCTTGGCAATTTCTGACTTTTCAGTGCGCAAGTGGACACCCGGCACTTTCCGAAGAGTATCAGCATCCAGCACTCCTTTCAAATCTTCAATGACAATCGCCTTGGCCGGTAGCAGCTCAGTAAGAGGCACCAACGAGTCTCCAGCACGGTGGTTTGTAATTCGGTCCACCATGGTGTTGTGGAAGTGCACTTTGGTATCCAAATACGTTCGAAACGCAGCAGAATCATCACCGTTGACCACATCCAGATCAAGCACGAGCTTTTTGATATGGTCACCATTATTAGGGAAGTTATCCGTATTGATAATGGACAGATCATTCTCTGAAACACAACCACATACACCACAACATTAGAATCTCATTCACTGAAGCCATCAATATAAACCACACGTTTCCATACTAGGAATAGCCTTGAACGTTTGTTGCAAGAACTCGGCCAGATCTTGAATAACTTGTGTCTTCGATTGCAGTCCTGCTTCTGTCACACCAAAGCCCACGTACTTGAGCTGTGGTAGTTTAGCTGGAAGTTCCAGAAAAGCTGTCCGATCTTCCGTAAGACCTAAAGAGCCCACTGCTGCTTGTTACAAGCACACAAAAGAGGACAGTATAATATAGTATGAGCTTCATCATCGTACAACGAAGTGTATCATTGTTATTGCTACCTTCGAGTAGATAAGCGGTGGTATTTACGTGTCCTTCGACGTCAATAGTGTCCACCTCGTACTTTCCCTTGGCCTCGGTACAAGCTCTTGCAAAATTTGTGCCACGGCTTTGAGCCACAATGACAGTTGAATCAAGATCTTGAAATATTGGAATTAATACTGCACGCTAAGCAAAAGACAAGTGGAGAATGTGACAATGTTGTTCAATGTTACAAGGAGATTAAAGTTGATTAAAAATGGACCAGGAAACGACCACTGCCAATGCAGACGGCGCGGGTGTTCGTGGAAAAATCGACGCCTTGGAATGGCCTGAACATGTCGCTTGTTTGAGATATCTCTTCCTGGGAGCTTTTTATCGTACAAGATTTGTCCGGATGCGCGAGGTCTGTACGACCGAATTAGCTAGCTACATTTGCAACTTTTCTCATGCGTGCATACTTTTGTTGTAGTAAAGTCTTATTGTAGCAATAATGAGTTTATAATGGAAGTTGTGATAAATAACTTACGGACTGCACACGTCACTGATGTCCAGATATTTTATTTGTATCTTACAAGTCGATTAAATCTTAACGTCATTTTTCATTTTGCCGAGATGTTCAAGCCATTACGGGAACAAGCAGTCTTTTCGGACACCACTGACACTATTTGCATTGGTAGCGGTCGCTTTCTGGTACGTTTCTACGTCTTTATGATCGAAAAAGATCGGTAAAAAACGACACTTGTCTGACATGACTTATGTCAAAAATGCAGCGATCCGTGCTGATACCAACGCTTCAAGCTGCCGGTAGTGCTGTTATAATAGCTCAAACACGAGGACTGAGCTTTGCATCAGTCTGTGCTAAGAATGAAGGCAAGTACGAGGTTGACACTATCCAAAAGGACGGCAGTGTGCAGACTCAAGTCATTCAGGTGGAAGCTGTCGGTTCCTTGGGAGATGCTCAAGGACGCAGAGCTTTCATGCAATTGCCATCCAAGTTACCAAAGCTGAAGGTTATTGGTTTTGGGGTAACGGAGAGTGGTATTGTCAAAGGAGGACCTGCTATTGTGGACCTCACGGAATTGCTTTATAAGAGTTTCCAGGTTAATTCCAGTAAGACTGTCAAAAGTGTCAAAAATGCATAGGGAGAGCAGTAGAAGCTGATATAGTGTGTTTTGTTTTTGCTGTAGATAATGTCATTTCGGCGATAAATACGGACAATTTGCCCAAGAATGGAGATCTCATCAAGAAGTTAGTACTGGAAACGGAATGGAAAGACCAACCAAGTGATCTTGCTCCGTTTCGGGCATACGTAACGTCAAAGGTGCATTTCCACAATACAATGGTGGACCGTCTGACGTCTCATCGAGCTGGTGACTCATTGGTGCCATTGACGGAACCGTGGCCGACAAAGACGCTGGTGATAGAAGATATTCAGGGTGTCCTGGATGCTAAGGTGTTGAGTACTCTGCCGGGTGTGCACATCCGTACGACTGCTGGTCAGCTGGAGAAAGACCACCTGATCAAACTCAGTATCGCTAATGCTGTGCACACGGCGATGGTGTACCTGCTGGCCCTGACGCGTCTGAAGACAACATGTGAAGTGTTGAAGTATCCTGCGATTCGGCAGTTTCTGGATCTGCTGTACGTGAACGACATCGCCCCATCGCTTTTGTCGCGTGGTATTGGCAAGGAGGAAGCTCAGCACGCGTATGATGAGTGGATGGGTCGCGTGGAGCACAAGCATTTCGGGTTGGACAATTTCTGGGTCGGGCAGAATGCCATGCTAAAGTACGGCGTCAGACTGTTCAGTTCCGTGAAGGCCAATGTGGCTATGGACGAGATGTACCGTCCAAGCGCGTTCATGGCATTTGCTACTGCTATCATTCTACGTTACTTGACCCCGACGCAAGAGGACTCTAGAAAGGAGAATGGTAGTGGCCCTGCAATTTTCGTCGGTGTAATGGACTCAATTCAAGATAGCACGCTCATTTACTCCACGACTGAAAAAGCTTGGGTGTACGCAAACGGGCTGAGCGCTAACGTTTCAACAGGTAAGTACGAGTTCTTAGACGGTGAGAAGGGCGACACAGCCAAAATTCTTTGGCGGGCGAGCCAGCAGGTGCTTGGTGCTAGCAAGAGCAGTAGTCACGACTTTCCCAAGTCTGCGCGCGCCGAGTCTTCCTCTGAGATCTCCAGCGGCGTTGGCGTCGCTGTTGCCACTGTACTCAGCTCAGTCAAGGGCTTCAACCTCACGAACGATGCATACGCTTCGTTTGCAGCTGATGTCGCAGCTCTGTACCAGCGTCTCGTTTCCGGCAAGCAGACGGCCCTGGAGACCCTCGACGATGTGCTGCGCAATCACCACACCAGTGAGTATCTCGCTACCAAGGAGGAGGTCGTGACGTTCGTTCGCGAAGCCATAGCCAGCGTCCAGATCATCGATGTGCATACGCACTTGTTCCCTCCGAGCCACGGCAAGCTCATGCTGTGGGGCATCAACGAGTTGCTCACCTATCACTATCTCGTGGCCGAGTTCCTGCAGACGGCGTCCGTGCAAGTGGAAGAGCTCAACTCATACTCGAAGGAGAAGCAGGCCGGTCTCATCTGGAAGCACCTGTTTATCGACCGCTCTCCGGTGTCCGAGGCTTGTCGTGGTGTGTTGACGACGCTGCACTTGCTGGGTCTGGACCACCTCGTGGCGAAGCGTGACCTGCCTGCTATCCAGGAATGGTTCAAGCAGCAAGACGCCGAGGAGTATGTGGACACGGTGTTCCGGCTATCGGGTCTCAAGTACGCAGTAATGACCAACATCCCGTTTGAGCCGGAGGAGGCTCGCCACTGGTTGGGCGACCCAGCCACCAATACGTCTCCTCCTGCGTGGTCGCGCAAGTTCTTCCGTTCGGCGTTGCGTGTGGACCAAGTTCTTCTTGGCGACTGGGCGTCCATCAGTCCGACGCTGGACGTGTTCAAGCTACCACACACACTGGCAGGTGTACGCACGCTATTAAAAAAGTGGATCGACATTATGAAGCCCGAGTATTTCATGTCGAGCGTGCCCATTCTCTTCGAGTACCCGGATGAGAACGCGCCTGGGTCTGGTGTGAATGAACAGCCGACCGGTGCGGAGCTGCTGCTGCAGGTGTTGCTGCCTCTGGCGGAAGAGAAGAAGCTGCCGATCGCGCTCAAGTTTGACAGTGTGCGTCCTATCAACGCTCACTATGGTGTAGCGGGCGACGGTGTGAAGCCCAGCAACGTAGACACGTTGATCAAGCTGTGCCGGAACTTCCCCAAAGTGAAGTTCTTGGCCACGTTCCTCTCGCGTGTGAACCAGCACGAGGTGACGGTGACGGCCAACAAGTTTCGCAATTTGCACCTGTACGGCTGCTGGTGGTACTGCAACAACCCGTCAATCATCGAAGAGCTCACGCGGATGCGTATCGAGATCCTCGGTACGGCGTTCACGAGCCAGCACTCGGACGCGCGTGTACTGGACCAGCTCATCTACAAATGGAGCCATTCACGCGAGGTGATTGGCGAGGTGCTCGTGGACATGTACAAGAAGCTGTTTGCAACAGGCTGGAAGATGTCCAAGAGCGACATTCAGCGCGACGTACGGAGATTATTTGGTCAGAGCTACGAGGAGTTCATGGAGAAGGACATGTAAGCAAAAGCTTCATGAGCTTCATGACTCTTGACAAGTTTGGCTTGTTTACTTAGTATTATCCTTCTAAAAGTGCAAGGTAGGTTCTGGCCTGAGCCGGGAGTTGACCGGCTTGATCCAGAGCTTGAAGGATTCCGGCTTTGAGCTCCATGACATGAGTCTGTTGCTGCTGTTTGGTTGTCACTTCCTTCGTCTTGATCTCTTCACTCTTGAGTTGCAACGCCTCCCGTCGTAACATCTGGTGGTGTTTCCATTGGGCCACTTCAAAGTCTAATCGACGCGTCTCAATTGCCAAAAGTTGTAGCTCCACCTCATACGCCTCACGTACGGCTTCAGATTGTTTGCGTGAGGTGTTTTTAGCTGGCACGGACGTCTCCTTCTTGTGTTTCTTTCTCATTGTAAAAGAGCTTGAAAGCCGGTCGTCGTCTGAGAAATCTTCTGGCAGACCCACATCTGAGTCACTCGCCATAAGGCGCTGACGAGCTGCTTTCGGCATCGACCTTTTCACGTTATTTAAAAAACGCTCGAGTGTTATAACGTAATTCTTTTAACCGAAGAGCTAGAGTCTAATCTCAATCCTAAATATGCATTCATCCTACCACGCGAGATCCTAAAACTAGACTCGGCGGCAAAACGGTGGTAAACTTGTCCATGTGGACACTTTGCGTGCTGCAAAAAATCGTCAAGTCTTGTCATTTGCTCTTTTCATGGTCGTCGCTTCCATCATTATTAGTGCCATTGGACGTATACCACGAAGACGTCATCACCTTACCGATTTTGTGACGTAGACGCTGATGGGCAAATAGCAGCGATGCACTCATGGTCCGAGTCTCTGGCGCGAGAGGCAAAGTCTTCCTATGATGTGGTAGCAGCAAATAGAAAAGAAAAACGAGACAGAGAGAGCAACAGCAGAAAGAGTGAGATATGAAAATGACCAAGTTTTTGAGCTCGTATCTAACAAGAAGGAGGAAGAAGAGCGTCCTTGTTATCGTTGCTTGCAACGGGCCTTTGGCCACTACCTTCCCTTGCTCCTGTCATCGGCATGCTCCCTCTCTTGGCTAAAATAATCATGGAGTATTGGCAACTTCATGAAGTGAAGGCAGTCACTTACCCGTTGATATTGTCGTCCTGCTTTGACCACGCTACGATGGCGTCACACTATGATTCCGATTCTGCTGCTTCTCCATCGTTTCAGACTTCCTTCAGTCAAACATGCAGATCACCACACGAACGCAAAAGTGCCCTATGTTGCGATAACATTGACGAGTAATTCAGAGCAATCTCAAGCGCTCTACAATGTCAGCGAAGCTTGCACCAGCAGAAATCATAGGCTGGATGATGGTAGCTCGAATGCGCATCTGTTTGATCCTCAATTCCTGTCGAGCAAGAGCCTCACGGGCTTCCGTCTCATAGCGCAGCAATTCCAGCTCTTGCTGCTGAAATTCGTTCTCACGTTGCGCCTTCAATTGTTCAAAAGCCAGCTCCTTGGCTCGCAAAAACACGCGCTTCCGCTCTAGATTTGTTCGACCATCGGTGGTGAGTGATCGCTCAATAAGAGGTGGCAAAAGACCAATCGAAGGTCTTTCCTCATGTCGAATACTGTCCGAGCTACGCAAGCCATTACAAGAAGCACTTGGTTCAGGAAGATCGATATCACTGAGACCATAATCGCTCTCACTCGTGCTGCGCTGACATCGTTCGGCTTGACTACGAGATAACAGCTGCTGTCGCTGCGAGACAGCCTGCGCAATAGCCGAGCGCAGAGCATTCGGCGCAGCAGTGTTTTGTGTCGACTTTTGGCTACGAGAAGCTGAGTTCCGCCCTTTTACAAGAGAATGCGGGACAGCATCTTTCACTAGTCGTTTGCGCCGGGAGACTGCCGACGTACTGCTTCCGAGTTCAGCAGATATTGGCGTCGGCGACTTTTGCTTGTTTTCTGATACTTTGGTGGGAGTGTTGCCACTTGGCGTATCGCTTATAGTAGGACCTTGCGAGCCGTCAGAAGCAGGGTAGGTTGTTTGTGTCGTTTGCGTAAGCGTCACATCCAACGCATCCACGTTACAAGTCAGCTCTGAAGCAGATCCCACACGTCGCAACTTCTTCTTATCAATCCACAGAGAAGCGTCACCGCTCCGATCAGTCGACTCGTCGAGAGACCTGGAAGCTCGCCTTTTTGATCGCGCTGATCTCCGTAACATCGGGAGCGCTTTATCTTTTGCTTTATCGTCTTCTTCATTTGAGCTTAGTACAATCAGGAGAGGCGCTGGGACCACCTCCTTCAGCGAGTGTTTCTTGGACTTTCGTTGTTTTGTCTTCTTTTGACTCTTTCCATTCTTGTCTTTCCTCTTGTTTTTCCCACTCTTTGTGGCTAGCATTAGCTCCGTCCCAACCTCCTCGTTACTCTTGGGGTTCTCTTTCTTTTCTGTTGCTGTCGATTCACTATCAGTTTTCACCTTCTTCTTCTTCTTCTTCACAGTCTTAATCTTCTTGGGCGTCACATCCTTCTCTTTCCTGCTCCCTTGAGTGTCCAATAAATCAGATTGCAACTGCACATCCGTCATCCGCTGCTCCTTGTTCGCTTCATAACACTGTAGATTCTTCTCATTCCGTCTCTCCTCCATGAAAAACCTTGCGTGGAGCTGCTCGAGTCGCTGGAAATGCGGACACCTGGCGTTCAGTTTGTCCTGCACTGTCTTAAACCCACCTAGCACGTCCTTCTCATCCAAGGTCGACTGTGAGTTGGCAGCTTCCTCGACGGTAGAGCTGTATTGGATAAAGTATTGTTTCAGCATCAGTCTCGTAGATTTGCCGTCCCAACGGGCGTGAGGAATGCTCAAATTCACAAAAGCCGCGAGCTCGTCCAGCACTTCACTCTCGACTCGTGCAAGTTTGGCTCCATCATGATGACTAGACGGGGAAAGCGAGGGTATGTTTGTTGCCCGCAGGAAGTTGTTGCCTTGCTCTAGCCACGTAATGATAGCATCATGAGGTTCCATCGTAACTGAGATATCGGATTCTATCATTTGTAGCTCCTGGACTTGTCCAGGGCATACAAAAAACAAGTACAAGAGATTTTGGGCCCTGAAACGACGCAATAAGTGGTGGAGCATTTTCTGACCAAGATTGGGCTCGAGGTTTTTATGGTTTAGAGATGACGAAGGTATGGAGGTCTATCGATAATAGAGAGACACTACGAGGAGGTGAGCAAGAAGCTGGACAAGTTTGAACAGCAATTTGATGATAACATCGATATGTTTGCTGATGTAGAGTCAATTATGCCTTCGCAAAGAACACATGCGCGTTGAGCCATATTGCGTTAGAAATATGCAGCCAAAGCACGAGGATGCGACGAGGAGTCGATAACTCCTTCTGGTCTTCAGTCTTGTGTGAGCTCATGATGTAGAAGGCAATCTACTGCAGTAGATAGGGGACTCTACGGTTATGCAAAATACACATTTGCTTGATATTGTACCCAGTTATTTCAGCCTGGTGCTCCCTCTTTCTGTTAGCACTTGCGGCCAGCAAAGCTACATACATACACAATTAGATGGCTTCATCTCTTCACAGGGGCGACGTACATTAACTCGCTCACCACTTGCGGCGGGTTAATTTCAACGATAACCCGCGCATTAGTAGCCGTCCATGTCCGCAAGCTCGCGCTCAAGTATTTCCTTATCACTGTTGATGGTCATCTCGTCGAGCTCAATGTCATCCACGTTCATGTCGGAAAGACGAATCTTTGCACTGCCGTGAGTCAGACTGTGCTTGCGCATCTGGTGCAGCGCCGGCAAAAGGTCGGAACATTTGCGCGTCATACCCTTCCTAACCTCAGTGTCATCGATAAGACTGATGGCAGACGCGCGCATCTCATCCATCCACGGGTGGGCAAGAAGGCCCGAAGCGTCCAGGCGTTTGGTGCGGTCCACTGTCAGCAAGTCCGATACCAAGTCCTTAGCCTCATCGGACACCTCATCCCAGTACGGTGACTCAAACTTGTACTCGGCCTTGACAACCTTGTTGAGTACCGTTGCGTGGTTGGCGCCAGGAAATGGTGGGTACCCGCACAGCAGGATAAACAGAATTACGCCAAGGCTCCAGCAATCCACTTGGGCTCCGTATGGCTCACCCTGCACCACTTCCGGTGCTACATAGCCTGGGGTACCGCAGGCAGTACCACGTCGGGAGCCATCCATTGGTCTAGCAAAACCGAAGTCAGCGATCATCACCTCGGCACCAGGTGCTGAAGTCTTCAGCAAGATATTCTCAGGCTTCAGATCGCGGTGAACGATACCACGGGAATGAATATAGTTGATAGCATCTGCGAGCTTCCGCATGAGCACACGAGCATCCTCCTCCGTGTAACTTTTCCGCTTCACCAGATCACCAAAAAGCTCTCCGCCTGTACACAACGGAGTCACAATATAGTAGTATCTGTCTTCCTCAAAATAGTCCAGGAGAGGCACAATGTTCGGATGCTTCAGGCTGGACATAACCTCCACTTCTTGCTTCAGTGAGTGCACATTCTGTCGCCCCAAACTCGCCTTGGCAATGCACTTAACTGCGACCTGCTTACGTGTCTCGCGATGGGTCGCAATATGCACCACCGAAAACGCGCCTGACCCAAGCTTTCGTCCAAGCTTGTAAAATCTGTGGAATGACGCCAAGTCAACATTTTTCAGCGAGCGGTTGCTCTCGTTCGAGTCGACACTGCCAGCCGAGTTCTGCCGTACAGCATTGGGAGCACGCAGCGTCGGTGCCTGGCTGCTCGGTTCCGGACCAGTTGAGGCCGTCTGCAGCGCCTTCATGATGTTAGCATAAGCCGTCTTCACGTGGGTCGTCCAGATATGCTCCGACTGTTTCAGTTTCACTCCTCCTGCCGTGGCAATCAGCTTCTTGATGTACCCGCTGTTGGCACCGTCCTGCACTTCTCCCAGCACTTGATCCAAGATATAAATCATATCGTCCTCCTTCTTACAGTCATGCATATCTCGAATCAAGTTCGCGAGTATAGGAAACTCTCGCTCAATAGTGCGTCCAGCCTGTGAAGCCGGAGACAAGGCAGCCGGGACACTTGTCGTGGCTCCATTGTCTCCTAGCAAACCCACCGGTTTCGTCGATGACGCGCTGCCCACGACCTTCTGTCCGTAGCGATAATTGCTGTACTCATTGTTAACAATATAGCTGAAAATTCCACGTCCAAGCTTCGACGGACATTCTCCCTCAATCCAGCGTTGCAATTCACGAATCCACCGTTGTCGTTCCGCTTCTTTACTAGCTTGCAAGTAATATAGCACCACCGGTCCATCATCGATCCGTCTCGAGCCCAGATTGCTCTCTTTCCGGTGTAAGAAGCAGTTGCTTCCTGTACTGCTAAAGGAGACGGAACTCCTGGCCGTCCCTTCGTTGCTATTGGTTTCAATAAGCCCTAACCGTCGTGCTCGCTTACGTGCTACAATCACAAAACAATAAGGATGTTTCTTAAAAGCATCCGTAGGCTCGACACGGATCACATCGGTCCTCGTCACTTCCATCTTGAGTAATTTCTTCTCGAGCTGCGCCAGATCCTTCTCTTGCTGTTGCATACTCACTGCATATGGATTCTTCCGATACACTTGAAGAGCACTACGTGACAATATCAAATGGCGCGGCAACCACGTCTTGAAAAATTGACTGCGTTTAATCAGAGCTCCACTTAGAATGACCTCATGTGCAAGAGCCGCAGCACCAGCAGTCATCCCTCCTGTTCCATTAAGTACTGTACGAACACTCTCAATAGTGCTCAGATGCTGGTACGACGACGGTGCTGCCGACGGCGCCATGGAGGCGGCCGGTAAATGCATTTGATGTCGTACGGGACTGCGAAGTCGGTCAGAATAGCCGCCACCAAGCTGCTGCTTGCGATTCTGACTAGTAGACATGGGCATAAATGCACGCGACTGTTGAAGAATGAGAGCGGTCGGTGGCGCGGTCGAGCCGCAGTCGATCGCCATCTCGCGTGGCGTCTGCATGACCCAAACTACTGACTTTCCAGTGGTAAATGGGTGTTTTTCGAAAAAAATGAGCAAATGACGAGAATTGATTATCCTGGGAGTTATGATAGGAAAAGAGAGGTGGAAGGTAGATATGTATTAGTTTCTGAAGTTCCTGAGATGGCTGATGATGTGTGAGTAATGGAAAAAACCAGCTGGCAAAGAAACTCATTGTATTTTTAAGAAAGCCTGTGAGAAAGCATATATTCAATTCAATCAGACGAGGAGAAACAGCAAAAACTATAGCTTTTTTTAGCCTACACAACTTCATACAGGTAAGGGCTAGATACAGATAGTCAGACGATACTGCTGTTCTTTTACAGCGTCGGAGCTTCCTGTCTAACTCGTTTCGTCCTTGGTGTGGGTTTTCTATGCAACGTCACGTGGTGGACATAATTTATGTGTCAACATCGAGACAATCAAGTCACATGAGCTTTATGAGGCATTAACAAGGATCGACTGTACTCCACGTGCTTGGTGGAGACGAGAAGATGGGCTTTTTATTGGACGAGGAGACGGATTTGATCTGGCTTGATCTACTTGTCTGCCACGAGATGTTTTGCTTTCTAATGCAAGGACAATTTCTAAGAGACGTTGGTCTATGCACGTTATACTACGATCGCATTGGTAACTGGATAATGCTGAGTTAGTGAACGCAGACGTGTTAATGTGATTGAGAGTCGGCACATGTTGTTGTTGATCCAGTTTAATCGGAAACAAGATGATAAAATTTGTGAGCTCCTACACAAGCATGTGGATACAGGCATGCAGTTCGAGCATGTGGCGTCGATTTTGCAGGGCAAAGACTCGATGTACGATACCGATGTGTTTACTCCGCTCCCGTCGGTTATTGAGAAGTCAACCAACGCTGCGCTGTACGCGGGCACGTTAGGAAGGCCCGGACGAGAAAGACAGTTGTGGCAGACCACGTGCGAACACGTCGTTGGCGCTATTACGGACGGTGCGGTGTCTAACAATTACGGCCGTGGATACGTTCTGCATTGTTTTCTATGTTCAATGCGTTACGGGCAGCAGTTTTGGAATGCGCCGAGTGGTTTCCTCTCGGAGTTGGTGCGGTTGTGATAGACATGCTGGGAGGGCTTACCCGGAGCTTTTTCAGGAGTAGAAGGAAGTGAAGGAGATCGTTTTGGACGAGGAGAAGTTGTTCGGTCGCACTTTGAACAAGGGCATTGACCGTTTTAAGAAGATCGCGCAGATTATCCGTGAGGCCAATGCGGGAATTCGGATAAGACCTTTGTTTTGCCTGGCGAGGACGCGTTCTTCCTGTACGACTCAATGGGTTCCCTATCGATCTGACGGAGATCATGGCTGAGGAGGAGGACATGACGGTGTCACACTATGGGCTACCAGAAGTATGTGCATCTGCAGCGCGAGCGATCTAAGATGGACCGTAAGAAGGGTGGTAGCAATGGTGCGACCCGCAAGACAGAACACTTGCTAGTAAGTATATTGATGCCACGGATAACATGACCAAGTACGATTGGGACATCAAGACGGCATGGCTATCTTTGCGACAACGGAGTGCAGCTCGGACTTCGTGGTGGAGGTGAAGGCTGGTGATATCGAGCATGTAGGTGTCATTTGGACAAGACTTCATTCTACGTGCAGGCTGGTAGTACATGGATGTGCCAGCTTTAAGGTGGACGTGGAAGGGTACGCTGGAGACGCGGTGCACCACATGTCCCATCGCTTCGGATTGATCAAGGTCGGTGGCGCCTTGGAGTGTCAGGTGGACTACGTCCGTCATGCCAAGGTCGCTCCCAACCACGTCATAACGCATGTGCTTGACTTTGCGCTGCGCTAGGTGCTGGGTAAAGACCGTGGATCAATGTTGGTCGCTAGTGGATGAATCGCGTCTGCGTTTCGACTTCACAAATAGCAAGGCGCTGGAGGCACCCAGCTGGCGGTCGTGGAGGCGATTTGCGACGACATCAGCAGCAGCAGCTCGAGGCGTACACGCAGGAATCCGCAAGGGCTGAAGTTAAGTGCATCTAAGGTCTGCGCGCCGTGTTTGCTGAGAGGTACTTGGACTTTTTCCGCGTTGTTTCGATCCCTACCCTGAGAACTGCAACTTGGAGCAACTTCTTGGTAGAGTTCTGGGATGGGACCACTTGAAGAACACAAAGAAGGCCAAGACATTTGTTCAGTACGAGGAGGGCGTCATTGCAAAGGATGTTCATCGTGTGTCAGCTTACACGAGCGACCTTGCCGTTGAGGCTGAGAGCATGGGGCCAAGCTGCAAGCTGACCTCGAACGCTATTGACAAGCTGGACGGCATCAAGCTCGTGGAGCACGTGTACCTGAATTGACCAGACCTTGGTCTTGCTACCGCTGACAGCACAAGCTTTGGAAGCAGGTGGATAGGCTCATGAACTGCATCAAAGAAGACCAAGAAGGAAGATGCGATTGCTCGTGCGCGAACAAGTCCGTGACGCTGTTGGTGAGGCTGCAAAGGCTAAGCAGTATGGCCAGCAGATTATTGCGATGAAGTCGGCACGAACTTGAATCTCAGCCGTGAGGCGTTAGCAGTCATGAGCACGAATATTCCGACAAGCAGCTTAGTACGGACTCGGACACGAACAAGACCGCAGCCTTTATGCGGGTGAGCCAGCAGCACATTGACTCAAAGCAGCTAGATGCACGTCAGCGGGAGGAGAAACCTGCTTAAGCGTGGTCTTGCCTTGGGGTCTTGTCCATTTCGGAGACGAACAGCCTCAGAGGTGGCAGCATTGTGGAATATACAATCGTAGACTGAAAGTTCATGCGCTGGGGATCCAGACTTTTGGTTTTTCATTGACACCAAATTGGCTGCTTCCTTCTTCTGATGTTCTTGTGGTGATTCTGATGTACGCTGAAATATTCGTAACGACATTGCGTGCTGCGAGATCGATCAGCTCGAGATGACGGGTTACAACTTGGCTTGCCTGGATCACACGGATCAAGGTTCGTCAATGATAATTCATCCTTGCGGCATTGCTATTGACACAACATCAACTGTGTTTGTATGATTTCGAGTACATCTCATTCCACGACAAAGTGTGCTAAGACCTTGACAAGGTTCTGACCGAAGGTGGCTGCGTGCAAATTTCAGGTAGCCTTGTATATGATTTGGACAAATGTGTACCTCTGAATACTTTGTAAGTAAGCTTGGACCATTGACCAGGTAGCAAGTGCTTAACGTTATAGCGAGAAATAGTTGTTTGGTGATATTTTCTTTAAGGCTGCAGCGAGCATGGCGACGTGAGTGTTAAAAATATCGACTGACCGGAGATCAACTATTCTGCTGGCTGTAAGCTGTGGGTGTTAGCGTCTCACCGTCAAACCTGGACATACTCCAGCTCACCGCTGCTTTTTGGATTCATTACTAGCGCTGTTGACGTCCACGAGACAATTCTGGAACCCGTGCTCAAGCTCAACATGATCGAATCTCTGGCCAATGAGTACAAGACGGGACACGCGCTGCTCGTCAGTCTCCCAGGCTGTTCCTGGCGCGGTTGTGTACGTGTCGAATACACCTTGCACGACACAACGACCATCTCCTGTCACGGATAGAACACACTTTACACGAAGCACGTCCGCTCCTTTTACATATCGTGCAACAACCCTAGAAAGCCATTCGCCAAATGCAGCGACGTCCACATCGCTTTCGACCTCAAAGTGCATTGTACTAATGCCTCCTGTATGTTGACCTCGCGCTTGCATGCATTTCGTTTCTCCACTAGCAGTTGTTTTGTGCGCATTGAAACGCACTGCATCAAACGTCTGCACATGCAAGACCTGATCCAAGTTCACATCTGCGTTCACACAGCAACAAATTGTGGCTTCTTCGTTGATACCCACCAGTGCCTTTTCCAGTCTCTTACTCTCTTTTCGTAGCCAGATCCATCTTGTTCAGCACGACAACATCTGCATACAAAGCTTCGCTGTAACTCAATCGGGAACTCATATTCCTGCGTTTCTTCCTTCCAATATTTCTGCGTTGCCTGGGCATCTACCATCGTGACAATCGCATCAAGTCGAAATCGTGACGCTCTCAACCTCAAGAACGTTTCAATAATCGGACCTGGGTCTGCAAGACCTGTAATCTCTACTATAAGATACTCAAAGCTCTGCTCCTGTACCAGCTCCAGCAAGTAGTCCAGGATTCGTTCCAGTTCGTCTTTGCCCTTCTCTTTGCCTCCTCGAGTTGTGCAGCACATACAGCCATTCTTCAAGACGTAGATACCGTCCTTCTCCTTGCTTCCTGCCTGTAGCAGCGTGTGGTCGATGCTAACGGCCCCCAGCTCGTTCTCCAGCACCATGATCTTGTATGGCAGTTGGTCTTCGTTCAGCAAGATCCGGTTGAGTAAAGTGGTCTTCCCAGCGCCCAAAAAACCCGTTAGAATAGTCACCGGCACGGAGAAAGAATGTGTCTCCGTCGATGTAGCTGCTAGTTCTTCCGTTTTACGCTGGATGCGACGTTCTCGACGCAAGTGCAGGCACCAGGCCACAAAATTGGCCAGCGTGAAGGAGAATAGCAATAACACGACAACCACGACACCTAAAAGAATCCAGAAACCGCGAGGAGAGAGCAAAGATGACGGAGTCGTAGAGAAGTAGAGTAATTCTTTGTTGTAGCCTGCCAAGGGCTCCACAGAAGCCATCGTGACTGAGAGAATAGAAACCCTCGCTGATAGCGGCGATGGAAAACGTTGTTGTAGAAGATACTGCTAAATACTACAGGAGGGTGCTTACTAGAACGGTCATGCATTGTAAAACCTACTGGAATTCTTCTACAGCGCTGAATCAACGGGCAGCCAAAGCCAAAGTAGAGACGAAAAGATGCCACCTTCAAGAATCGTAGCTTCTGTCTTTGCGTCTCCACTACACCGGAATAAGACGAGAATGACTACCACAACACACGGCCGGGACCGCAAGCCATTGACATTCTGCAGTCACTACAAAGGTTGCGATTACACTTGATGTGAGACGGAGAGAGATAGGCTGGAACCAGTCCGATAATTGTATCGATGGCAGGGCTGTTTAGGCTGGGGATGTGCGACCTAATGTCACCACCCAAAGCATTTACGAGGATAGCGTGCTCCAGTGTTCTGACCCGAATCAAGTCTTGCATGATTTCGTGTGCCAAGCACCTTTAGATGCTACGTGGACAACCCCTAGCACCTTGTGCTACCTCGTACGAGGTACTTTACTTTATCAACTTCGTGCTTCGTTTTACCGTTTCCCGGCAGCTTCCAAGTTTTGTTTGCATCCGATTTTTCTTGCCCCGGTGATGTTTCATTTACGTAATAGAGATTGGCACGACAACCCTCATGATGCAGGACGTTGCCAATACTGGATACCTGATGACACACTCAGCCAATTGCTTTTGTCAAGCAAATTCAGATTCAAAGTGCAGCGTCGTTACCGATTTCACCGAGTTTACATGCTTTTGACAAAATTACTTGATGGCTTGACGATTAATGGAGTTTCTTTATCCGAGTGTTTCCCTGCCAAATGACGTTATGACGTCTAACATCTAGGATGCATGGCTTCTTAAGCTTGACAATATACCATACAGAGCTACTCATTGTCCACATTCATTTTGTATCACAACACATACTTGTAGCATGCTACGAAAATGCCAAGCTAAAGTCCTTTCGGACCGACGATACGCCATTGTCTGTGGCACGACAACAAACCAGAGATGTCAGGAATCTAGACCAGCTCCTTTCTGGATCCAACGCCTGTTTGTGCTGTAACTGATCAACCGATGGGTGAACCTTTTCAATTTCACGCTGACAAGGGATCTTCTTAGCTCAAAACAATTCGCGAAGAAAAAAGGAGTTCTTCCGTTTGCGTTCATCGAGTAAGCAGCCCGAGTTGTACCAAATACCGGGAAGAAATGGCTCGGCAAGCTTGAGCAACGAATCTCCTAAATAGTCTTGAGCCTCAGGTACATTAATAACTCAGGGCAGGCACTTCCATGGTCCCCGTTCCGGAGGCTCAGAACAAGTTAAGCCAAGACAAATGTGGATAATCCCGAGCGGGCATTATCTGCCTTTCAACAGAGTGTCTCGTTGGCTCCGGGATAGACCAATGTGGTTCCCTGTTCCAGACTTGGCTCGAAAATCATAATCACTGCTAAAAGTTCTAGTCGAGCTCGTAAATTCCTGTACGTCAGGATGCTGCTGTCACCACGAGTTCACTAAGCGTAATTCATTCATTCAATATAGTAATTCATCGCAACCTTGTCGCCAAGTCCGGTCGTGCGAGCGAGCTTAACAAGTTGACTGGATGGGCATCGTCCTCAAAATGGCGGGGGAGACTATGAACAAAACAGCGGATGCTGTCCCAGTTGGACAAGGGCATACACTACATGAAGATAGGTAGCCACAGAACTACAGTCCCCTTCACCAGCAAGTATCTAGAAAGAAGATCTAGAGAAGTTTCATAGCTGAGAGTATAACCGCGAAGATCGCAAACCGGACATGTCGGCCCGTAAAGCGGGTCTCTTGGAATCCCACAACATTGGATAAGTAGTAAGGTCGTTTGCGTTACGGTATTGAACCACTCGCATTATTGAGTATCCCCGAAGAGCACAAAGCTCCTTGGAGAGAATTGGAAACTTTGGGTAGCTCTTTCGCGGAAAAAGTCGATAGATCGAATTCAGCTACTTTCATTAGGCCACTTGTAAATTGACAAAGCACTGACGAGGCCCCGTCGGGGGACGAGTCATTCATGTTAACTTTGTTCTTGCTTTCGAACAAGCATTGACACTGACGACTAAAATAGAGTCGACGACGACAGCTTGCCTCATTATGCTCATCATCTAGACTTCAACGGAGTCAAGTAAGTCCACATGGCCAAATCTGTAAGGTTCATCAACATGCATTCATTCTCCTTCTGCTTTAAGCCACAGATGCTATTCATCCAAATTCATTTTTGTGTGTGTGTCTTCTCTCTCCCTTATACAGATAATCCCAGTGGTTATTGTTCTGTATGTGCAACGTCCTAGCGCTTCCATCCGCTAACAAGCCAAGCAATCCAATGCAATTGTCTACTTTCTCAACTTAAGCAACAGCGACTTGTTGCCCTTGATCTTCTTTTGAAGCTGCATGAGTCCAAACAGCAGCGCCTCAGCTGTCGGCGGACAACCTGGCACGTAAATGTCCACGGGGACAATGCGGTCGACGCCACGTACGACAGCGTACGAGTAGTGGTAGTAACCCCCACCATTGGCACAGCTCCCCATAGACACGACATAGCGCGGCTCCGGCATTTGATCATACACGCGACGAAGGGCGGGTGCCATCTTGTTCGTTAGCGTACCAGCCACAATCATCACGTCCGTCTGACGAGGTGACGCACGGAACACCATACCCATGCGCTCAAAGTCGTAACGTGAACCAGCTACACAAAGAACAAACAAGAATGAACAAAGTCAGACATGCTCAAACATCTCTCGATCTGATTCAATGTGGATGTACCAGAGTGCATCATTTCAACGGCACAACACGCCAAACCAAACGTCATTGGCCACAATGAGCTCTTTCGACCCCAATTGACCAGATCATCCACACGAGACACAACGTACTCTGCAAGTCATCTCCACAAAAGTTAGTCCTACATTTATAGCTACACTACAAAGACGTAGGAATTGTTTTTCAGAACGTACCAATGCCATTGCGGGCCGTCGCATTACCGGCTAATAAGTCCTGGATATTACCACGTTCCGAAGCTAGAGATGAAGAGGAGGTTACGGGAGTTGCTGACGATGCACAGCGGACAGTAAACATCCGGGAAAAAGCTCCTGAGCGGCGGCCGAGGGTCAGCATAGTTGTAAGTATGGAGCTATTTCTGTCTTGGAACGATACTAGCCGCTCACGTTACAAAACCTCGTAGAAATGATTTAGAAACAATGAACAAATGTGACGAGGAGATGGAAAGAGACAGGTACCGATTGAATGAAACGGAATGAAAAGCTTAAATGGGCGTCATTTTGTCTTCCGACGTTCTTTGCTTGTCGAGTCGACTTTACCTTCGTCTTGGGTCTCGGCTCAGTTTCTTAAGGTCTGACTGTTGAGGCAATAATCCAATGGATGGCATCATACCTCCAGGAGGTCCGAGTGGAAGACCCGGTCCATTGCCTCCCAGTGGTGGCCAAGCGTTAAGAGATGGTGGGGCCATGCCAGCTCCACCACCGACATCATCCTCGCGAGCGCGTTTCATACCAGCAAGAATATGTGGCGGTGGAGGTGGCGGAACCAATAACCCTGCAGCAGGCGAAGGAGGGGGCATCATTCCTTGTAGTGGAAAACCTCGAGGTGGAACCGAAGCTGCCCCACTGGTATTCATTGGAATACCGGCACTGACTGGAGCACCTTGCGGACGAATCTGGCTGAGCAATGCATTAATCACGCCATTCCCATCCATCGGACAGTCCTGCTTCCAATGACCTTTTTGTCGACATTTGTGACAAGTATACGACAGAGGCGGTACCTTGGGCTCGGTACAGTCCGAGATATAGTGTCCTGGAATGTTACAACGCTTGCACAAGTAACCTTCAGGTGGAACCTTGCGCTGTATCTGGCCACTAGAATTATGCTGGTCCTTTGTGGGGCAGTCCTCAATCCAGTGACCTTTGGTGCCACACCGGTTGCACGTGTACGACTCAGGAGGCGGCCGACGACTAATACCACCATTGCCACGGTTGTCCATGGGACTCTTGTTAAATGTCTGGAAGCTGGCTGCGTTAATCGCGCTAGAGCGAAGGCTGCTAGCGCCATCTGCCATTCCTGGTAGCACTTCCATGCCGTCGGGGTTTCCGCGCATGTGCATCATTCCCTCGCCAGTCTCGTGCTCATTCAACACGGTCTGGCCGCCATTGTACTTGTCGTCCATCGGATCTCCTGGTCGATTGCGACACCAGAACTTCGTGCTGTGGTCGTTACTGTAGTATTATAAGCAACACCATCATAGTGACAGCCAAAAGATACTCATGAGCTAAATGTCAACTAGAATCAGCGCGTAATGTAGATCACGCACCTTCCAGTTGCAACGACGTGACCAACAGGGTGCCATTGGATATCCCACACAGCCGTGTCGTGTGCCTGGGGAATGGAAGCCAGCGCATTATCTTTACTGTGAAGCACAAAGATTCAGGCATTAGTCTACATCATTAACACCCACTGCACATTCAACGTGTATGAAATGAACATAACGCGTACCCGACTTCCCAGTACATAAGTGATCCGTCGTAGGAGCCGCTGACAAACAGACGTTCATACCACGGATGCCACGCGATGGACGTGACTTCACGTGCATGTCCCTTAAGCGTGACAAATTCCTTGAGCATCCGGATGTCGTAAATCTTAATGAGCTGGTCGCGACTGGCTGTAAGCAGCCAGTTACCGTTCGAGTTCCAAGCTACCTTGAACACCGTATTTTTGTGTCCATGCAAAGTGTTGAGGCTGTTTCCAGACTTGGGGTCCCAGATCTTGACCAAATTGTCCTTACTAGCACTAGCAAGTAGACATTTCTGCGGATGATAAGCCACACACTTAACATCCCATCCATGTCCCGTCAGTACCCGTTCTTCTCGACCACTTTCAAAGTCCCAGATCTTTACTGTAGCATCATCCGAACATGACACAAACTTGAAATCCGTCGGTGAAAAACTTAATGACCGTACAGCTTCTCGATGTCCTTGTAGTAGCTGAACATTTGTCATACTGGATTGCCAATACTTAATGACACCACCATGATCGGCCGTAACCAGCCAATTGTCATTATGGGACCACACCATTGCTCTCACGGCATCATCATGAGCCTGTAAAATGGTTTCAAAATTAAAAGCCAGACCATTCCACAGCGTAAATTCACCCACAGAATTGCCCGTAATTAGGCGACGGCCTTCAGGTGTCCACGTCAGACAATTGACAGGGCAACGCTGCTTATTCGTCGAGCAGCGACAAAATTTCGTGCATACACAGGAAGCCAAGTCATCATCCCCGGGATAAACCAAAGGGGGCATCATTTTCCTCTTGTAGAATGAATGAGGTGGTAAGGCGTGCGAACGCACACTTCGAGCCAATACAAAGCGACGTTGTGTCACATAGTTGACGAATGTCGAATTAGGATCAACACTTTTACGTACAATAGGCTTCCGCATACGTTTATGGGGTGGTACACCACCTGCGTAATGACTTGCACCGACATCATGACCACTTTTAAGCACTTGGGCTGGATGGAGCTCGCCATTTTCGGGCATTGGCTTGGAAATAGGGAAAAATCGATTGATATTTTAATTGAAAGTTAAATTGTTTGGGGAATTGTTTTGGTGCTTTTGTTGGCATTAAAATAGGTATAATAGAAGTATTTTCAAAAAGGGTATCACGTTGCAGTGTAATTGAAGGGTTGAGGCAGCAGACTGCTAGAACCTAGAAGCTTACACAAGAAAAGATGGCGCGGTGTCATGGTTTCTAACTCCTACGGAATGCTTGATCGTCGCCTCACATGTCATCTTCCTTCTTCCACCGGGACCATCTGCTGGTTGTTCGCGTTTTCGATGGCCTCAAGGTACTCGGACTCCAGATCCGGTTGGGATCCCTCAAACTTAAGGTGAGACAGCATAGACGAGTGCTCGCTGACACAGTACTCGGATAAGAGTTCCAACGTAGAAGGAGGCTTGCCATAGTGACGCTGTGGCTGTTCATCGTTTTGGGTCACCATACTCTCTGACAATCCGATGGTGAGATCGGAGAACGACTCAGGCTCGGCCAGGTATTCCACTTCGGTCTTGTGCACAATAGAGTACGAACGGACGAACGATGACTCGGACTGCGTTTCATGTCTTCCTTGCTCGCGCGGATACTTGTTTTGCAGTGAACTTTGCCAATCAATTTGAGAAGAAGCGTCGGAAGATTGGCTCTCACTATCGTCATCATCCACATGTTGTATGCCCTCCAAATGCAGTGACGACAGTAAATCACTTAGGCAAGGCTCTGAGCCGTACTCAACGCCTCCATTATCCGTGCCATGTGCATCACACCCCGTCCAGTCTTGGAGATCTGCAAACGAGCTTTGTGCGGCAGTATCAGCATCGTCCTTGCGCATCAAGTGCGGAAGGTCAGTGAGGTCCATATCACTGAAGGTGTCCAAGTCGGCCACTCCGTATATGGAATTTTGACGCCACACCACCTTGGACCCCTCGCGACTCTCAATACTGTCATACACAGCGCAAGCTGCACCTGAAAGACCCCCATTTGTGTCAGACTTAAGCTGCACATGCGTATTGCTGGGAAACTGCACAGAAGGCTGAAAACAATCCGCATCTTGTTTATATCCATTTCTGCTGCTGTCCATATCCTCGAAACTCTCAATCGCATTAACCGGCAACTTCGAAGCATTTTTCGGTTCGGGAGAATTAAGATGGAAGGCCTGGAAAGCGCTTGTAGTGAGATCAGATAGGTCTCTGTACTTGTACGTGTCCTCACTTGTCGTCTTCTTTGCCATAAAAGTCGAAGTGTACGTATTCTTTCGAAATATTCTGCAATGTGCGCCTCGGCTGCGTTTTGAAGAGGGGGCGCGTCGATGGCGTCGGCGAGCAGTAATCATGTCATCATGGCTGAATCCTGGTAAAGGCGAGCCATAAAAGGATGGTGGGCGATCATCACTAATTGTTTGTCGCAACAGTGGCAGAATATCTACGTCATGATTCGGTTGACAACTGTCAGAGGTAGTGCCTCTACATGGCACGAAATCGTCGCTATGGCTGCGCTCAATTTCACGTGCATACACTTCCATCATTTTGGTCAGTGCGGCCTGTCGCGTTTTTTCTGTGACTTGCAAGTTGGGACCGCGTTCTTCTTCGTATAATCGCATGGCTGACATTGCCAAACGAAAAGCTTCGTTGTCTTGATCCTCCAAGTCATCGCTTTGATGTGTTTGGCGAGATGTGAAGGCTCCAGCGAGGTTGGAATCGCTCAACGATGTGTAAGGATTTTCAAGTTCGGACCCCGGCAAATCACGTGAGGCAAGAACGTCCAAGCTAAGGAATCTTGTCGCCATCGGGCGACCGTTATCAAACAAATGCTCAGCACTATCACCGGTTTTCAGCCCATAAAGATGCTGCTGACCTCCACTTACTAGCGCTGATTGAGCATTGCGGGCATCGGAGTATTGTTGACTGCATCTTTGAAGTTCTACATTGTCGTGTTCTTCGTAGTTGCTTTTATTGCTGCAACGAGATGCAGTGTCGCCATGGTGGCGGGGGCTGCCACCATTGCCATATCGGTCCCTGCTACCGTCTTGGGATCCGGACCGAGATCGCGCCAAATCTGACCTTGCCACTCCACTCCTAGACGAGCAGCTAGATTCATTGGAGAGGAGGCTGGTTATTGCAACAGGTCCTGCATGACCAATAGCATGCTCGCTGTAATATTCCTGACCCAACTCTGAGCTAAGCCGAAGGGATTCTTCCGACTCATTTCGCGCGATTTCATGAGCTCGCGGTCTTGGAGGCTGTAACTCGTCGTACTCTGTTGGCTCTAAAGAATAATTTATGCAAGACTGAGACCCCGTATCTGTTACGTATTGGCGCAGCTTCTCAATCTCCTCACAGCGCATTTGCTCTTCATAAAGCTTTTCATGTAGCACCTGCTCACTGTTGCTGGGTGGCAAGCCCAATTCATCATCGTCATCCTGAACCCCCCTTTGTTCCGACGGAGGTGACTCGTTATTGGCACCCGGAGACTTTTTGACTGCCATCGTTTCACGTGGTAGACTAATGACACTACGAAGAGATTCTGGCGAGGTTCGAAATCCTCCTGGACGAGCTACCGGTTCGGATACTTCATCAATGGTCTCCTTTGGCGTCTCCTCAAACTCCTTATTCATCCGTTTAGCCTCCTCCATGTCAGCACTTCCATTCCCGTCTTCATCATACAAGTAATACTCGTTTTCTTCAGCGGAGTGATGTCTGTTCTCAAGCATAGTCATTGAACCTGGCGGGAAATCGTCGTATGCAGGGCGAATTTCTCTGCTTTCGAGCTTCATGTAGGCGTGGTTGTCCGAAAGAATATGGCCTGCACCATCCATCATCGGTGCACTTGTGCCATACACCACGGATTCTAAACACTTTAAACAAATCTGCACCTTTTTAGGTCCAAATCCGGCATAATCTAGCCAGAAAGCATTACCACACGGTGTACAGACTACCTTGCCACACTTGCGACATATTCGTCGACGATGGAAAAAACCAAAGCGTGTTTCACAGAGCTGACACCACGTTACTTTCTCCTTATCTGGTAGTTCCAAGTCTCCCAGCAATTTTCCCTGTGCTAATCGCTGCAACTGGAAGTGTCGATCGACTTCAGCAATACTCTTGATACGGCGTTTCGTGACCAAAATCGTGAGCCAATCAGGCGCATTGCCCTTAATATCCATATGCAGCGTATGCACTGCATCCACGCACCCTTTTTCCTCCGATTCAGTAAAAACATATCCTGAACGATAAAAACTGCCACGTACAAGCCCGTGACTTCGATGAAGTGGTGGACAAAATGGGAGTCGAATGGAGTGGATACTCTTCACCCATCCTCGTCGCTTAGTATTAGAGTCAACAAACTCATCGTGACACTCAATGTAGCAAAAATCACGGTTTCGAGTAACTTTACTCGGCGATTCAACGGCTGACCACTTAATCGCCACAAAATGCTTTGGATTTTCCGGTGTCGGTGTAGCAAGTGTCAGCAATATCTTCTGATCCAGCAAATCCTTGCCAACCGTCTGTGCGTATCCCGACAATTTCGCGGGCGTGTCGAGCTTGAAAAAATCTGAAATTTCGTCGATCGTTGCATGGATCTTGCACGCTCCTCGAAGGTACGTAAGTGCCTTTGTATCCTGAGTATTACTGGTCCCACAATTGTTAACACCTTGAAACACATCGACCCCATCATCGGATGATAATTGAATCCAGTTCATTGGTCCATCCTTTTGTCTCGAACAGTAGACGACCTCTTTACATGCGTGTTTTGCTAGCCCGAGAAGATAGTTTTTTTCCGTGGTACTAAGTTGTGGTACAGGAAAAAAATTGTCAGGTAATGGTAATCTGCCTGCAATGTAGCCATCGGACGAGCTCTTGTGGCCATGTCTTAAATTAGCACAATTTGTCGAATTGGCCAGCGAAGAATTACCAACATTCCGATTCGAACTGTGTCCAGTCGGAAATGTCGATTGCGTGGAGCCCCGAATCAAATCATAGCCAAAGGTGTTACGGTGGTTCGCCATTGGAGCCTGCAAATTCTTGACGCCTGATATTGAACTCTGGCTGCGGTAGAGTGAGTCCCTGAAGGTTAGGACTGCAAGCTATAAAGAGGGGAAACGGCACGTATTGATCAGCTACCACTGGTGCAAGCTAAGAGGTTGTACATAGCATAATACGCACCGGGTTGGACAGGGGCTGGTATCACAGATATGCGAAAAGCACTGAGAGAAGGAGAAAGCCAGGTGGACTGGACGTGAGAGTCGCAGCGAATTGAGTTTATAGCAAAGAAAATCCGTCAATATGATAAAATGGAGACTGCTTGCACAACACGTAGCAGCAGTTGAGCACAAGTTCGAATTGCTTTGGACCCAGTCGTCAAAGCTGATCGAACTGGACGTGTAACTGACGTTTTTTTTCGTTGTGGCCGACTCTCGGCATGACAGAGACGTCGCAAAGCCGGGCCTCCTCAAACTCATCTGTTTCTTACCAGTTTATTTATAATTATGTACAGGAAAAGGGAACATATTCCTGTATCCCTATTTGCTGAGCCTTCATGATAATAGTCTTATCCGACGTGCGTGCGCTAATGTTCATGAGAGACTGTACGGATGCAGCTTGGAATAGGAAAGTGTCGCTACTGTAGCACCCAAGCTATTGGTTTTTGGGGCTAAATATACGTTTTGAAGAAGTAAAGTACAGAACTTTTGTTTTAATTATGCAATTGTTTACTTTGACGTGATATTGTCTCAACTGATAACTTCTCCTAATTGCTAACTAACTTTGGCGATCCCATACAGTAGAACCGGCTTATTGTAATATTGTCTTAGCTCATAATCTGTCTTAACTAATACATACCTTTCCCCCAAGGATATCACTTTAGATACGTTTTTCTGTGCCACTGGAAATGGCTGGCTCATCTCTGTCCGACTTGAGCGTAGCCGATCGCTAACCCGAAATAGTAGCCAAGTTTTTGCTCCGCATGTTGTCGAGAGAGAGGCGCAGACTGTCTATTATAGCTACTTTATCACTAATAAGATGTCTGGTGGTTAACTGCTCGTTTCATCTACCATGACGCATCTTCTTACTTCTCGCTTTCTCATTCTGCTGGTTCAAGACTTCGGGCTTCACGGCGGGGCACTCCCACAAGGGCCCGTGGATCAGTCCGTTGACCAAGTCCGAGGCTAGCTTCTTGTGTGCACTTTAAACCGGATGGCTGGGCTGCTCTCGCTCTCGGAGCAATCTGATTCAGGGGACAGAGGACGCTTGACTAGGAGTCCGGTTACCACTACGGTAGTCCCAGCGAGCCATCATGACGTAATCCCTGGCCTTCACCTCGTAGTCGACTTACTTTGCTTTTCGGGTCGGATCTCGGGGTCCACAACGTGCTCAGATTTGCGCAGACGCACCACTGGACGAAGAGTATCTGGTCCGGTGCTACTGTACATAAACAACCGGTATTGGATCTCAACGGGGTCATCACGGTCTTTAGGGAGTTCTCTTCGTGGGACCGGGCTCAAGCTCAGCGAACGGGTCGGCGATTGGTAGGAAAACCGTGAAGAGTAGGAACTGGTCGATGTGCAGGGTGATTCGATCCGTCGTCGACGTGCCCCGCACCTATAGGATATTCTGCAGTAGGTTGTGACATTGCGTGAGAAAGAGCCGGCTCGCGGTCATGATAGACCAATAATAGACTTACAGTCCTTCGAAAAAAATATTGGATTTTGGATCGACGCGTTTTTGTCAGGTCTACATGATTTCACACTGGACACCGAATAGTTTACTTTTTTCCGTATAAACTCTAGTCGAGCAATATAGACGGAGATCTAAGTCATAACGTGGACTTCATACACGTGATCTACGATGCTGCCTGAGGCATTGGGCTGCTGATCCATTTGCCGTCAAATAGAACAGTGCCCCCGACTTTGTTCGACGTTGCTACACTAGCGCTGCACTTACAGCTGGGCGTCACCAAACCTTTTTCTCCTGTGTATTTGGGAGACCCGCAATTACTGCAAAATCCCGGGCCTTGTCGGGGTAAGCTCACCAAAGATGTCCCTGACGTTGCTTTTGCTTTGCCAACGCGTGCCTCGTCGATCGGAATCCACTCGCCCTGTGAGCTTTCCATCAATTCGACGTCTTCTCCAGAACTTTGGTCAAGCGTTTCGTTGCAATGAAGATGGAGCTGCTTTTCGGCAGCCAGATCAAGCTGCTGTTGCCTCTGTTGCTGAAGGTACCGCTCCTTGACGGCGAGAGAGGACTGTGCATCAATGGAAAGCTGGACACTGCTCTGTGCCCTGGCCACAGGTGGATCGTCCTCGCGTGGCTGCTGCCGATTGAAATGGAGATACTCCAGCTCACTCTGACGCTGCTGAATCTGCTGCAGTGCCAACTCAGCAGGCTGACATTTCTTTTGAAACTCAGGTCGGCAAATTGGAGATCCCAGAGACTGTTGTCGGCGACGAGCCTGCTCATCCTGATACTGGGCCATCTCCTCAAAATCAGATAGCTGACGACGACGTGCCTGCTCCTCCTGATGTTGCGCCTGCTCTTCAAACTCTTTCAACTGCCGCCGCTGAGTGAGGTTGTTGTTGTGTCTGTGGTGCTGCATCTCGTTCGTGAACTCTTGCTTCCAGTGATTAAACAAGTCAACCATCTCCTGCGTCTTTACTGATGCCATTGGTGCAGGCTGCTGCTGCTGCGTTTGGCAAATTTTAGATCTTCCTTCATCAACAACATTCATACCTCGCTTAGCCTTCCCGGGCAATGGAACAAGTGAGAGAGCTTCTTCAAGTCCAAGCTTTGCTTCCTCACCAGTCGCGCTAGCACGATGTTGTTCTTGCCGCCAACGGCTAAGGTCCGTGGTAGTGCAGATCTCACCCAAGTCATTGATGGTGTGCTCTTCGTAGTCCGACAAATCGCTGTCGCGGTAATCCAACGACAGTCGCGAACCGGTCTCAGCTGTAAGTCGAATGACATCTTTTCTCTCGGTATCACTAAGCCCCTGATTACTACTGGCCTCTGATGACATAAATGAAGGATACAAGTCAAGGCGGCGTTGACGATCTAATTTATCACTCTCGCTTTTTGAATCGTTTCGGTCTTGCTGGACTTGAAGCGTTGTTTCGGCCTCGGGTTCTTCCTTCTCTTCTTCCTGCTCACCCAAACCTAAAGAAGTAACACGGATGAGAGGCTGCTCCAGCTTTCGATTGCGCTGCTCTACTTCATGTTCACGTTGCTTACGCAATAGCTTTTTTTGCACGTGTTGCTGCTCGTGAGGTTGCAAGCTGGAGTCGCAATCGTATATCTGCATCTCATCCCAGAGTTGGACGCGTCGACTTAGCTCCGTGGCCCGCAGCTCCAAGTCACGCTTGATTTCCTCCTGCTGCGCGAAAAATGATGCAGCATCGTTTGGACGATCCAACATTGATAATGAACGCCGTCTATCATGCTTTGGCTGTAGGTTCATCAAATTTGGGTGGGTAATACCCTCCACTTCCGTTGTAGGCTCATCGTCAGCCACCCTGATTGGGCAAGTGCCCGCACGTGTCGTGTGCGCCGAAGTGTGCGACTGTTTTGCCTCCGCGGAGCATACCGTGCAAATGCGTACCTTGGTTCGTCCTACAACTGGTACATCGAGCCACCAGTCGTCACTGCATCGTCGACACACACCCTCGCCGCACTTGCGGCATACATACCGCGTGGATTTGGTCGACATGTTGGTGATTGCCGCCAGCGTAACCATGAGTCCACTGGATGCTACAAATTGACGAAAACATAAGTTGCAGCTACCACGCGTGCGCTTCCTCGTTGGAATATCCAAATCTCCCAGCAACGGGCTGCTACTCAGTCGCTGCTGCTGCAACAGCTTGTCCACTGACGCTAACGTCGCCACACGCTGTGCCAAAAACCCAGGCTGCAATAGTTCCAATGCCATTCGCCCCTTCAGGTCCAGCTCCACCGTATATGTCACACTAAGCACTCCAGGCTCATCTGTTTCCACTGCCGTCAGTCCCGACCTGTAGATACTCGCTCGCACAATACCGTGCTCCTTCTCTAGCGACGGACAGCACGATAACTTCAGCGAATGTAGCGATCTGACCCATCCGCGCCTTCCTCTCGCATCCGTAAACTCCTTCTGACACTCCAAGTAGCAGAAGTCTCTGTTCCGAAAAAACCTAGATGGCGAGGCCACTAGTGCCCACTTGACACCCACATATCTCCGTGGCTGTTGTCCAGAAGGTGACACTAATGTATACAACGTCGAATGTTGCATCAAGTCTGCATTGAACAAGAGCAAATGGTCGGCTGCTTCTCGACTCGAGTCCAGTTTAAACAACAGAGCAAACTCTTCAATACTCGCGTGGACATCATCGCTTACTGCTCGAACACATGTTGCATCCTTGGCTTCACTCACGTCCCTTGCAGCGCCACGTAGAATGTGAATATTGCCCGGCGCGCCTCTCGGTCGCTGTGCCGGACGCCACAAGACGCTGCCCCGCTCGTTCTGCATCAGCGTATCCTTGATTAGTGCATTGGACGTCCCATTGGCTACACGTACGAGACGTTTCTTTATGCGTGGATCCAGGTCCGTCCGAGGAAAGAGCTCGTCCACAGGAGGCAGCAGTCGCTCCGTATGAGACGCGTCCGATGCAACGGACGGCGGCGGCGCCGGTCGCGACACGTTGCGTGGGATAGGCATCGAGGCACGCGGCATGACGCTGTGACCGCGATGCGGACGTACGTCGGTCGCGGGCATGGGCCGTGAGCTGACGCTGCGAGTCTGCAGACCGTCGAAGCGCATGTCGTTCGTCAATGGTGAAGAAAAAGCCGGAGTGATGGCACGCCCCCACTCCACGCTGTTACGTTGTACTTAATATCCTGAAACTTAATAATACGGAGCAAGAGGGATTGTGCAGTTGAAAACAGGCTAATTTAACAGCTTACTGCTCGCCGGACGATAAAAGAACGGAGGGTAGGAGGAATGTTGGTAGTAGGGTGGTGCATGATTTGTCATAAGTACGACGAAATAGCGCGCGTCCTGTTTTACTTCGTCTGAGTATGGAGTGGTGGGACGAGAAGAAGGCACTGCTTGCGACGATCCAGAGGCAGGAGCAGGAGGCTGTGGCACTCGCCAGACGTTTCAAGTTACTGCAGCAAACGCTCAAGGAGCAGCAGAAGCTGCTGGATAGATACCAGCGTGCGCTCGGCGCGGTCGAAGCCAAGTCTCGCTCATCAGCAGCAAAACCGTTAACAATTGACAAGAAACGTAATCAATTTTTGATAAAACCCAAAACGTGTAAAAAACCCAGAATTGAAACAACTGAAATTGTCAACAAGTCATTTTCAATGGAGCAGACGTGGGTGAAGAAAAAGACATCAGATTTAACGACTATTGCTGAAGCTTCAATACCGCTTCAAGTAAAGAAAAAGATCAACGAGAAGGAAACGGCAATTATCAAGCCAATTGTTCATAGAAGCAACAGCGGTTTGGCTTCTACGTGGGCAGAAGAAAAGCAGAGAATGCTAAAAAAGTCCAAGTGGGAACAGATGCTGGGACTGGCAGCATTAGGAACATCGGACAAGGAAACTTTTCAGGTAGAACAGACGTCAGATCGGCCAAAGTCCTTCGCTTACATTGAAGTGGTGCGAAATAGAGAGGAGAGAAAAGCTCTCTTGGGTCATGACTGCATCGAGTGCAAAAAGTACTACGATGCACTTGGAGAAATCGGGACTATTGACGCGGCGGCGCAGAAACACAAGTGCTCACGTCATCGTGCGAGGTTCGAACCGTACCAGACACCTGACGATTTCTGGAGGTTGAGCTTTCCTGACTCGGAACCTCAATGATGGCATCAGATTCGCTTGCGACACGTTTAGCAGTCCAGAAAGATGATTGGACTGACAATTATTGACGCAGCTCAGATGCAGAGAATTTGGAAACCGTTGGCTGACGCACCGCTGGATTAGCAGAATTACGAGGACTAGCGAGACGAGGCTCACTAGATTTGATGAGGGACGATGAGATAATAGGTGCTAATGCTCGTCATTTGTTCGTACCATGGCAGCATTTCTCGCACTTTAGCAGACGCGTTTTGCAACAAAGAGAAGAATGGACGTGTACTTGTGGAGAGTGAGCACTCGTTTCGAACTAAGATTCGTAACCAGTATAGTTGGGTGGACACTGTCAGCTCAAAATGCATAAACGTTTAACTTTGTTATCTACGTGTGAACGAGTGCGAGCAGATATGAATGTAGGACGAGAGCAAGAGAAGAATCTGAGCCCATCGGAACCAGCAAAATGACAGCTGTCGCTAGACTCAATTCCAACTCCCATCTTCTACTTGTTGGCCGAGTTGGTCAAGCGTTTGGCCTCGAGTTTCGCGACCACTTCAGCCTCTAGACGTCGAATATCCTCCATAGAGAGACCGTACCACTCATCCATTAAGCATTGCGCCTGGCGCAACGTGTTGTGAAAAAGCTGTCGCTGCTGATCACGAATGACCTTCTCGGCCTACAATAAAACACAACGCCACCATCAGCAAAAACAAACAGTCAGTAAATCCAACAACACACGTGTATTTCAAAGTCCCGTCCATACCTTGCCCTGCACGCCCCAGTAGTCGAAATTGATGCGCACCACCTTGTAGCAGGTCATGATCGGGTCAACCGTTTTCATCCAACCCCGTGTCAATGGGCCACGCGAAGTTTTGATGGACTTGTACTGCAAAACAACAGTACCCAACACGTTAACAAAGTCTCCAATTCCCGCCCGACATCAGACATTTTCCACCAACCGTGGCCGGGTCACAGTCTTCCTTTAGCGTCTGCTTGGGTATTTTCTCGGCAATGTCCAATCTACACAGTAGCATTACAACAATCAGCTCTCCATCTAAAACATACTTTCAGGAATATCGTACATTTCGACTTTGCGTTGACTAAGTTCCTGTTTGGTTATACCCAGTGCATTCTCTGAATCACCCGTGTCTGCCTTGTGCATGGACTCGATTGAAATATAAAACTTGTTCTTTGCCAGGTAACCGTTAACAATGACAGTTACACAGTGGGGATACGAATTCCATGCTTCTTCAATGAGAACCATAGAATCCTCTGGACACCTACACAATTGAATCGATTAACAATTTAGAACCCCTGCTCAAATCAACCCCTTCAAACTATTTATCGTACATAGCTGACACAAAACCAGGGATTTTGGACTTGCAATAATAGTGTTTACGTGTATATTGGCCCTTATTATGAGGGATCGTCCACCCAGAAAGACTTGAGACGCCCAAATGACCGTCCGTATTGTCATAAGGTTCATTCACAAGAATCTCGACACCTTCACCATCACCCGTCAGTTTTTCACTGGCATTTACAACCATATATAATTGAGCTACTTGGAACTCGTCCACTGACATATGCAGCGGGACCCGAAATTCATAGATTAACACCATTGCGATGTCTGAAGGGGAACGAATTGGTTAAATCAAAATTTAACTACTCAAATTTTTTCAAAAGTAAAAGGACAAAGTTCGATTTTAATAATTTATGGAAATAATGATTTAAATTTTCTAGAAAATTTAAATCATTTTAAAAAACTTAATTTAATTTTTTTAAGAAATCAAAATAATATTTTTTCTTCTTTAAAAATAAAGCCAATATTAAATCAAATTTGTTTTAGTATACACTGATAGAATTGCGCGAATACCTATCGAATAGACTACAAACGGATAGGATTTGACTCCCTGGAAGTATAACACGGTACGTTCCATTTTGTACCTTCCCCCTTTTTCCGTCCATTGCTCCAAATACTAGTTTTAGTATGGGTAACAGCGACAGTAAGAGCAAGTTCCGTGAGAGTGTCTACAAGCTCAATAATGAAGTGATTAGTAGTAAGAACCTCGAGTTTTGGGATAAATTATGGCGGATTCCAACTGTAGCCGAAGAGATTTTTACCCTCATTCAACCAGACGATGTTCGGATGTTGCGTCATCAACAACCTTTGAATTTAGCAACAATGCTGAAACAGGCTGTATCACAGATTGTCCAGATTGTTGATACCCCGGTCCCCAAGTATTATCAACAAGCACTGAATTGTGTCCGTGTATTAACACGTTTAGTACCTTTTATTCTTGAAGAAGGGAGCGATACATTTGTTGAAACACTTTTTTGGAGTCAAGAAACTCAAGAAAAAGATGAAAAAGGAGAAGAAGAAGAAGAAGAAGAGAAGGAAAAGGAGAACAAGGTGACTGAACCCTTAGCAAAACAAATGATTCATGCGATCATGGGGTTACTTTTTCTCCCCGAGTTTACAGTCTCGATCCATGCATACAAAGGATATGGAGAAGAAAGACGGAGTGCTACACGTAGTGGACAGTATACAATGGATGGGGGATTGTTGGTTTTTCCATCTTTGCTATGGCATTTAGGAGTTGGCTATCCTGATGCTAATGTTGTGAATTCGTCCACTTATGACAAGAACCGAAAAGAAGTTTTGGCTCTACTTTTGACATGCTTTTCCAGTATTTTGTACCAAACCGCAGAGACTTGTAACCAATGGAAAGATTGGTTTCTGGAAGCTGCAACAGCACCGGAATGTCCATTTGCACCGACGTTGTTTTATTCGCTACTAAATATTGTGATTTCATATGATCCCGTGGGCTGGGGAGTACCTTATGTTGGATCCATTGTCACGGACGACCGAGAAGTGCTTGTGGATTTGTCACTCCAAGTTTTGTTGGTACTACTGGACTTTGGACAGACGACGGAGAAAAATGTTATGCCCACTTTAAAGCCGCAACCGGGGAGCGCTACCCCGGCAACTAACCGTCTCTCGTCCTCAGTGACGTCGGAAATGTCGAACCCAGTGTTTGACGGTGTGCCGAATGCTTATCGTGCTCTTTTGTCGTCGCTACAGAGACCAGAAGATTTTCAGCTTATTTTTTTGGGACTTTCACGTCTGTTAAACAACTATCATCAATCTTTGAGCACATTGCTGCCAAATTCGATCAAGCAGATCAAATGTCATCAGGAGCTGCTTGTTTTGCTATGGAAGATGCTTGATGAGAACACAGAGTTTCTGCACTATGTACTCAAGAAAGCGGATGTGAACCAGCTTGTGGTGCCGTTACTCTTCCTCATGTACGAAGGCAGACAGGAGCCAGCCAAGGTGGGCATGATCCACATTTGTACTTTCATCATGTTGTTGTTGAGTGGTGAACGAGATTTTGGTGTGAACCTCAATAAGCCCTTTAGCAATCATTTGCCGCTGGACCTGCCACCGTTTTCTGGCAATCACGCGGATCTCCTAATTGTTTGCTTGCACAAGATCATTGTGAGCGGCTACGAGAAACTCAACTCGGTGTACAACTGCTTCCTCACCATCATTTGTAACATCTCACCGTACTGCAAGAAGCTGAATATGGTGTCGGCTGTGCGTTTGCTGCGTCTGTTTAAGCTCTTTGCACAGCCGAGATACCTCTTTGACAACGAGGCCAACCACCACTTGGTCTTCTTCTTGCTCGAGACCTTCGACAACATTATCCAGTATCAGTACGAAGGCAACCAGCAAGTTGTGTACGCCATGATTCAGAACAAGAATGTCTTTACTCAGCTCAGTGACCTACGGCTTCCGCCCATTCGGGCCTCGTCTGAAGGGAAGAAGCCGACTGAGAAGGAGGGCGAGCATGTCGAGGAAGGAAAGGAACAAGAGAAGCCTACGGATGGTGAGTTTGTTCCTACGGTCGAGTGGCTTGCTGGCTGGAAAAAGAAACTGCCTCTGACTACGAGCCTTCGACTGCTCCAGCACCTTATCCCACAGCTGGAGGAAGCGTGCCGGAAGGCTGGCGGCGGCCTAGATGAAGATGCGATGCTATACTTTCTGCGCACCACCACAATGGTTGGTCTCCTGCCTGTGCCGCATCCCATCGTGATCAGAAAGTATCAGATCAACCAATTTACACATTTGTGGTTCACCACATTCACCTGGGGCGTTATCTTCCTTCGCAACCAAGTGCTGCCGCTCTTTGACGGCGGTGCAATCACTCTGTTCACCATCAGCGTCCTTTAAGAAAACGAAATCGAGAGTAATCGAAGTCTACAGCCGAAGCGGTTAGGTCCGAGAAGCTATTGCGTTAATGAAACAGCAAGTTTGATTTTCCAATGTTTGCACTATGCTTGTGGTATGTTGATACAACTTTGCTCTAGCAGTCTATTGTCTGCAGGATCGTGCCTGCGTCATTAGTTTGAGAAAATGCTAGGTACTTGAGTACATCTCCTTGTCATGGCGATGACAGGAAGTGAAGGAGGAATTTTTCCATTTTCTCGGCTCGCTGGGCCACATTCGCTTGCGCGACCTCGAGATCGTATGCTTTCCGTCGAAGTCGTTCTTCGGGAACTAGTTGGTTCGAACCTACACTCGATACTGTCGAAGCTGTCGATGAAGTTGAGGCTGGCTGCTGGTGCTCGTCAAAGGCCAGAACATGACCTGCGTTTGAGGAGATCAGATCCTTGTTCAAGCTATATCTGCACGCTGACACGAGACATCGACCAAAAACAAACGCCAGCTTTTCCGGCGTTAGCTTGTTTGTAGCGCTGTGCTTGAGTACTTCTCGCAAGAAAGACACCAAATACACCACGACGTTGTAGCGCACTGGCGGCAAAGCGTCCAGCAACACTCGACAACCCTGTCCCATATTGCCATTGGTGCTCGCTACTGCAGCTGCTAAAGCTTCGTCTGACACCACACTTTGCGGCAACGCTTGAAGCCAACGCACAAGTAATTCTGCCGTGGAATATCCACTGTGGGTGGGAAACGGGGTTCCTGTGTCCAAAGCTTCTCGTAGTTGCACAATCTCTACCTTATTGCCCGCCTCAACAAACAGGTTCTTGTCTTGCATGAAGTTCCCATATATGTCGTTCACCATTCGCCAAAGCTCCTTAGGCACCTTCTGCGAACCGCTTGCTGTCGTTGAAATCGGTGGCGCATCAGACGCCTGAGGAGCGATCAGTGTGTTGGCGTCAACTCCTGCTGCTCCACCAACCCAGACGCTAAACACTGACGATGCAGGAGAGCGCAAAGCTGTGAACTTGGCTTGCCGGATTGGCTCCAAATTTGCCACCAACTGCTCAAGCGAACTTCCGAAACATGAATTTGCGTATTGTCCAGACACCACCAAAAAATAGTCACGTCCGTTTTCAACACGCAAGATCATAGTGTCATCCAGAGTTTC
This sequence comes from Peronospora destructor, assembly GCA_011800735.1. NCBI lineage: Eukaryota > Oomycota > Peronosporomycetes > Peronosporales > Peronosporaceae > Peronospora > Peronospora destructor. The sequence continues at coordinate 431,643 of WBRY01000007.1, read as the reverse complement.
CTCGCCGCTACTAAGGCAATGAGCAACACTTTCATCCACAAGAGCGGTTATGCGAATCTCCATCTTTTCTCTTGGCGGAATCATACCAAACATTGGTGTAACACTCAACCAAGCCTTGCATACAGCCACATCCTCCAGCTTTGGAATGAAACGAAAATGCGTCACAACTAGCCCAGTGTTCTCAATGATCAATTTCTTGCTTTGTTCGACACCAAATTTTAGCTGAGAAAACGAAAACGCACCGTTACTTGCGGTACTGCCATCCCCTTGAAGCAGTCGAACCTTAGGCATGTTGTCGTTTTCCCATTTATCTAGCTGCATCATGATTTCACGGATCACCTCATTTTTCTTCGACTCCACTTGGTATTTCACCTGTACGTCAAAGAATGCGTGGACGGGCTTGTGATCGGACATTTCCAATGCAGGAACCGAATTGTAACTGCAAAGCTTCACGTCCGATGGGTTCTTCGCTTTCCACAAAACGCGGTCACACCATGCCGGAGCACGAAGCTTTTTCTCGGGCCGTTTTTCATATACAGACGTCCCAGCCTGAAACTTGTAGGTCGGAGGAAATGAGAGCGCGCCTTCTTCAAAGCCCTTCAAGATCATTCCTCGCTGCCGCTCGATCGTAAGTTGGTCGTGCTGCACCAGTTCGTGTAGAAGACTTTCACTTTCTGCCAGACGAAAGACCTCCTCTGTCGTTAAAGTATCCTGGATGCGATAGTTCAGGTCACCAATCCAGAAGACGAAATCATGGTTGAGTATCGACGGCGCGCCAGTCCAAAACCTGCAACGTAAAAGATATCTCAATACACGTGTACATTTCACATTTCACATATCACATTCACAAACGCACCTCATGTCTTGCACGGAAGCAGTCGTTTCATCGTCTGTATTCTCTCCAAAGTGCACTTTGCTGAGAATATTCAGGTAGTCGGCATTCCTCCCAATCACATTATCTCGGTGTGCAGCCAAGTGTGCACACACAAAGCACAGCGTGCTACTATAGAACTTGAGTCGGACTGCTGCTCCTCCTTTATTACCCATGACTCCCATTATCCCAACACCGGCGGTAGCTCCTTTAATCTCCTTCACATGGTCCCAATGGTCAATTTTCACAAACACCAGCAGCAGAATTCCCACAAGATGTTTCTCCAGTACAACTCGGTATTGTACTAGAATTTCCGAAACTTCAGTCTCCGCTCCAAGATGTTGATTTAATGCTCGAAGTACTGCTTCTTCCCATGCCAAACTACGTTGTACCGTTAATGTGCTATTAACTACCACATTAACTGCATTAAGGTCGACAATTTCTTGAAAACCCAAAGCGACAATATCTGGTGATTCGCAGCTTTTAAGATGCTGAGGTTGCAACCAATGAATAAGCTTCGAGGCTTCCGTAAGTGTCAAAGGTTTTTTTCCATTGACATTCCACGTGCCGGTAACAATACGAAGAGGACGAAATTCCGTGTATTCGACTTGTCGCAATTGTAATTGTTGTTGAATCCAATCTTCCCGAATAATGGACATGACAATAGGATTATAATATTTTGTATCAACTCCAGCTTGAGCTTGTGCGACGGAAGAAGAAGAAGACGACGACGACGAAGAAGAACATGATGCATTGAAACACTCGACGTCATAATTACGAAGAGATGAAGCCATTGATCCAAAAGACAATTAAAAAAAGGGGTTCATGTATCGGAATGGAAGGTCCGGCGGCGTCTCTTTGGCAAAGTCGTAACGGTTATCAAAACGGAATGACAAAACGTGACTGTCTCCGTCAAAACCGGTATGGGTTTTGCTACCGGTTTTTGGGTCCATGTGACTCGATTCTTTGGAAGAATCAAATTTAGGACGAAAAACCGAAACAAGCACCTCGACAGTTTTGAGTTTCAGAGTGTGGCAAATGGAGGGACGTCCAGGGAAATGGGTGAATGTGGATTACACGCATCATATCTTGGAAGAGTCAATTGCTTTACCTTGTTCGTTAACGAACGAATCACAGGATCTCTTACCGTCATGTGACAGTTCAGATTCACGCTCCAGAATGTCTTCGAGAGGTTTACGACCTCTCGAACCGAATATCCAAGTGACGGTAAGTGAACCGGTAAAACAAGGGGAAGGCATGAATGCTTACATTTCGTACAAAATCCGTACATGCACGACTCGCCCTCACTTTTCCAAGAGCTCGTTTTCCGTTGTGAGACGGTACAGTGATTTTATCTGGCTTCATGGACATTTAAATGCGAAATATCCGGGGATTGTGGTCCCCCCTTTACCGGAAAAACTGTTGGTTGGGAGATTTTCACCGGAATTCATTGAGAACCGACGTCGAGCTCTGCAATTATTTCTACAACGTTGTTGTTGTCATCCAGAATTGCAACATAGTGAACATCTCACGACCTTTTTAGAAGCCAGTGACGATCAACTTCAAGTTTTTCGAAAAGATCCACGTCATGCAGCACCTAATGCACAACGGGGTGTACTTTTTCAATGGTTGGACGATACCGTAAACACTATTTCATCGACTTTAATTACACCTACTACAAACTTGATCAAGACACCAGCAGATATGGAAGTGGATGAAATGATGGCATACATTGAAGGATTAGAACCTATTATGACAGGATTGCACAAACATGCTCATGGATTGACGAAACGAGCAAGAGAAATTGCTGATGGACTTTTTGAGTTTGGGGTCTCATTTACATTATTGGGCAAATCGGAAGAAAACCCGTCGTTGCAGGAAGGATTGAGTCATATTGGTCATTGCTCTGACCAGCTCTCAATTTTAGCAGCTGAACATGCTGAGCGGGAGGCGCTGCACTTTGAGGAACCAATTTTTGACTATGTTCGGCTGGTTGGGGCAGTGAAGGCTGCATTACAGAAACGGAACGAAGTGAGATGTGCTTATGGCGCCGCAGTTGCTGATGTTGAAACGAAGGAAGCTGCGTTGGAAAAATTACTGAAGCAGACTCGAGGACGTTCTACAGAAGAGAAGGTTGGGTTGGCAGAGAGTGAAGTACGCACAGCACAACAGAAAATGGAAGATGCAAAACTTGAAGACGATATTGTCACGGAGCGTGTGCTGCGTGAGGTCGAACGTTTCAAGCGTGAAAAGCTGGCAGATTTCAAGCACATTATTTTGGATTACATTCAAATGCAGATTGAGCACAGCAAAACAGTGGAGAGTGAGTGGCAAAAGGTCATCCCGAAGCTTACGATGATCCATGTCGAGAATGGTGGATCGCCGTCAACCTCGACGAGCCCAGTTTCCGAAGCCATGACGAACCGCGCTTGCCAGGAACAGGAGGAGGCAGCCACTACGTCTCTTGGTCCGATGATACAGGAAGACTACATCCCGTCGAATAAAGATTTGGCAGATAGCCTTTCGGATCTGACACTAATGGCAAATGATGACGTCGGGGAGGATCATTTCCAGCGCTCACCGTACGGTTTTCAATCTATGGAGGACTCGAATCCAGACGTGTCACTTTAATGGACTCCCTCACACGTAGGGGTCTTTGTGTTGGTGATTGATTATATTTTAATGTAAGCAAGACATAAACCTGAATGCTGTTGTGTCTCCAATGTCTACGTAGTCGTACGCTGAGTGCGCCTAATGTTGCGTTGAGTAAGTGCTGCGGCGATCTGGTCATGGGAGGGCAATACCCAGCGAGCATAACAGTCCTGGTAGCTTAAGTTTCCGGCGGCTTCCTTGCGATTTTGCATCAATTCCGTTCCATGATATAACGCCATGCCAGCAATCACGCTTAGAACGGTGGATAGCACTAGCAATGCAATCTGCTTACCTGAAAGACCAATTAACTCCATGAGCGGCAGAGGCTCGAAAATGAGCTTAGACACAGCGCATGCAGGTTCACCACTGGTCGAATTGGAACCAACCGTCAGGTTAACGGGATAGTCTGCGTAGAGGTAGAGATTGCACGGTCCGTATTCACTGACGTTACTACCGCGAGCTATGCGCATGTAGCCGTCCTCGCCCCACATCGTACCCCACGTATTTCGGATTCTCCAAAACTGTTCACCAGTGTCACTCTGTCCAAAGCCCACAACCACTACAGCGTGGTTAACTTCATCTCCATCGCTAAGACAGTCTCGAGCGTCATAAATCCCACCCGCATAATGACGAAAACCGTCTCCTGTGGCGTCCATATTGGCCGTGACAGGTCCGAGTGTCACCGCTCGAAGTAATGCCTGCTCATTTGCAGCAACGACCTTGTAATCCGACACATTCTTCTCCCAAGCCACAGCTACGTCAGTCGCATTCAACGGATGACATTGTGTTTCGGTCTCATTCGTTGCCATCACGTACGGATACGTATTCTCACACGAAATTCCGTGAGGTTTAACAGAGTTCAGGTATGCGTACGTGAGAAACGGCATTCCGCCTGTGCATCCTCTCGACGAGCTGGTCATGTTGTCGACAAATTTGCTTTGAATGTGATCCAGTCGCGCCGAGCAGCTTAATACTTGCTCCACACTCAGTACCGATGCCTGTACGTGATTTTCAATAGCAAATCTTGATTCCAGCACGGATACACCCGCGAATGCCCAGCAGCTTCCACAAGTCCCTTGATTCTTGATTGGTGTCATATATCTCCCTCCATCCTTAATTGTCCAGTCCAATTCAGTTGGAACTTCACGACTATTGTGCTCATCATTACTTTCACTTGATCCAGTCTCCAGATCAAAGCTACTAGTCACTTGTGTACCTCTCTTCCCACTGATTATATGGTTCTTCTTCTGCTTCCTTCGGAACGATTTGTTGTCCGGTCGCGAACCCAGAAAAGCTCGATACTGCTCGTCTGTTAAGTCACTCAGCTCATTGTAGCCCAAAAAGTAGCTTTTCCTGCCTGCTTCATACTCGGCATTGACCTTATCCACCACTTTTGCTGTTTTAGCCAAAGCCTCTGCACGCGTCTCATCTGAGGCTCTTGTAGGTCCCATTAGTGACCATCGCTTCGTACGTGTCTGTGTATGATACAGATGCAGTTCAAATTCATCGATCCACTGCTTGGAAGTCGCTGTAGCGTCATATAGAGCACAAAATACCAGGAAAATGCTCAAAATGGGCATGCTTTTTAGATAACCTTGTATGAGTGTTACGTCGTTAAAAGCGGGAAATAATGCTACGGAAGAAGCGAGAAGAGATAAAGCAATCGAGGCACAGTACAATAGGAGGACTAAGAGCGATAGAAAGACCTAATAGTAGTGTCAATTCGTCAGGAAGAGATAGCGTGGCTTGTGCAGGCATTATCGAATGTGATGGAATAATAGTCACTTTTAACGGCCGTGCACCAGACCTTAAGTATACTATAACAAATGATATGCTGACATCTTAAAGTACACACTTCTTCTTGATTGATCTACGAGACGAAGTGATGAGAACGTCAGCGGGCTGCTCAATTCAATCATGAATGTGATAGCTAGCTGCTTCAAATATCCATGTCCTTTCAGCACTTTCCTCGTATCGAGTCTCAAGTCGGCAAGCACGTAGGTCGAGTCGTACATGTAAATGCCATGGGTAAGTTTCCACTCTTCAAGTGTGGCTGGCTGAAGTATCATAACCTTACAGCTTATGATCGAGGCTCCATCACTTGCCTACAAGTGATTTTCGAAATTCAGCAATGCCATCCTTAAGCTCTTCATCTTCTTCCTCATCGTCGTCGTCGTCATCGTCTTCATCGTCTGAAGACAAAAAAGGAAGGCTTGTCGAAGGAAAGGTCGGTGCAGGTTCGACAATACTACCACGTGTGTCTGGTTGCAGACAATGGAGACGTGATGCGAGAGCGCTATTGATTTTTTTGACGGCATCGATTTGATCTCTAGCCTCACTGAGAGAATCTTTCAGCTGATGCACAGTGCGCTGCAGCTTCACATTCTGAGCGGCAAGACGCTTCGCACCCTTGTCTTTGTCGCCGGCGCTATTGAGTAGACATTTAAGCTCTACCAATTCATCTCCTTTTCTCTTTGCGTCAGCCTTGACAGAGGCAAGCTCAACCTGAAGACTACTCCGCTCCGCAAGTTGTGTCTTGAGATCATCTAATGATCGATTGTTATTGGCTCGAACAAGGCTGCGGAGCTCTCTTGATAACGCCATCGATTTTGTGCGGAACATGTTACGTTCTGCCACCAAATTGACGTGCTCGTTCTGAAACTGTGCGATTTGCACCTGTTGATCCTCCATTTGTTGTTGCAGATCGCTTGCGCTCACTGTTGCAACAGTGCCAGACCAGGCGTCACGTTTCCAGCCTGATCCTGAGGTTACAAATGTCAACCCTTCTCCATCTAAAAACTGGTCCTCTGTTTGGACACCTCGATCTCGTATCTCTAATGCTTGCTTAGCTGCTAGCCTAGCAATCTGCTGCAGTTCTTCTTTGCATGATGCATGTCGCCGTTCACTATCCTCTAGTTTAGTGCGCACATTTTGTATCTCGCGTGCTTGCAAATCACATTGCCCTGCTAGCTTTTCAAGCTGTCGAATCTTCATCTGTTGCAATTCGATGCGGTTGTCCTTTACCTCCAAGGACGCAGTTATCTGTAAGCTCTCCTGCATAGCTGCTTTTAGGCGTACTGACACCACAACAAGTTTCTCTCGAAGCATAGTAATTTCCTTGTTTTGGGCAGCAAGTCGGCCTTCGACAAATGAATTGTCGACAACAATGTCATTACTGCCCACTTTAAACCCATTTTTGCTTGATGCCACGGCTGCACGAGGTGGCGTTGCTGCAGATCTAGTTAAGTCCGACCCTCGCTCTCTTGTTAGTTGCTGACCAGAATCATCTGGTTCCAAACCAATTAAATCGCTGAGCCGCGCACTTGACATGCAGCTTAACGACCCCTCGCTTTGTAAACGCACAACACAAGTAGGTGAAGAAGCCGTCCCTGATGATGGAGTAGTCACCGTTGTCGGTGATTCCGCGCTGCTTGCTGTCTCTCCAGTTGCAACAGAACTACTAGCGGGAGATACTGCACCAGAGTTTGAGCCAACGGATTGAGATACAATCAGCGGTGGTGGTCGTGCTACAACGACATTTACAGGGTCCATAAACAGATTCCTCTCATCAGCTTGGGCTACTTCTTCTTGCTCAGGTGTGATCACACGAGCTCGAAACTTGCGAATCAATAGCGTTAATATGTCACGATTCTGCCTGTTTTGAGCCACTAAGAAGAAACAGGACATAGTTTCGAGCTGCGACTGTCGCTTTTTCAAATCGCATTTATCTCCTTCACGGTTGCCCAAAAAACCACCAAACTCTTGCACCTTGAGCGTGAATCGAAGCTGGTTACTCGGATCAAGTAGAACTTGAAGAAATGGGCCGTAAGCAGCCTCCACCACGACACCTCCATCCCCCTCCGATATTTTGATAAGAGTTACAGATTTCGCCGACATTTTGATCTGAAAGCTATCGTGCTCGTTACTTGCTAAAGTTGCTGAAAACGAGCCCGCGCCAGCCTCTAGAAACACATCCACCGTATTTCCCACGTCCGGATCCAGCACTAACGGTCGAGGTATTTCTACTACACGTTGTAGCTGTGGAAAGCGGAGTGATTCGCATCGCAGTGACAAAACTGCGCCCACATCGTCTATCGAGGGAAAGTATGGACATCGTTTCACGCCCTTAATCTGTCTAATATCTATCTCAGGCGGTGTCTTACGAAACCACGTGAGGGCAAACTCGTTCGCATCCTCATCTAGTACACCAATAAATCGGCCTCCAGTTGTCACGGCCACGAGGGGCGTCGAATGTATCACATCAGAATTTGTATTCGCTACACTTTTACGATGGCGTCCCCCGGCCGTTCTGTTGTGTGGTTTCAACGCAAGGTCGTTGATCAAACTTTTCACCATTTTTTTGTCTTTGTCGGACCGTGATGCTTTGTTGCCTATCATGCGAAACAAACTCATTTTCACACCGTCAGTACCCACCTTCCCCAACGAGATTCCAAACTTTCCTCCATTCAACTCTGTTGATGTCGAATGCAACGATGGCGATATGGGAACGCCATTACCAAGATCCGTCCCGCTCGTTTTTTGATCGAACGACCCTGACCTCGTCATCTGGCTCAGTTTAGCACTCCACCCTGCACTATTAGAAGGCGAAATTAGTGGTAACACGGGTGCCAACGGTCCGCTGGAAAACTTTTCGTCCATCGTCGTCTTTTGCTTTTCATTCTCCTCCCTCTTGATCTGATGGCAACAAAATGTCAAGTTCAATGGGAACGTGGCCTCCTGCGCGAGCGTAATGATTTCTTTAAACACCATCTTGGTCACATCGACATCGTTAATTGCCGCCAATTTATCACCAGGAAACACTCGACCCGAAGCTTCAGCGTCTGCCATCGATCCATCAAGTTTTCTCCTAAACCCCTTGACAAAAGCTCCTGTACCGTCATCTCGAGAGTATAAATCCACATACAGTGGTCCTGATGTAGGGTAGACCACGTGAGCCTTTTGCAGTGTTCCTCTAGGTGATTTTGTACCTGCCAAGTTGGCCATTCCGGCCAATAACCTTTCCCCCATATCCGTAAACTTTTGAGGTTTAGAACTAATGGGTGCTCTCACTGAAATGGACGGTGGAAGCGGCTCTAAGCCTCCCTTTTCATTGTGTACCATCAGAAAAGACTCCGAGTGGGCAGGACTTGCCCGAGAGGTTGCTAGGATAGTATTGTTCACTGAAATAGAAAAACTTGAAGGCACATTGTGTCTTCCTAAGTTCCCGTCCGACTGAGTACGTCTTTGGACATTCCAAAAGCCGTGCAGGACCTCATTTGGATTGACTGTGTCTTGGCTATTGATTGAGAGTGAAGTGGGAGCTGCAGAAGCTGAAAGAGCCTTTGAACGGTCATTTAAAACTGAAGAAGCTGATTTTCGAGACGACGGGGTAGATGAATTGAACGATAACTCGACTTCTAGTGGGTTCATAGACTCAGGAATCATCTCATTACCTTCCGTTGTGTCTTTTGTATCTGAATACGAAGGCTCGTCATCCAAAGACCCGTCATGTACCATGAGAAGGAAGGAACTAGATGCTACACGGGGTGTCTGCTCTGGAATCCTAGAAAATCCGCTTTATTTCGTCATTATTCTCTGCTACTTTAAATATTAATTTTCAAAGGTGTTTGAGTTATCCTAGCCTAAATTAAACTTTCACAGATCTGCGGTATCGTACTTGCCTCGCTTAATGACGATTGACTCGAAGCCTCGGTGGTGTAATCGTCACCATCGAAGTAGGCAATGCACTGAACGTCTCGAAGGTATTTCAGGACGGCGTCATCATGGACGTCACGCTGCCATGATGGTAGTAGACTTGACGCAGTCAAAGGTATCCATGATATGATGTTGTAAAGCTTAAAAATATCATTGTAAACAAGTGGCTGGCACATTACTCGCCTCAAGACATTAACAGAGTCCCAGACGACAGGGTTGACAATGGACGTTGCTTAGAAACGCAGATAAGATTCGGCTATCAAGACATTGCGGATCGGGAATGGATGGCAGGACAGCAAGCACGCGACAAAGCGGCTATCAAAGCGACAAAGTTACTGTAACAACGCCTCTGACGGTGCAAGGCAACGGATGCTAACCAACTCGGATGGACTCGATTGACGCATCTATAAACTTCTGTTGCAAACTTTAACGGTACTGACTTCAGCTTCAATTTTGTGAGTATTCAGACGCGGTGTTTGCAAGGAAGACGTGAAGAATTTCATGTATATGCCAGCGCCAGTACCATTTGAGCCATTTCGAAGTGAAGATTTGGTGATAGCTTCTGTCGTATTTCAACAAGATTTATTCACAAGCACTGGGAAGCGATGCTAGCACTATTGTTGGAAACAGCCTTGTAATCCAACACCATGTAGTAACCTTCCTGACCGCAGCTTTTGTTCGCCATATCACCAGGCAAAAGTCTTCTTTGCAATGTTATGCTTCAGCTTGTGAGCAGAAACAATTAGGCTTTACACATGTCAACGATAGCAGCTTGGAACCTACGTGTAAAGCAATGATCAAGCCTGCAAATATAGTTTGGGGAGAGCTTAAATCCTTAAACGCAAATTGATCCATATTCTTGGAGGAACTTGAACCATATTGCTGAAAGGGGCAGTTGAGGGGTAATGGTTGGCAGGAAATCATCAGGAAGAAGTGCTGTTTGTCGCAAACCAACACTGCAACGCTCCATACCTTTGATAGCAAAACGACTTCAGCAAACATGGTAATTTCGAGTACTGAAAACAGTATCTTCGAAAAAGAACTTGACGTCGGAAACAGCGTCTTGTCAAAGCAATGAATGATTTTACCAGAAAGGTAGCTTCAAGTTCCATTGTAGCCATTATCGTCACACTATCGTCTGCGCCATCACGTCGCAGAGTATCCATCCTATAAAGTGATACATAATCGATATTATTTTCCAGTCAATCGACGACCAATGCTGCGCCAAATTTGCCGTGGTCGTGGACTCGCTTCGCGTGCTCATATTTCTGCTTCAGCAAATGGGTTCTCATCTCTTTATTGCCGGTATATTAGCTGTACGTCTTGGATACCATCAGTTGCAGGTTCGACGTTCGACAGTGCTGTATCCGCCGAGAACGAGTCGATTAAAGCGACTCCAATGGTGGCGCAGTATTTAGCTCGCAAGAAAGAGTATCCAGGTGGAAACAATTACAATTTGTAGCGCTACTAGTAATCTTTGTAGCAATAGTGATGTGCTTTACTTGTGGTGTATGTGCGTTGCAGACTGCATGCTGCTGTTCCAAGTAGGAGACTTTTACGAGTTTTTCGGGGACGATGCAAGACGAGCAGCTCATGTAATTAGTAATGAAGAGAAAAATGGGGAGGAAATGAAGGAGCTATGATTGTTAATATTTGTATACTGTGAGTAGCTGCTGAACTTGGCACTAACGAGAAAGACCAAGAAGGCGCAGCACGCGCTGAGTGAAATGTGCGGATTTCCGATTGGATCCGTTGATACGTTCGTGGAGAAGCTGGTAAAGTGCTTTGAGTTTAGTCACAATATCAAGCTTGTATTGAGAGTTTGTTGGTGCTGATGCGAGTAGGTGATGCATCATGGCGTCAAAGTGGCAATTTGCAATCAAGTCGAGGTGAGTTGGAGATTCGTGTTGACCGTTTGCGAGTATTTCGATCCTAATTAGTTAGTGCCTGTACGGCGTGCTTGTGTGCAATTCCAGAGTGCATCAAGTGCGAGAAAGAAAGGGTACAGCTGTCTTGTAGACCGTCAAGTTGTACGGATCGTCACGCCTGGATCACTGGTGGAGGATACGATGCTCACACCAAAGGAGAACAACTATCTGGCCTCTCTCTTTTTTGATAGAGGCACGTGGGGTCTCGCATGGGCTGACCTATCTACGGGTGAGTTCATGTCATCCACGTCTACGAGCGACAAGCTTTCCAGCGCGATTTTGCGGTGCTCACCAAAAGAAATTTTGCTACCAAGTTCAATGATTGAAAATAGAGACAAGGAGACTAACTCGCTGCAGATAAACATGCCTCAGGAGGCCGTTACCATACTGGAGACAGTGCTTCCTGATACTTGCATGAAAACGTTTCGACCTGCTGCAAGCTTCATTCCGCAAAAAGTGAGTAGCAGGTGTCAAAGCCGTAGCGTTGCCATCAAGACACTCGCCTTATCCGAACAGGCAGCGGTCTCAGCAATATTGGATTACGTGGACTTTACTCACCGTGGATCACGTGCATTAATTCGAGTACCTCTTCATGTTGAATCTTCTGACCACATGATTATCGACATGAGCGCGTGGAGAGGACTTGAGCTTGCAAAGTCGCTTAGTGGCTCAAAAGCATCGAGTCTACTTCAGGCTATTGACTCTACTATAACGTCTGGTGGCTCACGGCTTCTTGCGGTAGGTATCAACGCTACTCACTACCGTTACAACACCGACACTGACGACTTGTCAATGTATTGTAGGCTCATTTGGCTTCGCCGCTAATGAACCTCGAGATTCTCGAAAGTCGATTGAATGCGGTTTCTTATTTCTATGAACAGGAACGTTTACTTCAACGCATGCGAAAACAACTAGCACAAGTCTTTGACATGGAACGAAACCTCCAGCGACTATCAATTAGTGTCGGCACTCCAAAAGATCTGAAGAATGTGGCGTCTACCATCGATGAAGCCATCAAGTTGGTTGGTCTCGTAAAGGCTAACGAGTGCCTCAGGCACAGCCGTCTTCCAGATCTGCCTGGAAAAGAGTCTTCGGGTTTACCAGTATTACTAGATGAATGTTGCAATGACCTTACTGCAAGTGAACAGCAGCAGGGCGAGAACATTAAAAAAGCATCAGAAGAAATTCATAGAGCACTTAAAGACGACTACGCATCGCTCAACACCAAAACTGGATTTGTTCGCGTTGGATACTCCCGAGAGCTGGACAAGTGGCAAGCTATTCTGCGGCATGATCCTAGATCCTCTGAAAAGCAGGGGCTACAGGCCAAATACCGCGAATTAGTAGGATCCACGCGACTTCGTGTTGTTTTCCAGACAGAAAAAGGTTATTTTCTCGATATATCGCATGATGAAAATTCCAAACTGCTGAAAACGGATCGTGGACGACGAGAGCTAGAGAAGCTAACGTTATTCCAATCTTTGAAGAACTCAGTGCGGTATCGCAGTGAAGAATTGCGACAGCTAAATCGCGAACTTGCAGAAGCCGCGGTGGAGGTAGAGCGCGTGCAGAACAACATCTTTGCGTCATTGCGTGACCAAGTTCTGACCGTGCGAAATGAATTGCAATCCATGGCTCACGCCATTTCCCAAATAGATGTTGTCTGTTCTCATGCTCAAGTGGCTCTCGACCGCAACTTTGCCCGACCACTACTGGATGGTAGTTGCGAATTACATGTTGAAGATGGTCGACATGCTGTTGTCGAAGCTGCGCACCTGCGAGGTCTCAACTCTCGTGGTGTGCGGTCTTTCGTGCCCAATAGTCTGCATCTAGCAGAAGCCCCCGTCGGGTCGTGCTGGTTGCTTACAGGCCCCAATATGGGTGGAAAAAGCACCTTTTTACGGCAAAGTGCGCATCTTGTGATCTTGGCGCAAATAGGGAGCTTTGTCCCGGCAACATTTGCTCGTGTTGGTCTTGTGGACAAGCTGTTTTGTCGAGTTGGATCAGCCGATGATTTGGCGGCTGACAAGAGTACTTTTATGGTAGAAATGCAAGAGACTTCGACAGTTTTGACGCAAGCAACGAGTCGGTCGTTGGTTTTAATGGACGAAGTGGGTCGTGGAACTGCTGTGAACGATGGCATTGCAATTGCTGGTGCTGTTCTTGAAGCATTATGTGCAAGAAAGACCCGTACTTTGTTTGCCACACACTTTACTGCATTGATTGACTTGGTTGGAGATACGTGTAACAACGAGCTTCAACCGTATCGAATGGAGGTTCTTGAGCACCAAATTGAAGGACAAGCCAAACATCTCGTGTTTTCACACCGTGTGGTCAAAGGTCTTGCTTCCCAATCGTATGGTATCAATACTGCAGCTCTCGCTGGCTGCCCACCTTCAGTAATTTCGCGGGCGATAAAACTATTGGAGAAACTTACTGCATGAGCCTCCAATCTGATAAACCGAGATAAACCGTTCTGTACCGGTACTTTTGTAGGTTCTTGTGTACCACCCGATCCCCCTATTATTGGAAGCCACTTTGTCCACTACGTCCACAATGTCGTCCACTCGTAAGCGTACGATCTTCGTCTCGTCCCGGAAGAGCCAATTGGCCATGGCACAGACCACGACTGTGATTTCTATGCTTGAATCTCGCTTCTCGGACATTTGTTTTGTTGTGGGACAAGAGGACACAGTGGGGGATCAGGTACTGGATCGTCATTTAAGTGACTTGGGCACGTCCACTACCTCTGGTCTCTTTACCAAGAGCCTCGAAGAAGCGTTGCTGGCCAAAACTGCCAGCTTTGCTGTACATTCACTCAAGGACATGCCTACAACGCTGCCGGACGGTCTTGTATTGGCTGCCATTACAAAGCGAGAGAGCCCAGAGGACGCAGCAATCATCCATCCCAAGCACAAAGCCAAGGGTCTCAAGACGCTGAAAGAGCTGCCCAAAGGCAGCGTCATTGGCACGAGTTCATTGAGACGTGAAGCTCTGGTGAGGAGCCAATTTCCAAGCTTTAAGATCAAGACACTGAGAGGGAATATCCAGACGAGATTAGCTAAGTTGGACGAGGCTGACGACTATGATGCAATCATTGTTGCAGCTTGTGGATTCCGACGTGGAGATTTAGGTGAACGGATTGATGAGATTCTGCCAATGGACACGTTTGGATACGGTGTTGGACAAGGAAGTATTGGCGTTGAATGTCGCGCAGACGACGAAGAGGTGAGACATCAATGGACGAAGTGGAGAAAATCGCTCCATGTGTGATTGTGTGTGAGTGTCTTCCTTCTGATCGTGGTTGGTCTCTGGTTATAGACGATCAAGATGCTCAAGACTATTACGGATGAAACATCGGCACAGTTGTGTATGGCGGAGCGTAGTCTGCTGTATCATCTTGAAGGTGGATGTCAGGTATGTGTGCTTTGCATATAGGAATTTGTTTGCAGTGACTTTTGACGTTCTTGACCTTGTAGATTGCAATGGGAGTGAATGCAATGCTAGATGAAGACATTTTGACGCTAAACTCGACGGTTTTGTCTCGTGACGGCAAGGAGAGCGTATATGGTATGTTTAATTATGACTGAAGCTCTTGTACTAGTACTCAATTCTATTTATGCTTTTGATACTATTTGCAGAAAGCATCTCTGGACCTCGTACGGAAGCTGAAGAGCTTGGGAAGAAATTGGCAGAACGTTTCTGGGCTAACTCGTTAGCCCAAAAGGTGCTAGGCAAGACACGCGAGAAACGCGCTCTGACGTACGGTAATGCAGAAGCTCCTGGTGATGCTGCTGCTGCCATATCAACCATTAAGAAGGCCAGAACCACTGAATAGGTACATTGCATGTGCACAAAGTCTAGAGACCAGCTATCAAATGTACCCATGTAACACATGACTATACTCTTTGTCGTTATAAAATCCACTTAAGTACGACATGTCTCGGTTCCAATCAATTTGCAGAGCGACCAAGACCACTAAAAGAAGTGACCCTGCTCTCTTCATTCAACTGCACATTACGCCGTTAATCGGCTTTGTTTTGGATCACCTATTACATCGTTATAAAGGTGTAACTTTTGTCTTCCTATTTCTTTGCGTTGCACGTTCAACTACCCACCGGAAGCGTCATAATTCGCTACGAAAGGCATGTCCATTTTGACACGCACTCAGAACAGCCGCGTGCTGCAAACCTTCCGTGCAATCGGCATTGTGGTTGATGATGTGCCAATTGTGTGGTACGGAATGGGTAAAGCTAGCTTTGCCACCGCATCATTGGGGAAGTCGTTCGTCGTGTACAAATGTGATAAACTGACGCCCGTGTTAGTGTCCCCCCAATTGCCCAAGCGCATCTCAGCGTTGGCTGTGCAACCCAAGAAACAACTAACTTTTACGGCCTGTGGGTGCCAAATTATTGTCTGGAACCGACTGGATAAAGTCAAGACGTTGCTGGGTCATAAAGGAACTATTAAGCAGCTAATGACAGTGGGTAGCAACATTCTCTTTTCGCTCGATGATGAATGCTGTATCAAGATATGGGACTTGCAAACAATGGACATTGTCGATACATTGACATTCCAGATAGGATTTACACCTACAATTATGCTGCATCCGGATACATATCTGAACAAGATCTTGATCGGATCGACACAAGGTGTTTTGCAGCTCTGGAATATTCGCAAGATGAAATGCATTTACGAGTTTAAGGGATGGGGTAATGCTGTCACGGCACTGGAACAGAGTCCGGCAGTAGACGTCGTGAGTGTCGGGTTAGCAGATGGACGACTGATGGTACACCACTTGCAACTGGACCAACTTGTGCTGGACTTTCGACAGGAACAACAAAGTGGAATTACAGCCATGTCTTTTCGAACGGATGCAGGTGCTTCAACAACGCCGTTGATAGTCTCAGGATCGCGTTCGGGTGATATTGCAGTGTGGAATCTGCAGAGTAAGCGCCTCGAGTCAGTCATTACTGGTGCACATGATGGTGCAGTGGTGTCGCTGCAGTTCCTGGCCAATGAGCCGCTCTTACTGTCGTCGGGTACGGATAACTCGATCAAGTTGTGGATTTTTGACCACCTCCACGGCGGTACTGCTCGCTTGCTTAAGTCTCGTGAAGGCCACCAGGCGCCGCCGACGCGCATTCGCTATTACGGTAACAACACCCTTTGTACAATGGCAGACGGTGCTGATGGCACATGCTGTCAGATTTTGTCGGCTGGTCAGGACCGGGCTTTCCGTGTTTTCCACACGGCTCGTGAGCAGCAGAGCAGGGAGCTGTCCCAAGGCCCAGTTCTTAAGAAAGCGCGTAGTTTGAATGTGCGCGTGGAAGACTTGAAGCTTCCGCCTATCGTGCAGTTTGCTGCTATGGAGACGCGTGCCCGCGATTGGGCGAACGTAATTACGTGCCATGAGAACGAAGCTGCAGCCTACGTGTGGCGCTTCGATCACCGCGTCATCGGCAAGAAGGTGCTTCGTCAGTTCGATCCCAGCAACCGCACTCCTTCTGGCAGTGCCGAAGATTTGCGCCGCAAAAAGACACAGGCTACTAGCGTGGCTATCAGCTCGTGTGGTAACTATGCACTTGTTGGTAGTTTAGGCGGAGCTATTTATCAATACAACATGCAGTCTGGAGAAGCTCGTGGTTCGTTTCCGGTGGCAGCAACACCGAGGCCAGAGATTATTCGCTCGCTCGTGCTACCTGGGATAAATCTGTCAGCACTACAAGACGATGAAACTGATACAACCGCTGCTGATGCTCATGACGGACCTGTCAGCGCTGTGGCTGTTGATGCCCTTAATAACACTCTGGTCTCTGCAGGAATCGATGGCAAACTGAAATTCTGGGGCCTCAAGAAGCGTGAATTGCGTTATGAGATCGACATTGGCTCTCCTATTAGCCAGATGGAATTGCACCGCGATAGTAACTTGTTATGTGTGGCGTGTGATGACCAAGTGCTTCGTCTATTTGACGTGGCAACCCACAAGCTTGTGCGTCGTTTTGCTGGGCATTCGCACCGTGTGACGGACATGACTTTCAGCTCGGATGCTCGGTGGCTGTTCTCATCGTCGGCTGACGCATCATTGCGCGTGTGGGATATCCCGACGGGCAAGTGTGTCGACTGGATGCGGTTCCAAAAACCTGTGACTGGTGTGGCTGTGTCGCCTACAGGCGAGTTTCTTGCTACTACTCACGTGGGCCACGTTGGCATCTTCTTGTGGGCAAACCGCAACTTCTTTACAGAAGTATTTCTAGATTCGGAGCCCACTAAGCCCGTGCTTATGGACATGCCTGTGCCTCTCAATGAGGTGGACAATAGCGACCAGCTTGGCTTTGGCACTGAACGTAACCCCCAACTTTCAGTGACAAATGTTAACGAGCAGCGGCCTGAAAGCACGAAGGAAGTAGACAGCGAAGAGAGCTCGGACCCGCTGGATGCTTCACTCATTACATTGTCAATGGCCCCACGTGCATTCTGGCAGTCACTGTTTAATCTCGAGCTTATCAAGAAGCGTAACAAGCCTATCGAGCCTCCCAAGGCCCCGGAGCAGGCTCCGTTCTTCCTTCAAACAGCGCGCAAGGACAATGTACACCCTACATTTGTCCCCGTTGCTCCTGAAGCAAGAATAGTGGGTGAGAAGGAGGGCGACGAAGATCTGTCCATGGAAGGTTGGGGCATTGGTGATGACAATGAGGCGTGGGGTGATGACGACCGGGAAGATGAAGCCGAAATGACTGCTCCCAGCTCACGGATTGTCAAGACGGACGGTATGGTTACTTCTCGTTGCAAATTGGCAACGTTGCTGGCAAAGGCGGTGCAGGAAGAGAAAGATGAGGATCACACAGGCTCGCGCTTCAATGAGGTAGCCGCATACATTCAATCACTTTCTGCCTCAGGAGCAGACGTTGAAATGAGCACGCTGTGCATGGGTGACTTTGATGAAGAGGGCAAGAAAGTATTAGGGTTTTTTCTGGAATTTTTGCGCGAAGAGATGCGCACTCGTCGTGACTTCCAGGTGCTACAAGCATACTTGAATCGTTTTTTAAAGCTGCACGAGGAGCTATTGGTCGCGGATCCGACGCTCTTAGCCCAAGTGGATGAGTTGGGAGCTGTGCAGCAGCAACAATGGCAGCACCTGCAAAAGCTGTTACACAACAATTTGTGTCTGGTCCAATATCTCAGCAAGATTCAGATGTAAGTTAACTAGTGTGATGTGAGAAGCGCTGAGGCTGCCTGCTCCTGTCAATCCGCTAGGAAAAGCTTAGAATATTTCAATGCACATTGATCAACCACAAAGCATGCTTGTGCCAAGAAAGCTTTTGTTCGATCGATCCTCTGACCATTCCTTTTTTGCAGATTCTTTAGGGCAAGGAACGCCTGTACTAGCAAGCAAAACGAGCCCCAACAAGTACAATTGATGTCAGCGATGCCTCATTCTCAATACTGCCATGCGTGATGTGATGATGTATCCGTACATATCGCCACATTTGCACGATGTCATGTACCAGATCTCTCATCTTCAAAGTTGTGCTAAGGAAGTGACGACAAAGCTCATTAGGACTTGCAAACCCAACAATTTGTTCACTTCGGATAGGGGGCGAGACTGCCCTGCTCCCTCCCACTCGCCACCACTCCGCCTAAAATAACCTTTTACTGAGATGCAATGCTCGTTTGCACGCTGTTCAGCGCCTTTTGTCTCTACTGTGTATCATGGACCCCTAGCTCTGCTCTTCGACCATTACGAACTCTGCAGATCTCGCAGCCGTCGAATTGTCGACCATAGTCCACATGCTACTGGTTCTCAGAATTAACGACGAGACGCAGGAACGAAGCTGGAGGAGCTGGCAACCACGGCATATCCGGCTCTGCTGGTTATTGAGAAGGAACTCGAGGGGCTTGTCACTTTTAATGTCGTCGATATTGCATCCCATACAGTTTCGATTGGCAACAAGTGGCAGCTGACCAAGCTCCCTGGAATGCTTGCTCAATATCCACACTCCCAAGACGCCAAGCCTAAGAGTGATGACGTTGATTTGTCGTTACTCGACGAAGCATCTGTCCAATCGCTTGTTCCGTACGTGACCATGAAAAACATCGATGACATCTGTGGTGGCCACAAGATTTGTGCAATTGGATTCTTCGAGGACCATTTGGATACGCTAAGAAACCCCGAGTTTGCGGCTCACTAAGTGGTGGACTACAGTTGCGCATGTAGCTGCTCGGAGCAAGGAGAATCATGAGCCATTTCCATTCATGTGGGCGAACGGAAAATGTCAAAAGGATTTTGCTAGAGCGTTTGGCGTTGACCTATTTCAAATGCCGACGCTAGCTGTGTATTCCCCATCGAAGCAGCGCTTCGCCACGAACGTGGAGCTTTATGACGAGGAGAACGCGTCTACGTTTTTAAAAAGCGTGCTGTCTGGCAGTATCATCACTGCTCCGATCGGAGACGTCCCTGGGCTAGGTGAAGAGTGCTCGTTCGACGAGATTTATGATGTAGCAGTAGAAGCTGACGGTAGCGCTGAAGATGACGAAGATCTTGACGATATGCTAAACGAGATCCTTTCCGATGAAAAGCACCAGCGCAACGAGTTGGAAAAGGCGCTCAAGTCTGAGCTGAAGCAGCCGAAGAAGGGCAAGAAGACGTACAACACCAAGAAGACGTACAACACCAAGAAGAAGAAGAAGCACAAGTCAAGACAAAGAAGAAGAAAACGTACGACGTGACGAGCTGTAATCAAGCCCAGTTCTATCTGATTTTGGCTCGCATTTACGCATTGTAGCAGTCGTTAAAACAAAAAGGAAGCCATTGTATCTTCAGCTAAGCAGTTAGGAGCGATATCATGTTACAATCGGTGTTTGAATCACGGTGCTTGATTCATAGCGCATCTGCAGCTACATGGTTTTCCGTGGAGCCTTACTTCCTTCATCAACAATGCGCAAGCGTGCGTAGCCATTACAATACCAACCGTTCCATCGAGTTCCACGACAGCTCCATTCAGCACTTACGGCAAGGCTAAGAGAGTTTTTCGAACCCCCCTCCCCTGATCGATGCTTGCTACTTTCTTCTCCATCATGGTAGCTGTCAAAATCATCGGCAACGGCTTACGGTTGCTCTTTGCTGACACCAAAGGTGCATTTGACTCCGTAGCTGGTCTAATGATCGGCACTGTGACTACAGCTCTACTTCACAGTTCTGTGTCCATTGTGGTGGCTCGTGTAGTAACATCATGAAACGTAGCCTGGCGGGACAAACAACCATTCGTAACTGCCGGATCAATTTTGACAGTCCACGTGGACACTTTTCTCTTTCCGGTGAGGACAACACGTAATGGTTACTGCTGCGAAAAAAATGTCGGGTAGAATTGCTCGGTTTATTTTACGGGGACATAACGCACATGAGCAGCACTCGCACTAAAGCCACTCAAACTGCCGGAGCGAAAGGCGCGAATGTCCACTGCGTTAAACCCTATAGTCGAAGAGTGCACGATCATCTCAATAAAAACAACTGAATTCTATACAAGCACGAAACTTACCAAATCGTCGCAGTTCAGCATCGATGGTGTCAAAGTGAGAAACCGCTTTTTCCAGTATTTCATTATCAAGTTCTGCAAAACAGACAATGTCAGCCGAAGATCCACCACAAAAGTCTGCTTACTCACCAACCGCAGCCTTGTTGCCTGCGAGAAAGCGCACCCGCAAACTCATTTGTGGCTTGACATGGATCAAGTTACGCACAAAATCTTCTGCTTGTTCCACTTGATGCAAATGTTGCTACACAAACACCTGTCAGTCTCAGCAAAAAAAACTAAAGAAAATAGCGACAATTTTTTCCACACCTGAGTCGCCTCTACTCCGAACTGCAGTCTCGACCTCAAACACGGTGAAGCCGCAGCATTCCAATTCGGCAGTCCCAGATACTTGGCTACATCGCGCACCTCCTGCTTTGTTAGCTCACTCAACGGACTCACTACTCTAAACTCCGACGCCGCCATTAATCCTGTATCAGTAAACTTTGATGAATTAACTAGTCTCAAGACCGATTCATTTCACAAATAAGTAAACTAACCCACTCGGGTAGAGTCCAGTAGATCGTCAGCATTTGTGCCATTATAAAGCATCGGTTTCATTTTGTCTCCTTGGCCATCCAATTGCTGCTTCAATTCCTTCCATGCAAACTCTGTCACCTGATGAAGCGTTGAGTAAAGAGTTGTCTTGCAATAGTAACAACTTTTGCCCTGATTGGCCACGTAGCCCTCCAATTTGCCTTCGTCTGTATGACACTCCCAGAGTGGAATTCCAATGTCCGATGCCACCTTTCGAGCTTGTTGCAATTGCATACAAGACAATGCTGCGGATGTCCCAATACATGCAACGCTTGTGCTTGGAAAGACTTGGAATACCAATGCCGCCGTCAACGACGAGTCGACACCTCCAGAGAACGCTACTACATTGCTAAGAGGCAGTAATTTATTTGACAAGTTACTCGGAAGTTGAACTCCTCGAGTTGCCACAATCTGCAGCAAGTGATCAACTTTTGACGCTAGCATTTGGATTAGGTAACTCCTCTAGAAGGACAAGCGTATCAAACTTATGCATGTCAGGAGTTTCAAGAGGCGAACTTAACACGGGACATGTAATTTATAAGCGTACAAAACCTCGATCCAAAAATCATGGTAATATATCGTTGAAAGGCGTTTCGTTATTTTTTGAACACGGTCACGTAAAAAAATGACGTCGGCCTTTGCCTACCTACTGGATCGCAGTGTGGGGCTACCGAGCCGTGACTTTTGTGATAACTTGCACTCTCACCAATCTAGTGAGCTACTGCGATACTCTCCATCAACGACTAACTTTATTTTTCGCCAGGGAATGCGCGTCTGGAGCTTTGCATTAGACCCAATGGAACAGCGCTATCTCTTAGTTGGTACTTCTCAGTCGCAACTTTTGGTCTTTGATCTTCAAACCTTAGACGAAGCGGATATTGCAGTGGGTAACCCTACTTACAACACCATGACCACACTAGACCCTATTTGCGTCGTTGGGGCGAAAACGGACTCGACGTCATCCCAGACCCTACAATTTGGCATTTCAATGGTCGACTGGTACCCTGTCGACGGAGGTTTATGTATCACAAGTTCCTTGGATGAACATATGAAAGTTTGGGACGCTGCAACTTTTTCTTGTGTTAGTACATTACCATTACGTAGCAAAGTTTTCGGAGCAAAATTCTCACCAATGAGTACAACCCACGCATTAATTGCAGCTGTTACTGCCAATAGAGAAGTGAGACTTGTCGACATTGAGAGCAATGCAACAGCTCATACTCTATTGGGTCATAAAGACGAAGTTTGGACGCTGGATTGGGCACCAACTAGTGAATTTTTACTTGCAACAGGGTCGAGAGATGGCGAAATTCGACTTTGGGATATCCGACGATCCGGAGCGACAGCTTGTCTACTATGTTTAAACTACGAAGGAAAGGCAAATGTACCGGGAAGATCCAATTTGTACACAAATGTGACGCGAGAGAAACCAATGTCCTTGTCGACTGCTGCTACAGCGAGAAAAAGACGACGAGTTAGTGGTGCGTTTGAGGCTAAAGCTAGAGATCAACAAAAAGCGAGAGTGAGAGTAGACAGTCATCAGAAGAAAATGTATGCTTGCGTCAATAGGCAGAAGCGGAACGACCCACATGCTGCAGCGACGACATCGCTGGCGGTTGCTCACAATGCAGGTGTGACAAATTTGGTGTATACGCCGGATGGAAGATTTTTGCTGAGTAATGGCATGGACGAAAAGCTCAGGTTGTGGAATGCTACGTCAGGCGAACACCAGTTTATGAACTATCAAGGTGTGCAAAAGACGCAACCTCGTGCTGCGAGAAACGTACAAATGGCTGTTGCGCAAGAAGGCGAGGCTCAAGAAACAACGGTAGTGTTTATTCCGAACGGGGTGGAGGGTGCAGTGGCTTCATACCGCGTTTTCGGAGATAATGGTACTCCACTAGGATCGGCTTCAGCTCATTATCAACAGGTGACTGCATGCCTCTATCGGAAATCGACACGTGAGCTCTACTCCGCAGGTGAAGATGGACTCATCATGAAGTGGAAGCCCCCTCCCGTCGATTTGTATCCTGACATGGCAGAAGATGCCAGTGGCAATGACAAAATGCAACATGATGGGTTAAATTCTGTTGTTAGTGCTACAATTGGTGATGAAGATACATGGAGCGATGATGGCGATGGAGAAAGAATGAATCAATTCGTTCCCCCCATTTTGCGAGATAACACGTGAAAACGTAACACACTAACACGTTCTGAGAAGAACAATGACCGATCACGTGAAAAGCGATTCTTACTTATAGAAATCATTGACGTTGTTGGTGTCAATGTGATCAAAAGCTGCCACATCGGTGTAAATTCGCTCCTTACTAGTCGGCAAAAATCTTGCTGGGTGTGGGGTCGTTACCAACTGCAACATAATTTTTGGCAACCAAAACGGAGTGAAGGCGTGGATCATTCGAGATAGTAGCGTTCCGTGCTCTTCAAGCAGACACCTGAGAAGAAGTTTCAGTAAATTTGCTTGTAAGTCAAACGGATAGAAGAACTTATCACAAACTACGCGAGTGTGAAGCAGTTAACGCTTAATTGGTTTAAACATATAATGGAGCTGGACGAGTGGTGCGCTCAAGTAGGGAAGGCTTTCGTAATCTGTCGCTAAGAAAGTGGTCTCAGAGGTAGATTCGGGCTCCAGGGTTGCTGCTAGTCGATTTGATTTGGTCGTTGTGATCTTGCTGCTGCATTTTGAAAAAGATGCTCATCAAGCTTAAGCTTTTTACCTAGCCTTGGAGGACGATGAGCATTTTGTAGAGTTTATAAGAAAGTTGAACTAAAGCTCCTTGTTCGACAAGATGTGGTTGCAAGATGCAAGTCAAATTCAGGATTGCACATTCGGAGTTTGAGTTACGCCGCGTCGACCATGTTCCGTCTCACCTCAATCAGATCATTACTTACCGATCACAAAGTTGTCCTTGGCAGCACGCATGAGCCTCATCACCTTCACGGCGTCTTTCTCGCCATTCACAAACTTCTGCACTGCAAACTCCGTTACTCTCATGAACGGATTCGTTGCCAACTCTTCCTTCACCGTCGACGGGACAGTAGGTTCGCCCGACTTTGTCTTCTCAATGGCCCATGCTAATTTCTTCTGCACCACTTCATTGTCCGGTTCCACGTGTGCAGCAAAACGTAGATTACTCGCTGTATACTCGTGTCCACAGTAAATTTTCGTCTCTTGCGGCAGCTTGGCCACCACCTCATTTAGAGCGTGGTGCATCTCTGCCGGAATGCCACTAAAGAATCTTCCGCACCCAGCAACGAACAGTGTATCACCCGTAAACAAAGCATCCTGGCAATGATACAGCACGTGATCACGAGTGTGGCACGGAGTAAAGTAGACTCTCACGTCCAATTTTCCGAACTTCACTACGTCTCCGTCAGCCATCGCTTGAGTCTGAGCTTCAACAGCATGTCCTGGTCCACCAAGGACCGGAATTTGACGGTTTTCACGCTCATGGATGAGATCGACGAGATTTCGGTTCCCACCTGCATGATCCCAGTGTGAATGGGTGGTGAGGATCAGAGAGATGACGAGTTGTAGCTCTTTAGCACGGCTGTAGACCTTCTCAGCGTCCACAGGGTCAACAGCAGCTGCTACATCTGTACCAAATTTACGTGGTAGTTCGACGAAAGGAATGAATTTTGTATCGATGAAGAAAGACACGTACGATTCGTCGAGTCAATGAGCAGATACGCGTAGTTGTCTGATAGGACAGGAATCAGTTCAATTTGCATGGCCATTATCGCCTGTGGGTTCGGAGAGTAAAAAAACTAGAGCAAGGAGCGTTTTGTTAACCAGTCAACGGGAATGTACTACAAAGCACGATATTGCGCTGTGCATCTATTGCTCAAAGCTGCAGGTATTCGTATGTATCCATGTCGTCTTGCATTTGCTAAGATGCATGAACATCATGCTTTGCACCGGCAATTTCTACACATTTACCCGCGATATATACAAACAACAAAGCAAATAAAAAGCGATGGTGCTTGGCAAGCGATTCCTTCTTATCCGTGCTTAGAAAAAATAGACTGCCGTCAAAAACGTCAGTAGCAGCTAGCTCCATCAGAGTTACCCACAGCGAGCACTACATGTCAGAGCAGCACAGCAATTTCTCTCGTTGTGAGATGAACTTGCAACTGACGCCCTCACAAGCGAGTTGGTTTTCTCACGCCACCGAGCACATAATCTACGAGCGCGGCTTTTCCTTCTTCTCCTTGTACAAAGCAAGCAGAGACACGCCCGAGACCTTGACGACTTTAAAACGAACACCGGGAATATCACCAACGGCGTGACCACGACGGCCAAAGCCCGAGATCAGCACCTCATCGTTCTCGTCCACGTAGTTCAAACAGCCATCACGCGGTACAAAGGCAGCAATCTTCTTCGAGTTTTTGATCAACTGCACACGGCACGACTTTCGAATGGCAGAATTCGGCTGCTTGGCCTCAATTCCGATCTTTTCCAGAACAATGCCCTTCGCCATGGACGACCCACCAAGCGGGTTGGCTTTCATAGCCGTCACCGAGTGACTCTTGTTGTAGGACTTTTGCGCCCAGCGCTGCGTACGGCGATGCACGCGCAGCTTACGTGCGCAACGAATACCAGAAGGTTTGTCTGCCACAAATCAGTACAATACAGCACAACGTCAGCTCAATTCAATACTTCTTGGTGGTATTGTCGTCTCCACCACTGCATCAGCTAGAACATGTCTCTAGTCATAGCATCCTCCTTGTACTCTTTGTATTGCAATGTCTTCCTAAGTAATCGTTATGTCTGTTCGCTATGTCTTCTTTGTTTTGTTACCCCGTGGAATTTTTTGCTACCAGGAGGAGTACAATGAGAGAGAGAAGAGGATTGAGACGACATGCATTCTTGCAGTGCGTGGCTGTTTCCAGACCCTTGTTTTCCATTCGGTTACGTACGTTTGCCCATTATTCAGTCGAAGGAATATCGGAATCTTTCCTCGATATTTGTTTGGCTGCCAAGAGAGAATGAATGGAGGACGCGGAGAGGAAAGTACCATTGAACACACAAAAGACACAATAATAAGTAGGACCCAGGGTAGTGACTACTAATATTTCTGGTGACTGGATAAAAAAACCACCTATAGATTGTAACATAAAAGGCTGCGTCAGCTGAAGATACAATGGCTTCCTTTTTGTTTTAACGACTGCTACAATGCGTAAATGCGAGCCAAAATCAGATAGAACTGGGCTTGATTACAGCTCGTCACGTCGTACGTTTTCTTCTTCTTTGTCTTGACTTGTGCTTCTTCTTCTTCTTGGTGTTGTACGTCTTCTTGGTGTTGTACGTCTTCTTGCCCTTCTTCGGCTGCTTCAGCTCAGACTTGAGCGCCTTTTCCAACTCGTTGCGCTGGTGCTTTTCATCGGAAAGGATCTCGTTTAGCATATCGTCAAGATCTTCGTCATCTTCAGCGCTACCGTCAGCTTCTACTGCTACATCATAAATCTCGTCGAACGAGCACTCTTCACCTAGCCCAGGGACGTCTCCGATCGGAGCAGTGATGATACTGCCAGACAGCACGCTTTTTAAAAACGTAGACGCGTTCTCCTCGTCATAAAGCTCCACGTTCGTGGCGAAGCGCTGCTTCGATGGGGAATACACAGCTAGCGTCGGCATTTGAAATAGGTCAACGCCAAACGCTCTAGCAAAATCCTTTTGACATTTTCCGTTCGCCCACATGAATGGAAATGGCTCATGATTCTCCTTGCTCCGAGCAGCTACATGCGCAACTGTAGTCCACCACTTAGTGAGCCGCAAACTCGGGGTTTCTTAGCGTATCCAAATGGTCCTCGAAGAATCCAATTGCACAAATCTTGTGGCCACCACAGATGTCATCGATGTTTTTCATGGTCACGTACGGAACAAGCGATTGGACAGATGCTTCGTCGAGTGACGACAAATCAACGTCATCACTCTTAGGCTTGGCATCTTGGGAGTGTGGATAACAAATCTGGTCTTGCGACAATACATGACGACGCAGTCATCGTGCAAATGTGGCGATATGTACGGACTACATGGGTGAACACCATGTCGTTAGTCATGTGCATGATGCTGGGAGCCTACCATTCCTGGAAGCATGCAACTGTTGCATGATGCTGACAGTTGCATGCTTCCAGGAATGGTAGATGACCAAGGAATGCCGAACAATTGATACAGAGTATACCACAACGCTACGACCCCATAACACGGACAAATGCACATGGCAACTCTAGAAGCTGAGCCGTTTAGTGCGAAGTAGGTGTGCATGGAATGGCACAACATCGTTAAAGCATCAAGCAATGCTTCAGTCAATCTCCTAGACCAACACAGACCTGCGGTTCAAAGACGTCGTTTTATAGGCTGCTTACATCGATAATGCTCCAATCCTTCTTCAAGACGCCATTGATCCGCTTCACTCTAGAATCCGGCTTGCCTGTTCACCACCATACAAATATCAAGTCAAAAATGTCCCACATTCTTCAGAATCGGCGTTCCAACGCATCACGAAAGGTGAATCTGCCAAAGACTTTGCCGTGCTTGAGGTCGGGGGACGGAGAAATGCGCACCACATCCTGTAGTAGTGTAGTTGTTGCACTTGTGCAAAGGTAGTTAGAAGTAAAAGTGAGATATATTCAATGTTAACTTTGTCCGTCAACACTACGATAAGACTTTCTAAACGGCACTGCAACTTGACCTGGTCAACACATGGCATCCGTCTTATTTGCCTGTCACCACTTGGTGGTTCCATAAGGTGACTGGCTCCCCACGTCCCGTCGTCGTGCCACCCTGATGGTCCGACGTGGCGACCGCATCGCCTCGTCGCATCTGTCAAGGTGTCACGATGATCAGCCAATCAGGTGGGGTCGCAGCTTACCTGTAACAGTTCTTGCACTTCAACCTCAACACCTTTCCAACCTGTCAAAAACAATAGTTTCTAACACCTCCCAGTACGAAGGCTCCGCGTATTTGGACCAGATACCGCGTGTGACTCGCTTGCCTGCGCCAAAATTCTGCACGGGGTCAGGACCTGGAAGGCGTTCTTGAAACTCTTGGCCATTGCTGACATACTGTCTTTTGACTAATCCGGATGGTTTTCTTGCCTTGAGATAAGTGGATTGGATGAAACTGGCAAAGATAAAAGCGCCTGTAAGCAAAAGTCAGTCAGGTCTTAAGATGTTTGCGACACCAAGAGTCCCTCCAGGCAGAGCATGATTGTATGATGGGTAAGCCTGCTCTGTTTTTCTGCCGAATTTGGCATCAAGGGACAGCTAGTATCAATTTTGGGTGCTTTCTAAATGGTTTGAAGCTAGATGTTGTGTCAGCAGCGTCAGGAACCATAGATGACGCGAAGTCATACATGCACTTGATCGATCCAGTCGTGCATTCTATTTAGTAATAGTAAGATGCTTCTGTACGAGTGAAACAACACATTGTGAGGGATAGCACTATCGACCATGCCTCAAATGTAGTTTTAAAAAGAGCATAAAGGAGCTGCATCGACCTCAGATACACGAACTAATTGCATGTAATGGATTGGCTTTGCAAGCTGAACAACCGCCCGATCAAATACAATTACTCTGACTTGGAGAAGGGGTCGTGCTTATCGAATGTGAAGAAATTGTCAATGCATCATCACCCTTCTGCCTTGCCCAACTTCTACTTATAAAAGCAAGTTAATGCTAGTGGTGAGACAAAGAACAGTCCCGGGAAGAAGATACGTATCAAATCTAATCCGACGATGGATCGACAGTGGAAAAGCGCTCGGCACGCAAGACGCAGCGCCAGGCACCCACAGAATTGTAGGAAAGTCAGTTCTTGAGACAAAACAAAGAAGCAACCACCTTGGTGTCGTAGAATAGCTATACAGTTGTCTGGCAATCCAGTACTTTACCTAATGTACTGGACGAACAAAGTTCAAGATGTAGTTTGGCAGTTCGATAGAATCGGGTCGGTAACATTTCTGTGGCTTTACAGTTGATCATTTCCAAATCGGACGAGACCCCGACAGATCATGCGCTTGAACCAGTTTCTTCTGCTCATGACTCTCACCTCCATCGCTTGTGGCAGCATCGTCGCGAGCTCGAAAGGCTTGATCCAAGTCAAGACCTTGGATGCCATTTCTCAACGCGAGCTGACGGATGGAACCCGTCGCAAGCTCAGAGGAAGCTTGAAGAAGGATGATGTCGCTGACGTGGAAGAGAGGGCGCCAATTTCTTTTGAACATTTTGCGGCAAAGTTCGACGGCATGGTGACTAAGAGCAAACGGAAATTTAAAAGCCTTTTCCCGGAAAGCGTGCTGGCCGCGGTTGACAACATGGGGACTAAGAGCAAAGAGGTGGCCAAGCAGATCAACTTGAAATTTAAAAGCCTCGTAGAAAAGTTTAGAAACTTTATTGCAAAGCTTAAGCGTATCAAGACGGGTGAGAAGTACTTCGATGCCCTATCCGATTTCGACACGGTCCAAAAGCCGAAAGGTTTAAAAAAAATTGGAAATACCTACCAATCTTTATCCCTTCGCTAACAATAACGCGAAAAAGGTCGTTTTGGTGGGCGGTGAAAATGTCTTGTGATCCTTTTCAGGAGCACGCATGGGGTTTCGATCGAGCCGGCGTGAATCGCCAACATCACTACTCGCTCGATCGCCATCTAAGAAAACAGCTGATCAACGTTTTCACTATTCAGTACACGACAGTCGACAACATGTCAGGTTGCTATTGAAGGTTTTCAAGCAATAGCTATTTGTAAGTTCACACTTGTGTAAATACTCTTGATAAGAAAGAAATCATGACCATGCATTTAAAGTGTTCCTTACGTGTAAAGTGTTCCTTACGTATTGTAATCAAGAAAATAAGAAAGATGGACAGCATAGCATCAGAGTGTAACGACATCACTGCCCTCCCTAGTCTTGGGCCTCCTTGCCGCCGCCTTTTCCTTCATCACGACCATGGAGCTACTTTCTTCCGTCTTGCTCGTGTCCGAGTACGTACTGAAGATCATGAAGCTGCCGTGTGATGATCGTGATATCTCACAGCCGCGTTTCAAGTCCGTGCCGAACTGCAAACTTCACCACAACGATATCCTGATCAGCTTCCTTATCATTCGTGGCTTCAGCAGTAGCGTCACGGTCACCGTTCGCAGCATGAGTAGTCGCACCTTCCTTTTGATCTTCTTGACGCGGTTCACCAATCCTTGTAACTACTTCCAAAGCTTTTATTTCAGCTTATACTTCAGCGGTAAGGATAATCAAGGCCTCCAACACAGGCTTATCGAAGACGCCTGCTTCACGGACTCGATGCTGTCCAACTTGTCAATAGCATTGAGCTCAGCCTCAACGGCGAGGTTGTGCGGGGTACCTAGCACCGACGAATATCCTTGGCAATGGGACTCTGCTCGTACAGAATAAACTTCTTCGCCACTAGTGGTTTTTTAGGTGGGTGTCACCGCAGAAAGCCACCGACAAGTTCTCCAGTGCTGCTCTTAAAGTCCTCAAGCATATAGGAGCAATCGGCTGCTCGATCAAACAATGTGCACAAAGTCTCGGCGCACAGACATGGATGCGCTTGGCTTCCGCCTTCGCGGAACCCTGCGTGTACACATTCCTCTACAGCTTGATGACGTCGTCGCAATAGCCTCCACGTCCGCCAGCTGGTTACCTTCTTGTTCGTGAGATCGAAATACAAATGCGATTCGTCCACCAGCGACCCACGTTGATCCACAGTCGTTCCCAGCATCTTGTTTAGCGCAAAGCTAAGCACATGCGTCATGTGGTTGGGAGCCACCTGACACTCCGCGGGGTCACCAACCTGAATCGATCCAGAAGCGATGAGCCCCATGTGCATCACGTAACCAACTCCCTAGCCTGAAGCTGGCGCCACCAAGCACACTCGTGCCGTAAACCTGGCTACCAGGCTGCGCGTAGAACGAAGCCTTGTCCAGAATGACACCTACACGCTCGAAATTACCATCTTTACCCCATCCATGGCGCCGATATGCTTGTTAGCAACTGTGCTGGACCCGCGGGCCTATAAAACTAGCGAACGCGCACCATTGCTGCCGTTCTTTTTACAGTCCACCTTGAATCACACGCTTTGTAGACGCAAGCATTCGTCCTACCCTTAATGTCCACCATCACGCCCTTCTCGGCCATGATCTTCGTCAAATCGATAAGAAAAACAATCGAGTCATACACGTGTCCGCCAAGCACAACAGGGCCTTATCCGGACTCGGATGGGTCTCACTAAAATGTGGTCGATCTTCTTCAAACACTCAATGCCCTTGTACAGAGTGTGACCGAACGGCTTCTCGTTTAAGTGATCTCCTCCACCTCTTTCGGCTTATAAGCTACGGGTAAGCCTCGCCCAGCATGTTTACCACTCAGAGTCCGTAAAGAAGCCACGTGGAGCGTTCAGGAACTCCTGTTCATGACGGAAAATGCACGACAGAAATAAAACGCAGCACGTATCCGCAGCGTCATTGTTAGGTACCACCGTCCGTAATAGCGCCAAACGTCATGTTTGCACGTGGTCTGCTGCACAACACGATAGGTCATATCCTTCTTGTCCGAGTCTTTCTCGCCCACCTAAACGGCGCCAAATTGGTTGACTTCCGACCAGCCGCGAAAAGAGCGTTGTAAACACTCCCGTGTCGTACTTCGAGTTTCTCCCTGGAAAATCGACGCCAGTGCTCAAATTCCATGCCTGTATCCACGTGTTCGTGTGAGAGCTGCACGAGCTTACCATTCTGCTCACAATTGAGCTGGATGAACAAACTGTTCCAGATCTCGATCACGTCGGGCTGCGTTTACACGACTAGCAGCAGTCCGGTTACTGATGTGGTCGTATCGGATGTCCGTGCAAGGTCTGCACATCAGTTCGGATTAAGGGCTGAAACTCGCAGGCACGAGAAGTCTTACAGTCGTGTCTCTCTAATACAGACTCCTTTCAATTGTACGATTCAAGATCAGTTGGTACTAACCACACCATCGTTTTTGCAAAAGCATCAGTCGTTTTCCATCCGTTCAATTTGACTGGCATTGATGCTGTCAGTCCGAATACTGGTGTCGCGAGGCTCGCGTTACTGTTTAAAAGCTTCGCAGTACGTGCAAGCTCACCAATATGTAACTGCGTTGTCCATCTATCCGACACCATTTCCACCGTCTTCAATTTTGCTCTCTAGCCAGCGCAAATGCTCATCTACCAACCAGTCCATACCTCCACAAGCTTTACATTCTGCCGATGCTTCAATGGACGCCAAGAAGCCAAAACTGACGGTGGATCAAATCCTGAACCATGTATTGATAATGGACAAGTGGACCTGTAGTGGCTGTGGCATTGGACTACAGTACAAGGAGCCTAAAGAGGTCGGGTATTTCCCCAAACAGCTATTACACAACGTACACGACCTGAAGGATCTCAAACGGCTGTGCTGCGAGCGTTGCTTCCAGATGACACAATACGGCAAGATCTCGGACTCCAAGATGCCATACCAGGAGTACGAGAAGCGTGTTATGGAGCTCCGCAGCAAGGATATGCTCATGATTCAGCTGGTGGACATTCTAGACATTTCCGGAAGTTTGTTACCAAAATCACGACACCTTTTTGGAAAGAAGCCGGTGATGCTAGTAGTGAACAAGGGAGACTTGGTGCCTACCAAGTCGGGTATCCGTCGACTGATGAGGAGGATTAAACACGAGGCCAAGTATGTAAAAGCTGTAGTAAACGGTGAGTGAAACTAGAGACTAATGAGCTGTTTGATGCACCTACAGAGAAGCAGGGATTGAGAATGTAATCTCTATCTATTTGATCAGTGCTATGAAGCGGATTGGAATGAAGGAGATTGTGGAGGATGTGGCCAAGTACCGTGAAGGTCGCGATATTTGTGTGGTGGGCGCTGCCAATGTGGGCAAGTCGACGTTCCTGAACTCATTCTTGTCGCATCTAGTGGACCGCAAGTGGCAACACAACCATCGCAAGTACATGAAGATGACTGAGGTTTCTTTGTTCGAGTTGGAAAATGAGGAGACGGCGGTAATGCTTAATCATGACGAGGAATTGATGGAGGAAACAAAGGCTGAAAAGGAGAAGAGAGCGTTTGCGGAGGATGGAACTACCGTTGCAACTCCGCATGGGGAGCTTTACGTCGGCTTAGGCGAGGAACCAGAAATGATCGAGACGAGTGCGGAGGAAGAGCGGAAAATGACCACGTCGCCGCTTCCCGGCACGACCCTGGCCGTCCAGTACTTACCAGTTATGGTGCACAATGAGGTTTTCAATATCCTGGATACCCCTGGTCTGATCACCGACACGAAGCGACAGGAGCTTATCGAAGTGCTTGCGCTGGACGGCGCTGCCAAATTGAAGAACGTGTTTCCGTCCAAGCAGTTACCGGTATGCCATTTATAAAACACACCAACTCCTCTTTCACCTTCATGACTCACGCAAATCAGTGTTAACTTGGTTTGTGCTTTGCTTGTGCTTAGGTAACGACTTATCGTGTGCGTTCAGGTCGCACTTTGTTCCTCGGTGCTCTTGCGCGCTTTGATTATGAAATTATTGGAAACGACAACAACAAGAGTATGCTGCTGCTATCCTGGTATGGTGTCCTGCCAGGGCATCTCACAAGCACTGAACGTACGTTTCGTTTCATTTTGCGTCTTCTCTGGAAGCGGTGTGACTGACGTGTGCTATGCCTTGCATCACAACCTTCGTGACTGAATATAGGTGCCGAAGACACATTTGTCAAGCACGCTGGTGGTATCCTTTCACCTCCGCGTGGCCTTGACGCCATGAGTTTCACTGGCCCGCTTGCACGATCGCAGAATGTGTACTTAAAGGACTACGCGATCGGAAGTGCGCTCACCAAGTCCAAACACAAGAAGCCTAAGCGCACGACTGTCGTGGAGCTGGAGCTGCCAGGCTTCGGGTGGCTCTCTGTTACCGCCGTGGACCTCGATGGTACTGCAGCATCGCAAACGACGCTGAACCAAGGTAAGATCTCCGTCCACACATGCCGTGGACTCTCGGTCGTCCCGCGTGCACCGCTGTTCCCATATGAGATGTCGGACTCGAAGAGCACAACGTGGAAACGCTAGTTGGCCGCAGCTTAGGTAGCCAAACCCTGGCCCGAAGTAATATTGGACATGTGTCGAAACAAGGCTTCGTACGTATCTACACTTTCTTCTCCGTCATCGACTGCAGCATTCCTGGATTCGGCGAAACACCCTACCAGTGAGTATCAAGTATCTCCAAGCTAGTGACGCTGAGATTTGAATTGGCTCACTACCCTTGCACCTTCACGACCAAGTTACCGCCACCCGCCATGAGAGCCGTGTCTTATCCGCAAACCTGAATAGTGGTGACTAAACTCAATGCGCTTTACATATTACTCATCGCCCTCGCTACATGGGATCTTAAAAGCACTTTGTATACCAGGTTGTGGTGACACCACAAGATTATGCGAGGTCTAGCCAACACGAGTAGCATTAATGCGCGCTAAACAATCGCGAATGACATATGCGTCCGCTTCAGAATGACGATTCTCTCGCTTCGTAGATAACTCTTATCGAGATCTACAGTATCCTGCATCCATCGCAATTGCATCCGTCTTTGCAGCAATGACACATTGTAAGACTTGCCAATCACTCGCCCAACCTTAGCAACTTTGGTTTGAAGAGGGCCATGCTTAGTTTGCCACGTCATAAACTCAACGCCTGCTCTCTCTAGACGCTCACTTAACTAACGTAGGAATTGCACGTGTGCACACTACAGCTCAATCAGCTGCAGCGACACACATGAATGTCAAGTGATCACACACAGCCTTGTTGTAATGACCAGAAGAACAGAAGGAAACGTTGGTAATACTACAAAACGTAAAGTTTATATGCGTATCGGCATTCTATCTACGCACCCAGCACAACTTGATATCGCATCGTTAGAGAGCTTAAGTCGGAGGAGGCTAAAGCAGCTCATATAAGACCAATCTATTTGGCTGGGCAAAAGCGATGTTTGAAGCCTAAAGGCTGTGATTGCTAAGTGTGGAGCCCAATCACATGAGGCTGATCTCTGCAATGCAGGAAAAACGAAGCTGCAAGAAAAACGAAGCTAAGCTGCAGGAAAAACGAAGCTGCAGGAAAAACGAAGCTGCAAGAAAAACGAAGCTGCATTGCAGAGATCAGCCTCATGTGATTGGGCTCCACACTTAGCAATCACAGCCTTTAGGCTTCAAACATCGCTTTTGCCCAGCCAAATAGATTGGTCTTATATGAGCTGCTTTAGCCTCCTCCGACTTAAGCTCTCTAACGATGCGATATCAAGTTGTGCTGGGTGCGTAGATAGAATGCCGATACGCATATAAACTTTACGTTTTGTAGTATTACCAACGTTTCCTTCTGTTCTTCTGGTCATTACAACAAGGCTGTGTGTGATCACTTGACATTCATGTGTGTCGCTGCAGCTGATTGAGCTGTAGTGTGCACACGTGCAATTCCTACGTTAGTTAAGTGAGCGTCTAGAGAGAGCAGGCGTTGAGTTTATGACGTGGCAAACTAAGCATGGCCCTCTTCAAACCAAAGTTGCTAAGGTTGGGCGAGTGATTGGCAAGTCTTACAATGTGTCATTGCTGCAAAGACGGATGCAATTGCGATGGATGCAGGATACTGTAGATCTCGATAAGAGTTATCTACGAAGCGAGAGAATCGTCATTCTGAAGCGGACGCATATGTCATTCGCGATTGTTTAGCGCGCATTAATGCTACTCGTGTTGGCTAGACCTCGCATAATCTTGTGGTGTCACCACAACCTGGTATACAAAGTGCTTTTAAGATCCCATGTAGCGAGGGCGATGAGTAATATGTAAAGCGCATTGAGTTTAGTCACCACTATTCAGGTTTGCGGATAAGACACGGCTCTCATGGCGGGTGGCGGTAACTTGGTCGTGAAGGTGCAAGGGTAGTGAGCCAATTCAAATCTCAGCGTCACTAGCTTGGAGATACTTGATACTCACTGGTAGGGTGTTTCGCCGAATCCAGGAATGCTGCAGTCGATGACGGAGAAGAAAGTGTAGATACGTACGAAGCCTTGTTTCGACACATGTCCAATATTACTTCGGGCCAGGGTTTGGCTACCTAAGCTGCGGCCAACTAGCGTTTCCACGTTGTGCTCTTCGAGTCCGACATCTCATATGGGAACAGCGGTGCACGCGGGACGACCGAGAGTCCACGGCATGTGTGGACGGAGATCTTACCTTGGTTCAGCGTCGTTTGCGATGCTGCAGTACCATCGAGGTCCACGGCGGTAACAGAGAGCCACCCGAAGCCTGGCAGCTCCAGCTCCACGACAGTCGTGCGCTTAGGCTTCTTGTGTTTGGACTTGGTGAGCGCACTTCCGATCGCGTAGTCCTTTAAGTACACATTCTGCGATCGTGCAAGCGGGCCAGTGAAACTCATGGCGTCAAGGCCACGCGGAGGTGAAAGGATACCACCAGCGTGCTTGACAAATGTGTCTTCGGCACCTATATTCAGTCACGAAGGTTGTGATGCAAGGCATAGCACACGTCAGTCACACCGCTTCCAGAGAAGACGCAAAATGAAACGAAACGTACGTTCAGTGCTTGTGAGATGCCCTGGCAGGACACCATACCAGGATAGCAGCAGCATACTCTTGTTGTTGTCGTTTCCAATAATTTCATAATCAAAGCGCGCAAGAGCACCGAGGAACAAAGTGCGACCTGAACGCACACGATAAGTCGTTACCTAAGCACAAGCAAAGCACAAACCAAGTTAACACTGATTTGCGTGAGTCATGAAGGTGAAAGAGGAGTTGGTGTGTTTTATAAATGGCATACCGGTAACTGCTTGGACGGAAACACGTTCTTCAATTTGGCAGCGCCGTCCAGCGCAAGCACTTCGATAAGCTCCTGTCGCTTCGTGTCGGTGATCAGACCAGGGGTATCCAGGATATTGAAAACCTCATTGTGCACCATAACTGGTAAGTACTGGACGGCCAGGGTCGTGCCGGGAAGCGGCGACGTGGTCATTTTCCGCTCTTCCTCCGCACTCGTCTCGATCATTTCTGGTTCCTCGCCTAAGCCGACGTAAAGCTCCCCATGCGGAGTTGCAACGGTAGTTCCATCCTCCGCAAACGCTCTCTTCTCCTTTTCAGCCTTTGTTTCCTCCATCAATTCCTCGTCATGATTAAGCATTACCGCCGTCTCCTCATTTTCCAACTCGAACAAAGAAACCTCAGTCATCTTCATGTACTTGCGATGGTTGTGTTGCCACTTGCGGTCCACTAGATGCGACAAGAATGAGTTCAGGAACGTCGACTTGCCCACATTGGCAGCGCCCACCACACAAATATCGCGACCTTCACGGTACTTGGCCACATCCTCCACAATCTCCTTCATTCCAATCCGCTTCATAGCACTGATCAAATAGATAGAGATTACATTCTCAATCCCTGCTTCTCTGTAGGTGCATCAAACAGCTCATTAGTCTCTAGTTTCACTCACCGTTTACTACAGCTTTTACATACTTGGCCTCGTGTTTAATCCTCCTCATCAGTCGACGGATACCCGACTTGGTAGGCACCAAGTCTCCCTTGTTCACTACTAGCATCACCGGCTTCTTTCCAAAAAGGTGTCGTGATTTTGGTAACAAACTTCCGGAAATGTCTAGAATGTCCACCAGCTGAATCATGAGCATATCCTTGCTGCGGAGCTCCATAACACGCTTCTCGTACTCCTGGTATGGCATCTTGGAGTCCGAGATCTTGCCGTATTGTGTCATCTGGAAGCAACGCTCGCAGCACAGCCGTTTGAGATCCTTCAGGTCGTGTACGTTGTGTAATAGCTGTTTGGGGAAATACCCGACCTCTTTAGGCTCCTTGTACTGTAGTCCAATGCCACAGCCACTACAGGTCCACTTGTCCATTATCAATACATGGTTCAGGATTTGATCCACCGTCAGTTTTGGCTTCTTGGCGTCCATTGAAGCATCGGCAGAATGTAAAGCTTGTGGAGGTATGGACTGGTTGGTAGATGAGCATTTGCGCTGGCTAGAGAGCAAAATTGAAGACGGTGGAAATGGTGTCGGATAGATGGACAACGCAGTTACATATTGGTGAGCTTGCACGTACTGCGAAGCTTTTAAACAGTAACGCGAGCCTCGCGACACCAGTATTCGGACTGACAGCATCAATGCCAGTCAAATTGAACGGATGGAAAACGACTGATGCTTTTGCAAAAACGATGGTGTGGTTAGTACCAACTGATCTTGAATCGTACAATTGAAAGGAGTCTGTATTAGAGAGACACGACTGTAAGACTTCTCGTGCCTGCGAGTTTCAGCCCTTAATCCGAACTGATGTGCAGACCTTGCACGGACATCCGATACGACCACATCAGTAACCGGACTGCTGCTAGTCGTGTAAACGCAGCCCGACGTGATCGAGATCTGGAACAGTTTGTTCATCCAGCTCAATTGTGAGCAGAATGGTAAGCTCGTGCAGCTCTCACACGAACACGTGGATACAGGCATGGAATTTGAGCACTGGCGTCGATTTTCCAGGGAGAAACTCGAAGTACGACACGGGAGTGTTTACAACGCTCTTTTCGCGGCTGGTCGGAAGTCAACCAATTTGGCGCCGTTTAGGTGGGCGAGAAAGACTCGGACAAGAAGGATATGACCTATCGTGTTGTGCAGCAGACCACGTGCAAACATGACGTTTGGCGCTATTACGGACGGTGGTACCTAACAATGACGCTGCGGATACGTGCTGCGTTTTATTTCTGTCGTGCATTTTCCGTCATGAACAGGAGTTCCTGAACGCTCCACGTGGCTTCTTTACGGACTCTGAGTGGTAAACATGCTGGGCGAGGCTTACCCGTAGCTTATAAGCCGAAAGAGGTGGAGGAGATCACTTAAACGAGAAGCCGTTCGGTCACACTCTGTACAAGGGCATTGAGTGTTTGAAGAAGATCGACCACATTTTAGTGAGACCCATCCGAGTCCGGATAAGGCCCTGTTGTGCTTGGCGGACACGTGTATGACTCGATTGTTTTTCTTATCGATTTGACGAAGATCATGGCCGAGAAGGGCGTGATGGTGGACATTAAGGGTAGGACGAATGCTTGCGTCTACAAAGCGTGTGATTCAAGGTGGACTGTAAAAAGAACGGCAGCAATGGTGCGCGTTCGCTAGTTTTATAGGCCCGCGGGTCCAGCACAGTTGCTAACAAGCATATCGGCGCCATGGATGGGGTAAAGATGGTAATTTCGAGCGTGTAGGTGTCATTCTGGACAAGGCTTCGTTCTACGCGCAGCCTGGTAGCCAGGTTTACGGCACGAGTGTGCTTGGTGGCGCCAGCTTCAGGCTAGGGAGTTGGTTACGTGATGCACATGGGGCTCATCGCTTCTGGATCGATTCAGGTTGGTGACCCCGCGGAGTGTCAGGTGGCTCCCAACCACATGACGCATGTGCTTAGCTTTGCGCTAAACAAGATGCTGGGAACGACTGTGGATCAACGTGGGTCGCTGGTGGACGAATCGCATTTGTATTTCGATCTCACGAACAAGAAGGTAACCAGCTGGCGGACGTGGAGGCTATTGCGACGACGTCATCAAGCTGTAGAGGAATGTGTACACGCAGGGTTCCGCGAAGGCGGAAGCCAAGCGCATCCATGTCTGTGCGCCGAGACTTTGTGCACATTGTTTGATCGAGCAGCCGATTGCTCCTATATGCTTGAGGACTTTAAGAGCAGCACTGGAGAACTTGTCGGTGGCTTTCTGCGGTGACACCCACCTAAAAAACCACTAGTGGCGAAGAAGTTTATTCTGTACGAGCAGAGTCCCATTGCCAAGGATATTCGTCGGTGCTAGGTACCCCGCACAACCTCGCCGTTGAGGCTGAGCTCAATGCTATTGACAAGTTGGACAGCATCGAGTCCGTGAAGCAGGCGTCTTCGATAAGCCTGTGTTGGAGGCCTTGATTATCCTTACCGCTGAAGTATAAGCTGAAATAAAAGCTTTGGAAGTAGTTACAAGGATTGGTGAACCGCGTCAAGAAGATCAAAAGGAAGGTGCGACTACTCATGCTGCGAACGGTGACCGTGACGCTACTGCTGAAGCCACGAATGATAAGGAAGCTGATCAGGATATCGTTGTGGTGAAGTTTGCAGTTCGGCACGGACTTGAAACGCGGCTGTGAGATATCACGATCATCACACGGCAGCTTCATGATCTTCAGTACGTACTCGGACACGAGCAAGACGGAAGAAAGTAGCTCCATGGTCGTGATGAAGGAAAAGGCGGCGGCAAGGAGGCCCAAGACTAGGGAGGG
This sequence comes from Peronospora destructor, assembly GCA_011800735.1. Taxonomy (NCBI): domain Eukaryota; phylum Oomycota; class Peronosporomycetes; order Peronosporales; family Peronosporaceae; genus Peronospora; species Peronospora destructor. Next base: position 391,016 of record WBRY01000007.1, on the reverse strand, counting down.
CAGTGATGTCGTTACACTCTGATGCTATGCTGTCCATCTTTCTTATTTTCTTGATTACAATACGTAAGGAACACTTTACACGTAAGGAACACTTTAAATGCATGGTCATGATTTCTTTCTTATCAAGAGTATTTACACAAGTGTGAACTTACAAATAGCTATTGCTTGAAAACCTTCAATAGCAACCTGACATGTTGTCGACTGTCGTGTACTGAATAGTGAAAACGTTGATCAGCTGTTTTCTTAGATGGCGATCGAGCGAGTAGTGATGTTGGCGATTCACGCCGGCTCGATCGAAACCCCATGCGTACTCTTGAAAAAGGGTCAAGACATTTCACCGACTGTCACGGGGTACCTCCCATCGCGTTGGCTTGGCTCTTCGGGACAGCGACATTGATGACCGTTTTGTGCATAGGATTGTCAGGTATTTCTATATCTGGCAATTTTTTTTCTGTGTTCCTTGTCGGCCTATATCGGTTTTCAAGACCAAAGATCTTATTGGAATAAAGATTCGTTGATTCTTCCAAATTTTTAGGGTTTTTAGCCTTCTCAGGCGTCTTAAGCTTTGCAGGAAAGTTTTTAAACTTTTCTACGAGGCTTTTAAATTTCCGTTTGCTCTTAGTCACCATGCCGTCGAACTTTGCCGCAAAATGTTCAAAAGAAATTGGCGCCCTCTCTTCCACGTCAGCGACATCATCCTTCTTCAAGCTTCCTCTGAGCTTGCGACGGGTTCCATCCGTCAGCTCGCGTTGAGAAATGGCATCCAAGGTCTTGACTTGGATCAAGCCTTTCGAGCTCGCGACGATGCTGCCACAAGCGATGGAGGTGAGAGTCATGAGCAGAAGAAACTGGTTCAAGCGCATGATCTGTCGGGGTCTCGTCCGATTTGGAAATGATCAACTGTAAAGCCACAGAAATGTTACCGACCCGATTCTATCGAACTGCCAAACTACATCTTGAACTTTGTTCGTCCAGTACATTAGGTAAAGTACTGGATTGCCAGACAACTGTATAGCTATTCTACGACACCAAGGTGGTTGCTTCTTTGTTTTGTCTCAAGAACTGACTTTCCTACAATTCTGTGGGTGCCTGGCGCTGCGTCTTGCGTGCCGAGCGCTTTTCCACTGTCGATCCATCGTCGGATTAGATTTGATACGTATCTTCTTCCCGGGACTGTTCTTTGTCTCACCACTAGCATTAACTTGCTTTTATAAGTAGAAGTTGGGCAAGGCAGAAGGGTGATGATGCATTGACAATTTCTTCACATCTCAACGGGAGCTGACAGACGGAACCCGTCGCAAGCTTAGAGGAAGCTTGAAGAAGGATGATATTGCTGACGGGGAAAAGAGGGCGTCAATTCTCCCGGAAAGCTTGGCGGCTGTGGCGACTAAGAGCAAACGGAAATTTAAAAGCCTCGTAGAAAAGTTTAAAAACTTTCCTGCAAAGCTTAAGACGCCTGAGAAGGCTAAAAACCCTAAAAATTTGGAAGAATCAAAGAATCTTTATTCCAATAAGATCTTTGGTTATGAAAACCGATATAAGCCGACAAAGAACACAGAAAAAAAATTGCCAGATATAGAAATACCTGACAATCCTATGCACAAAACGGTCATCAATGTCGCTGTCCCGAAGAGCCAAGCCAACGCGATGGGAGGTACCCCGTGACAGTCGGTGAAATGTCTTGACCCTTTTTCAAGAGTACGCATGGGGTTTCGATCGAGCCGGCGTGAATCGCCAACATCACTACTCGCTCGATCGCCATCTAAGAAAACAGCTGATCAACGTTTTCACTATTCAGTACACGACAGTCGACAACATGTCAGGTTGCTATTGAAGGTTTTCAAGCAATAGCTATTTGTAAGTTCACACTTGTGTAAATACTCTTGATAAGAAAGAAATCATGACCATGCATTTAAAGTGTTCCTTACGTGTAAAGTGTTCCTTACGTATTGTAATCAAGAAAATAAGAAAGATGGACAGCATAGCATCAGAGTGTAACGACATCACTGCCCTCCCTAGTCTTGGGCCTCCTTGCCGCCGCCTTTTCCTTCATCACGACCATGGAGCTACTTTCTTCCGTCTTGCTCGTGTCCGAGTACGTACTGAAGATCATGAAGCTGCCGTGTGATGATCGTGATATCTCACAGCCGCGTTTCAAGTCCGTGCCGAACTGCAAACTTCACCACAACGATATCCTGATCAGCTTCCTTATCATTCGTGGCTTCAGCAGTAGCGTCACGGTCACCGTTCGCAGCATGAGTAGTCGCACCTTCCTTTTGATCTTCTTGACGCGGTTCACCAATCCTTGTAACTACTTCCAAAGCTTTTATTTCAGCTTATACTTCAGCGGTAAGGATAATCAAGGCCTCCAACACAGGCTTATCGAAGACGCCTGCTTCACGGACTCGATGCTGTCCAACTTGTCAATAGCATTGAGCTCAGCCTCAACGGCGAGGTTGTGCGGGGTACCTAGCACCGACGAATATCCTTGGCAATGGGACTCTGCTCGTACAGAATAAACTTCTTCGCCACTAGTGGTTTTTTAGGTGGGTGTCACCGCAGAAAGCCACCGACAAGTTCTCCAGTGCTGCTCTTAAAGTCCTCAAGCATATAGGAGCAATCGGCTGCTCGATCAAACAATGTGCACAAAGTCTCGGCGCACAGACATGGATGCGCTTGGCTTCCGCCTTCGCGGAACCCTGCGTGTACACATTCCTCTACAGCTTGATGACGTCGTCGCAATAGCCTCCACGTCCGCCAGCTGGTTACCTTCTTGTTCGTGAGATCGAAATACAAATGCGATTCGTCCACCAGCGACCCACGTTGATCCACAGTCGTTCCCAGCATCTTGTTTAGCGCAAAGCTAAGCACATGCGTCATGTGGCTGGGAGCCACCTGACACTCCGCGGGGTCACCAACCTGAATCGATCCAGAAGCGATGAGCCCCATGTGCATCACGTAACCAACTCCCTAGCCTGAAGCTGGCGCCACCAAGCACACTCGTGCCGTAAACCTGGCTACCAGGCTGCGCGTAGAACGAAGCCTTGTCCAGAATGACACCTACACGCTCGAAATTACCATCTTTACCCCATCCATGGCGCCGATATGCTTGTTAGCAACTGTGCTGGACCCGCGGGCCTATAAAACTAGCGAACGCGCACCATTGCTGCCGTTCTTTTTACAGTCCACCTTGAATCACACGCTTTGTAGACGCAAGCATTCGTCCTACCCTTAATGTCCACCATCACGCCCTTCTCGGCCATGATCTCCGTCAAATCGATAAGAAAAACAATCGAGTCATACACGTGTCCGCCAAGCACAACAGGGCCTTATCCGGACTCGGATGGGTCTCACTAAAATGTGGTCGATCTTCTTCAAACACTCAATGCCCTTGTACAGAGTGTGACCGAACGGCTTCTCGTTTAAGTGATCTCCTCCACCTCTTTCGGCTTATAAGCCACGGGTAAGCCTCGCCCAGCATGTTTATCAGTAGAGATAAAAGGCGCTGAACAGCGTGCAAAGGAGCATCGCATCTCAGTAAAAGGTTATTCTAGGCGGAGTGGTGGCGAGTGGGAAGGAGCAGGGCAGACTTGCCCCCAATCCCAAGTGACCAAGTTTTTGGTTTTGCAAGTACTGACGAGCGTGTCGTCACTCCATTAGCACAACTTTGAAGATGACAAATCTGGTCTTGCGACAATACATGACGACGCAGTCATCGTGCAAATGTGGCGATATGTACGGACTACATGGGTGAACACCATGTCGTTAGTCATGTGCATGATGCTGGGAGCCTACCATTCCTGGAAGCATGCAACTGTTGCATGATGCTGACAGTTGCATGCTTCCAGGAATGGTAGATGACCAAGGAATGCCGAACAATTGATACAGAGTATACCACAACGCTACGACCCCATAACACGGACAAATGCACATGGCAACTCTAGAAGCTGAGCCGTTTAGTGCGAAGTAGGTGTGCATGGAATGGCACAACATCGTTAAAGCATCAAGCAATGCTTCAGTCAATCTCCTAGACCAACACAGACCTAGACCAACACAGAGAACATTTCAAATGTAACATAACATATCCTGCCATCTATTGCCGTATCGTGCATTTCCATCCCCCTTTCTCTTCCCATCTTTCAACTGTACTTTTGCGGTTCAAAGACGTCGTTTTATAGGCTGCTTACATCGATAATACTCCAATCCTTCTTCAAGACGCCATTGATCCGCTTCACTCTAGAATCCGGCTTGCCTGTTCACCACCATACAAATATCAAGTCAAAAATGTCCCACATTCTTCAGAATCGGCGTTCCAACGCATCACGAAAGGTGAATCTGCCAAAGACTTTGCCGTGCTTGAGGTCGGGGGACGGAGAAATGCGCACCACATCCTGTAGTAGTGTAGTTGTTGCACTTGTGCAAAGGTAGTTAGAAGTAAAAGTGAGATATATTCAATGTTAACTTTGTCCGTCAACACTACGATAAGACTTTTCAAACGGCACTGCAACTTGACCTGGTCAACACATGGCATCCGTCTTATTTGCCTGTCACCACTTGGTGGTTCCATAAGGTGACTGGCTCCCCACGTCCCGTCGTCGTGCCACCCTGATGGTCCGACGTGGCGACCGCATCGCCTCGTCGCATCTGTCAAGGTGTCACGATGATCAGCCAATCAGGTGGGGTCGCAGCTTACCTGTAACAGTTCTTGCACTTCAACCTCAACACCTTTCCAACCTGTCAAAAACAATAGTTTCTAACACCTCCCAGTACGAAGGCTCCGCGTATTTGGACCAGATACCGCGTGTGACTCGCTTGCCTGCGCCAAAATTCTGCACGGGGTCAGGACCTGGAAGGCGTTCTTGAAACTCTTGGCCATTGCTGACATACTGTCTTTTGACTAATCCGGATGGTTTTCTTGCCTTGAGATAAGTGGATTGGATGAAACTGGCAAAGATAAAAGCGCCTGTAAGCAAAAGTCAGTCAGGTCTTAAGATGTTTGCGACACCAAGAGTCCCTCCAGGCAGAGCATGATTGTATGATGGGTAAGCCTGCTCTGTTTTTCTGCCGAATTTGGCATCAAGGGACAGCTAGTATCAATTTTGGGTGCTTTCTAAATGGTTTGAAGCTAGATGTTGTGTCAGCAGCGTCAGGAACCATAGATGACGCGAAGTCATACATGCACTTGATCGATCCAGTCGTGCATTCTATTTAGTAATAGTAAGATGCTTCTGTACGAGTGAAACAACACATTGTGAGGGATAGCACTATCGACCATGCCTCAAATGTAGTTTTAAAAAGAGCATAAAGGAGCTGCATCGACCTCAGATACACGAACTAATTGCATGTAATGGATTGGCTTTGCAAGCTGAACAACCGCCCGATCAAATACAATTACTCTGACTTGGAGAAGGGGTCGTGCTTATCGAATGTGAAGAAATTGTCAATGCATCATCACCCTTCTGCTTTGCCCAACTTCTACTTATGATGAATCAGAACGTCGATTAAGTGCCTTAAGCAGAAGGAAGAAAACCGAGAAGCTCGACGTGGCGGCAATGCCCGTGGACGCAGAGCTAATCAAGTTCAGTGACAGGATCACACCAGCAATTTCGACTACGATCGAGCGGCGCTTGCTGTTTCACTTGAATGCGGACTTTCGACGGGCAAGGGCATTTCCGGAATGTAAGCAATCGACAGCAGTGCGACACACCACATCTGCTACGGCAAGGCCAAGTTTGCGGCTCTCAATGAGCGTGATGCAGGTGAATTATCGCTTGCAGATGGAAACAAGGCTGCGATCAGCGGTATCGGGACCATCGTTGAACACGTGGTTCTGCCCAATGGTGACGAACGCCAGATTGAGATCAAGGACACGCTCTACGTACCGAGTATGAGCAAGAATCTACTGTCCGTTCCCCGGATCAACAAGAGCGGACAATGTCAAGTGATGTTTGATGGGGCCAAGATGCATATTATGCGTAAAGGCAACGAGCAAATAGTGGCGATCGCAAAGCTTGTGGACTGTACTGACTCCGAACATCTCAACGGTCTGTAAATGATACGTCGCAACTGCGATCCGAAGATCTTCATGCGCGGATGGGTCACGAATCCATCGACGTTCTATGCAAGATGGTCACGAATGGCATAATCAAGGATGCCAGAGGTATTAGACTCCATGGAAACCCATGTAGCTGCGGATGCGCTGCGAACACCAGCGCCGTGTTCCGTGTTCGCTGTTGTACATTTACCAGCTTCTGTTGTTCAGTCTCGGGTACGCCTGACATGTGCTCAATGATCCAGTGAACTCCGTTGGTGGCTTATTGGAGGACGATAGGGGCGAATTTGCTGTCGGCGTTTGCTTGATGGCCCCCGTGTGTAATCCCCTGGCATATGCATGTCCAGGTGTACTTGTTCAGTACTTCAGGTCCGTTCCGCAGCGTTAGCTGAGCCGGTATTCGCATTACTTCTGCTACGTGCAGAGAGAAGCTTGCCATTAGTATGGCTGTTGCCCACAGCCTCAGTTCAGGAATCGTGTGATAAGTATTAAGCTCCGTACTCGGGAGCCGAATACGGTAATCCAATGTTGAAACTCGCTGAATGTGTAAATCAGCCAGCATGCAGGCCTGTAGCAGCGGGTACTTCTTTGTTGATAGCATAGTCCCCTTGTCAACACGTCTGTACGATTCATGAGCGCGCGCAACTTGCGCAACTTATCGGCAGCCAGCATACCAAGGACCAGTGGCACAACACAACAGTGAGCATGGCTTGAGTAATCTACTATCCAAGGATTCTGATCCCACCGATAAGTCACCCAAAAATCCTTGTGCTCCTGGGTGTACATGTCTGTTAGAGTCGGGATGTCTTCTACATATTGGAGCAGTAACTCCTGATTCGACCTGGTGGCAACAAGGTGTGTCACCAGGCGTTTCAACGATTCTTCACGATGCTGTTTGACGATCGTCCATTCTTCGTGCGTCGATGCAATCCACTCGCTGATCGCCGCTCTAATTTCTGGTTGTGGCGCCGCCGAAGTGCTGTTACGTCCTGTTTTGAGTAACCCCGGTGAAATGCTCCAATTAGCTGAGTCCTCCATATCTTGGAATGTCCACGCTGCCCACGCATAGAAGTAGCGATCTCGTTTCTGAATCAGCCACTTCATCGCATGCTTTAGATTCTGAGTGCATATTGCGACGTCCATGGAGACGAGTCCGATTCCACCCGCTCCACGCGGCGTGTACAGTAGACCTGGATTGACTTTGTGTCTGCTGCTACCTGTAGACGTGGAGTGATGCCACAGAAATTGCTTCTGTATGTTGTGCAGTTCCGCCCGAGTCCATTGCGGGAGCCGGAAGACCGCAGCTGTGAATAACACAGCAGGTAGCATGATAACATTCAGTAGCAATATCCTGATGGCGACGCTGGTGAGAAACTTGCAGCGGTGGCTAGACGCTTTCGGACGCTTCGGATTCGTAAAGCCTAATTCGCGTCGACGAGGTCCCCAGTCCCTACCTGATACCCTAAGTACCTAGCCGTTTGGCCATGGTGGAGTACTGGAATTCCTTCATAATCGGCGCTCGCGACCGCTGTGTTGAGGAAGATCAGTACGCTCTTCGCTGGTTGTACAGAGAGCCTTGAGAGCTCCCCGAAGCGATGCACGATGCGCATCACCTCCGGTATCTGCCCCGCGTGATGTAAAAATACCGTCGAATCATCGACAAACGCGGAGAATTTCTGTTCCTGGTGTGGAATGCCGGGGTGCCGCAGCCCCCGTATCTGAGTACTTTGCAATAGTGCTATTGCTAGATATTTCTGCCACGAGAAGAAATAGTAGCAGTGCTAGCGGGCAACCCTGTCGGATACCCGTAAGTACGAGAACCGGGTCGGACAATATCCCATTCACTACAAACCGAGCGGTGGTGTCATGGTGGAGGTGCCGAATCGTTGGTATGAATGAATCCGCAAACCCAAAATTCCGCATTTCTTTAAATAAAAAATCGCGCGAGACCGTGTCATATGCTTTGCGAAATCCAGCAATAAAATTGCTCTGCTGTCAGCAGGCACCCGATCCGGCTCATCAGTTGCCGTCGATAGATGCGCCATCATCATCATGACCGTTTTGGACATTTGTCTTCCATGTACGAAACCCTGTTGAGTGTCTTGGATAGGTATCCTTAAGACTTGTTGGACTCTGTGAGATAATACCTTGGCGACAACTTTGTAGCCTGACTGGAGTAGGACGCGGTCTGTTGGCATGGTGACAAAGTCGTGTAACGTTTGTTTAAGCGCTGTGGCTGGTATGGTGTTATGTGTCTGACAGAGAATCGGCCGCCATTCGGATGCGAAATGGTTTGCGATCGAGTCACCGTCCCGGAATGGCTGCCCATTAATTTGTTGCAGCCCGAAATGGATTGATCTTTTTCCCAGTTCGATGCCCGCTTGAATTGCCATCGCAGACCATCCATAGTCTGTTCCAGGCGGAGCCCTTGTCGAATGGTTTGTGCCATTCGGAGCTCCTCTCAATTGTCGATATGGAGCTCTGTCGAGTAAGAAGGTGCGTGCGAGCCTGGGCCTGGATCCTCTGTCGGATTCGCCGTGCCCTCTGCGTTTCCATTTTCGTAATTCGCCTGATACTTGCGCCGCAGTCAAGGACCGCTTTGTCCCATGTCCACGACCTCCCGACGTATTAACTCCGCTAAGAGCTCGTCATGGACTCGCGCTGGCGTCGGCGTCCGGATGGGATAATGTAATGGCTGAAATTCCTTCCTTTGGTGCCTCCTTCCCCAGACCGCCACATGCAAGGTAATTTGTTGACGGTCAGAATGAAGCGCAGGCAGTTGCACTTGCACTTGCTGCACGACCGCTGTTCATGGCTTGCAAACGTAGAAACGATCAGTCCAGTACATTAGGTAAAGTATTGGATTGCCAGATAATTGTATAGCTATTCTACGACACCATCGCCGGATCAGATTCAATATGTATCTCCTTCTCGGGACTGATCGCTTGTTTGTCTCACGACTAGCATTAACTTGCTTTTATAAGTAGAAGCAAGTTAATGCTAGTGGTGGGCAAAGCAGAAGGGTGATGATGCATTGACAATTTCTTCACATTCGATAAGCACGACCCCTTCTCCAAGTCAGAGTAATTGTATTTGATCGGGCGGTTGTTCAGCTTGCAAAGCCAATCCATTACATGCAATTAGTTCGTGTATCTGAGGTCGATGCAGCTCCTTTATGCTCTTTTTAAAACTACATTTGAGGCATGGTCGATAGTGCTATCCCTCACAATGTGTTGTTTCACTCGTACAGAAGCATCTTACTATTACTAAATAGAATGCACGACTGGATCGATCAAGTGCATGTATGACTTCGCGTCATCTATGGTTCCTGACGCTGCTGACACAACATCTAGCTTCAAACCATTTAGAAAGCACCCAAAATTGATACTAGCTGTCCCTTGATGCCAAATTCGGCAGCAAAAGAGAGCAGGTTTACCATCATGCAATCATGCTCTGGCTAGCTGACAAAGCACGGATGGGAGGGACTCTTGGTGTCGCAAACATCTTACGATCTGTTTACGTGTCTTTGCATTTGATGGTCTCGGTGGTCGAATGCCGTGGACTGTGAAATGAACACATCAGTCTCATGGCTTTCGTTGCAGCGCTGAGAGGCTTGCTCATGTTTGAAAGCCATGAGACTGATATCATGTTTGAGAGCGACTTGTTCCAAATCTTCCCGGCTCCAGTACTTCTTGATACCAATTCATTGTTGAGAGTGACGCACAGATTTGAAGAGGAACAAGACGCAGAGTTTCTACCGTCATCATTGATGATGATGCAGGTCTGGATCTCTATCGACAGACTCATTTATTGGCCTTTTTCGCCACCAGCTACGATTGAACCGACTCTGGACCAGATTCAACAAAAAGGAGACAGCGAGGAAGAGGAAGTGATGACGTACTCATCCTTAAAGCTCCATAAATTGCCTGGAATGGCGATGACTAGTGATGACAGTACGCTCAGATACAAACTGCTGCAGGGAGATAAAATTTGTGCTTAGTCAGCAGCACGTACTTGCTGTACCTGTTCAACCCACTGCAGTATCGTCGTTCGATTGGACATTTGATGCGATACTAACACGTTGGAGACACGAGCTATGTGCCGCCCGTACAAAGAGAGAGTATATTTTCACTACGGTGTCCTATGCGCTGAAAGTTTTTCTTTCGTATGGGAAGCTGCCGAATATACCTTCAACTGGAGAGAAGACGACTGATTACCAAAAGAAGGAAATGCGTCAGAGGAAGTAATCGATGTAACGGAAGCTGCCGAAAATCATGTGTAGGGTGGTGCTCGTGAAATTGAGGACAGTGGACCGCTAGGAATTCCGTACGATGGACAGCGTGAGACCTTCGCGTTCTGCATGACTGCTACAAACCGAATTTCGAAGAAAACGTGCGTAGATGCGTCTAAAGCGACTTGTTTGTCACTTTTACTGCCAGAGAATAGTGCATCGACCGTTGAACGACGTCTTAGACAGCAAGTTATTCGGTCGTCATTGCCACGGTTCAATGAAGAAGACGATGCAGACGAAAGCGACACGACCACGACTTTGGGTGGCGCAATTCCATCGCTCGAACGGCATGTGCATCTCCCATTTGATGCCATGATCTGTTGCTGTTTTGCTCCAATTGCTGTCTCCAGTACGTGGAATTCGCAATTGGCTTTGAGACTTTGATGCATATTCTCGGCGTTGCAGACTTACTTCGGGAAGCTATGACTGCTTGTTAGCTTGCGATCACCCGAGTATGGTAGATTGGGGCAAATTGCATTATGCTGTGAATATATGAGCGACACTGAACAAATCGGTGCTTATCCTAAAATATAGACTGTAAACCATAGAACCGAAATCTGCATCGCGGTCTCTTTCAACATGCGCTGCTGATTTAGCTGTGTTTCTTGGTGTTGATAGCATGCTGACGTCTGCTTTTGTAGACAAGAAGAGCAATGACAGCGACTACTGCAAGTGCCATAAAACTAGTATATCTCTTGGCTTTCTTGAATATTCGCATCATAATACGCACAAGGATCGGAGGTGGATAATACGGCGTCACTGGGGGAGTGCGCTCCGGATGGCAAGTATCAAATTCGATCAGTATGCCTTTGTAGATGTTCATACCACGATAGTAAAGGCAGACGCGGCCATCCTTTCCTCCTTCATCCGTGACATCCATGACAGCGTACTGACCTGGACCAGGAAAAGCTCCGTGACTGTAAGGACCTCCTTTGATCGATCCAGGACGTCCTAATGCAGCAGCGTGGAGTACCGTCAGGTTTCCTGGGCTGTGAGAACCGTCATCGACTGCCAGCATATGTGCATCTCCACTCACGATCACAATAGGTACCCACTTATTGAGACCGTTTCCCTTGATGAAATTAACAAGCTCTTGCTGCTCATGACCAAAGTGTCCCCACTTCCGCTCGTCGTCCAGCCACGGCATGGTATTGACCCAAATAACCAATCGAATGTCCGGGTCACTAGTTGCGCGAACGAGCTCCGACTTGAACCATGCCTTCTGCTTTTTACCCAGTACTGTCTTGGTCGGTGTAGCAGGAGCTGTATTTGGCGTTCTAGCAGAGCGGAGATCCGTTAAAATATAGCGCACACGACCAATTGTAAAAGCTTGGTGGACCGTATTCGTCCGTGAACTCCCTCCAATCAATGGGTAGTGCGGGACAAATTCCCGGTAAGCTTGTACTGACGCATTCCGACCAGGAGCGATCGAATCACTGTTGTCAGGACCAAAATCATGGTCGTCCCACATATACACAAACGGCACGTCCATCGCTAGCATTGCTTTTCCCGCTGGCGACGCAAAGATGGAATCATATCCATTTCGAAATGCCGCTACATTATTCGCTGCTAGATTATGGTAATGAAGATCTCCCGTATGTAGGAATACCAGAGCATTCTCTTTCTTAATTTCTTCAAAGACCTACCAAACAAACATCAGCATCTTTGAATAAGAATACGACTAAAACATATAACCTTTGTTTGAAAATCCCCACTCTACCTTTGGATCTGATACTTCATCAGCACAGGAAGCAAATGCCACTCGATAATCAAATGGATTTCCTTCTACTTTGGGTGTCGTGAAGCTTCCATTTCTCACATTTTCACCAGATCTGAATAACGTCAACTCATAGCGATATTTTCTATCACTATATGGAAGTTCCAAGAGGTTACACTTCTTGACGTTTGGTGTCTTGTAAGACGACGGACTTCTCTCTTCTCCGTATCCCTCTTCACCCCCGTCTACTCCATTACATGTAGCAATAGCAGAATGAGGTTTCTCACCTTCCAGCAACTCTGGAAACGCGTACAACACGAAGTCCGAATCTGCACAATTGTAACCCTCGCGTAACCCAAATTTGAAACTGATGGAACGAGACGTCAAGGCGCCACTCCACAACCACAATACGTCATACGATTGGCAAAGATCATCTTGGACGTCTTGAAACGATAATGACAAGATTGTCAAACAGGTGCTTGACAGCAGGAAGAACATCGTCACGACACATTGTAAACGCGACATCTTTGACCTCTTTTTGACAGTTTGACATAATGTAACCCGTCTAAAACTCTACAAAACATTATGAACTTAGCTTCGTGTCAATGTTGCACGAATAGGTATTTTGTCGTAGTTTATGTTGCATGCTCACTCTATATGTTGCGCGTCACGTCCTATGTGCTCTCGCTGCAACGTGCTTGTGTAAGACTGATGATAAACCGTTTCAAGCTTGCGATGTAGCACTTGATATGCGTGTTCGTTATGCTGGAAGAACTGGTGGAGGTGCCTACGGACTTTGACGCAAAAATATCAACAAAGTGAAAAATGACTTCACTTTTCAGACATGGCTACAATATGGAACTACCGTATCAAGTTCAGGCTCGGCGATGCATTGATCCAGCTGAAAGTGGAACTGGAACACGTGCTCCAATGCTTCTGCCGTAACTACGAGATGTCGACGGAGACGTTGAAACTACCAGCATATGAGAACTTTATCAACACGGGAGTCAAGACATTGCAAAAAAACAAAATTTACAAACCCACCTTTTGTCGCGTAGCTGTGACCTCACGCATGGTAGCGACGTGCTTCCTATTGGTGGCACGTTTCAAGACGTCTGTGCGCATAGCTTGAAGCTGTATCAGCTAAACGGTTGTGCTGTGTGTTTCGACGAAAAAAGCTGTAGTTACTTGCTTTTCGGCCACATTGACCTCGTGTCGAAGCTTCTCACGTACATCTAGGTTTTCCCCTATGAATAAACTGTTAGCGTTGCAAAAAAGCAGTAGCTTCAATGTGCTTACCTCAAAGAGTTATGTGAATGCTGTACTACCGTGTGCATTAACATCGTCGGATATCCTGTATCCTTGGCGACGTCAAGATCGTAAGCGAGGATGGCATCGGCTCACTTTCCATCTCGACTCGTTGTGCATGCAGCAAACGAATTTGCAACTGTGATACACAACGAACAGGAATTTCAAAACAGAAGACAGAACAGAGTAGGTTACGTAAATAGGAAGCTGGCATGGGGGCATCCACCCTTCAGACTTGTTCATTTGCAATACTCATCGAGGAACGCAAAGTGCGGCGCCACTTCGTCGACTGGTAGGCGCAGCTGTTTGGCTAGAACCACGATCTTACTTCGGTTGGAGACATCTTGTGCCTCATTCGACTCACTGATGTACAAAAGTTGCCGAAAATCATCTGCGTGAGCTCGACACCAGCTTTGAGCCTTCTCGGCGATGATTCTCATTTCTTGGCGACTGCGCTCGAGTGCTTTTGCCGTTGGTAGCTGACGATCCCGACTCAACCGACCATTTGCATGCTCCCTTGGCGAGTAATTCTTCTTGATAAATGGATGCTCAAGGAGATCAGCAGCGGGAGGTCGAGACAGCGGGTTTTTACATAAGCACTGGTCGAGGAAATCGCAAAATTCCGGAGAAAAATGGTCGCCATAATCCTGAAGTCGCGGTGAGGGTTGCTCTTGTACAGCATGAACCACACCCCAGTAGCCGTCTTTGGTCGGGACAGGCATCTTTCCGATGGCACAAGCCATGACCGCTAGCCCAAATGACCAGATATCGGAAGGATACGAGTACATGCCTCCACTGATTCTTTCAGGTGCCATGTACCTGCAGCATTCGTCAATGTTAGCTCAGAAGATGCAACATCGAAAGAACATATTTAAACGACTTACAAAAGCGTGCCCGTGAATGTCGTCGCCTTGGCTAAAGTGCTTTCGAGGTCGCGAGAGATACCAAAGTCCGATATCTACATTTGGCAAACGTTTGTGTAAAGTGGGTCCACAAGGGGTTAAGTAAGACACGATAGCATCTAGCTATACCTTGACTTGGCCTCTGTGGTTAATAAGCATGTTGCTGAGTTTGATGTCTCGATGCAACTGGTGATGTTCATGTAAGAAAGCAAGACCTTTCAATCCACACGCCGCAACATTTGCAATTTTCTGTTCGGACAAGTATTCCGTTTTTCCTTCATCGCTTTCGGTGACAGACTGCAAAAAATTTTCCAGAGATCCTCCATCCATGTACTCCAGAATAATTGATACGGAACCAACCTCAGGATTCGTGTATGCGTCGTAGAAGACTATAAGCTCCGCGCATGCTGCTTGCGCAGCTGATGATATTGCTGCGGAAGTAGATGGGAAAGTAGCAATTGCCAGTGGTACAAAATTCACATATAGTGACTTGAGTTCACGCACCATTTGATGACGCTTCTTCTGGTCGTACACACGAATGACCTTTACAGCTACCAATATAAATGTTGGCATGTACAGTGCTTTGTACACCTTTCCACTAGCCCCATGGCCAAGTTCCTCAAGCAGTAGTAAATAGTCTTTCGTACTAAGTGTATTCGGAGCTGACACAGACTTCTTGTCATGTTCTTGGTACTGCTGTGGTCTTGCAAAAGGCACGTTAGCGATACCGCGTGTCTAAGAATAAGCACAGGTTAGTCCAGTATCAAATGCATCAACTTCAAATGATGTTCTTACATTAATCTCGAAGCCTTGGGTCTGCAGTCTTCCAGTTGCAGAGAAATCAAAGGACGCAGCTACTGTCTTCTCCTCCTTTTTAACCTGTGTAATATGCAATTCTAGCCCATGTAAAGTTTGTCTACCATCTCTGCTTTGTTCTGGAGCTATGACTGCGACACGATCATCTTCATTCACGTCAATCTTCAATGGACCAAAACCCACCGAATTTAATCCCGGAGCACGACGTCGAGGTGCTTTACTTACCACGGACTCAACATCAACACGTAAATCACATTTAAGCCGCCGCATCGAGTTCTTAACAGAATCTATTGGTGGCGAAGGCGCAGGTTCAGGTAACATTTTGTCCTCAAAAGGTGAACTTTTCACCGAATTTTGAAGCTTGTGAACTTCTCTCTGCAACTTCTTTTTGTGCCCGCGACTGACCCCCGTCGAGGCATCTAAGAACTTGTTGAGCCCATTAGAAGCCAGTAAATCTGCTCCAGTGAGTTTCTGTCGTTGTGCCTCCACCGCAAACATTTCCAAGTCGTGCGCTTCTAGCCAGTCGCACACGTCGCAGATTTTCCACTTGACAATAGAATCTTCCGTTTCCTCCTCAGATTCTTCAAGTTCTGGAGTGTCGATTCTCTTTCGTGGTATTTGCACTCGCTGATGCAATTGCAGCTTTCCTTTGCGGTGTCTATGGGCATCACATTTGGTGCAATACACTAGACCGCAGTCGTCGCAGGTCACTTGAGCACGTCTCTGCTCGCACTCATCGCACTCAGAAGGGTGAAAGTTTATCAAGGAAGAACTAGATTGGTTGTCATAGAGATCCAATCTCAAACGTTTATCCATGCCTATGACGGAGCCGTGTAGGCACGTGTCAACGGCAGTTTGAAGGGTCCAAATCTTTTGGAATATCAAAAGCGGCGAAGATACAAATTCCGAACAGAAAATTGCAAATGTTGCGGCGTGTGGATTGAAAGGTCTTGCTTTCTTACATGAACATCACCAGTTGCATCGAGACATCAAACTCAGCAACATGCTTATTAACCACAGAGGCCAAGTCAAGGTATAGCTAGATGCTATCGTGTCTTACTTAACCCCTTGTGGACCCACTTTACACAAACGTTTGCCAAATGTAGATATCGGACTTTGGTATCTCTCGCGACCTCGAAAGCACTTTAGCCAAGGCGACGACATTCACGGGCACGCTTTTGTAAGTCGTTTAAATATGTTCTTTCGATGTTGCATCTTCTGAGCTAACATTGACGAATGCTGCAGGTACATGGCACCTGAAAGAATCAGTGGAGGCATGTACTCGTATCCTTCCGATATCTGGTCATTTGGGCTAGCGGTCATGGCTTGTGCCATCGGAAAGATGCCTGTCCCGACCAAAGACGGCTACTGGGGTGTGGTTCATGCTGTACAAGAGCAACCCTCACCGCGACTTCAGGATTATGGCGACCATTTTTCTCCGGAATTTTGCGATTTCCTCGACCAGTGCTTATGTAAAAACCCGCTGTCTCGACCTCCCGCTGCTGATCTCCTTGAGCATCCATTTATCAAGAAGAATTACTCGCCAAGGGAGCATGCAAATGGTCGGTTGAGTCGGGATCGTCAGCTACCAACGGCAAAAGCACTCGAGCGCAGTCGCCAAGAAATGAGAATCATCGCCGAGAAGGCTCAAAGCTGGTGTCGAGCTCACGCAGATGATTTTCGGCAACTTTTGTACATCAGTGAGTCGAATGAGGCACAAGATGTCTCCAACCGAAGTAAGATCGTGGTTCTAGCCAAACAGCTGCGCCTACCAGTCGACGAAGTGGCGCCGCACTTTGCGTTCCTCGATGAGTATTGCAAATGAACAAGTCTGAAGGGTGGATGCCCCCATGCCAGCTTCCTATTTACGTAACCTACTCTGTTCTGTCTTCTGTTTTGAAATTCCTGTTCGTTGTGTATCACAGTTGCAAATTCGTTTGCTGCATGCACAACGAGTCGAGATGGAAAGTGAGCCGATGCCATCCTCGCTTACGATCTTGACGTCGCCAAGGATACAGGATATCCGACGATGTTAATGCACACGGTAGTACAGCATTCACATAACTCTTTGAGGTAAGCACATTGAAGCTACTGCTTTTTTGCAACGCTAACAGTTTATTCATAGGGGAAAACCTAGATGTACGTGAGAAGCTTCGACACGAGGTCAATGTGGCCGAAAAGCAAGTAACTACAGCTTTTTTCGTCGAAACACACAGCACAACCGTTTAGCTGATACAGCTTCAAGCTATGCGCACAGACGTCTTGAAACGTGCCACCAATAGGAAGCACGTCGCTACCATGCGTGAGGTCACAGCTACGCGACAAAAGGTGGGTTTGTAAATTTTGTTTTTTTGCAATGTCTTGACTCCCGTGTTGATAAAGTTCTCATATGCTGGTAGTTTCAACGTCTCCGTCGACATCTCGTAGTTACGGCAGAAGCATTGGAGCACGTGTTCCAGTTCCACTTTCAGCTGGATCAATGCATCGCCGAGCCTGAACTTGATACGGTAGTTCCATATTGTAGCCATGTCTGAAAAGTGAAGTCATTTTTCACTTTGTTGATATTTTTGCGTCAAAGTCCGTAGGCACCTCCACCAGTTCTTCCAGCATAACGAACACGCATATCAAGTGCTACATCGCAAGCTTGAAACGGTTTATCATCAGTCTTACACAAGCACGTTGCAGCGAGAGCACATAGGACGTGACGCGCAACATATAGAGTGAGCATGCAACATAAACTACGACAAAATACCTATTCGTGCAACATTGACACGAAGCTAAGTTCATAATGTTTTGTAGAGTTTTAGACGGGTTACATTATGTCAAACTGTCAAAAAGAGGTCAAAGATGTCGCGTTTACAATGTGTCGTGACGATGTTCTTCCTGCTGTCAAGCACCTGTTTGACAATCTTGTCATTATCGTTTCAAGACGTCCAAGATGATCTTTGCCAATCGTATGACGTATTGTGGTTGTGGAGTGGCGCCTTGACGTCTCGTTCCATCAGTTTCAAATTTGGGTTACGCGAGGGTTACAATTGTGCAGATTCGGACTTCGTGTTGTACGCGTTTCCAGAGTTGCTGGAAGGTGAGAAACCTCATTCTGCTATTGCTACATGTAATGGAGTAGACGGGGGTGAAGAGGGATACGGAGAAGAGAGAAGTCCGTCGTCTTACAAGACACCAAACGTCAAGAAGTGTAACCTCTTGGAACTTCCATATAGTGATAGAAAATATCGCTATGAGTTGACGTTATTCAGATCTGGTGAAAAT
Organism: Peronospora destructor; assembly: GCA_011800735.1. Classification (NCBI taxonomy): domain Eukaryota; phylum Oomycota; class Peronosporomycetes; order Peronosporales; family Peronosporaceae; genus Peronospora; species Peronospora destructor. The sequence goes on along the minus strand of WBRY01000007.1, from coordinate 372,660 downwards.
GTGAGAAATGGAAGCTTCACGACACCCAAAGTAGAAGGAAATCCATTTGATTATCGAGTGGCATTTGCTTCCTGTGCTGATGAAGTATCAGATCCAAAGGTAGAGTGGGGATTTTCAAACAAAGGTTATATGTTTTAGTCGTATTCTTATTCAAAGATGCTGATGTTTGTTTGGTAGGTCTTTGAAGAAATTAAGAAAGAGAATGCTCTGGTATTCCTACATACGGGAGATCTTCATTACCATAATCTAGCAGCGAATAATGTAGCGGCATTTCGAAATGGATATGATTCCATCTTTGCGTCGCCAGCGGGAAAAGCAATGCTAGCGATGGACGTGCCGTTTGTGTATATGTGGGACGACCATGATTTTGGTCCTGACAACAGTGATTCGATCGCTCCTGGTCGGAATGCGTCAGTACAAGCTTACCGGGAATTTGTCCCGCACTACCCATTGATTGGAGGGAGTTCACGGACGAATACGGTCCACCAAGCTTTTACAATTGGTCGTGTGCGCTATATTTTAACGGATCTCCGCTCTGCTAGAACGCCAAATACAGCTCCTGCTACACCGACCAAGACAGTACTGGGTAAAAAGCAGAAGGCATGGTTCAAGTCGGAGCTCGTTCGCGCAACTAGTGACCCGGATATTCGATTGGTTATTTGGGTCAATACCATGCCGTGGCTGGACGACGAGCGGAAGTGGGGACACTTTGGTCATGAGCAGCAAGAGCTTGTTAATTTCATCAAGGGAAACGGTCTCAATAAGTGGGTACCTATTGTGATCGTGAGTGGAGATGCACATATGCTGGCAGTCGATGACGGTTCTCACAGCCCAGGAAACCTGACGGTACTCCACGCTGCTGCATTAGGACGTCCTGGATCGATCAAAGGAGGTCCTTACAGTCACGGAGCTTTTCCTGGTCCAGGTCAGTACGCTGTCATGGATGTCACGGATGAAGGAGGAAAGGATGGCCGCGTCTGCCTTTACTATCGTGGTATGAACATCTACAAAGGCATACTGATCGAATTTGATACTTGCCATCCGGAGCGCACTCCCCCAGTGACGCCGTATTATCCACCTCCGATCCTTGTGCGTATTATGATGCGAATATTCAAGAAAGCCAAGAGATATACTAGTTTTATGGCACTTGCAGTAGTCGCTGTCATTGCTCTTCTTGTCTACAAAAGCAGACGTCAGCATGCTATCAACACCAAGAAACACAGCTAAATCAGCAGCGCATGTTGAAAGAGACCGCGATGCAGATTTCGGTTCTATGGTTTACAGTCTATATTTTAGGATAAGCACCGATTTGTTCAGTGTCGCTCATATATTCACAGCATAATGCAATTTGCCCCAATCTACCATACTCGGGTGATCGCAAGCTAACAAGCAGTCATAGCTTCCCGAAGTAAGTCTGCAACGCCGAGAATATGCATCAAAGTCTCAAAGCCAATTGCGAATTCCACGTACTGGAGACAGCAATTGGAGCAAAACAGCAACAGATCATGGCATCAAATGGGAGATGCACATGCCGTTCGAGCGATGGAATTGCGCCACCCAAAGTCGTGGTCGTGTCGCTTTCGTCTGCATCGTCTTCTTCATTGAACCGTGGCAATGACGACCGAATAACTTGCTGTCTAAGACGTCGTTCAACGGTCGATGCACTATTCTCTGGCAGTAAAAGTGACAAACAAGTCGCTTTAGACGCATCTACGCACGTTTTCTTCGAAATTCGGTTTGTAGCAGTCATGCAGAACGCGAAGGTCTCACGCTGTCCATCGTACGGAATTCCTAGCGGTCCACTGTCCTCAATTTCACGAGCACCACCCTACACATGATTTTCGGCAGCTTCCGTTACATCGATTACTTCCTCTGACGCATTTCCTTCTTTTGGTAATCAGTCGTCTTCTCTCCAGTTGAAGGTATATTCGGCAGCTTCCCATACGAAAGAAAAACTTTCAGCGCATAGGACACCGTAGTGAAAATATACTCTCTCTTTGTACGGGCGGCACATAGCTCGTGTCTCCAACGTGTTAGTATCGCATCAAATGTCCAATCGAACGACGATACTGCAGTGGGTTGAACAGGTACAGCAAGTACGTGCTGCTGACTAAGCACAAATTTTATCTCCCTGCAGCAGTTTGTATCTGAGCGTACTGTCATCACTAGTCATCGCCATTCCAGGCAATTTATGGAGCTTTAAGGATGAGTACGTCATCACTTCCTCTTCCTCGCTGTCTCCTTTTTGTTGAATCTGGTCCAGAGTCGGTTCAATCGTAGCTGGTGGCGAAAAAGGCCAATAAATGAGTCTGTCGATAGAGATCCAGACCTGCATCATCATCAATGATGACGGTAGAAACTCTGCGTCTTGTTCCTCTTCAAATCTGTGCGTCACTCTCAACAATGAATTGGTATCAAGAAGTACTGGAGCCGGGAAGATTTGGAACAAGTCGCTCTCAAACAGGACTTTTACAGATATTCAGACGCTGATTGGGCCGGCGATTTTGCTAACCGTAAGTCGACTTCCGGCTATGCGTTTGTTCTGATGGGAGCCTCTGTGAGCTGGGGAAGCAAGAAGCAATCAAGTGTATCACTGTCAACGAGTGAAGCCGAATACATCGCGCTAAGTTTGACTATCCAAGAGGTGGAGTGGGTGCATCGTTGGCTCTGCAAGATTTTAACGGCTGCGATGGACAAGTCTGAACCCGAGCTCAAGATCATGGAAGACAACCAGCCGCGTATCAAGATGACAGAAAATCCGGTGAACCGTGGTCGGGTCAAGCATAATGATATCAAGTATCACCACATCCGTGATGGATTCAAGCGCGGCGAAGTCACGCTGGAATACTGCAAGACTTCGATAATGCTCGCGGACATTATGATCAAGGGCCTGCCAGGACCGCGCCATAAGGACTTGACGACTGCGCTCGGTATACTTGCGTGTTCGCATTGAGGGGTCATATTATGGGTAATTTGTTCACGGTCATAAACCGTCGTTAAACCGGTCAGCACGAACCGGTCCAATGTAGCCCACGTATGATTGGATGAACAGGATTAATGGACAGTGAGATGATTAGACGAGTAGTTGATAGCAAGACACATGCTTTATATATGGACTACATATAAATCATCAGAGGTAGGCAGATTGAACTACGATAAATCAATCACTTCCCAAATATTCATCCTTCCACTCAAGTCGTCTACACTCTTCAGTCCAGACTCCTTTCGTGTTACAAGCTTCGCTCTAAGTGCTCTCTCTATACCCCTTAACAGGTCATGAGCCCATGTACCATGTTCTTTGCCCAAAATGCCACTATCAATATCTCCTTTTATAGGTTCGATGGGGACAACTACGCGACATGGGGCCGCTACATGCGTGGCCTGTTCCTGACCAAGTTGACGTGGCACGTGGTGAACCGGGAAATCATCCCAACCTTTTGTGAGCCTCGCGCCATGGTAGACTATCAGCAACATCGCTTTCTGTATGATGTTGCTGCACATGGATGCGGACATGCGATCATGTGGTCGACAACTGCAAGGAAGCGTGGGTGGAATGGGCGCGGTTGAAGACACTTTACAACGGATCTCAGAAGGCTGGTCGCATTTACCTTAAGCGCCAGCTCTTCAGCATGGAGATGGCGGAAGGCGCCAATGTATCGCATCACTGCAATGAAGTCCTGAACATCGGTGCCAACCTCAGCAGCATCAGGGCCAAGAATGTGGCGATCTGCTTCTTGCGCAGCCTCCCGAAGAGCTAGGAGAATGTCGTGCTAAATCTGGAGATGAGTAGCGTGGAACTGTGGACGCAAGACGTTGTGAAGGTGCCAACGAATGAGCACATCAAGAGACAAGGTGAGAAGACGGCATCGACCGAGCACGAGTATCGTCAGTGTACCTTCTGCGGAAAATTAGGGCACACGGTGAAGCGGTGCCGAACCAAGCAGAACGAAGAAAACCGAGAAGCTCGACGCGGCGCCAATGCCCGTGGACGCAGAGCAAATCAAGTTCAGTGGCAGGATCACACCAGCAACTTCGACTACGATTGAGTGGCGCTTGCTGTTTCACTTGAATGCGGACTTTCGACGGGCAAGGGCATGTCCGGAATGTAAGCAATTGACAGCGGTGCGACACACCACATCTGCTACGGCCTGTAAACGTGCTTTTCCCGTTGCAAACCGACCTTACTGACACCAACATTGGTGTTGATGTGATGCTAATGGGAGTACCTCCCAGGGTCAAGAAAATTAACTCCCTATTGTTTGCATGATATATTTAAAACTGAATTACCTCCCTGAAGATCAAACAACCATCGCTTTGTTCAGCAATAAGACCTAGCGAGCAGCTTAAAGGCGCTGACAGCGAATGCATGAGCAGCAATGCGGCTCTAATACATACTATCAAGCTACACTTCGTGCAGCATACATCAAGCAAATGAGGCATCTTGGACAATCCTTTGCTGATTGCATATCGTAACGGCATACCAAGTAGCCGATTTTCTAATTGTTGCTTTGGCCCGAACCTCGTCTCACCGTTTTTATGCCCTCATCGTTGTGTTTGTTAGTTTCACCCTCCTTGACCAATCGTCACCGGGGGCTCACCTCAACTTAGGGCTCCGGTAGGGCATGTCGACATGTTGGACACTCCATCTTGACCTGCATCCAGCCTTGAAGACACTCGCGGTGGAAAATATGGTCGCACGGCGCGACCATATAGTCTCGTGCTTCGATGTCCAGCTCTACCATACAGATCACGCAATCGACAGAGCTGTCGCCGCCCTTAAGCAGCGCTAATTGCTGCAGATCGATGCACCGTTCGTAGTTATATTTGACAGGCAGGAAATGCGCAGGTACAAAGAATCTCGGGCCATGTCGCTGCTGCAGAGCCAATACACCAACTTGTAAGCCCAACCACGCCGCCAGCATGTAGCAAAAGTGCGAATCAATCTTGCTCTCGTACTGTGTAAAATGTCCATTCAAACACATCCCATAAATGCATTAGTGACAAAAATTAACTTTGCAGCGCATTTGTTTCGCGACATCCTTACCATTGGAAAGGCCGTTAAAAAGCTGTCCGGGCAGCCATAAAAGTACAGCGGCAAAAATAAGCGCAGTGCACTGATACCGTACAAGTAGCCCAGATCAAACGGTTTTCGCACCTCTCTGTAATATATACAATATTAATACTAATCAACATTTGCAGACCTTACAGCACGCAACACATACCTGTGGACATTGTGCACGATTTGGGGGATCCAAAACGAGTAGCAGATAAACACCAGCACGGGCAAGTGGTTCTGCAATAATAGACAAAGCAAAGAATAGATAAGTCGCAACACAACCACCAATCTATCCCTAAGCGCCAATGCTACCGAAAAATTGTAAAAAATGCAAAGCCCAGCTAGCAGAGACAGATAGAACCGCGAGTAGAGCGTCGTGAGCTCGCGTCGAAGCGTAAGCCAGCCTTCCGAAAAACCCTGCGGTCTTCGTGCCTTCCAAATAATCAGCAGGTACCGCATCTCGAACACCGAAAAAATAATGAGCTTAACAAACGCCACAGAAGCAAATGCGGCAAACACGTTTTGCGCCACAATGCCCACAGTCAGGTGGCCCAAGCACAGATACGAGTCCACAATAGCCTGTTGTCCAATCGTCAGTAGCGACACCTTCGCCGCTGAAGCCTGAGTGCTAGAAATCTGCAGCTGTCGCAGCAGAAAGTAAATTTCTGCCATTGCAATAAACGTCATGATCACGGCGTAGCGCGAAGCCTTGGCGAAAAACAAATTAAGGTTCTCCTCTTGAAACGCCGTGTCCAGCTTCAAATACAGTCCGCAGTTCACGCTAGCCAGTGTTCCTTTTAGTTTCATATGACGCATCGATTTCTGCAGTACTATCGCCGCGTCATCGTTCTCGTCATCTTCTTCTCCATCTTTCGCCGATTCACTCGAATCATTCACCAATGTCATCTCCACTATACTCACACACTGGTCACTGAAAGAGTCACTACTTCTGAACCGCGACACGTACGAATATCGCGGAGGCGAAATGTCAATGGCCGCGTACTCGTCTCTATTTTCCACTAGAGGCACACCATCTAGCCCGCCCAGATTCATCAAGTCAGCTAGTGGCATCTCCTCCAGATCACCCTTCCAGTCTCCTTGCTCCTCTACTTCTTCCTCCACACTATCCAACGGTATCTCCGTCTTCAATTTCGTCAAATTCTCCTTTCCAGTGCTATTTTTCCGATATAAAATCTGCACACTCGAGTCGGGACTATTACCAAAAAGTGTCAATTTGCCTAATTTTCTCAAAAAAACTCCTTGTACCGGTAATATCGTAGCAGCTAGAGATGCCTGTTCCTCGTAAACAACCAATTGTCCCGTCACATATGCCACCTCTTTCATTAATTCTTTCGATGCCGGTGTCTTCATTTTTAAGAATAACCACGTGTGTCCTGTCTCCACTGGCTGTGTGTATTGTTGCACTTGAATCTCTCGGTCAACCTTGAGGTATGGAATAATATCCCTATCCAGAGATTTTTTAGCATATTCTTTTGCAGCTAAAGAGTCCCATGTCCCAGAATAAATGCCTGTCACATTAAGTGGGGGTTCAGTATGGCGATAACCTGCTTGCGTCTGTAGTAGCATCTCGAGCTCCTGCACCTTTTGCACACGATCGGTATCATTAAATGCATTGGACGGTAATGCATATCGATTAGGTCCTGAAGTGCCGGGATGATCTCCTTGTCTTCTGTGACCGTCTCCCGCCCGGTTATCAAAAAATAGGACGAGGAAGCAGAGAAAGATGGCCATACTAAGTAACTGCATGCGCTGACGTTGGAATTGCTGCTGGCGCCAATCTGCCTCCATTGCCGGTAGATTTAGACCCACGGGTTCAGTGCCATGGGGAGGACTTCCTCGTGGAGAATTAGCACGTACAATCATTACGACACGCCCATTCTCGCTCATTTTATAATGGAGTGATGCCTATAGAAAGAGAAATGTTGCCGTTACTTCAACCAGCAACTGTTGATGCAACTTCCGAAAGTGGTGTGACGCACACGAGTTTATCGGACTTCTTGTGCGGTCGTTTTTCAGTTTCTCAGTGGCTTCGAACATAGCAAGTGTCGCGTTCTTCTTGGCAGTGCCTCTCTGCTATGCTTGGGTCCCAGACGTCAACGGACATTGCATCTTGTTCATCTTTATCCCCTCTTTCTTTTGATAGGTTAAAATCATTGTCTCTTTCGTTGTATGACTCACTAGAAGATGAAGACGCAGTTGATGCAAGTCAAGTGGACCTTGTGCTTGAAATGACGGCAACTTTTGACCCCGATGGCTTTCAATTGCCGTCTAAAGTAATGCGAACAGAAGTGGAACGTGCGATTAAATCGTGTGGTAGAGATGTGGCAAGAGCAGTGGACGACGTGCTGAGTCTCGTGGCTATTAGGACGCTCAGTCAAGAGGACCAGCAGACACTGGAAAGACGCCAAGGAAGTGCTAAATTACAGCTTACAGAGCTCTGTAGCGGTCTAGGATTGAGCCAAGAAACGTCATTTGTTGCAGCACTAGAACAGCTGTCAGAGAGTGAGCAGAATGAGCTCCTTGCTACAAATGGGGCATTCGTGCAGCAGCTTTTACTGAGTCTGGACCAAGAGGAAGAGAATGAAGATGGCAGCGAAGAAGAAGACGTCCATCCGCTGCAGTATTTGTTGCAATTGTACTCGGACTACAAGGCAGATATCGTGGAGGACGTGCTGGACAGTACTAATTATGATGTCGATAAGGCTGCAGACGCGCTGCACAATTTACAGGCGTTGAGTCATGTGCAGAGTTATGCTACAGTTGTAAATGCCGATGCGCGAACTGCATGGCAACAACGAGAATTGGCTTTGAATGGACCGAAAGTGGAGTCCTTGGGACAGTTTCCTGAATTAGAGACTACTAGCAAGACACAGCGAAAGAAGTTGAAGAGGCAGCAACGCAGAAAAGAAGAATTGCAACCGACACCACATCAAAGAACGCCGCCAAAACCTTCGCGTTTGTCGATAGAGTACCCCATACTGCCGGCACGTACATACGTGGTGAAGGACAAAAAGACGGCGTATAATGCATGGGATCACCCGAACGCGACCCGTGACCGTTCGGAGTCGGGTGTTACGACTCAGCTTAAGCTTGAACGCCTTCAAAAGCTACTGCCAAGCATTGATAGCAGCGTCATTCAGACCGTATGCCCGATTGTGCTTTTCATTCTTCTTGTTTTTGTAGGATATTCGGCGCTTAACCATTTTACCTGTTTGTGCATACAGACGTTCATACTAAACGGGTATAGCTCCGATGCTACAGAGGCAGCCTTACGTGAAGTATACAACATACCGCTGATTGGAAATCAACTGTCTGCACCCACCGTGGCTGAGGAAGTGGAAATGGCAGCTGCAGCAGCTGATGCGGCGGAGGCGGTTGCTGCTGTCAGGAGCACTCACCAATCGTACTGTGGTAGTCGTACTGAGCACTGGACCATTGTTTCTAGCAAGCACAAGGTCAACGCAGCGAAAGAGACCCTTAGCAACCGCTACTGTGACGTCCTTGCATCGTTCAGGCGCGGTCAACACGTTCTTGCTGTTGACCGTATTCGAGAGTGAGCGGTTTATTTTTCTTACCGAACTTTCGGTAAGGCAAACTCAACATATAGTGTCTGATGTGCACAACAGATTGAGCAAAGCGCGTCGTGAACACCGAGATGCTCAACGTCAGTGGGCTCACGACTACTTCCTGGCGCACGAAGAGCATCTTAAGTATGGCTGTGTAGATATTTCTATCAGCTCATGTTTCTTATCTTAAATGGCATGTGCGTTTTGTGTTTCTGTTGTAAACAGACACCAGCGGCCAATTGATTTACACGGTATGATCGTGATGGAGGCCCTTTGGGTGGCTCGCGAAGCTATCGAATACTGCCAGACGCATCGAATTCGTCGGTGCTTGTTGATCTGCGGTGTAGGTCACCATTCGATCAACGGCAAACCACGCATCCTAACAGCACTTCAGCTATCCTTAACCCGACGGCAGATCGCATCCCGTGAGCTCAATGGCATGGTGACGGTGTTTCCACTCCGACGGATTTGACTTGATCAATATTGCGTTCGACTGACTATGTTTCTACACTGACACGCAAGATGGCAGGCTAGTATTGGATCATTTGGTTATGGATGTGTATGGATATTCAAGCAAGTTGGTCAGTGTGTGCCATTATATTTTCATATGCATGGTTGGCATTTCCAAAAGCAAAGAGGTGTCCAGGAGTATACTGCAACATTGCCTACAAGCTCCTACTCTAGTTTGAGATAGATGATGCTGCAGATGTCTTAAAAGCACCTTGCTTCGTCCATCGGCCAAATAATAATAAAAGATAAACTTGAGCAGCCACGAGTCAGCTTCCTTTACATGTTTCACTTGTAACGAGAAACCATTTATAGTCTTTGCGAAACGGTGACATGTCGCTAGCAGTAGGTGCTTTTTGAACGCTCAGTAGACTTTCGTTAAGCGTCTTTCAATGCGGATGTACAATACAATAAGATCTGCCTCATACCAATTCGACGGCTTAAATCTTTCGAGTTCCGTTTGACAAGGAAGTCGTGTCTTCAAGGTTATTAACTGCTCTTACACTTACATCTTGCATGATCTATCATCAAGCAACGAATCGTAAAGGCTGAAACCTCTTTAGCTTGTTTTCAAACCGATTGCAGCTATTCTGTCGCTTATCTGCTAAGATTTTAGAAAGCACAGATCAGTTTCTGTCATACGCTTGACTTGAATCGGCTTGTGCTTGATTTGAGCCTTCCTGCTTTTCAGTAGGAAGAATTTGAAGCACTCCAATCAAGCAACGCACAATGAAGACAGCACGCATTTATGGTGCTATCGATTGGTTGTGAGTATAATGCTAGGTTATTTATTTGACTACAAATAGTCTCAATAATGTCAACACGAATCCTAAGCACTATTAAAGATGGGGCAACACTAGCAATATCTTAACAAGAAGAGGGAATTCGCGCTCGGACGCCGAGGACGCAAGTAGGCAGAACGTAACGGGCAGGCGATACTTGGTGGATCTAGCAGATCGTCTAATTTGTGCGAGCTTGGGTACAGCATCCCACCATATGCCTACGCATCTTTAAATGACGTCATGTCGGCAAATCAACCTGTACTACATGCATCAATCCTTTTCAAGTCGCCATAGGGCACTGTCGTTTGAAAATATGGCACCGAGATGTCAGTGAACCATGAAGATCGGAATATTCGAGGTCGCAATGGGTAACAATCCATATGCTCGGTAGTACGTGCGTACCTACCGACCCGTTGGCCAAGTATTAAGCACTGGCACTGGGACCGGGGGTAAGTGGATATTACACATCGCCGGAGAGTGGATAACTAAGCCGGATACAACGGGTCGTTAACGTACCTGGATACTCCTCACCCATCTCTCTCTTTCTGTAGTACGTGGGTACCATCGCACGCTCTTTCACATCCACTTCAAGGATGTAGAGCAAAAGATTGTTTCCATGCATCCAACAATGTCATTCCTCAATTTGCTTTCCATCTTCAATCACCTCTCCGTTTACTGCCAAGATGACGATTAAGCTCTACGCCAACCTCGTTAGCCAACCTGCCCGTGCAGTCGAGTGGGTCTTGCGTCTTAAGAAACAGGACCACGAGCTTGTAGTCGTGGATTTTGGCAGTTCCATTTTCAACTCGGCTGAATTTCTAGCCTTGAACCCCAACGGACTCATTCCGGTGCTGCAAGATGGAGACTTTTCACTGTATGAAGGGCACGCCATCATGCAATACGTGGCCGAGAAATTTGGCTGGACGGACCTGTACCCGGCCGATGCGAAGGCCCACGCCAAGGTGAACCAGTACTTGCACTGGCACCACACGAACGTTCGCCATCTCACGTCCAAGGTGCTCGTGCCGCTGATGCACTCGAAGCAAAACACTGTCACCCCCGATGAAGCCGTCTTGATCAAGGACGCTTCATCCGTCATCACGAAGCAAGCGGAGCTCGTGGAGAAGTTCCTAGTCAAAGACTTTGTGGCCGAGACGGACCAGCCGACGATCGCTGACTTTGCTGCCTACTGCGAGATCGTGCAGATCGAACTTATGGGTATCTATGACTTTTCCAAGTACCCCAAGCTTTCTGCATGGCTGAAACGCATGAAGGTGTTGCCGCACCACGACGAGATCCACAAACCGCTGGACCAGTTCTTGACTGCCATGGAACTCAAGGTCAAGGCCAAACAATAAAGTACTCATGCACTTCAGCTTTTACATGCTGCTACAGCTAAAGACTAATGCTTATATCATATAACTTGATAAAGCTTCGTCCCATTTGTCTCTCGTCGCATGTATTGACGCCTAACGGTGTTGTCCTCAAAAGAGTTTTGTTCAGTCCTTTCACATGCCAATGCTCAAGCTTTACGCAAATCTAATCAGCCAGCCAAGTCGTGCGGTTGAGTGGGTTATGCGTGTGAAGAAACTGGATCATGAGCTTGCTTTGATCACGTGTGGTAGTCACACGTTGACATCTGCTGAGTTTGTAGCGTTGAATCCCAACAGCCTTGTCCCAGTGCTACAAGATGGAGACTTTACATTGTTCGAGAGCAGCGCTATTATGGTGTACTTGGCCGAGAAATTTGGGTGGCTGGACTTGTATCCAAAGGATACACAGGCACACGCCAAGGTGAATGAGTATTTGCACTGGCACCACACAAACGCACGTCTGATCACGTTGAAAGTGCTGCTTCCGCTAAAGCGTATCAAGCAACACAAGCAGCTTGACGATGATGCTGTGCTGGTAAAGGAAGCTCCGACACTCATTGGAAAACTGATCAAGTTGATGGAGAAGTTTTTGGTAAAGGAGTGTATCGCCAACTCAGATGAAGTCACGCTCGCGGACTTTGCTGCGTACTGCGAGTTTGTGCAAATTGAGCTTATGGGCGTCTTCGATTTCACGGAGTATCCGAAATTCTCGGCGTGGATGCAACGCATGAAGAAGGTACCGCTGCATGATGAGATGCATGCCACGCTGGACGAGTTCCTATCTGATCTCGGTCTGAAAACCAAGGCCAAGACCAAAGAAAAGTCTTTGGCGAGTTCGTAAGAGTATACGCAGGTGCAGCTTACGAAGGAAGGAAGAAGGCTGCACAGTCGATGCTTTTGATTTACTAACGAGCCTAACAATTCAAAGTTATCTGTTTGACAATCCAGTTTTACGGTGCCAAGCACGCCACATTTACATTCTAGCCGCTGCCGACAACGGCCAGAACTCATATAGACGTATTGACACTTATATTTCCACCTCGGAGTGAAGCTTCTTGTAGAGTGCTTCGAGTTCACGAGCTACCTCCTTCTTTTCGTCGAGGTCCGTCTCGGGTTGCGCTTCCAATTTGTGCTGTTTAGTGGTCAACTCTAGGATCCGCTGATACAGCTTCACGACGGTCGTCTTGGAAGCTTCCGATCGATACTTGGCGGCCGAGGCACCAGCATTGGCAGGATTCACATCACTATCGTCCATGGCGCTGTAATCCTGACCACTCGAGTCCACAGACAAACAGATACTTCCTTCCGTAGCACGTAGATCCTCCGGACGCAGCAGCGAACCGAAACTAAGAGCCAACTCATACATGGAGTTGTCAAGTCCGTCTTCGTCGTCCGCAACGCTCACTGTTCGTTGTCCCAAGTTGGTGGTCTGGGCCTTATTCACAAACGGAGGCAAGGAACCACCAGTCGGAGCTTCGTGGCCTTGCGAGTGCGTGCTGTTGTCCGGGCTACAGAAAAAAGATGGCAGCCTAAGACCACAACCGTTTGCTGAGTCTTCCAAGCTACCAGTTCGTCGGTGACGGGGATTTGACGGCAAAGTCTTTGCCTTTTCCAGCTCAAAGTCTAAAAATGGAGCCTCTTTTGTGACCTGTTGACGAAATTTTGCCTCCTGCTCCGCCCATTGCTGCACCTGCAGTTGCTCCAGTTGCGTCAGTGGTCGATCAGTAGAAAGTGATGGAGGCGGCATTCTACGTGAGGATTCAACCTTAGGTTTTCTGCGCTTAGCCTCCTGCTGTTGTTGTACTGGACACGGCGCTGCGTCTCTTTCATAACAAGTGGCTGGATCAAGTTTCCCCATCTGCTTCGTGTGTCGTGCTAAGTGGCTCGATGTGAGTAACGAAGGGCATATGTCTGAGCTAGCGCTACTGTAGTTTGGCTCGCTGTATTCGCCGCTGGTAAATGAATCCTCTCGTTCCGCGCCGTACTTATTCGGTTCCTGTTGATGCTGGAAGCGGTGCATCAGTGCCTCCTGCTGTTGGTGCTGGCGCTTCAAGAGCCGCCGTTTGTTCTGCTGCTGCTGCAAAGCGCGCTGTTGACGCTGGAGTGCTCGCTTCTGCTCATCGTCGCGATACTGCGGAGGCGAAACATCATAGGTCTCGTGGTCGTACATGTCTGGATTCCTCGGGTCGTATCTCCTATCGTCGCGCCTTCTTTCGCACGACGGAGGTTCATCATACTCACCAAAATCTTTCGTGTAGCGTGTTGAGTCTTGGCCCGAATCAGCATATTCAATACCATTTATACGCGCGTACTCTACCTCTGAGTCTTGGAAGCTGCTATTCTGGCTGTATATCTCTTCGTAGCTGTTGCCGTACGGTCCACTTCCACCAGACTGCTGACGATAGTCACTATGACTGTCGTATTCATCACTGTCAAGACTACATTTGCCACGATGACGCGAAGACGAACTCGTGTCACTTCTTGTATTGTACTGGTAGCCTGGAGCACGCACGCTCATCACAGGCACGCCGTCATCGTTGATACTGATGTCTGAAAACTGCTCGCTGGGCGGAAGGTCCTCAAACACTGACGGGTCCGTTTTCTGAGCACATCTTGTGCACACGCGAATCTTTCTAACCCCCTGGCCAGGGATCAACACCTCCCACTCCATACTGCACGCAGAAGCACATACTACTTCACCGCACTTGCGGCATCGTGCCTTACGTGTAATCAGTCCAAACTTGGCCGAGCACAAGTTGCAGCGCTTACGTTGGCTTTTAAGTACAAGCTCTAGATCGCCAAGGAAACGTTGCGTACTAAGTCGCCTTCGCGTAATCAGATTCTGTAAATCTGCAATGCTTGATAGTCTCTTCTTCTGGATCGTCATGTACAGTGCAGTTGGTACCTTTACGCTGCTTTTCATGTTGACCTGTGCACTAAAAATGACGTCCAGCAAGCCGGGTCTCTCACTCTCGATGAACACGTAGCCCGTGTGGTAAAAACTGCCTCGAACAAGGCCGTAGTCGCTTAGTTCCGGACAACAAGGCAGCTTAATCGAATGGTAAGAACGCACCCAACCTCGACGGCCACTCACGTCCATGAAAGTACTTTGACACTCCACTGTAAGGAAGTCGCGGTTTTTCATAAGTTTCGATGGCACGTCCATGGCAAACCACTTGACTGTGACCTGGTTAGCATTGAGCATCTTGCTAGTACCCCTGTGATTCCTTCCAGTGTTAGTTGCGGGATCGTTCAGCAGTAACGCGTCCTGCAGCACGTAGAGTAATTGACCGTCCAGCATGTCGGCGTCCCAATTAACACATTCCGCAACCTTCTCATCCGTCGACAGATCAAAAAAATCAGCAACCTCATCCAGTGTGGAGCGAATCGTAGTCGCACCACAGCCGCATGTGATGGATTCCCCCACGACGCTTTCCGGATATCGAGCTTCCCCCTTGTACATTTGCACGCCTCGATGTGTACCTGCTTCCTCCCATCTCACGGGTCCTCTATTATTACGTGTTGCATCGACTAGAGCTTGAGCTGATTCTTTGGCTTTCCCAACAAGATGTTGCTCCTCACGCTGCGTGAGCTCCGGGCACTTGAAAAAGCGCGGCGGTAGAGGCAACGACTTGGTCATGACTTGACAAGGATCGAAAGCAGTCGCGATTGAACAATGCACCAGCCCGGCTGCAAAGGGGGAGTGCGGGGTTTGGGGAATGCCAGTCTTCACTGACTTTTACACGCAAGTGGGTGTCTTGTTGTCATGCACCAGAGAAGAGACCGAACTTGTAGCTGGTCAAGGAAGTGCCAGGCCGCAAATTGAGAAGAAGCGACACTGTATCTGCTCGTTTCAAAAGAATCCAGTACGTAGGCCTAGTCTAATCAGATGCGTCGTCGCATTGAGCAGATGAATGCTCCTATGTTCTTCCTCGAGTCGTCTGACAAAGCGATAGACGCTAATGCGATGCTAATAGTGTGCCATGTCTGACACGATTCAAGTTTTTCTAACTCTAGTTGAACAGTCTGAGGCGGGGATCGCCCTATGCGATTTTACAATAAGTCGCCGGTGCGTCTCGCCAAAGGACACCCATAAGTGCCACTCCGAGACGATGTGGTCCGACGTCGGGGCAGTAAAACCAATTATTCACTGCCGACCGAAGTTTAGACTGTCAATGTCCTTATTAAAGACACATGAGGTGCAACTCTATCATGGCGTCGTCTCTCGTCTTCTTTGTCATCGAAGTGGGAGGATACATATTGCAAGCACATGTACAGCAAAGCTTATCTTCCTTCTTGGAAGCTCCTTGATTCTGCGATCATGTCTCTGCATGATGTTGCAAACATGAGAGTGGTCTATTAAATCTTTAGTGGTTGCAGGATGTCTATAGGTCCTAACCTGGTTAGCAACGCCGGTTCCTCGTTCGGTGGTTGTACGGGGCTTGTCACGTGCAATAACGGCTCTCGGAGTTGTCTGGCTACGGCACGTTGGCATAGCACCAGACGGGTTCCTTGTATTTTGTGTCGGTTCGCCGGCACTCTCGCTTCGCTACGGCTCGAGATTGCCTCATGCTGGTTTACCAATATTCATGAACGCTGCTGGCGATGGCCACGTCCGCTTGCTAGAGCATCACTTGGTTGCGTTGTATCCACAAGCTGGTGATGCAAATGCTGCTCAGGATTTGCCATACACGGCGGTGTACGCGGCCACCTCGTCTGGGTGGTGTCTGGTGACCTGTTCCTGTGACCACCTTGGATAGTACTGGCGCGCGTCTGCTTGCACTGTTTGCAAGAAAGCTGTGCAGCCGTCCAAGCTCGCATCGTTCTCTTGTCCAGTGGCAGATGCGCTTCTGCCAGCAGGCTTACAAGCACGGGATGATGTTGCAAACATTCACCTGGCATTAACATGAAACCTGTGTGCAGAGTTCCGGGAAAGTAGGCAAATCTCCTGGCGCTGAGGTTGAAATGCGCCAGCCTCTTTCGTTACCCATTTGACACATGTTCACTTGCTGGAACAATGGAGCCAATATGTATGTGCATCAGAAATTGAAAAAGTCAAAGCATGCAGAGTCAAATCTAGTCTAGGTGAGCCTTCTCGTTACGCGTTTTTTCGTTGCCGCACGACATAGCGACTTACCAAGTTACCTAACGTTCTGGCTCACAAAACTGCACTGTATATGTTGCAGTCATCATGCCTGCTTGCAATGCCGTGAGTGCGCTGTAATGGCCAATTGACGATCGAACATAACGCGTCTGTGTCAAAGGTAGCACTTCGACATGCTTCCGTGTCGCAAGCAGCCGCTAATGACTCCAAGACTACCGCTTTTTGCTCTGCAGACTTGCGGACAAAAACTCAGCTCTGGACAGTTGAATAATGGCGAGCATATCGAAGAAAGATGAATGTGTTTGGGTGATGGTCCATATCCGGCCCTTAGTGCTAGAAAGGGGCAAGATGGCCGCTAAGAGATTTAGACATCCAACTTAAACCGCTGGCGGCTTCTCGAAGCGTTCACTTTTGGCGCAGTGTTTGGTGCTCTCTCCGTCCAATACCAGGTAAATACGACACCTGGCGGTGACGGCAACTGTCATGAAGGCTACAATGGCACTTACGGCCAGATATGATCAACAACACTGTTTGTTGCTGCACCATCCCGTTCCCAGTTCACAGCAACGTTCTGCACGACAGTTTTGCTTAACAATTGCTTGACAAAAGACAGTACCTCACCAAAAGCACCAAAGTCTGGTCGCCAGTTTGGTGATGCCAGAATCATCACTGCTTGATCAGCGGCGTGCGATGAGGAAGCCGGTCACTTCGCTACTATGCCACCGTATAAAAATTTTTCAGAAAAAACCTTTGAATCCTCTATGCATTGGTGTCTGTTCGCAAAGCTGGCGTCCGTCCCAGGTACTACACACGAGCGGCCAGCACCTACGACTTCGCTGAGCTTGACATCAGAGAATTGTAAGTAGAAGAGGAAGAAAAGAAAGACCTGCTCGTTATATGTCACTTTGTTACATGTTGTTACCTTGTATTGCAATCGGAAAAGCGAGACCGCTCAATAAAAGCTTTCACATTAAATTCTTCTCACCAGCTTGTATTCCCTCTGGCGAGCCTCGTTTAGATTAGTGTTCGTCTCGTGAAGAACAATGTCATGCCGGATCAAACCTGAGCGCTCTCCTTCGTCGTCGCGAAATATTGGTGTAGCTTCTGGGTCTACTACCAAATCGTCACTGCTGATAGCATCAATGTCATCATCTCCTCCATAACTAATCCAGCGCGAGGCAAAGCCACCGGTCGCCATTACCGAGGTTGTGACCAATAGCAATGCTTCAAGGTGAGATGGAGGACCCATGAGAAAACCGTTGACGAATTGTGCTGTAATGGCAGCAAGTCGGTTTGAACAGTTAACCATCGAGATACCTGTCGTTCGAAGCTCCTGTGGGAAGTTTTCCGCCGACAAAACTCCGAACTGAAAGGTATACGCAGAAAAGAGAAGTCCAAATTAGAGGCAATCATCAGTTCACATGACGCTCACACGCTCGTTTACGTACCCCATTCCAGGCTGCCGTTGTGCATGCGTTGAAAAGACATGAGATCAAGACAATGATGATCTTAGATCCTTCCACGTTGAAGGCAAACAGCAGCGTACAAAAGCTCGACATGAAGAGTGAGCAGGATAGCAGGCGCTGGTGGCCGATGACATCAATCAGGTACAAACTGGTGAAGAGTATCACAGTTAGGAGGTAAGTCGCCAACCCTCTTATACCACTCTTTTTAATGTAACTCACCTGATAATGTTACCCGGTAGATTAGCACCAGCAAACAGGAATGCGTTTTTAAATGGATTTGCGAGACCAGCACTTTTAAATAGCTTTGTGATCCACGTCGACAAACCATACGAGCCAAAGCTTAAAGAGAACCCACACAACATCAATAGTAGCGTGGGCCCTGCGTTAGGTCGCTCAAACAAACGTGCTACGACACGCAAGCTATCCCAGCTGCAAACGGCATTATGCGAAGATGCCGAGCCTTCTGTATTCGGCTTCTGCTGCAATGCTAACGGAGAGCTATCTTCTACTTTTTGCACCAACTTTGCATTGTTCTTGACACTAGAAAAGCTGATTTGAATATGACAGTCACTGTGATGCACATTGTGAATATACTGCAACACCGATGTTGCACCCTGTGCATCCCCTTTACTTGCCAAAAAGTGCGGACTCTCAGGAACATACGACCACGTCAGCATAAAACACGTAAATGACGGTAGTCCAACAATTCCGGCAAACCAGCGCCACGAAAGGTGTAATATTGGTTCACCATTACTGTACTTGCCCAGCATAATCCACGCCGTGCCTGCCGTCAACACAGCACCCACCATCCAAAATGAGCACAAAATTGTAACGTATCGTCCTCTTGACGATACAGGAACATGCTCCAGACACAAAGCAAAGAGTACAGCAACTACTCCACCCACACCCAAACCGGCCAAAGCCCGAAAGAAGATAAGCCACGCGATATTTGGAGAAAAAGCCGATAGAAAAGCCGCAATGGCATTAATGGCTAAAGTTGTCAGCAGTACGGGTTTGCGACCATAGATATCTCCAGCTACGCCACCTATTAAACCTCCGGCCAACATTCCAGCAAATACTGCAGCAGTTAATAGACCTAAAACAAATATCACAATAACATTTATTTGTTTCGAAAAAATGCTTGGATAAAATCTAGATTTTTGCAACATACTGGATTCCCACGGCGTCATTGCCCCTTCCGATTCTTCATATACTGTCAACATGTAGCCAATTGCTAGAATTTCTACAGCATCCGCGACATTTCCAAATCCTAAAACTCTACAAATATCCAAAGATAAAATCTTACAAATTTAGATTATTGTATAATTCAAATAATATCTTGACGTACGCAACAACACGATATTGATGAAACCCACAGCCAATACATTCCATCTCATCATGCACGGCCTTTTTCAGAGCCTTGAGATCATCTACAGTTACGAGGCGGTTTTCCAAGGAACCCAAAGTGGTAGCAGACGTGATCGGCTGAGCCATGCGTCCGCCCCTTTTATAAAGTGTCTTTATTTGATGAAAATATCTAGATATTTTGAATCAGAGACTATGTTTTTGAACCAATCAAGTATACTTTGTCTTTTCAGCCAATCATCTGCTGTTTTATCCTCTCTCCCTTCCATCTGTGAAGAAAAATATCGTATCAGTGCGTCGTCTTTATCTTCCGATCTCATTCGGCTGGCTGTGCTCTTTTCATCGCCATTTACGCACTCCATCTACTGCGACGCTGTCTCTTGTCTGTGCACATATTTGTTTCGTCTTGTAACTCGCTTTGTAGCGCAAGAAATCGCTGTAACAATGCACGCATGGCGTTCGTTATCGCGTAGCATTTTAGTGTTCACGAATGTGCTTTTCCTGCTACTAGGATCAGTGCTTGTATCCATTGGAGGTTGGACTGTCATTTTCGTCATTAATTCATGCAACAATCAGCTTCATAGCTTCAAAATTGAGCTCAATATGACCATTTGTCACACTAATTCGACCTCTATTCTCTCTCTTAATGTTGTTATTATAGGCTATATGGTGTCACTACCGGCACTTACGGAGTTTTCAGACGGTGGAGTCGCCTCTTCTGTCATCATGTGTGGCTCACTGATCATTGTGATGGCTTTGCTGGGCTGCTGTGGGGCCCAATGGGAGAGCAAAGTCTTTTTGTTCCCTTATGCCATCTTAGTACTGGTCTCGGTGGTCGCACAACTGTCACTGGCCGGTTTTCTGACCCATGTGCACAGTTCATTGGTAGAAGTGGCCAAGCATAACTTTGACCTGTCGGTGCTAGCACCAGCGGATCAGAAAACGCTGCACTGGATCAACAGAAGATTCAAGTACGTGTACTACGGCTGTGGCGTTGACGTGGACATCGACCTCACGGGGAAACACAGTCGACCGCTCATTGCTTCGTGCTCCAATCCGGAATTTGCCTGGTTTGCAGCATTTGTCGAGGAGAATTGCCCCATTGGACACAAGCAACTACAGACTGGTAGCAACTTCCTCAAGTGTGCTGGACCGAGTTTTTCGTTGAGCAATGCCATGACGGAGCACACATTGCTGTGTGCGTGCGAGACACGTATGATCTCGTGGGTCAACGACCAGTCTCTGCTTGTGGCTGTTTTTGTCTTTGTCATTGTGTTGCTGGAGATCATGCTCGTGGCGTTATCGTGCTACATAATGCATTCGCGCCGCTACCGTCGCTATGGGTACCAGGAGATTACGATGCCCGTGCGGCAGCAGCCGTACAACCCACACCCGCGGAACTATTTTGGCCAGCAGGCAGGGCAAAGCCAACCGCTCAATTCTCATCCAACATACTCCTCGTACGGGCCGACAGGGGGAGAAAATCCTTATGTGGCCGCTGCCGCCGGTGGCAAGGCCAAAAAATCTACCTATCACATGTAGTGTAGATCAGTTGAACCATGTTTGAAATAGGGCAAGTGTGCAGATAGCTGCGAGTAGCTACGAGACTTTGTTGGCAAAGGGTCTAAAGTTTTACAAGAATTAAATGCTCTGCACATTGAGCAGATCTTAAGCCGGTGTCTTGTAGTTAAACGTGTGCAACTTGCAACCAGCACGCTTGCAAAATGGCTTGCCGGATTCCTGTTTGGGTTGACTAATTGACTTGCACAGTTGCAGCAGATGATGAGGTCTATATTTCGTTACCAGACGATCTGGAAGAAAAAAGAAGAACGACAAAGTAACTGTGTACATGAACGGCACAAAGCTGTAGCTTCTCAAAGCGCAGCAAGGTATGGATACATTAGTTCAACTGTCAGACGACACAACCAGCTACAGTTACCGGTAAAAAATCAAAGTCATCCATTTCAATAATTGCTCCCTCGTCCGAGTGCTGCAATTACCTCACGAAAGCGACTCGATAATATGCCTCAATACCACCAGCTCCTAGATGCACAGAAGGGTCGCTGCGCCGTGGCTTCCGTTGCAATCCAGGCCGGCTCCTGCATCCTCCGAACATGTGCCATATGTGCCGTGCCTTTCTCTTCTTGTGGCTGGTGTTTCACTACCCAAGTCCCTCTTTCTCGCTGTACAGGCTGCCGTAAAGCTCGTTATTGCTCTCGGACGTGTCAACAATATGACTGGTCTCAACATCGTCGCGAATGCGCGGTCTGGCGCTCTATTCCATCCACTGCCACTTTACCTACAGTTTTGCTAGTCAGTCGACTTGCCGCCAAGCTTTTTTTGGGCTCTGAAACAAACGAGGAAGAGAAGAATCAGGTGTTGAAGCTACGTCATCATTTAGACGACCACTCGAAGATTAAACTTCAGCAATTCAAAGAGATGACGCAGTTAGTGCTGCTGCTCTTGGCACATTATAACGTAGATGGTAAGCAACAGATTACGTGCTTTAACAAGCTTCAGAACGATCTGGAGACGGAGATATTGAAATTATTTGGTCGTGTTAATTGCAACGCGTTCTCAATAGCAAGCGACGTAACAAACGAGGCATTGGGCATCGGGTTATACCCGGACGGTGCGCTATTTAATCATGACTGTGATCCAAACTGTATTGTGAGTTTTAAGGGACGAGAAATGCTGGTGCACGTGGTAAAAGATGTTGGTGTGGGGCAAGAGCTCACGGTCTCATATATTGAGTTGCTACAGTCGACGAAGGCAAGACGCAGCGAGTTGAAGGAGTCGTTTTTTTTTGATTGTGAATGTCTACGATGTCAAGCTGGTAGGAAGGAGGAGGTGGAGGATGACTGGTATCTGAATGGACTGGTATGCAGTAGCGAGAAGGGCATGAATTGCGGAGGTGTGGTGGTGGTGGAAAAGGCAAAAGACGGTAGCATTAGTAGTGCTGCGTGCAAGATGTGTCGTACTGAGCGAGATCGAAAGGAGATTGAAAGGTTTGAAAAGCAGCTCAAGGAGCTCGAGACGCTTAAAAACTCTGCATCTGAACAGGACAAATGGCAGATGTATCAAAAAAAATGGGAAATTGTGACGCGGCGACTGCGGCTACATCCGCAAAATTCACGCATAGCTGTGATGGCCCGTAAGATTGGTAACTTTCTCTTTGGAGCGAAGTCTTTGGATTTACAACGCCTGGCACTACCTTTCTTTTTGGCAGAGCTTTGTGCAGTGGAGTGGCTGCTTCCGACCAAAAAACTTCCGTCACGGGGTTTACTGCATTTTCAAATCGGCAAACTGTTGATTGGGGAAGCAAAGACACCGCTCTGTTTTCTTTCGCCAACGAATCGAGCTAAACAGATTGAAAGCGCTGTAAAACATCTCCAGCAATCCCTGTCAGTGTAAGTTTCAAGTCGAACCGTGACATCAGATTGTTTTTTTGACGTGGTTTGCAATTTGTCTTAATATCTCGTAGGTTGAACTGCGCGTACGGATGTGATAGCGTTGCTACACGATCTGCGCAGTTGGTGCTAGATGAGATTCAACGCACAGTTGACTAGCTTCTCTAGCTTCGTATTGCTACTCATCGCAGTATAGATCGATCCCTTTTGCTTTGTGTGGAGGGCATAGGTAGCAAGCAGCCCGTAGAACTTTTCAGCCATGATTTTTGCCATGGTGGCCTGATCAAGTACCAGAAAGCATGGCTTAAACTTCCTACGGAACCGAACAGTGTTTAAAACCGTGCTATTTGTCCTGTTCTTCCATCTGGAACACGTATGATGAGGTGGATGCTGACAGAATATTTTCGGGCGGATTTTGCGTCGAAAGCTCGCTCTCTTGGCGTCACGAGAAAACAGTTGCATGAAGTCGTTTTCGACTAGAAAGAGAAGGCAGACGAGTCTATTATATCTTTGGTGGTTGCAGGACGTCTGTAGGTCCTAAGCCTGGTTAGCAACGCCGGTTCCTCGTTCGAGTCCGGTGGTTGTACGAGGCTTGTCACGTGCAATAACGGCTCTCGGAGTTGTCTGGCTACGGCACGTTGGCATAGCACCAGACGGGTTCCTTGTATTTTGTGTCGGTTCGCCGGCACTCTCGCTTCGCTACGGCTCGAGGTTGCCTCATGCTGGTTAACCAATATTCATGAACGCTACCGGCGATGGTCACGTCCGCTTGCTAGAGCATCACTTGGTTGCGTTGTATCCACAAGCTGGTGATGCAAATTCTGCTCAGGACATGCCATATGCGTTTCCACATGGTGGCGTATGCGGCCACCTCGTCTGAGTGGTGTCTGGTGACCTGTTCCTGTGACCATCTGCTTGCATTGTTTGCAAGGAAGCTGTAGAGCCGTCCGAGCTCCTATCGTTCTCTTGTTTAGTGGCAGATGCACTTCTGCCAGCAGGCTTGCGTGCACGGGCATATCCAGCATATGTGTTCCGGTGTTCATTCATACCTTGGAGCTTGTGGCAACTGTTATCGTGCCCTCGGTCTGGATGGAAGAGATTCAGTTGCCTCACTGCCTGTACTCGATAAACGACTCAAACTTGGTACACGGTGAGCTCATTTCCATGAGCCCAGAGATAGATTGGTGTCTGCTGTAAAGCTGCTGTCTGCCACGCACTTCGCTGTGCTGAGTCCGGAAGCGTCTCTAGAGATTTTGTCAGCATACTTTTCGAACCTTTGGACCGACGAAATGATTGTTTCTTCAGAGCCAATTGTTCGTGTTTGTCTGCGATAGTGTCGGGCACGGAATCCGTGGATGAGCGGATTCGCATAGAATACGATGCCCCTGCGTTCTGGCTCTTTTGGAGCCTCAGGCAGTCAGCAACCGTCCGCTGATTCTCGATGTTGTTCGCAGACAATTTTCCAATGAGTTCCATCGCTGTCTTGCTCCAGGGCGATGACGCTCCGCTGACCTGGGTCTGAGTCCATAAAGATGTTGCTGATGCAGCCCGTCATGTATGTATTCTGATTTGTAGGCCTGTGTCTGGTGAATTTTATGGATACTCGGATGTAGACTGATGAGTATTATTTAAATCGCAAGTCGACGTCAGGATACGTCTTTCTGCTACGTGGTGCAACGAAGTAAGTGTCTATATCCGCAAGTGAGTGGAATACATCGTGCAAAGTTTAGCGATTCAAGAAAGCAAGAAGGTAATTCGACTGCTGTGTGAAGTGCTTTAAGCTGCTGGGCTAGAATTACCGACACTCGATATTTTCGAAGACAATTAATCCTGCATCAAGGTGACAAAGAACCCTGTCAACCATGAAATCGTCGACCAGATCAACATCAAGTACAATGTGGATTCGTGCCGCGATCAGTGATTGTATGATCGTGGAACATGTATTCTGTTGCTTAATGATTAATGTGGAATGTGGATTTACTAAGCTATTACATGACGATCAGTGACTGTATGATCGTGGAATGTGGAATGTGTATCTACGACATGATCGCTTGATGATCAATGTGGAATGTAAATTTGCAATTTGGTCACTTAATGATGATCATTGAGTGTATGATCGTGGAATTCGACGCATGATCTGATCACGTGACGATCAGTGATTTTCACGTTTGATCGTCATATATGGTGCTGCGATTACAGATCCTCACGTGTGATTGTAGAAATATGAAGGCAATTATTTGGACATCATTGCAGTCATTAGGGTAACAGGATCACGCCGATACATGCGAGCATATCTGCTTAAGTACGCTATTTCGATACATATTACATCCTACTAATTACGACTCTTTGAGATTGAAAGTACGACCCGACTTTAGTGAACAGGTTGAACTTGTTCACATGATGACGCCATAGTCAGTACAAGGTTGAGTTCAATATGGAACTAGAAGCAGTTATTTTACTTCTTTTGTCGCTTCTTGTGTCTCTTTCATGCAGTTCAATAAGAGCACGCTAAAAACGTCTCATCGTCAGCAAAACGTTTGCAAAACTTTTAACAAAGAGCCTGGGACGCAATTTACGGTTCATGTGGGCCGTTCAAAATATTGCTGCTGCAGATGATGACCCAATGGGAGTCCATCTGGATGAAACGCTGCAGCTCCTGTTGTGCTCCCTAGCTTGGGGGCTGACGACTCTACCGAATGATAAGCACTGTCGTTGAGAACTTGCCAAACATGACGCTTGCTTACACAATTCAAGCTCTCTCTTGTATTGATAAAACGTCATCACTTTTGCCGTGAGCAAAGTTCACCATTAGGCTTATAACGTGTTAGCTCGTTAACTGCGCGCAAAGACATCACAGAAAATTCGAACAATGACGGCTGCTTTCAAAATGCTGCGGTTTTTAAGCTTTAAAACCGTAAGTTCCCCGTCCCATATCGACTTAAAATGACGTGCTAGCATGTAAAGGAAGTCGCCGACGGAATCTTACAGCTTACGAATTGGTGTCAAGCTGTTACGACGGAATTACAAGGTACTCCGCAAAATTTTATCGGGCTGGTAGCCGTTCACCAATGCCAAAATACCTGAGTTGACAGCAGTCGCGATGCAGCTTACGTTGGAACTTCGACGATTCCAAACACGGTTTTTTCATAGATCTTTGGATCCCAATGCTGTATTAGAGTCAGTACAACAAGGTCTCCTTGTCGTTTTCGAGGAATTCCAGAAAACTGTCCTTACTTGTCATACTGCTGTTGAGTCTGCGTAAGTTTTCAGTCTGGATCTTCTTGACAAGACAAGAAGGAACCAGCTAAAAAGCGAGCACTTTTATGATCATTTTTTGGCCGCTTCGTTTTCGTCTTGTCAAGAAAAACCAGAACAGAAAACTTCCGCATAATATAAGCTGCAACGTGTCAATTGCGTAGCGTTAGAACATGCTTCAAAAGCATTTCTTTCTCGTGCAAAGCAATTGTCCGAGTATCATGAGATGTTGTCAGCCTTCATCTTCTCCATACAGCAGCCCGCGCGGATGTCGTCTCCAGTGACAATATCTTCTGACATGGTCAAGTTTTCGAAGCGATTGTATAGAATGTGGCTTTTTGGCGCAGGCGTGCGTGCACGGCCTTACGAACGTTGTCGCAATATGGCACACCTCCGTCTCACTGCCTTCAGCTTGTACGTTCACTTGGACCCAGCACCACGATAACACCACACACTTATCGTTGCAAGCTGTGCGATCACGCTCTTCTTGGCGAAGTTGGATGCTGACATAAGACTTACTTCCACTTCAAATATGTACAGGAAAGGCAACAGCTTGATAGATTCGTGTTTACAGCTTCAAGGTGACGGTGTCTCGTACAACTCACATTAGTGGTGCCTTTACATCCTTCACGGACTCGAACATGTTTCGGTACGCTAGTCGTTTGTAAATTTGTACTAGGTCGATGAGCCATTCATTCTTGTTCATTCGCGCCCGTCGCCATGAAAGAGTAGGCCGACGCTTTTTGCGCGCTATTGCCCTCGTCACTCTTTATTCTTTTCGTACGGCACACATGCCTCTTGCAGTAGAAGCGCTTGCCTATAAATTGATGCTGCTCCGGAAGTCCTTCTGCTTCGTCGGAAATGCCTCGCTTGAGCCGATCACGATTTATCCGAGGTATGAACACCAAAGAAGGCTTAGATTTCGTACGATAGTGTCACGCTAGGCGTGTTCTCGAGGACAATACTGGTCATCTTGTACGCTTCCGCCAGACTGCTAAGGAGCAACACGAGCTGGCGAGTCACATCTAAAGACACTCTAATCGTTTCCACCTAAAAAACACAATCTCGTCGACGGGGTGCCTACCCCCGTCTCGAGCAAGCTGTATAACTTCTTTGTGAGGAGGATCCAAGACTTGATCGTCTTCATGTTTAAGTGCTCGTCCAGCGGGACACTTCAGCGGCAGTCACTACTCCACGGATGTAGACTTCGTACGTAAGACTTGCGTCTCTTGCAATCACACCAAGAGCTCTCAGACCATCAGCCTTCCATAGCGATCGCTCACTTGATGGCGAACTTGATTTACCCTTTCAAGCAAGCTTCATTCGCAGCTAAGTTCCAGCGTAAGCAATTGTTTTCCACGAGCTAGTCGATATTGTTGGCGTAGCTTGGGCCATAATTAGTTGAGAGTGTAGGCCGTGCAGCGAGGTCGATAGGAGTAGATATGAAAGCGATTACGACTCGGTTGTTAGCTTTCCATCCCATTCAAGCACCCCATGAATACCCAGACGCCTGCACAATACCACCCGTAATCATGAAATTTAACATCAAAACCTTTTGCGGCCGTACTTGTCGCTGAAGCGGCTGGAGGACAGCGAGCCGACCATAGCACTTGGGTTCACGGCAAATGTCCACTCCAGCTTCAAGTGACGAGAACATGAGGCACGCGTGAGGACGTCATTGGCACTAGCGAGTAAGTCTATTCTTGTAAATGGGGTCTACTGAGTTAAATCATCTATTGCAATGGCTGTAGGGGGTTGGTTACCTATCACAAGAATAGTTTGTGTCGTACCATGAGAAAACGATAAGCACATGGATAGGAATGGAATAACAATCAAACTCAAGTGTTACATTTATCATTTCCTCGTACCAAAGTTTATCCTAGTACGGCAATCTGGCTCGTACGATATCGGCTTTTCTTACGTCGCAGCGCGTCAAACTCATCTTGAATCTCTTGTATGGTCTTACCATACGTCTCCGGCACGAAGCTATGTATAAAAAGGAACGCGATCGTAACAGTACACATGAAAGGCACGAAGCTATAGGTGCCAAAAACAGCGGCAATGTACGGATAGACTAGACCCACAGCAAGGCTACACAGCCAGCTACAACCTACACAAATAGAGCATCCCATGGCTCGAACATCGTCCGGAAAAAGGTCCGCCATAACTCCCCATGCCAACGGTCCAAGACTAGCACCAAATGTTGTAACGTAAAGTGCTGTAAAGACGATAGCGAGCGCAGGCATACGGCCAACAAGTGCAGCCGTCATGCCAACTGCGCTGCAAAACATTCCCGCAAATCCGCACAAGATGAGCATGCGATTACCCATACGCGCAGCTAGCAACCCGCAAAACAAGGTCGGTAGGACATTCACAAAATTGACTAGCACGACACCGATGCGGCCGTCTGCGAGTCCCGCCTGCTTGAAGATTCCAGACGAGTAAAAGAAGACAGCATTAATACCCGTGAGCTGCTGGGCTCCAGCCACGCCAACTGCTACCAGTAGCTGCCGAATGAGTGCAGGTGAGAACAGTTGGGCGAAATTGCGCTGCTTGGGCGCTTCTGGAGACATTGACATCGCCAAGTCTTGCAAAGGCATGACATACTCACTACCAATGCCCACTCTGGGAGCCGCTTCGTCTTGATCCATCCAGGTCTTTATCAAATGCACGTTTTCCGAGCCATAGAGACGAGACAATTCTAGCTCGGCAAGCACCTGCTGATCTGTCATTAATAACCACGCAGGGCTTTCCACGAGGACGAAAGGTGCCAATCCCAAGAAAAGCAATGCCAGCACAATAGGGAACCCTGCAATATACCTCCAACCGGTACTAGTGCTGGCGAAGAAGAAGGTGATTGCAACAAGCAAATGACCCAATGTGATGGAAATCTGGAAACACACACCCAACTTGTTCCGGAGGTGCGGCGGACAGATTTCACCGATAAATCCGGGGATAACAGCGGTCGAACCACCAGCTGCAATGCCTGCAAAGACACGACCAACGGTGAATATCGTAATGGTGCTGGAAGATGCCTGCACGACTCCACCTGCAAGCATGAAAAGGCAGTTTGCCATCATGGTAGGCTTGCGTCCGAACTTGTTGGAGACATGTCCGGTCAAGAGACTGCCGATCATACCACCGACGATCCAGGAGCTGACGGCAATAGTCCACTCTGTCTTAGTATGTCCGGGAAACATGAGGCACGTGCCTGGTACGACGGGTCTTGCATTGCAGTCCTGTTCGTTATTGAAAATTGAGTTGTTCATTTGCGAGGTGGACCATCCGAATTGTACCGCTTGTAGTACTACTACGAGAATATTGGCGTAGAGTCTCCGAGTTGGTTGAAGGCTTGAGTTGTTCTGAAGTGGTGCTGTCCTGGCAACGTCAGGGGTTGTTGGCATTAGCCAGACTTGGCTTGTGCTACTACTTGACGGAGTGAAATCCATCTTTTTGTCGCGGAACTCCCAATACTTAACCCTCCTGACGAACCAAACTCGGTTTTATAGCAGTTCACGACTCGGGCGTTAGTTATTAAAGCACTTGCAAAAGCGAGACCAGCGGGCTAGTAGGGCTATTACAATTATGCAATGAGACCTTGTCGCTCTTGGCATTGTGCATTTAGATTACGGTTCGACTACAGCTGGTTTGAATCCCAATGCTCATCGTATAAGAATCTTATCTAACGCATATGTTCGATAAGAATCGTACATAGGGGTGCCTTGGGTAAGCACCGACCGTTTCAGTCCAGAGCTGGGATCACGGAATCCAAACCAAGGTCTTAAATCAATGTGTGCCACGTAAGGCTCTATAGTACCTTCCGGGAACCCTGGTACTAAAGGATTACGGCCTCTCGGCAGGAATAACCTGTCGAAGCATAAACCCCGAAGTGGGGGACCTTGCATGTAAGAGATGATCCGGATCTGTGTGGCATACAGAGTCCAAGTATAACAAGGCCCGTCGCGGGTACGACGAACCACGCAACCGCTAGCACGTATGCAAGTGTAGCTAGCCGGCTGGTCGTTAGACATCCTAAATGACTGTAATGTACCTTAAAATTGTACTGTTGTTCTGAAAAAAGTCTTGTTTTCTTAGGAAGGTACAAACGATTTCAATCTTGAGATCCACCGACGCAAAGCGAACAGACCCTCTCATAAAATCCTCGTCAATACATTTGGAATCACGTATGATCGTCAGAACCTTACGCAGCGTCGTAACAATCAGCGAGAGTAAGAAATCAACCTATCGCCATCGTGACATCGCAAGAAAAAGGTAAGCCAGATTGTATGATAAAAGTGATACAAGGCCAGTAGACGAGTATGCGTTCAGCAAAGCGAGCAACTGAAGATGCTTGGCTTAGGCGATATCTAGCCTGAAGTGACCACTATCCTAGTAGCGTTCTAGTCGAAAACAACTTTTCAACTAGCAGTTCTGCAAAGTCGGACCATCCTCCTGCTTGACTTTTGGAAAGCGCACGACACACCCGCGCAGTAATTCATGTTTTTGGTACGCGTGCGCTTCGGGTTTTCTTAGGTATTTACGGAGATGATCCGAAAAATTCACGACGGTACCACTGCCCAATTCGTGGTTTACAGGGAACTTTCGGAGTCATAGGAGGTACGATAGGGGTGCCCGCTTGCTCCATTGCTCTTTCTCATCGCGGTGGAAAAACTTGCGCTGGCAATTTAACAAGTGACCGAGGTCATCGGTCTGAAAGTGCCAGGAGGGGATGTGAGAAACATAAGTTTTCGGCTTACGTCGACGATTCAACGGTGTTTATGCGGGAGGCGCAACACCTACCCAGAGTGATGAACATAGTACCAGCAGTGCCTCCATCATCGTTTACTCTTCATTCTCGGCAATTCAAAATGAGAAGATAATCTGAAGTGTCGTTAAGAAAGTAAGTTGGGTTGTCGGAATATAACTGCAGATGTTCAATCTTGGCATCACGTTTTCACTTGGTAGTAATCTCTGCATTGGTTTTAGGAAAGCGATCCTGTGTAATTCTGGAGGTGTCGTGCGGCCAAAAACGCGTGTAATTTAAATCAAGTTTGTTCCTAAAGTTTTGCAACCCTCATCGTCAAGCACCGCCCATGCGAGACTCATCTTGCTGTTTTGAGATATTTAACGCACACCCACACCATTAGAAATGAAGGAAGTCTGTGTGGATCACCGGAAAGGGGCCTCGGGATCGAAAACTCGTCACTGCTTGTGGACTACTACTGCCATGGGTAGCCTGGACAGGCTTGACGACAACAGCGCGTCTTGGTAAATAGACTCAATCGATCTTTGGCTATGACTGCTTGATTGAGATGTCTGTTCAGAATTTTGCATTGCGATCGCCAAAGAATATCAACCAAAATGAGCATGCAAACCTCGGCGGAACGAGCACGAGGGGATGCATATTTTTGAGCGGAACGAGTAAAATTGTGATCTCAAGCTAGCGCTTGTTCAAGAGAGCCACTTCAATACCGTGTCAAAGCTCCTTTGCCCCATACTCGTCTGCAGCTTGACTAACCGCTTCAATTTTGCCTTCATTTTGATTAATTCAGCTTGAAAATACACGAACCCCCCCAATACATTGTAATTGAAAAAGTGGATAAACAGAAACAAACACGTCAGCTAAAGAGTACGTGAATCAAAAACTACTACCATATAGATTTTTTTAGTCTATTTGCTTGCGACGCGAATCGTACTCGGCCTGAATCTCCTCAGCTGACTTGCCCGACGTCTCCGGCACCAACTTCAGAGCCAACAGGTAAAAGATTGCTAGCAGTACCACAAACGGAACGTACGCATAGTCTCCCAGTGCATCCGAGATGTACGGGTACGACACGCCCACGATAAGGTTGCACAGCCAGTTGATACCGATGCACAGCGACGACGCGCTAGCACGGATCGAGTCCGGAAAAATATCGGCCGTCATCACCCACACGAGTGGGCCCAGCGTCACACCAAACACGATCACGTACAAGGCCGTGAACACAACCGACAGAGCCGATACGTCCACAACAAACGCCATCGTCATACCGATAGACGTGACCACCATACCCAACAGACCCCACAGGATCATGTTGCGAGCGCCAAAACGGTTGGCTAGTACGCCCGTGAAGAACGCGGGCCAAATGTTGATAAAGTCGATGATCAATGTGCCCACGCGCGAGTCCGAGATACCGGCATCCGAGAAGATGGTACCAGAGTAGTAGAACACGGCATTGATGCCCGACAGCTGCTGCGCACATGACAGTATGATACCGCCGAAAAGCTGCATGCGGTAGCGAGGAGCAAACATTGACTCTTTCGTAGATGTTGCGTCGGTCTGACCCTCCTCGGCGTACTCCGGTTTCTTGCTCACCTCCAGCCATGACAGAGCCGTCTGTACGTGCTCTTCGCCGTACAGACGAGCGATCACCTGCTTTGCCTCCTCCTTGCGGTCCTGGTTCAGCAACCACGCTGGACTCTCCACGCACATTGACGGTGCCAGCAGCAGGTAGATGGAAGCAAGCACAACGGGGAACGCAGCGAGATAACGCCAGCCAGAGCTAGTGTTGGCGAAGAAGAAGCAGATGGCCGGGAACAAAATACCGATCGTAGTGGAGATCTGGAGGCCCAGACCCAGGGTGTTGCGCATATGAGGCGGTGACAGCTCGTTGATATAGCCACCGATTGTGGCCGTAGCCGTACCTGATGAAATACCGGCAAGGAAACGACCCAGAGCAAAGAGCCAAATGTTCGACACGGACGCCTGCACGATACCACCCACAATCATGAAGATGCAATTCAGCATTAGAGTCTTTTTACGGCCGTACTTGTCGCTAACGTGGCTGCAAGACAGCGAGCCGACCATAGCACCGAAGATCCAGGCATTGACAGCAAACGTCCACTCCAGCTTGGAGTGACCAGGGAACATGAGGCATGTGTCCTCAGCCACGGGACGCGCATTACACTCGTCCGTGTCATTGTACTGTGAAAGGTTCATCTGTGAGGTGGACCAACCACTCTGGAACGGCTGCAGCCATGACAGCACCGCACTGGTGTATAGGATGATCTTGGGCTTGATAAGACGCGCAGCGGCCTTGTTGGCCTCGTCGAAAGCCGTGACGGGTTTGGGGGTAGAAGCTTCGTAGTAATTGTCTGCCATGTCTGCTAACGTGCTTGGTTGTAGTGGATGGAGACTTGTTGAATGTTTGTCCAAATGGAAAGTGAGAAGAGCAAATGGCAGCTTTGCCACCAATACAAAGGGAGACAGACTTTTAGCGAGACAGAGGTGCAAGTTGGTGACCATGCAGAAATCGGTAAATCTGACTTGTAAGCTGTGAATCAAGGATGTGCTTGAAGTGCAACACCACGCCTGTCTCTTGTCTAGTCAGGCATAATGGTGCCGGCACTGCCAGGTGGTACCGGGTAAGCTACTTGTGCACCGTATCTCGAAGTTCAGACATCGCGTAAAACCTTGACATGTATATCGTGCATTGAAAACCAACCGTACAACTAGACGTCTTACTGCTAACAATATCCACGACTCTTTCTGCATTAGCGATTCACCACATGAGCGTGCTGCATCTGCTGCTTTACTGCTGTTCGGTGTTAGTACATGTGCCTCGCTTCGAATACAAGAAAGCACTGAAGAGATGGACATTACATATAATGTCACCCGTATCATATGTCAAAATTGAAACATGTACACTGAATCGAAGTAGCGCGTAAGTCTCATGCAGACCAAGCATCGACGTTATTTATTTTGCACATGAAGAAAAATAGAAGACTGCGTGGTGTGCTTCGGTCAAAACACTGGAAGTATGATCAGATGTTGTGCGTGTCAATCAATATCTTCCCGTGTAGATCAACGCCTTGTGGTACGGCGTGTACATGATCACATGTTGTATCGCAGAAGAACCTCACTGAGGCTGGTGATATCGGTATACCTTCTATTGGTCGATTGTATTCTTGTCTTTATTGAAGGGCTTCGTAAGGGCCTTCCTAAAACGGATGGTATTGTGGTAGTAAATGCACAATTATCAGAGCTGCACTACAACATATTGTCTGCTGCGACAAACGTTTGTATTGCTAGCATCAATGCCGAGGTGAATAAAGGCATGCGGCGGTCTATGTGATAAGAGAAAAGCTGTGCCACGCTCAAGTGTATACCGAAGTTCAGCAGATCGCAATGCCGCATAATCGTCGGGTCGAATCAACATTTGCTAACTTCAAGTTACGCTTTTAATCTGCACAAGAAATTCAATTTATTACGCGCTACTGCACACCATATCTCCCTGGTAGGCATGTGTACTTGTATACTAGCATCGTAACTTGCATTTCTTGCAGATGACAACGCTCTACTAACCTTCAAGCATTACGGCTCTTCCATGGAAATAGTAGATGAACATACAAAAGGTATAACACGTCCTTTCTGCAACCAAAATATGATACCACGACAGGTACTACGACAAAGCAGCAGGTGAGTGGGGTGATCTGACTCAGAAGGCGTAAATCATGTGGCCGCGCGGCAGCCTTATTGGACTCGGTGAAGGCTGTAACGTGTTTGAGGATGGCAGCCTCCCCTAATTGTCCACCATGCCTTTACCTTCTAAATGAGACTTGTTTCATCCAAATGGAAAGCTAGGAACGCTAGCGACGCAGCTTCGTCATCGAAACAGAGAGAGCACAAGCGAGTGGTACACGTACGCGCTGCAGTCAAGGGTCTTGATTGGACGAGAGAATGTTGGGTGCCGCATTTGAAACGGCACTGTTTTGAGTCTCACGGTCACGTGATCCACGTGATTCAGAATCACCGGTTTGATTCGATGCCGCAAGAGATGTATCATTGGGGTTTAACTTTACTTCAAAACGTGACATTTATTGAAGTTAATGGGAGGAAAAAAGAAGATGAAGCGAGCTGGGTGGAATCTGATTTAACCTTTGCTTGTCTTGTTCTCTGAGAATAAGTGAGTACTTAAGCACCGTTGAGCGATGCATCGATTATGTTTCCAAAGCATGGAGCCACGTATTTGTGTTGGTTAATTGACAGTAAAAACAAGCATATAAGCGTCGATAAAGTTGTTGCATACGAGCAGACTGTTTAAACCGTTTTAGTCGACTTAAATCTGTATCCATCCATTTGGGCAAAAAAGGTAGTTATTTGTTTATCCTAAATATTTATACAGTGCTCTACTTGATCTCGACGTGTGCTAGACAGTGCACGGTGAGATCAAGTAGAGCTATTACCCAAGCAACCTCCATATGTTATTGCGTCCACTTTTGCGAGAGCGCGTGCAGGACAGCTCTCAAAATCAACTGGCACTTCAACATCATGCAAATCAATGACAACTTGTCGCTTATTATCACTATTTGTAACTGTATCTTGTGAGACAAACGCAAAGGAATCACTTAACATCAATCTTCACAATTGAAAGGACAAGTCAAACAACCAAAAACCATGGCCGATTGCTATATAGAGGCCACTACACCAAAAGCTAATGGCATCGCGGCTTTCGACGAGGCCAACAAGGCCGCTGCGCGTCTTATCAAGCCCAAGATCATCCTATACACCAGTGCGGTGCTGTCATGGCTGCAGCCGTTCCAGAGTGGTTGGTCCACCTCACAGATGAACCTTTCACAGTACAATGACACGGACGAGTGTAATGCGCGTCCCGTGGCTGAGGACACATGCCTCATGTTCCCTGGTCACTCCAAGCTGGAGTGGACGTTTGATGTGAATGCTTGGATCTTCGGTGCTATGGTCGACTCGCTGTCTTGCAGCCACTTTAGCGACAAGTACGGCCGCAAGAAGACCAAAGATCCAGGCGTTCACAGCAAACGTTTACTTTAGGTTCGAGTGACCAGGGACCATGAGGCACGTGTTGTTTATGATGCATATTGCACTTGCTTTTGCGTTGTAATGCAACAGGTTTATTCTCGCAAGTGGGCCAAAAGATATGTTGTCGTTCGGCTGCGTAAAAGATGGGCTTGGGTTTAACGAATCGCGGCGACCTTTTGCTCTCGTTGGTCTCGTAAAGACCGTCTTACGTATCGTGACTCCGGACAGCTTGTCAAGTCCTTTGCGGTTGTGAAGCCTCTTTATGCTTCGGACTTGACTGACTGTCGACTGCTAGGCAATAAAAAAAGAGTGGGGACTAACCCAATAGATCTGCAAGGTAAACCACCAAGGACCCGACTTGGTGACATCGTGGTGGCACAGCTGACTGCACTGACTGCTGTCCCGGAGACGTTGGGCATGTCGGCAGAGGGTATCCAGGCTGAAAAATGTCCACGTCGCGCCGAGACTGTAACTTAGTTGTCATCGTGAACTTCATATCATGCAAAACTCTGTTAGGTCCAACAGAAGCGTATAGTGGAAAAACAAATGGCTGGTTATCATAGACGAGCAAAAGTGTCAGCTGTTTGCCGTGCTTGTTCGTCCGCACCCTGTGGGTTGACGAAATCGCGCTAGATTGTGCTCTCGTAACATCAACTTTTAGTAGGAGATCAACACGGCGTCGGTGAAAACATTAGTTCAAATTAAAAAGAGGCACAAAATGTTTAGCGTCATGAATTTCACTCTCCAATACCGCCTGTCGAAACAAATGCTTTCAATTCCGTTACTTCATCGAAAACAATTTGCGGAACCCGACCTTCTGCTCTTCTGAAAGACTCTCGGGGAACTGTACGTGGAACTTGATGTGCAGCTGACCTTTTTCCGACGGGCGATGCTGCTTTGGCATACCCTCATCTTTTAGTACCGTAACAAAACGAGGCGGCGTGATTTCATCACGGACTACTTCCACTCGCCGTCCATCTAAATGCGTAAAGCTCCTTCTAAAGCCCACAAGTGCTTCACGCAGCGAAATGTCCATGTCCATCCACAACTGGTCACCTTCACGCGTGTACGTCGGATGCGGTGCAGTCAGTACCTGCAAACGCACATGACCTGCCGGTTGACCTGGAACTTCGTCGGCATAATTTTCCAGTTCAACCTCAAAATTGTCAGGTGTGCCCTTGTCCAGCTCCACATCGAAGTTAAGGTCGGCCATCTCTACCTTGCGACCACTACACACAGGACACGTGCTCGTGTAAATTTTGCCTTTGCCATGACACTTGGTACAAGTGGTTTGAAACTGCTGGATAAAGCCTGGGCCCACACGTCGTGTCGACGTCTTCACACCTTGTCCACGACACTCCGAGCATACATGAATATCCTCCTCATGAGCTGCACCTTTCCCATGACAATGGTGACAAATTGTCTATTGAACAGTATCAAGAAAACAACATAGTCAGCTTAAGAAAACCACTTTGTCCACAATAAAAGCAAATCCCCATTTTGCTCCTACCTCACGACGAATAGAAAACTGCAAACTCTTGCCATTGTACAGATCTGACAGTGATACCCGTAATGGCATCACCACATCAGGACCACGGGATGGTTCTTGTTCACGGTGATTGCGGTTACCACCGAAAAAGTGGGAGAAAATGTCAAATGGGTCATGGTTGTCCCCTCCACCAGCATTCGTGAGTCCTTCCTCGCCGTAACGGTCGTATTTGTCCTTTCTCTCGTCGTCCGACAGCACATCATAGGCTATATTAATTATAAGAGAAACAAATCGTCTCAAATTGGTATACACCCGTCCTGATATAAACTATGACAGGCAATGATCATATGATACATCAAAAGGTCGTTCCGTGAGCCTCACCACTAGCCACTTCTGCAAACTTTGTTGCAGCAGCCTCGTCTCCTGGGTTCTTGTCAGGA
The DNA here is from genome assembly GCA_011800735.1 of Peronospora destructor. NCBI lineage: Eukaryota > Oomycota > Peronosporomycetes > Peronosporales > Peronosporaceae > Peronospora > Peronospora destructor. The sequence continues at coordinate 335,009 of WBRY01000007.1, read as the reverse complement.
TGATGCTACAATATCGATATAAAGAGAGAAATCATAACAGGTTGTAGGTATACATAAATGTAGAAGAACAAGTTCAACTGTGTTCTAGTTACACAGCGGAACTCACTTTGAGCGACAATTTACGAAACGCGCGCTTGATTTCAGCTGACGACGCGTCACGAGAGACACCCAAGATCTCGTAATAGTCTTTACCACCTACGGTTAGCGCTATGAAGTACGCTAGCACGAGTAGCAGCACCAAGTGTCGGCCACGTGTCATGAGGATGCCCACAGATTAGAAACTAAGCTGGTCTTGCTAATTGACGTGTAAACCCTCGTACAAACACCAAGTGTAGCACAATACAGAACGACGATTGGTCAAAAGAGCGCGTGGGGTCGTTAATTAAAGTGGTATACACGAGAAACACGATAAAAACCTGCATTAGACTATCTTTTCTAAACCAGGATAGACGAGCGTATAAAGTTGTACAATGACTCATGTGAAAAACGTAACAAAACAGAGAAACAGCATAATGCCATACGTCGCCTGACCAGCTACGAGTTACCAGCTTAGGTACGAGCACGCATTAATTACTTCAATGTTGGTTTACAACTGAATATTCTAAACATGATGGTAGGTAATACAAATCCAGTCTTGGATCCTATCGGTAGTAAGGCAGCACCGCTATGCTAGCCCGCCAATGGGTTGAAAACGCAAACAAGCACATACTAAAAAGCAATCTCGGCTGTTTTCAAGTTTCAATTTTACCCCGGGGCTCGTTGTAACCGCATGTACCTGCAAATGTCGATTTCTTGAATGGATAGGCGATTTTCTGTACCATCCACGAAAAAAGAGCTAGTGGGAGACATGAAACGAGACCAGCTGCAGTATCTCTGCCAAATTGAGATAGTGTGAATGGTCAGTGCCATCGGGAAAAAGAGCCAAGACAGATTGCAAAAGTGCCAATAGTAACAAATATAGATTTCAGTGGTGGGTTGTTCTTAACGCAACCTGCCACGCAGTTGATGGCATTACAGTACCTTTGATCTTCCTAGCGTCTCTTTGTTTGGTCATTCCAATTTGTATTGGGAAGACCGAACTGGTCTGTTCACATCTTCCAAAATCTCTATAGATTCACACCTTGGTAAACTGGTATAAATAGCGCTGAGCTTTACAACAAGTGAATCTTGAGGGTGCACCTCTCTCATCTGAATCGCATTTTATGGCCGGACCTGCACTGCTAATCATGTGCTTCGTAGGAACTGCTTAGGTAGTCGTCGAAAGTTTTTCTTAGCTGGTCTCACTTTCATTCTCCCATTTGCTCTGATTCTCGCAATCTCTTTCCTTCTTTCCACATCAAGTGAAGAAGATGAACAAGTTTTTAGTACGAGGTCTCGGCTTCTTTACCGATGCCTACGACCTTTTCGTCATGAACGTGGTCAACGTCGTACTTACTGAACAGTATGGTAAGCACGTCTACACGTCCAGCATGAAGTCCTGGGTATCTGCAGCAGCCCTTGTTGGTGCCGTCGTGGGCCAAATACTGTTCGGTTATTTGGGCGATGTCTTCGGTCGACGTGTCAATATGGTCGCTACGTGCGTGCTGCTTATCTTCGGTGGGATTCTATGCACAGCCGCTTACGGTGGTACAGCCGAAGCCACGCTGTGGTTTTTGGTTGTTGCTCGGTTTATCCTCGGAATTGGTATCGGGGGCGAGTACCCCCTGGCTGCTTCATCAACGGCTGAAGACGCCACTTCTGTGGCTGACCGTAACCAACGTGTGGCTCTCACGTTCTCCCTCCAGGGAGTTGGCTCCCTCACTGCTGCTATCCTGGGTAATCTCCTTATCCAGGCCCTTGCCAGTGGTGCCAAGGACATGAACCCTGACTCACGTCTTGAGACGGTGTGGCGTCTACTTTATGGGATCGGTGTCATTCCAGCCATGGTCGTGTGCTACTCACGCATCACTGCGGAAGAAACGGGCGCCTACAAAGCTGCTGAGGAACGTCGTCAAGCTGCTGCTGTGGCCAATCCAGCCAGTGCCTCACGTGCTCGTTTCTCGTTCATCATTCGCCACTACGGTGTGAGACTTTTGGGTACTGCCGGCACGTGGTTCCTCTTTGACATTGTGTTCTACGCTCAGAACTTGTTCTCGGCTAGTATTTTGTCCGTAGTTGGTGTCAAGAACGCTTCCTTGCAGGTGGTGACGGCACAAAATGCTTTCGTTGCTCTCATGGCTCTGCCCGGTTACTACGTCGCGGTATACTTTATTAATCGCCTTGGTCGTAAAGTTATCCAGCTTCAGGGTTTTGCGGTTATGACCGTGCTGTTCCTGGTGCTCGCTATCTTTTGGAATGACATCAAGGAGAAAGCTGTACTCTTCATCATTCTGTACGGTCTTGCTCTCTTCTTCTCCAATTTTGGTCCCAATATGTCGACCTTTGTGCTGCCTACGGAGATGTTTCCAACGCCGATTCGTTCGACGTGCCACGGTATGTCGGCTGCTGCTGGCAAGGCTGGTGCCGCCATTGGTTCGTTCGGCTTCTCCATTTGGGTCGAGAATGAAAGTTTTGGCTACAACGGTGCCTTCTACACCTTTGCTGGTATCACACTGGTGTCGGTCCTGCTTACCTGGTTTTGCATTTTCGACAATGAGCAGGGCTTTGACGAGATGGACGCTGACTTTTACCAGAAGCTACATGGCGCTGATAACTTTACACGTGAGTCCTTTAACTCGGCTGTCAAGCTGTACGATTTAGACAAGGAAGCAAGTTATAAATCCACTACAACTCCACCGTAATTTGAAGTTATTGCTACATCTAGCCAAGAATGTATTGATTCCTACTCCTTCCGATTTTGTACAATATTTGAATGTTACCCTGGGCACGGTAAATTCTACAGCCTCAATAGTACGAAACGCTACAGGAATGCCGTAGTGCTGAGCATACGGAACCTTTCACGCCCTCGAAAATGTCGAGCGCATTGAGAACGAGGCCCAAAGTCCAATTGATGATGCTTATTTACGAGGACACACTAAAAATCTTGACAAACCGACTTCTTTTTCCTGCGCGTCCTCGCGGTGGAGCTCACGTAGAACTTCACGAGATTGAAACCTTGTACTACGTGAGCGGGATCGATACAATAGCTATGAACAGTGACCAGAAAGCACCGTCATAGTCGAAACTCTCGTTTTCAGCTCACACCGAGGAACTACAGAAACCGATGGCGGTTTAGTCGTGACACAGATTTCGATTGGGAGCACGAAGGTGGCTGTATTGGGACCAAAATGTGTTCGTGAAGAAGAGCATCAAGCCAAAACAGAATAATGGACAGCACAGTCGTTTGGTCCTGCAAGTCACATCTGAAGATCCATGCGCGACTTGCCAGCTCTCTTACACGTCGTATATCAAGTATGGGTGTGGCTGCTGCTGTTATCGGTGCGGCCAACTGCTGTTTGGGTTCTTGATTGATATTTTTGGTAGTCGCGTCAACATGATTACTAGTGCATCGCGATAGCATACTTCGTATGGTGGTCAACGAAGATAGCGGCAAATTGACGTTGTGATTCTTAGTGGTGGTTTGGGCATTTGTCTCGGCAGTGAGAACCCGCTTGCTGCTTTGTCTTTGGCTGAGGACTTGACGAGCTCTACTGAACGTAACACACGTGTGTATGCTACGTCTTTTGTTGCAATGAGTGCGTCAGGTGGTTGCTGCCAAGTAATCCAACCTACAAGTACAAGCTTTGGCTGATGGTAAACCTTGCGAGATTGTGGCTCTCGCCTTGAAAACTTTGTGGCGTCTGTTCGTAACCTGCTGCGATCTGGCACGTGATATTGCAGGCTGATTTGATTGAACACGCAATCGAATCTTCCCGCATAGCGGTAGCATAATCGCTGCAGCGTTTATCTTGCTTCAGCGTCCATCATTTTCCTGGGGCTGGGCATGCATGCTGGTTGCAATAAACTCTTTACCTTGCCTTCTAGTACAACGAAGCCGCATGTATAACATGCATTCAGATCCATAGCATTTCGAGCGCAATACGTAATGAGCTATTGCAACGCAGACTAAGAGCTGGTCATCTCATTAAGACCATCGCATCATACAATGCAATTGGATCTGGTATATCTTTCAACATTATGACCAGCAAATTCCACAATACTTCGTCACAAACAAGCTTTTAAGGCTCGCTGCAGGTCTGCGATGATAAAGGTGTTGTCGGTAGGTGACACAATACATCTTGAGATGCTTATACGTGACGACAGCAAAAACGTCTGCACCATGTCAAAGCAGCACCGTGACTACAGCGAGATTGCGTATTTACTTAGGCAAACCAGTACCGCCCGTTCCAGTCCACCACCATATCGTAGTACTGCTGTCGTTGCCGAAGTAGCATTGCTTCTCTCGGTGCAAGGTCCAACGTTGTCACGTTGAATGGACAAGTCTGTAGCAGCTTCCGGTCTGTAAAGGATCCTGGGTAGTGTTTGGCTGGACGAGCAGCCGTGCGGTACAAACGGCGAGAATCTCGACCCCATTCCAAAATATTGTTGCTATTCATGTAGAGCGGCTCAACGTCTGCTGCGGGCCCCTTGGTCGGATCCAGCTGCACTGGGTAGTGCTGCAGTGCATCCCCGCATAACACACCGTCATTTTCATGACCAATAGTGACAAGATCCCAGCCTACAGCACCAACAGCAAAATCCGAGAAGGCGTATGCAGTCTCAGCAAGCTCGCACGCCAGCCAATACAGCTCCTTGTCGCCATAGGATGGCACGGTTGGTAATCCATCCAGTGAGATGAAAGACGCCAAGATGGCTGTCGCACGAGGTTGACGCACTTTGTTCCACAACAGCAGCGATGAGTCCATCTGGTGGCCACTACGCAGTCTCCAGACGTGCGAGTTTAGCAAAAAAGCACTAGGTTGGAAGCCAAACTCTAGTCCCAAAAAGCGTTTGGAGACTTGAGGCCGCAAGTCACCGTCGTCAATGGTCCTAAACCGACGATACGGCGTGACATCAAAACCTGCCAAGAATTGGTGCAGCGCACCAACACTAGTATTAACTTGCAGCACTCCATCCGAAACCGTTCTCTTGGCCAAATACGACAAGTCGTAGCTGATCCGGTCATTAAAAAACAGCGTCCCCGTGCTCTTGTACTTAGTGGTGTCCCACAACGACATTGGACTCTGGAAAAACAATGTGTCTGCATCAAGCAACATGATTTCCTCGAACCGAGAGTACACGAGTGCCAGCACTTTGATATCAAAACTTCGGAATTTGTCTTGACAGTGTGCGAGGTCCACACAAAAGAGGGGTCGCGTCTCTGTTCGTGCCTTAACTGCCAGGTCACAAACGTCTAGAAAGTTCACATTCTCGTGCTGCTCGAGCACTTTGCGTTGAAATGTCACCCTCAAATCTCCACAGTGTGGAATTTCCACGGGTAGTGTCACTTGTAGACGACGTAGCTCCAGTATAAGCGAGAACCCTAAGAAAGCAATATCATCAAATAATGGAAAGACAATTCCCCGTCGATTGAGAGGATCAAAGTGTTGCGTCTCAAGCCACAGACGAGTTCGAAACGCTTCGATTTGTTCCGGTGGTAATGGAGCCATTTGCCACCCTAAACGACGAGAAGTGATCACAATATTATGACAAATCTTTAGCAACCCATAGAGGATAAAGAAAATGGGAAATGAAGTGATTAAGCGACAATATCGATGAGAGAATAACCACACACGCGTCCTCCATCGATGCCAGCGAGGGCGACGCGGCTTATCATACGCCCATGGTAGCATTTTTGGCTTTGGTACTATATACCTGTACTATATTTTTGACTACTACATTTCAAACAAACCTTAGCACCATATGTGAGGTTTTCTGCCATAGTTTCAATCCGGTCCTATCGTATATATGACTTGTTACATAAATGATATTATTGTCAGAGTACTATTTACGTCCAAGCCCATGGACGTCTTCGAATGCATCTATATTCGAGGTTGCTACTGTTTTCCTCTTCTTCTCATTCTGTACGGCTGCCTTGACTAGAAACTCCCATGTTTGGTTGAAAGCAGCTTGATGAGTGTCTGTAATCCAGCTTTGCAGTTCCGTTTTGAGAAAAAGTTTACCATTGGATGTACTCCATTTCGCAACAAGTGCTCGGCGTGACGCTACACCATTCCGCTGTAATTTAGCGACCAGTAGCTGAATCCTCTTATCAAACTTCTTACGGATCAACGTGTGACTTGGCTCCTTCAAAGCAGCCGAGAACGGCAACAGACCAGTAATGACCTGGCCATCCAGCAAGAATTTGGCAAACCATCGGTACTTACCAGCTAAACCATCCGAGGCCACTTCGTCCGGATACAAAGTTCGCATCGCTGGCAGAGACCACTGGTGGATGCCATACTGAGCTTTCGCGTAGCACTGAACCTCGTCCAATTCTGTGTCGTAGAACGGCGCAGGTTCCGTAAGCGGCGGTGCGTACTTGCACAACGGTGTGTTTTTGCCAATACCCGCAAGCCACTGCGGCTCAATAGCAGTCACCATCTTCATGTACGCACGAGTTGTACGCATGATATGTTGATACACGACAAACTTCGGCAGTTTGGTCGGGTTCGGCGTGAAGACAGACGAGCGAGGGTGGATGTACACAGGCTCCCTCACACTACCACTTGCAGTGACATACGCGCAGTTCCGCTCGATCTTTGTGCCTTCCGTGATAGTGCCCGCTGGCACACGCTTTGCTACTTGGTCCAAGAACCCAGCGGCCACGATTTGCCGCAAAACACTTTGAGTCTCAAGGTCGGGAGGTGGCATCTTGGGCTTGAGCATGACAGCTGTAAAGCCTCCTTCCTCCGTGTAGAGCTTGTTCACAATTCGCGTCAGTTGCTGGCGCAGCTTCAACATATTCTGCATCGTCTTCTCATGAAGGTGATTATCCTTGCAAAACTGACTGCTACCACCAGTATAGGCATAGGCACCAGCGGCACGCAGTAAGCTTAGTACATCACTTTCTTGATCGACCCACTGCGCGTGCTTCCGCATTTCCTCGGCCTCTCGCCACTCTTTCTCCATTTCCTCAAGCTCACTCTTCTTTTCATCGCCAACCTCTTCAGCTGCTGCTCCTTTCTCCTTTTCACGACGATCCAAAGCGTGAATGAGCGGCGAATGACCTGAAAGACCGGCAACGATAGCAATCGTATACTCAACAACGCTCAGCTTCTGTGCAAGGAGCAGCATCTTTGCAAACCGTGCGGCGACTGGAAACTTCACAAGAGCACGGCCTAGCCCAGTGATAGATTCGTCGTCACGTGGGGAAACGGCGCCCAGATTCACCAACGTTGCAAGTGCATTCTTCACAGCCTGGCGGTCTGGAGGTGTTGGGAATGGAAACTGCAGAACATTGTGGATGCCTATAGCTTTCATCTGAAGCACCAAATCGTCAATAGGTTGACACAGAATTTCTGGTGAAGAAAACTTTTGGAACTCTGTGTCATACACTGCGGAGGAATACAAGCGGTAGCAGTGGCCCGGGCCAGTACGACCGGCACGACCAGCCCGCTGGTCAGCGCTGGCCTTCGAAATCCACTGGACATCAAATGAAGAAATGCCGTTGGTAAGATCATAGACACGCTCCTTTGTACGTCCAGCGTCTACAACATACTTAATACCAGGGATGGTTAACGATGTCTCCGCCACGTTAGTAGCAACAACAATCAGCCGGTGGTTCTCCGGCGGTATATCGAATACTTTCATTTGCTCATCATTGGGGAGCAGAGAGTACAACGGAAGCACATGCATGTAGGCCACTGCCAGATCATCTTCCATGTTTTCATCTTCGTCATCTTCCTTATCAGACGCTTCCTCTCCGTCTTTCAGTTCATACGCTGCATCTTCATCATCAACTTCATTGCCGTATACCTGAGCATCCTCTAAGTCGGCCTCTTCTTCAATGTCATCGTGCTCTCGGAGAAGATACTCTTTGCTACTCACCGCTTGCCCTTGCCTGCCCTGTGCACGAAATGCTCGGCTAGACTTCAGCGCCGCAGCCTTTTTGTCTTTTGCAGCAACAGAGTACGAACGGCTGAGTTTGCGACATAATTGCAATATCTCTCGCTGGCCTGTGAGAAACACAAGCACACCACCCTCAGGCAGCTTCTTATGAATTTTAACTACCTTCTTGTAAGCCTCGTCCACGTAGTCATCCAGTTCCGTGCGCTTGTTGAAATGTATCGTCACAGGGTATTGTCGTGCATCTACGCGAAGCACAGGTGGTGGAGTCGGGAACAAGCGATGGTTTTGTGTGAAGTCCTCCACGCGCAAGGTAGCTGACATAATAACAAGTTTGAGGGGCTTAATAGGCTTCTCGGCAATCTCCTTCTCCTCTTTCGACAGCAATTTGTACTCTTCTTCCTCTTCCCGCGACATCTGAGCTCGCAGTGGAGCGATGCGGGACAACAGACCAATTAGAATATCAGTATTCACGTTGCGCTCGTGAGCTTCATCCAGAAGAAGAATCGAGTACTGACGCAGTAAAAAGTCCTGTTGAATCTCATTCAGCAAAATACCATCAGTCATGAACTTGATGCGCGTGTGCTCACTCACGTGTTCAGCATCGTATCGAATTTGGTAGCCGATGTGGCCCTTAGGCGCACCAAACGGCACGTTAAGCTCCTCAGCAACACGCTTGGCGGTAGAGACGGCAGCGACACGTCGTGGTTGCGTGACACCGACGCGTCCGCTATTTGCTGTGTGATCGGGGTGGCCATAACCAGCTTCGTACAAGAATTGTGGCACTTGCGTGGTTTTACCACTTCCCGTCTCACCACACAAAATAATCACATCATTTTCAGTGATAGCCTCGATGATTTCCTGCTCGGAGCTGCACACCGGAAGTTGCATACGTGCCATTTGGATCTCGGGTTTTCGCGAGAGCGTGACAAGAGTGGTCTTGTACAACATCTTTGTCTTCTCACTCAGCTCACGCAGTTCTTCGGCGGTCTTCATCACGATCGGCTTCGGTACATACACATCCGCTGCATCCACTTCTGCTTCTTCTTCTTTCTTCACAGCAGTCGCACCTTCACTCTTTGCAGCTGCCAGTTCCTTTTGCCGGCGCTTTTCCTCGTTCTTCTTGCGTAAAGCTTCTAATTTCGTCATAGCAGCACTTTGTGAACTGGCACGCTTGGCTTCTTGCTCGATATCCTCCTCTTCGACTGCTATCTGCTGAATAGCCACAACAGAGGTTGCTGTATCGGTGTCTTTAGGTTCTTCAACCCCTTGTACCGGCAGCATCGGTACAGAGCGACTACCCACTGCTGCTTTCTTCTTGCGACGCTTCCTCTTACCGCCTTTTTCTTGAGCAACATCTTCAATCATCGCAGTCTTATCAACCTTGCTGACAGACGATGTAGCAGCAGCAGTATCTGCCTTTTCATCACATTGCGTCACTTTTATCTTCTTGCTCTTCATCTCTACCCGCTCATCATCATCTTCCTCCTCCTCCTCGTCTTCCGCATCCACACTCCTGTTCTTCTTCTTCAGCAGTTCATTCATTGCATCCTCAGAGATTTCAATTCCTGCTTTTTGTCGGTTCATTGATCGTTTAAGGCGTTCTCGCAGTGTCTCCTTGTGTCCCATGTGTGACGTGCTGTACATGAGCTTCATCTGATCTTGTGACAGCTGCTGCTTCTCCAACGACTTGTAAACATTTGCACGTCTTGCCTCTTTCACTTTCTTAGCAGCAATTGCCTCCATCTTTTTGCGTTTGCTCTTGTTCATCTGCTGGGCTTGTTGCAGCAGTTCCTCCGATATTTTTTCAATCTTTTGCTTCTTCTTACGATGCCCTGATAGCACGAACGCGCCGCCAACGTCTTTTCCACCCATTTCTTGCACTAGTTCAGCCGAAAGGAGCTCTGAGATCTCAGTAGCAGCAGTAGAAACAGCCTTTTCCGACTTCTGAGGTGCAACATCCTGCTCCGTCTTCGCCTTGGATTCCTGTGTCTCCTGCTGTACATTATCCCTTCGTTTTTTCCAGTCCATCACCTTCTTGATCTTGCCTTTATTCTTCACCTGTGCATGACCGCTCTGCTTTCGTTTCTTGGCCGCCATCGTCACGCAAACACCGTCAAGATTGCGACAACTGGTCAATCGACAATGGCTGCTCACCACCAGCCCAAGTATCAGATCCGCTCGGTACACTGTACCACTCCCTGTACCGCCTACCATTATCCACCAATGAAACAATTCGACTTATGTTATTATTAACCAATGCAAACGCTTCCTCAGTCGACTGGAGCTCTTCAGAAACGACTGGAGGTCATATGCTCAGTCCAATTCCAGCGTCGTTCTGCCTTCGGTTGTACCGGTGGAAATCATGCCGACCAAGCGCGTAAAAGGCAAGAAAAAGCTCAAGTCGATAAAGGCCAAACAGACGGATGGAACGGGTAGTAAGCGTCGATTGGCCAAGTTTGGAAAAGAGCAGCGCAAGGGCATGCGTGGCTCGGCTGCCAACTACATTACACGTAGTCAAGCGCTGAAACGGCTGCAAGTTTCGCTGAAAGACTTTCGTCGTCTTTGTATCTTAAAGGGAATTTATCCACGTGAACCAAAGAAAAAGCCCTCGGGGAAAGACAAGACGTACTATTACATTAAAGACGTCATGTTCTTGGCCCATGAACCCGTCCTCGACAAGTTTCGAGCTTTTAAAACCTTTATGAAAAAGATCAAGAAAGCTATGGGTAAAAAAGACTATGAAGATGCCAAGCGTAAACATGAGAATCGACCTACATACGAGCTCGACCATATTGTCAAGGAACGGTATCCACGCTTTGTTGATGCTCTAGGAGATCTGGATGACGCCCTTTGTCTTGTTCATTTGTTTTCTCTAATGCCTACGGGGAATGGTATCCATGCACAAGTGACGAGCATGTGTCTACGTCTCGTGCGTGAATGGCAGAACTATCTTGTTACTACTAGAGCACTTACTAAGATTTTTGTGAGCATTAAGGGTATCTACTATCAGGCTAATGTACAGGGTCAAATTGTCACGTGGTTGGTGCCACATCAATTCACTCCGACAGTGGACAAACGAGTGGACGTGAGAGTCATGCTCACGTTCTTGGAGTTTTGTCAAGTGCTGCTGAAGTTTGTCAACGCTCAATTGTACATGCAAATTGGAGTGGCTTATCCTCCAAAAATTAATTTGCAGCTTGATTCAGCTGGCGCTCAACTTGCTGCGATTGAACTGGAGAGAGCGAAGGACGAGGAGAAGAAAGATACTAATGAGAAGGGGGATGATGATGATGCGGAGACCCACGAGGATATTTCCCAGCAGCAAAAGGAATCAGAAAAGCGTATCAAGACTCTCGGCGGTGCTATTGCAAAGTACGAGACTATCTCTGTGGAGGAGTACGATGAAGACGAAGACGAGACCACGCACGGCGAGATAAGCGAGCCGCTTGAGGCTGCCTTTGCGTCTAATGAGCTGGCCGCGCAGATCTACAGCGAGCAGCGCAAGGAGCGCAGTGAAAAGAGTCTGTTTAGTGGTCTGACCTTCTTCTTGTCTCGAGAAGTTCCTTCGGCTTGTTTGGAACTGGTGCTGCGCTCGCACGACGCCACTTTGGGCTGGGATGGCGCTGGGTCTCCCTTTGATGAGAAGAATACAGGCATTACGCACCACGTTATGGATCGTCCTCACCAGGGTCACCGTTACTTCAACCGTGAGTATGTGCAGCCGCAGTGGGTGTTCGACTCCGTGAACAATGGCATTCTGCTTCCTTTGACTCGCTATGTGCCTGGTGCAGAGCTTCCACCTCACCTGTCCCCTTTCGTGGATGACGGACAGGAAGGCTACACCCCTGAGTACCGCAAGGAGCTGGAGAAGCTCAAATCGGCCAAGCAGGTGCTGCGCGAGGTTGGTGCCGTCGGCGTCGAGGACTCTGAAGATGAGGATGCTGAGGAGCAGGAAGAGGCTTACGCTGCCGACCTTAAGGCTGAGGTGGATGGCAAGACTGTTGAGAAGGAAGGCAACGACAGCGAGGAGGATGGGGAGGAAGAAGCAGAGAGTGACAAGGAGGAAAAGGACGAGGTGAACGACAACGACGAGGAGGTGAAAAAAGAGAAAGAGAAGTCCTATCTTAAACGCAAGTCTGACGTGGGAAGCATAAACAAGAAGACTAAGCGTGTCAAGAAGGAGGAGGAGGCCGCAGAGCTCAAGGAGCTGGCCAAGACCATGATGTCGAAGAAGGTCAAGGGTTTGTACGACCGTATGCAGTATGGTCTGGGCAAGAAGGCTGACAAAATTCAGAAGCTCGAGGACAAGCGTGTCAAGCTGGAGGCTGAGAAGGAGAAGAGCAAGGAAGCCGAGACCTTGATTAAGGAGGTCTCCAAAAAGCGCAAGCAGAAGACCAAGAGCAAGAGCGCTAATTAGACCTTACTACCAATGTATTCTTCCCACCATTTGGCTCTCTGACGTAACGACCAGCGGCATCAAACCTGGTGGCAATCAAAACGTTATGAGCGGTTCGTAGAGATTCCTCACGCCCTTGAGTACACTAGACATAGCTCTAACAAACATAGTAAGCACTCGCATAGCAAGAAAATCATACCATCCAAGAGGAAAGATATTGTCTTACTACTTTCCAAACAAACGAGCTATTAGCTTCCTCTTTCGCCTGTTCCAGGCAAAGCAGCTGCGACAGCAGCCGCAAGGAAAAGAAGGACGAGCACCACTGCCGCCCTACTTTCGCTTGCTTCACCGATTTCTTGTTCTCAGGAAGCTGTAAGAAAAGAAGCATCGTCATGTCTACCACCCGCCATTCCATCATCCCGTTCTTGAAGCCAGACTGGGACGAGGCGAGGCGAGGATGGCCATTGTGACAAACTTAAGCGGTGCGTTTTTTCTTCTTCTTCTTGTTCTTCTTCAGCGAGGACGCAAGAATCTTGGCCGTCTCCTCATCTACGATCTTGTCTGAGTGAACATGATCACTTGGGAATGCAAGACCCGTGATCTTGGTCGTGCCACTGGGAAGCAGCAGCACTGTCACCTTAAAATGGGCCACCTTGTCACCAGGACGAGCCTCCAGGATCGGGTAGGCTTGCAGCAAGTCGTGCTTGACACACTCGACGACACCCATACGCGCCTGACTCTCGTCCTCAAAAGCTCGAATAGTGAATGGCAATGTCGGGAATTTGTTGTTAATCTCCTTAAAGACATAACGTGACGCCTTCATCTTGAGACGGTACTGTTTGTCCACTTGACGTTTAAAAACCGTCGTCCGACGCTCGCTCGTCACTGGTTTGTCACTTCCTGTGGTGTAGCACACATCAACTGTGTACACCTCATTAGGTTCAAAAGTGACCTTTGGTGTACGATTCTCCACATCCATTTTTTGGGCAATAATCTTATTGCCATCAATGACGAAACGTTTAAGTTGATGCATGAGCGTTCCCTGGAGACTCTTGACCCCATAAGATTCGCCCAGACGTGTCAGACCTTGCGTCACTTGCAGATTGGTATTGCCAGGTTTAATCAGTCTCGTACAGAGTTCGACCGCATCATGGGCACATTTCAGCACATTCGCTTCTTCTCCTTCAAGTTCCGGGAATTCCGCTTCCGCAGCTGTTCCTTCCGTGGGGACAATAGTCGTGTGGGCCACCACAGCCACGTAACCGTCAATGTGACACCCGAGATCGATCTTCACCCAATCACCGGCCTTTACAGTCATGCTCTCAGTTGCAAGAGGTGAATAATGACAAATGATCTCATTCGATGAAATGCACGTCGGGAACGCCACGCCTTTGTCCACCTTCTTGTTCTTAAAGATTGCAGCACATCGTTGCGTCAGGACCAAGTCCCCAAACTTGCACAACTCGACGACATCTTTGCCAGCTTCCAATTGCGATAAAACGCCCTGGAGAGCCGACTGAACAATCTCCGCAGCCAGACGATATTTGGTCACAACATCCGAATTGCTGCAGTCTTCAATCTCTTGTACTGGCGTCTGCACTTCCTCCTCCTCCACGTCACTTAGACTGCGTTCATCATCCAAAGACATTGTGCTTTTTTGTCAATAATTCGTCGATAAGTGTCAGATATTCAAATAAAGGGGAGCGAGCGCCCGTCAGCCAGTCAGCTCGGTGTACCCCTTTTCCGGTACGGGTACTTCACTACCCCTACTTTTGGTCCCAAATAGTATCCTCGGGTCAAAACAAGATTTTTGACCCTCATGACGGACAAAATTATGCCCAACTCGGTCGGTTGGTACATTCTCGAGGGCCATCCATGGTGGCCCGTGTACGTTTGCGACGTGACAAAGCTACGTCCGAATTTGCATTTACTCGGTAATGGTCATCGCAAGATTCTCAAGAAAGCGCGAGATTTTCCGTCCCATTATATCGTCGTTTACTATTTTGGGTCCCACGACTTGTACGTCAATACAAAAAGACGTCAAAAATGACAGGACGTCAAAAATGAGTAGAAGACTAATTCTGGTATTTTGTGGTTTTGACAGTTCACTTGTAGGACTGAAAAAGGGCGTGTTACGGCCATGGGAGTGTGCAGAAAAACACCAATTTCTAAAAGGACACCCCAAGCATTTAATCAAGAAAAAAGGCGTGATCGAGGAGCTCTTGGACGCCGTGCACGAGGCTGAAGAGTATTTATCACAGCCAGAAGATGTCCGTCTGCCACAATATATGGTCCCATCGGATCTGGATCCGACATTGGAGCCACCACCTGAGCTCGTGCCACCGGAAATGGACGAAGAAGGGGAGATGATGGACATGGACGATGCAGATGAAGAACAGGAGGAGGATTGTGAGATGGAAAAGAAGAAGAAGAAAATGGACGAGAAGAAACGCAAAAGAATGGGAGATCAAAAGAGTGCGTCATCTGCTAAAAAAATTCGCAAGGTATCGCAAGAGATTCAAGTCAAAAGTGAACTTGGTACAGAGAAAAAAAAGGACAGTATTGAGAAGAAACCACCTCCAGCAGATATGACGACGGAAGCACTGAGCATTTTATTGGAGAAAGAGATTCGCTGGATTCTTGTCAATTGTGTCTTTGAGGAAATGACAACAAAGACAGTGAGAAAGTTGCTCGAGGATCGTCTGGAGATGGATTTACGTCATCATAAAGCGTCGATTAAAGAAGGTGTCGCACGGGTGATCATGTCCATGGAAGAAGAGGATGTAGGCGACTCTTCTTCGACAATTCCGGAAGAATCTACTGCTGCATCTATGGAGAATGTAGTGCCCTTTGATGTCAAGGTCGAAAACGAGACTGCTGCGCTTGTCACTCCTGAAGTCGTTGTGGAACAAGCGGACGTTGCAGCTAAGGAAGAAGCTGCCCGTACTGAAAAAACTGAAAGCACCAAGAAGGAGCTAGAAGCAGCATCGAAAAACCTGTCGTTGGCGTTAGAATTAGAACCGAAGATTATCGACGCTTTAAGTTCGCTGAAGAGTCTGAACAATGTCGACGAAAACGTGCTGGCCGCGTCAACTCTCCAACCTCGACTTGTGAAACTAAGAGCACACCCGTCATCAAAGATCTGCGAGCTTGTGGGTTATTTGGTGAAGAAGTGGGACGTCGAGGAGTTGGTTCCAGCACCCAAACCGATCACGAAGAAAGAGATCTTGGACCTTAAGGCGAAGTTGGAGAACTCGGAGACAATTCATGACGAGTTGTTGGTGACTTTAAACCAGCTGGGCGAGGTGCGTTTTTGCTGTGTGATAGGTTCGTGTTTTTGCTACGACAATTTCTGAGCTTGCTATTTTGTAGATGGCCGTAACCATAGATCATTTAAAGAAAACGAGAATTGCACGCGCAGTGTCCAAGTTACGCCAACACGGGTGTGTTATTCCATTCAAAATCGTGCTGGTTGTGGGTTTCTGATGAAGGTGTACTTTTTGGCTTGTAGCAATGACAAAGTTTCTGCTAAGGCACACGAGCTTCGGCAAAAATGGATCAAACAGTCAAATGAACAGCCCGCAGACAGTGGTTAGTTTTATCTCGTGATGGCTGATGACTTCTTCACCACTCATTTTTTTGGTTTTCGGTTTACAGATTCGGGCTCAAATCCACTCAAGACTCTCAAAACTCTGAACCGCATCTTGGGACAACAGAGTGATGGTACAGACGAGCAGAAGCTTCAAAGTAAGCAGTTGGCTGCGCTTGAACAGCTACATAGCATGTCGCTAGATACGAAAGACATCATCGATTCCAAGGTTGGCATTCCTGTGTCCAAGCTGCGCAAGTCGAGGTATCTACCTACATTGTCTTCGTTATTTTTCTTATGCTCAAGCTAATTTGTGTTTCTGCTTGATCTGTCCGACAGCAACGAAAAGGTAGCAAAATTAGCAAAGAAGCTTCGAAAGAAGTGGCAAGCCGAGGCCAAGGCTTAGACTTGTGATCCATTTTTGTCATTTCCGACGAACCGACGTCATCACGTTCGAGACGAATTTCAGGCAAAAACTACATACTCGTAGCTCTAATGGTGCTTCCGCCAGAGTGACGTTTCTGGGGCACCTTCGGTGTGTGATGTCACTCTGAAGCTCGTTTGCAGCTGACACTGTAACGAAAATATTACGTCGCGTGGTCGTTGTGCAAGATTGACTACATGTTCTGCGATGCATATAACGATCCCTCTCGATGCCGTTGCAGCTCTCGACAGCAGTACTTCTGATCATCAGAGCGATCTCGTCTCTTGTGGCAACCACGAGGTTTATGTGTGCTCGATTCTTCGTTGGTCTGATCGGTTGTTCCTTCATTGCTACAAGTTGGCAAGCGTAAGCTCGGTGCAGGGCTGCTACAGTGATCACACCCTAGGATCTCAACCTTGTCAGCTATAACAATCAACATACGACGACGAAGTCGCTTTGGCTCTCTTCATGCTTGTCACAAGGTGAGGTGCTTTCGATTGTCTCTAGAATCAATGCGAGGATCTGTGCAAGACCACATTGTCGATATTGCAGCAAGAAACAAGCCGTCAACATGAAACAGTGTCTGCTTCACATCGCCACGTTACTTGGCACATTGAAATCCTAGTTTTCCAGTACGCGTCTTCTCTCGGTGGTGAGCTTCAGGTGAGTAGTCTGCTTTTCTTATTGATGACTTTGCACATGTCTGGTAATATGAAACTGCTTATGTATTTGCAAGATCTTGTGTTGCGGTGAAGAACACAGCTATCATCAGTCTTACTCGACAGATCTGCTGACTCATTCAGCAATATTGATGATCGACTCACCGCATTGCAGCAATTCCTTTGGGTAGCTGCACTAGGCAAAAGAGCTTCCGTGATCAACGACAGGCGACAGGCTCAGTGTGTCATTCACTCAAGCCAAATTGCACGCGCAAAATCATAAGCAAAAGAGTACTTGCAATGAAGAGAAGGCACAGATGCCACAACGCAATAACAACTTTGAGTTTAAAGATGCCGGAAAAAGGCGGGGATTGTATCTACAGCCATGCACTGGCATGGTCGATTGTCCCGTCAGTCTCGTGGGCGGCAAGCAAGACTGCAGATTGTCGCTGCGTCGGGCTGTTACTGGGCGACGATAAGTTGTTAGGAACTTGCAGTGGCTCGAACGTGTTAAGGCTCGGGAACGCAGAACGCAAGGCTGGCACAACAACTGTAGTCAAAGTTGAAGTTCCTGAACAAGTAGAGAGACTGGGTTCCAGGCGGCGACGTTTGTTGACATAGGTAGAAGATATCTCCGTTTGAGACAGCCATTGTTCGCTGGTGTACAATGGTCGCAGCAGCCCGTCTTCGATTGCGGTCGGACTCGAATAGTACTCGTCGATGAAAGCTGGGATGGTGCTATTGTCATCCTGCAGTAGCTGGTCGAGTCTATTGGTGCTGTTGAGCTGAAAGGATGAACGCGGTGAAGTCGATGACAATGCTCGTGACGTCGAAGCTGAAGCTGGCAGGTTGTTTGGAAAAGTTAGAGGAGCAAACCCGTTGTTGTGATCTCCGGACCGTGGTGTTTTCCACAGCTGCGGCGTCACAGCAGAAGTCATTGGAGCATTTAATTGAAATGTGGGCCGGCCAGAAACATCAACGTTTGACTGCGTTCGAGGGTGTTGAGGTCGTTGCACTGGCTGGGATCGAAATATGGCGACTCCTGCAGCTTTAACGTCAGCCTTAATAGCAGCGCGTGACTGTTTTTGAAGGTACTTCTGTGCGTGAGTGCGTATCTGCACCAGTGTACGTGTGTGCACAAGACTCGAGATCTTTTTCCAAGACTTGCCAAATCGTTGCAGACCTTCCAAAAAGAGTTCGTGCTCCCTCTTGGTCCAGCGTCCGACCTGCGTGTTACTAGGGGTGTCAGGCATGTGCATTTTGGGCCTGACGAACGTCTTGATGCCATAAGGTCGCATTATGGTAAGCGGAAAAGTTGTTGCTATTGGTGACATTGTCGTGAGCGGAAAGGAGACTGGTGATAGTAATGAGGACGCTTGATGCTTTTGATTCGTGGGGGTGATCTTTAGTGGAGTCGAACTAAGATGATGTTGCGATACAGGAGGCCGCGTTGAATAAGATCGTAGAGGGCCACTGGATGTTGATGTTGAAGCGTAGCTGGACGACGAAGGATGCGCGACCGGCATTGAAACTCCTCGTGGTTCGACCGTTTGGGGATCGTCGAAGTTTAGATGAACCGGAAGGGTGCATTCGGTGAACTCGAAGGAGCTTTTGGAATTGTTGGTGGCCAAGTATTCGTCCCAGATGGGACTTGTGCAGGTTTCGACACCAGTTGGCGGCACGAAAGGGACCGGGGATGGCGGACATTGGGACAGACTGGAACTGTACGGTGAGGCCATCGAATACCGACAAGTTGGCTGGGATCCGGACACGAACGGAACTTTCACGAACTGACGGGAGATAGCTGCCCTGAGTCAAACTGAAGACAAATGCTAGTGCCTTCTCCCCCCCCCGAGACGAGACGAGACGATATGAAACCGTTCAAGATATACATGGAAGAAGATATGCCTTGCACGAAGTATGCGAAGCAAAGAGTCCCACTTGCGACGGTTGGGCCAAGTTGTTGCAAGACGTCTCACTCTGGCAGTTACCACGTGGGCTCGTATGTAGCACAAGTCGATGCAATAACTGCCGGCTACAATCTATGAAACCGAACGGACGAGGCTTTGTCGATGATTCATGACAGAACGCTCTAAGACACGTCACGAAACGCTTCGTGTCAACTGAACTGCAAATCGGAGCTAAAGGATGATACATAGCTCACATCGACGGTGCCAAACGACAAGAACACACTCTTATGATCCTATGCGGCGAAATGGTACGTAGAGCAGCTAGCTACACGATCGTAGCCGTTTGTCAAGATGTCACATCAATTTGACAACAAACGCGAGGAACTTAGATCTAGAGCTAATAGAGTCGACTGCGCTTCCAGCGAGTCCAAGAAAAGATATAAAGTTGTACATGACACCGTATCCAGATCATTCGTCACCCTGCTCGTGTACTTTCACCATGTAAGCTTGGCAAAGTCATTGCAACACACTTCTTCTGCTTCACAGTTGACCCTCTCTTGTTGCATCCATGTATGGGGTCATTGCCGAGTACATGTATCGGCTGCTCCAGAACACGGTGTCCACAAACTTGAGGCTCTTGAACACCCTTTGGCTGCTGGCAAACGAACATCGTGTAATTTTAAGTCGCAATAGAACGTCCGCAATTGTTGGTTAGCCGTGATAGTGCACTGTGCAAGCGAAACCAACGATGTGCATGTACCGTGATTACCACCTTTAGCATAGGTACCGCTAACAGCATCGAGTGCGGGATCAAGTTCTTCACTTCCAGGCACATCTTGTCGTCGCTTCGCATTCCGCCGACACTTTATGTGCTGCCGTGTCTGCGGTTGCGTTGCGTGTGTTCTCCAGACCGGGTAGACCAGCGGATTGACAAGGCATCGGGCATACACAAATCGTGTGGCCGTAGAGAAAAAATGTTATAGCCGACATCCAGCTGCAACGACGAGGACAACGCTGAACGGCGTTCATCAGCAGTCCGATCGTCTCGCAGGCAACTGAGTACTTCAGCCATCGTCGCTTATTCTGCGAGTTGCCAACCACCGACCGAACACCAGAGCCCACTGTGTCTCTAGTGCCTGACCATACTAGCTCCCAGCACTCGTGGCATCAGCGATCGCATGAGTTGTCGGCTCACCAACTATAACAAGTTTGCGCAGACACGTGAACGCTATAAGGTACATAGGCAAAGGCTCAAGCTGTCGCCACCCCTACTATCACAAGCTCGCTTAGGGTCAAGGTTTGTGGATCGCCCATGGCGGAGTCACCGCTGCATCGTCGAGGACTGCAGCAAGCTTGCGCAGTCGAAAGGCCACAGCGGCGGCCGTCATTGCGCTGTTCCCACTGCGACACGTTTGCAGGTGCGCGGATATTGCATGGCCCAAGCGAAGACGCTTATGATATTCAAGGCTTCTTCGTCACCTTGTTACACATAAGATAGAGTCATCCGACACGTAATAGCTGTAGTCCCGAGGTCAAACCTTTTGGTGACTCGTCGCAGCCCCTAAAACAGTAGCCTTTAACCTTTCAACTGTCGCCGCCTTTCCAATCATCCACCAATACACTATCAAGCAACATTCATTGCCAGCGTTCCTCAAGCCTGACCCAGCACTTTTGCATCCACTGCGTCAACACAATTGTTGATGTTAAAGTTGTCCTCGATTGCTTGTCACTCTACCTTCACAATACACTTTGTTCCCCATCAAGTGATACAGAATTGGACGCCTAAGCTCGGATCCAAAAAGGTAACACACACTGGAGTGTCTAGCATTCAGGCGTTTCCTGCGACGTTAAACGCAAGTGTATTAGTCTCGTCACTTTCGACTCGCAAAATACAGCGAGACGTTCAAATTTGTGCTTGTCGGTCACGTCATAGTTATTCATGACGCGACTTTCCAAATGAAATCACATCATACCAATGTGGCAGCTTCGCCATATGCGAGTTCCGAAAGCGTACATATATATGTATATATATCCATTCTCAACGCATGCATGTCTTTGCCTGATGAGGTAAGCATCGTTAGCAAGAATGTGGCCCAAGGTCAACCTGTTCCGAAGAATCCCAAAGACAAGGAGCTCCACGTTAAACGCAAGCTTTCGGCGCCACGTTGCGGCAGATCATCGTTAAGCATCGTCGATTGGACGAGCAACGAAGGTTGCGTTCACGGAAGACTTCAGGCTTCATCGCCGTGGAGTCGATCTTTAATGAGTATCATGCAATGGCACACTCTTCTCGACCTCGTGCTTTTGTTCCCTGCCCCGAAAGCCGCCTCATTCACGCGGAGCGCCCGTCATTTCTTTTGTCGTACCACCCGTACTACGCTCTATACGCCATAAAGTTAACTTAGTAACTGCCTGCATTACGGCCACTATCGGAGCTTGCTGATAGAGTTGTGCTTGGCTGCTTCTGTGCATCCTCAACGTTCATCTCGTGTCTAGCATCCACACTGAACATGTGACGGGCTTCATCGAAGAACGGGAGTTAGCATCGTTTATGGTTCCACATGGGAGAGAACGCACGAACGAGTCGCATGTCGTCACAGACGGAACATGACGGCACATGAGACGGCTTTGCATTGCTCTCTTTCAGTGGTTTATTACAAAAGTATATAACTCGAACCGCAAAGATACCTGCCCAAGCCGACCTTTATCTTGACAAGAACTCTTCAATATGTCTAACGAGAAGGGGACGGTTGTCCTAACCAGCTTCTGACTTAGAAACTTGATCTCATCCGGCAGTTCTATCAGGGGCATGTACAAAGCTGCTTTGCGTGGTACAATAGCTGGTTTTATATGTAGCAAGAAATTGAATGTGGAGCATCGATCACTGTGTTTTTGTGGCACTCTTCTTTTTGCTGTGCTGAGCATGATAAGATGCACCAGCTCTTTATGTCAGTCATGGTAGTGGACCTATCTTCTTTTCCGCGTCAAAGCAGTTGCTTGTGTTATTTTCTGGCCGAAGGAGTCGTACATGCACTATCCAAACCTTTAAAATGTGCTGCAAAGACTTCAGGCTTTGCTGACTGGAAATATTTTGCCGGATCCCGCCGGTGCATGCACAGATGTAAAGTAGAGTAACATAACACCGTAAGCGAGTGTCAGCAATAATGGACGCGCTACGAATCCGGTGCATGTACCGAACGATAATATGTCGAATAATATAGATGCTCGAGGTGATAGCTTTAGCCGGAAACCAAAGTTGATCATGATCAGACTGTCCTTGATCTTCTACCATCAGAAAATCAAGGACAGTCTTGGGATTTGCAGATTCGCGACTACGTCACTGCAAGCCTGAGTTTTCTCCTAAGCACTAGCTCATTCTGCTAGCTCAACCCGATGGCGTCTCCCAAAAGGGCACGTGGGACCGTTCAATTAACCAATGTTATTAAACATAACAAATCGTGCGCACACTTCCAAGATTGACGCCAACTCCTGCGCTCTTATTTTCTAAGCAAACTTCTCGCATCCTAGTCTAAATAATTAGTTGTGCTTTCCAAGCTATGCCTCTTAGTGGGCACGTCCATGGCTGCATTAACACATTCGCTCGCTCGTCACGAGAAAACACTGCAAACCAAAAGCTTGCTCCTCTTACAAGGGCCTATAATTATAATTTCTGAGCTTTTCAACCTTTCGGTGAGGTGCTTGGTGTCTAGTTTGTTGGTGCCACAAGTCTCGAGCAGCGATGACCAACGACCGTATGAGATAAAGCAAAAAGAGATGAAGGTTATGCCATGCAGGTACGGAAAGAACATCAGATTTCACCACGCTGCCTTTTTGCTTTCTCATAGCAATCTTGGTGAGTCAGGGGCCTTTTAGCAGAAGCGGCATTTACACTCAGCCAAAGAGGAGCCTAGACAAGTAGACTTGGCCGACTCAGTCTGAAGAAAGCACAGACACAGAACAAGCGTATTCTGTCTGTTTCAAAATTCCTTATGCCTTTATGTCTTTCGTTGTAGTGAGTGGATTCCCTGATGACGACAGTGTGTTTAACGACAATCGTAGAGCATAGCGTTTGATTAGTCAAGACCGACGCGCAGATGTTAAGGATGGCAGCAGCTTGGATTTTGCCTCGTCGCGTTTGTAACCACTTCCCATCCAATTCTTTTGCCGCGAGGTCGGAATATGTGTTTCTACTTCAATACGGACTAAGAACGACTTGGCAACGCCCCATCACGTTGCCCGAATACAGCATCTTTGCTTCTTCATGGCGATCTTGGTGAGACGACAGCATGAGCGAGAGCGCAGACTCGTCTGCGAATAGAAAAAAATCGATCGCACCGGCTAGCTGCTGACCGTGGCGCAGCGGCAAATTCAAAGTCCAGTACACGTAGCTGTGACTCTCGTACGCGTATGTAAGTAAACGAGTTGCTGACAAAGGTCACGCACAAAAAGCTCCTAGAAGAAAGACATCCTCTAGTTACAACACTGCTCAAAGATGTAGAGCATACACATACACGTGCGTCAAGTAAAGAACCAAGCACCAAGTTAATGTCTTATCTCTATACTTCCGATTCCAAGACTTCTATGATGTTGACCAAGTCGTACGTGACACGAGAACTTGGCCCAGCACCACCTCTTGCATGTACAGATATACCAGTGCGTATCTGAGCGTTCAGTGCTGTATGCTAAGCATCCCACGCATACGTGCGAGTCGCCTTTGCTACGACCAAACAATTCATTTTATGCACTAAACGCAATGCTTTCTAGTACGTGAATCGTGCGTACGGCATAATCAGCCCGCTGTCGTATACGAGGTCGTTCTTGCTGGAAAACTGTTTAGTTTTAACTTGGCAAATGTCGTTCTTACGCGAAGTAAACGTCCCACCGCAGCAGCTGGGTTGACCAAGAGACCATACTCAGTAGACACGACTCCCCTCGCATGAACACTTTTGTCACTAGCTCTGTTCGAGCCAGCTGTCGCAACGAGTATGGCTAGCAGAGCTCAAATGTTGAGCTCACAGGCCTATCTAGCGCACAATTCCGGTAATCTCTGTCTCTCGTGACACACCTGGTACTCGATCTTTACATCTTTGAGCTGAGCAGAACAGCGCTTGGTATGGTACGGACAGTCTGATCATAGGGCAAAAGCAGCAGTTGCTAATGTAACCAGATTGTTCATCTCGTTATATGCTCATTTTACAGTTTGCCGGCCTACAGGCACTTAAGCACTGACTGCTGGTCGTGGTTCGAAGCACATCTTACCCATCTCCACCTCGCATTTGGTCATCATGCCGGCGCCCAGCAACCGTCGCAATGCCAACCGCGCTCGATGCCAACTCGCTACTTGTGACAAGTTTGCCCAAACTCGGGGTCTCTGCAAGGCTCATGGAGGTGGTTCTCGCTGTCGCGACCCGCAGTGCAACAAGCTCGCGCAAAGTCGCGGTCTGTGCATTGCTCACGGTGGAGGCCGCCGTTGTCGATTCGACGGCTGCAAGAAGCTGGCGCAGTCCAAGGGGTACTGCATTTCGCACGGCGGCGGTCGCCGTTGCACCGTTTCAAACTGTGAAAAGTTTTCGCAAGTCAAGGGCCGCTGCAAGTCTCACTCCAAGCTCCTGACAACTGATTACTACTCTCCGTCTTACGGTGTCGTTACTCCACCAAGTTCAGCTGGCACGGCCGCTATCTCCCCCACTAGCGCCAAGCTCTCGATCGACTTTTTGCTTTCACGCAGCACATCCGTTGGCGACAAGGCTCCGTCGCAGGAGCAGATGAAGATACCAGCTCTGCGCCCCGTTACGCACTTTGCTCACCCGTTCACGGCCGGTATAGGCTGCAGTTCCCGATATGACGTACAGGTGTTAGGCAACCAGCGCTCATTGCTGTCGTTCCTCGAGCCCCACGGCGCAGTTCCGGCTTACACTGCACCGCAGCCTCAGTATGCTGCGATTCCGGTATATGACAGGGCATCAATGCTGCTGCCGTCGCGTATGATGTACAGTAGTTGAATGTAGTGCAGTTTTGTGAGTAGTTGATGACATACGTGTTGATAGAGGTTGTGAAGACACCACGGCACTAGAGTTCATATTTAAAATTTAACCTGAGAGATGTCATGGCCATGAGGGTACGGGTGCAATACTGATCCAAGGGGACACGACTAGATGTGCTACTCTCAGAAGCTAGGAAACGTACGAACTACTGATACCAACCTTCATGAGCGCCGTTAAAGTTGATGATGACGTCTTGCAAAGCCTTTACAGCTGACGCCTGGTCACAAAAACCTTTGAAAGCTCTTGGCATGGTCACGTAGCAGGGTGTGACTACTTCAAGACAATGTAGAAACTGACACGGACATTAAGGCAAGCGTCAACAGCATCCGACACTAGTCCTTCATACTCACAAATGTAAAGTAGCCGTGATGTTATCACTAGCTGTGGTTGCAAGGTAAGCGATGACATGCTCTAACTTTTGGCTACGTACGGTAAAATGGCATCGCTGAAATCGAGTATAGCGGGTGTTGAAAGCGTATCGAATACTGTTTCCGTGAATCTTCGTAGGTGGCAAAATCAAACGCAATGATAACCAGATCAGTTGCTGACAAATCTGCCTACGTTTGGCTTCGTTCAGGCAAGCCAAGAACAAGAGAAAAGCTAGAAGCGATTGCATCCACAACGTTTGTAACTTGAAGTGGTGTAGGAAGCAAGGCGTTCGGAAAGTGTGCTTTACATGGCGGAAACAAACGCTTTTAGCAACAAGCCACGAGCAGAAGCTTGGCGTACCACTCTCCTCACTACAATTGTTTGCCACATTTGCGCCTGCAACGCCAGCTAGTTAGATCCACGCACCTAAAACGTCGACCACCAACTGCCCTCCAATCATCGATTACGCCAAGCGATCTTTTCGTTGAGACCGTTGCAAGTCTTGAAAAGCAGAATAGCTCGATCTATCTATCCATAGCGGCACTTTAAAGCTGAAACCATGGCGGACATCCAGTGATTGCACATTACAGGCGCTCCGCATATCTCTTCTTCTTTTTCTAGACGATCGCCTCTGCTAAGGAGTGTACCATGCATCCATCTACTTGAGCTTTTCTTGCCAGCAAGTTGACCTTCCCTTCGATTTTCAAAACGCCAGAATAGCCAGGAGGCAACCAAACGCAAAGAGTATTTGTTGAGCACCACCCACTTCTTGTAGCAGCTTCTGCTACGAGGGAAGTCAGAACCTGGTGTAAGACTGGATCGATTAGACAGCAGCCCAGTAAATGTTCTGGTAGTGGCGGCCTTGAGCTACGGGTATCAGGCACGGGATGGTTTACGCCCCCTGCCGTGACACGAACGTAAGTAAAAGTCTTGAATGCAAATGCCATAGGTATGACAGCAACTACTTGGTGAACTTTTTGATAGGGCATCGCGGGCAGTACCAATTGTTTGGTGGAATGAAAGGAAGAGGCGGCTGCAGACAGAAGGCATGATATGCTGCATCGCAGCTATCGCAAAGCAACATGCTCTCTTGCGCATTCATTTGACCACACTGCTTGCACAATTCCTCTGATGCAAGATGTGACACCGGGGTATTGGGTGGCACGTCCGCGATACACTGCTCAAATAGCCGATTGAAAATAGCTGCGAATATAAATGCACACACAGATAGACACATTAGTTTCAGCTTGTGGCACTGACATATACACGCACGTGTAGATACTTACATCGCAGTCTATTTGCACACTTGGAGATATCGGCATCCAAACAATTAAACGTAAAGCAGTTCTCCCAAACAAGGTTCACATCCTGCACAAGCATCTCAAACCGCTGGTCGTAGAATCCACGGCTTAGCCTTGACCGGATCGTACCCAAATCCATGGGGTGCTTAATCAAATCCGCGTATCCGGGTACATCGTTCACGTTCACTGGCGCTAGGAATGCCAGTGCCAGCTCGTTTCGTAACACCACATCCAGAACATGCTCTAAGCGTGACCGCAGCGTTATATCCTGCGCGCTTCCCATAGGAAAACAGTGCCGTAGCGTCTTCATTTGGAAACAGTGCAACTCAACATATTGCGTCTCCGGTGGCGTTGCGACTGGGGCAGGAGCACGCGCTCGCCGCTTTCGACTGGAGAAAGAGCGCTGACCTGACGTCCCAGTAAGTTGAAAGCCAGAGTGTTTCTTTTTCAGCGTAGCATGACGCCCTGATGCGCTCTGCGACTGAGATACTGATACTGTATGGGCTTGGTGAACCGAGCTTGCTTGAATCCATCGTTCGACCTGGTCCTCCGTAAGTGACGTAATCGCAGCAACCTTGCTTCGAGCCTTACGGGATGCATAAGATAACGACGACCGTTCTCGCTGCACTTGCAGGATGTTGTGAATCATCGTATTGGCTAAACCAACTACACCAGTAGACAGTCCGCTTACAAACGGCAGCTCAGAGGGGTCCAAAACACGCTCGGCTGCTTTCGATTCCTGGCTGAATATTGCTGTTTTTTGGAGCGAACTAGGCCGAGTACAATTTGCACTCGTCGCGTTTCGATGCTTACGCTTGCCTCCACGTTTCATACGTCCGTACGAAATGGCATCGTCCAATGAATATAGCCGCATAGCAGCCGATGCAATCGTTGCTGTGGTAATTGCGTTTTTTGCTGATGGAAGCGGAGACGTCTTCCAGCAGGGATCGAGCCATTCCGGGTCAATGTTAGCTTCCAAGAACACGACTGCTTTCATTAAATTAGCTGACGTGTCACACGCATAAACCATTTCTGCCCACGCAGCACGGATAGGACGTCCCCACCGACCCGAGCGAAAAGCGTCGCGTGGGATTGCGGATTCCATTGCAAGCAACTGGGCTCGAAGAAGCAGCAACGAGCGTGGGAGGCCTTTCTTCAGCGGACGGATTGTCGCGCTGAAAACTTCCAGCAATTCTGTTGCAAGCTCTCCAATCTCTCCATCCGTCGGTTCTTCCATCCCTCCTTCACTGCCACTCCCCGCGCCTCCTCTAGAATGGGCCTTGACATAATCGGGGTCATACATATCTGCAATATTAGTGATTTTGCGAGACACTCGTGATGATCTCCTGGATACACCAGTTCCGTCCGCTACACGAAGCTCCTTTCCTCCAGCTTGGACACGAGGAGAAACCCTTGTAGTCTGAAGTGGAGGTTTACCCTCGGGAATTATTACATCGGCTTGTTCCGACTGAGATGTTGGGACGGTGAATGTCGTTGCCAGTACAGTTTCGGCCGTTTGGCCTACCTCCAAGGGCGTGTTTTGAGCCTGTGCATTTGTATGAGAAAGCTCAGAACTCGAGCCAGCACCTAACAAGCTGTTTTGTAACTCATCCTGCAACCTCACTAAGTGCACCTCGCGGTCACGCTGCCTATCAATTTCGCTACGTTCTCCGTCCGTATCTGACTGCGCTGGTGTTGTCGCTTGTGAAATGGATATAGATTCTGGTTCTGTATCAACATCCGCGGTTGCACTACGTTCTGCAGCCCCAGTTGTGGCTTTGTCCGACGTGTTGGTATTTGTGTCGATTTCGTAGTCTGAAGCTCCACGGTAAATTGTTTTGTTAGCGTCATAATAATTTACCTGTGATGGATCTCCATTAGGTGGTAATTGGGGGTCATTCCCTGCAACGAAACTCACAAATTCACCAGTCGAATTATTGCTTTGATATGAGTCTGGACCTCCAGACGATGACGGCGGAGTCGACGAATAGCCCATTGATGGTGGCTCGTCTGGCATTAAAGGCACAGAATCCATTGACATTTGCACATCTCCATCCCCACCCATATTCATAGGATTCGGCGCTGATCCTGAAGGAAACGATTGAGGGAGCATCGGATTAGACGCACCTTGCCAGATTCCTCTTGTGTTTTGAGCACTTGGAGCACTAGCCACGTCATCATTGTACACATTTGACAATGTGTCGTAGTTCGTACCACCTGTAGGCGTGGTAGGGAAAGCTTGCTCAGATATGTCACCCATGAAATCTGACATGTTATCTGCCAATTGTAGATTGTCGTACTGCAAGGACGAATCTCCCATGGGTTGACTCGAAGATGCTGACGGGAAGGGAAACAAATTCATGTTGTCATCCATGCCAGAGAAGTGTTTTGGGGTTGCAGTTTTTTGGTAATTTTCGCCTGGATTCACTACGTTATTTCCTGTAGCCATCCGTTCACTTCCTGGGTGCTGATTGCCATATAATTCGGTGTCGTCTATGCTCCCAGCTCGCCTCGGCTGATTAAAAGCACTTGGTTGTTGTAGTTGCTCGTTCATTGCAGAAGAATTTTGTGCAGAAGGTGTCGTCTCTTGAGTAACTGCGCTTGCCAAATGTCCAAAACTGGAAGTAGGATTTTGTGCCTGTACTGATGTCAATTGCCGCCGGAATGTCACTTGTAGCGGTCGTTTGCTCGTAGCAACTGCAGTTTTGAAACCCTCCATGCCAATAACCTCCAATTTATTGCCATTTATCGCATAGACTTCGTCACCCACCTGCACCTTGCCGCTCGCCTGAGCCTGTCCTATCGTGTTGTTGTTGTCATTCGAAAACTCCGTGATAATAATAGTTCCATGGTTAGAATAGTTGATCACGACGCCCAATGGACCAAATCCAAATTCCACGTCGATAAGCATGCCGTCGTTGCTGGCTTGGTTCGAGGTCTGAAAATTACTCGTCAGATTTGAGATTGAAGTCGACCCTGGCACCATGTCATACATTGGAATCTGGAGCGCCATCGCCCGATTTTGAGTAGCAACATTTCCACTGGAAGCTATGTTAGTTTTCCGATAAAACGCCTGTCGAATGTTCTCAAGGAGATTGATCTGCTGCACAAACGAAGCAGGAAGAGATTCTACGCCTGGCGTTGACGACGTAAATAGCGACCGGCAGTTGCTTACATCATCAAAACTAGAACCCGATAAGTACTGTGTCGTTCGCAAAAACATCAACACAAAATTGGCAACATTGTGGAGCTCGACTGACAAATCACCAGCACGTTGAGACGGCTCACACTTTTTCGCTGCAGTAGCAAACCCGCTTAGTGCCCGTGCGCGCAGCATATTCGATGGATCCACGCAACTTAGAATAGCTGTCACAAAGGCGTCTGCCACTTGCTTCACCAGAGCCGAGTCCGAATGAGTTTTCTGACTCGTTGTAAGTGCTTGCGTTGCTATCGCACAAATTAACCCCATCACGTACGCGTGGTGGAGGCATACAAACGTTTTAGGGTCCGGATGAGTTGCCTTGGGATCAACAACAATGCGTGATACCACCTTCTTTATCTCTTCAAAACTGGACAAACACGAACAGGCCAGCCTGTTCGTCGTCTGAACAGTAGCCGAGATAGCAAATTGATTCCAAGCTGCCAGCATTAACCTCCCTTGATCCACTAGCGCCTGAAGCGACCGCTTAAAGGAAACAGCATTGTTGGCCGCGTCAAGCGCAAGTTGTTGCTGCATTCTTGCAGCTTCATTTGAATCTGCATATCGCGTTCGCTTCAACTGGTCAGCGATTTGAAGAGCGTAGGGGTTTTCTGTTTGTGCATGCTTCCGCTTCAATGCCTCTAGGTAGCGTACTTGAGCGGCAGCATACGCAGACGACTGTGAGTCTCCTTGCATCCTCGGCATCGCGACTGGTGGCATCCCAGCCTGGTACATTCCGGTCCTTGCCGCATCGAGAGTGCTGTTTAACATCGCTGCGTTTGATAAAAGGCCACGCTTAATGATTTGATACACATCATGCGAAATCGGAATGAGCTTCACCCCTCCATGCCCATCCATCACACTGCCATGTTCGTACTTCCGCGAGAAAATACGCTTTACCACGTTTTCTGCCTTTGGACGAGGAGCGACGAGGGACGAAGGGAAATTCGCATTACGCAAAGTAGTGACATCTGCAGCTACCACTGCATGGAGCCCAGTGGAGTGGATCGATGTCTCAGCGCGTGTGAGCGCGCTTTCGGCCTCCTGCTGCGTGTAAAATGACCCGATAAAAAATGTCCGTCCATAGTAGCTCACCAGGGATTCATATTTCTCCATATCTCCGTCCATGGCCAGAAGAACTTGCTTTTTAATCGAAAAAGGCCCATCTCGGAGAAAGTTTTTGCTAGAGTATTCGTCACACGACGAGCCTTGTTGCAGTCGAAGCCTTGTACTTTCGCTATGAAGGACCTCATGAAAGCACCATCGAATTTGGGCAGCAACCTTCGAGTCTCTCGAATCTTCATCTAAATATGAAAGAAGTTGGAAAAGCTGATCTCGTGTAGCGCACACTGACCACTTCTTTTCCGGAGACAGTATGAACAAGCGGCGGTTATCACTGAAGAAGCGGTAGAATGAGTAGCCGTGTCGGCATTTGCCAAATGCTAGAGTTCTTGGAATAATCACCCATTTGATAAAGCTCTCCATCTCTCGAGCTTTCTCAAGTCGAGAAAGCATATAACCACATTCTGACCATGCCGCATTGGCGCTTTCAACACAGGGCTCGTGAGCTTGCAGCAAGGTCATCGATTTAACAAATTGAGTAAAGTGGAGATAAACTGGACAGGTAGATGACATCTCGGCACATAAAGTCTTCACCGTCGCCCAGCTCAAACCGGCGACAGACCTACCGTTGAGCCCCACAATGAGGTCACCAACTGCAATACTCGATACAGATACCTCTTTGTCCGCTTTGTTTGAGTTAGGATACTGTTCACAGTACACAAGGCCCTTTATTGCGATAGCACCAATGGACGCAAGAAGATTTTCAGCTTCAAACGGCAGTGGAAACGACTCAACGCGGTAAGTCTTGACATCGCTCGTTGTAGGAAGCTTCAGCTGTTTACATAGCAGAGACGGGCTGCCCAATAACTCAGCCAGACGCTTGTTTGCCTCTTCGGAAGTCGTAACCTGAGTACCTACTCTAGGTGGTTGCCTAGAAAAGGTGATTGTTAGCGGCCGCGGCAAGCTCAACAACCACGACGTAAACTGAGATAAATCACTTAGCTGACCATAGGATGCACCATTGACACGTTCTACCAAGTCTCCTCGCAAAATATGCCCACTCATAGATGCTTGACCCAGCGTACCGTCTGGGTGATCATTCAAAGATTTCACAACCACACCTCGAGTTTCAAGCGCCAGCGCCAAACCGAGCGGGCCGTCTTGGAAGCTCACCTCAAAAGAGGTCGGTCCACTGATATGCGGTGTGATTAAGCCAGCTCGAAACGCAGTCTCCTTCGCGCGTTGTGAAGGCGCATCATATACAACACATTGCCGCTCTACATTTGCCTTTCTCATTTTTGCTGAGGGGGGACGGACAAAAACGGCATATGTAGTGTCTGTAGGGCTGTTTGTAATAAGCAACGATTCGACATCAGTCACATCCATACCGCGTGTTGGGATACCATTCACCATCAGGAGTACGTCACCCGGAAATACTTGCCCGGAGAGCTCTCCAAATCCTACTGGAACGTCTTCTGTTGAACGATAAGACTGAACGAAAATAAACGATTCGTGGGCATCCAAAACCAACATCAGTGGCAGACCATGGCATTTAACAATCGACACCGAGGCGTGCACAGCCTCCCCAGGCAGTGATGTCAAGTACAGCATAATCGGTTCAGTAGTTGTTCTCAAGTGATCTTGGATAGCGGCGCGACTCGTTCCAAACACGACACGGTCATTAATCGCATAAACGATTTTCTTTGCGCTTTCCGATTGAGAATGCTGACTGCTCAATTCGTCTTGGTTCAATGAGTGATTTGATACGACACTAGAGCGTTCACAGTATTGTACACCTTCTGCCGTGTCTTTCAAAAGCAAAGTTGCAAGGTCATTCGACGTAAAGGTTCGCGCAGTCAGCATCTCAGCCCCTTCACCTGTCAGCAGCTCCGGAAGTTCGTAGCAATTTAATAGCGTTATGTGGGCTGTCAGTGCGGATTGCTTGCAAGGGTGTAATGGTCCATTCAAAATCCCACTTTCCAAACCGCAGAATGCACACAGCGGACGCGATAGCAGCGCACCACATTCGTCGTCACAATGACTTTTCTCGCTCGACGCGACCGACGCCAGTACATAGTGATCGCTAAATTCTTCAAGAATTATCTCTTCGTCCACTTCAGAATTGCCTGACGAATCATCTTCCTCCGTTTCTAATGTCGTAAGTTCCTTTCTTTTGTCTGTATCGCCATATAGCTTTTTCTTTGCACTTTTAGGCAATACAGGAACAGGTTTTAATTCAAGCTCTGCCTTTGCTTTGTCCTCCAAATACGTCAATAGCTCATCCGTTAGCTCATGTTCCACGCCATCAATGATAAACTTCTTGGTCTGCTCTACACCGTGCGACGAGTGCGGCGGAGTAAACTGATCCCACTCGCGCTCCAAGTCAGCCAGTGATTCTACCAGCTTTTTTCGCACATCATTTGCTTTTTCGTGAAGCGAGTGATACACAGACTGAACTGCGGACGTCTCCTCAATCAACTCGCACAATACTCGCAGCACTTTCAATCGATCACTGACAGTAAGGGTTGAGTAGTTTTCCTGCGATAGAAGATCGATTGCAGAGATGAGTCGCTTTTCCAGCTCCGTCCAATCGTTTTCTTTCCGCTCAGTGTTGCCCGCGTCGCCACTTGAGTTTGCCATGTCACGAAACATTTTCTGAAACAGTTTGGGTGAAAAGGAAGAGTCCGCAAGGCATAAGGGACAAAACCACTCACCCTTAGGAACAACAGACAGTGAAGAATTGAGGCAAAACGTATGATACGGCGCGTCACAGCAATCACACAGAAGCAATTGGCCCTTCGCGTGGATCGTTTGGCAATTGCGACAATTGTCTTCATCTGCAGCAATCATTGGTCGGTTCACGGTCGTGTACACCCACTCTTTCATTAACCGCTCAAAAATCACTGACAGTTTCTGGGCCAAGTTGGAGATTTCTGCTTTTAACGAGTTGTATGCGTAGCAATTTCTCCACACTAGCTGTACATCATCGACAAAAGACTCAACGTCATCGTTTTCATAGTCTTCATCCTCGATTTTCTCCGAAATCGTACCCAAATCCATTGCCTCCGTGATATCCCCGCTAGAGTAGTAGTCAGGATAAAGCTCAGCATCCACTGGCTGATTGAATGGTCCTGCAATTTCTTTCGCTCGAAGAAGCTTTAGCACGAATCCACAGCGCTTTATTTTTGTCGCTTCTTGGGTTAAAGCAACATGTTTCATGGGATTCTTGACCGCAGGGACGACCGAAGACAATAGCAATCCGTGGGGAGTTTGAAGCTCACTCAAGAGACTGTTGAAATCTTTGATTGATGTCTCCCGCACATCTCGACCGTTAACAAACATTAGATAATCCCCACTCCGTATTCTATCAGCATTATCATCCTTTTGCTCAGTAGCAGTGGACGATTTCGTTTTGTCCGAAGAAGCATCATTTGTCGCAATGATTTCTGTCACGACAAGGTGCTGGTCCTTCTCCTCCACCTTAATTTTACTATATACACCACCAACAAGAACGACGCCGTAATAATCACTTAATCCTGACGAATTGTTTGCTTCAGAAACTAATGTGGTCGATGGGTTTTCATGCGAGCTCTGCGCCTCGGCCTCTGGTTCCTCTTTCACTTCCCCAAATTGAGCTCCTTTAAGCAAGTTGATCCCTCGCCGATGTAGCTTCTGACGGAGTGGATGCGTAACTGAATCATCTCGGTAAGATTTGTTGCCCTTGACAGACTTAAGCAATTGTTCGTCCACGCTGGGATGCTTAAACTCCATCGCAAACTGACATACTTCGCGTGCAAGTTCTGGCCAACTAAACGCGTTCATGGGTCGTGTGCGATAAAATTCATCGATAGTAGTCCCCAGTTGAAGCAGCGGGAAATATTCGGCGATCAGCGTCTTCAGCAGCTCTGCGTGCAATGAAGAAAAAAGTGTGCCAAGCGAATCGTCGTCCAGTTCACCGTTCCCAACAGGGCTGGATCCGTCGCTTAGCGTCACTATTTTTACAAAGACGCTGAGTGAGGGTAGTATTGGCAGTTTCAAACAGTCTGAGAATGTTGAAATAAAATCCCACACGAAAAGTAAATCAGCATGAGATTCTGCCGGGACCGAATGCAGATCAGCTGCTTCAGAAATTGCCTGTAAAGGAAACTTGGCGTCTTGGATTTCTAAAATATTGGGCTCGTGGAGCTGAGAATATTGATTCTCGGATATAAAGGGGTGGTTCGTTAACTCCAAAGTATAGCGTGCTTTCACACGAGCCCAAACTTCACTCTCCATCCTGTTCCTCTTACGCCATAATCGAATCTGTCGTCGCCGCTCTTTTTCCTCTTCCACAAATTTTAGCAGCACAAGCTGTTGATGCCTAGCGGACGGAGCATCAGGCGAGGCCTTTCTCTTCCTTGAGTCACTGAATCTTCGCGAAGACGATGACGTCACGACACCATTCTCAAGGATCGCTTTCTGCTCTTCACGCATTTGACGACGCTGTCGCAGCTTTTCTATCCTCCGCTTCATAGAATTTTCCTTCTCCTCCAACTTTTTGCGTTTTTCCTCTTCCCGCACCGCACGCTTTATATCCTTTTCTTCTTCTCTCATTCGCTTTTCCTCTTCCTTTGCCAGACGCAACGTCTCCTTTCGTGCCTCCTTTTGCCGAGCCGCTTCCAACTTAGCCTCAAGAATTGCGCTTTTACGCGTTTCTTTTGCTCGCCGCTGAGCTTCTTTGGCATCTTCTTGAGCCTTGATTTCGATCTCTAAGAGTTTGCGCGCTGCTTTCCGGACGCTACGCTTGTCAGCTTCGCGTTGGTCCTGTTGCTTAAGGTGCTGCACATCGTCAAGATCATACAAATGCTCTTCTAATAGAAATGCTTGAGATAGTTGTCGACTTATTTCATCATTAGAAAATGGAGTATGAGCTGTGAGCATATTTTTTAATTGGCCTTTCAGACGCGACCGAATCTTGGCGTGGACATCGGGCGTGATTGGATGCCGCTGCTCCCAAAATTGATAATCTTTGCATAAAAGCACTTGATGCAGTCCTTCTAGCACGCGTGTAATTTTTCGGCGAAGCAGGCCAAATCCATTCTCACTGCTAGCAGGTGTTAGTACATCAATAGTTTTGCCGCTTTCGTCAGTTTCCGCGGAAAACACGGACTTACTAACCACAGCCATCAAATCGTTCGGCGACAGACTTCCAAAATGTAAGAGAGCCTTCCTCCAAGCTTTACTCGCCACGTACGACCTAAACACAATTTCAACTATGAAAAAGTCAGCCACACCAAATTTCACCAGCCAACATCCTGCCACACACTACTCTAAACCCGACATACCTGCGCTGTTTTCGAGTTCCACCACAAAAATCGGGGATTTTTTATTGTTGCCATGTACAATTTCTGTCGTCAGTCACAGACCAAAAACATCACGTGAGATGCCACTTAGCTAATGACGCCAGTCTTTCTTCCACGTACTGCATCGTAATAGAAAAGCAACAGTCACGGGAGTCGTTACTTGCACCTTCACAAGTGTCTCGTATCCAATCTTTAACCACACAAAGTGGTCAGCAATTAGCTCCATCCTCTTCACTAGTAAAGCCATTTTGTACGTACCGGAAATAACCTCTTGCTCGTGTAAAAGTGTTTCTCTGGAATCACAGTTCCAAGTGCCATGACACTAATAGGCCCGTCTATTAACGGCAGAACCACTTGTGCTACTTTTCTTCTTAGTATTGCAAGATAATACATATCTTGCCTTGGAATCGCCCCCTGCATCAAATGCGTATAGGCTCGTAATGCATCTCTCAAGTTTCGATACTTGTGGTGAAATGGATCCAGTAGATTTCCATCTTCGTGAACACTCCAGAGACTCAACGCTGTCGTGTCGAGGTCTCTCTGTTGTGCTACAAGTCGAAGTGAATCAACTGATAATTCCAAAGAATCAATAGGGTCGCTACTATTTCGGTTTTGTGACCATCCCACGTCTGCCTCGTCATGAGATATGGCCATCACGGCCGATGCAGCATTCATGTCTTCGTCCTCGTCGTCGTCTTCTTCGTCATCTTCCTCGACGCTTTTCGTTTCCTCATCGTCCTCCGCATAGAGAGAACGTGTGTCACTGCTTCTTTGGTCCATATCTTCATCTTCACTGTTGCTGTAAGAGTGCGGAGCTAAGAGCAACTTAAGATCATGGGGTTTTGCAACGGAAGGAGAGGACAACTCGGCCTTCTCCTCTTCTTCAAAAATATTACTGTCATAGCCACCTTCGGACTGCATATGAGACAGTGTTATCGTAGGAGACCAGAACTGTCCACTGCTGTAGGAACGCTGCTCGTCGGATGGAGGATCCATTTCCAGGGCGGGGGGCAGCAAATACAGAGTGATTGTTTTTCTGTAAAGACTTTACCCTTTTGTCAGCTGGGCCACAAAAAATGGGTCGTTCTCCATATGTATCTACCACATACTAAAAATCAGAAAATATTCAACAGCGTTTTTTTCAAAACAAAC
This sequence comes from Peronospora destructor, assembly GCA_011800735.1. Lineage (NCBI taxonomy): Eukaryota > Oomycota > Peronosporomycetes > Peronosporales > Peronosporaceae > Peronospora > Peronospora destructor. Next base: position 297,573 of record WBRY01000007.1, on the reverse strand, counting down.
ATTTCGTGTCTATTGTGTCTGCAATATGTACCAGCCGGTACTGGCATTTGGAGACACCACGAGGAGCTCACGTTTGGCGCTGTCAAGGTAGCGCAGTATAGAGCCATTGTTTGCCGTTGCTTAAGCAGAATCAAAGGGCAAAAAGCGAGCGCATTTAGCAAGGAGAGATGTAGCGCGCTATTGGACGGACCAGCCTGTTGAAAATCCCACAGTGCGAGCTGCTTTATAAGAAGCAGAAACGTTGGCAGTGCCTGGAATACTTGAGCGCGTGCTGCAGTCGGCTAAGGTGCTTGAGGCCTTTCTTGTACAGATGGTGCCGACGAAGGTCTTGCCAAGCCGCGTTTGCACCGGTGCACAAAAAAAGCAATGCCATCTGCATCATTGACTAGGATCCTTCCAGCTTTCGCGCTGGGACGGTATTGGGGAGCCGGTATTGCTGATATATGGTACTTCCCCAAAGATGTCCAAGCACGCAGTCCTTTGCTTAGACATCCTCAAAAACAACTATTTCGTAGCGACATCATGGACGGCCTTACATAGTTCATAGAGTACAATACTTTTAGTTTGTCACGTCGATACACCGAGAGCAACCTCAAGTCGCTCGTCATCATTGCTGACATACTTTATTATATCTTTGGTACACCGTTCTAGCTGCCAGCAAACGTGCTTGGACTGGTTGGTGACTGAATGCATCTCTGTATCGTTTGAGATTCATTGCATATGCATTCTTGTGAGCCTCAAACGTTACCTTGTGTCAAGTTCCGCTTGCAGTGCTGTTGCTAGCGAGGTAAATGCGGATGCCATTGTGCAAGCTTGCTCAAATTAGTTACAAAAGTCTCTTTTGGTGCAGCTTCTACTTCAGTATTAGAGGTCAGCGCTTGCAGTTTTCGATGTCATTGTGGTTGGCCCTAGATAGTCTCGTTGCAGTTTGAGAGGATGCAAGATGCAAACAAGGCTGTAGTATTGCCTTCATATATCTATCTACCCAATAATAAAGTATCTAATGGTGCAAGGTCAGATAAACATGAGGTAGATTGTCTTATATTTTGTAACTAAGCTGCAAATGCACTCCAAAAATCACATGCAAATGTTGTCTTAAGTGTCGAGCATGATGATGCATGGCTTAGCGTGATGTCAGTGTGACTATAAGGAGTTTGGCCTAGTAGCAGCACCACACCATCAATCAATAATTTCAACGACAAGGACGGCTACCGGCAATATTGATTGCACTAATGCCAGCACTTCAGCAACAATATCGTAGGTCAATAGAGACCACATCAATACACGTCGTTTGTGCATCATTTGTGCCGGTCGTAAATGCTTGCTCGCACGCTCTTGAGACGTACAAAACATCAAGACTTCAGCTTTTGTTGTTACAAGAGACTGGGGAGCTCTTTTCAATAGACTTCATGCCTTTCAAATTAAAGCGTCATGATCCATCGCAACCTTGTGCAGGTGTCAGCACAAGGCCAACCGAAAATGTGTGGCTCGGACATGCAGCACGGAATGTCCCAGACGCTTGAGGATTTCAGGTTGTAGACGCTTTGATTTCAGGTTGTAAAACTCCACCACCAAATTGAGAAAGTCCGTCTCGACTTGATGGAAAGACTTTTTTGCTAGCTTGCACTCTCTGCTTTTTTAATTCTCTGCAGCGTGCCAACAACAAAAAGCAAGCCGCAAAAGTGCACATTCGCAATTGACGAGGAGCTACGTGATCGAGTTACGACGGTCTTCACAAACACCGCACTTTCCTAACAATGGCAAACGCATGTCAGCACTCTCTGGAACGCCCTCACCTCAGCATGCCTCTAAGCGATCAAATTGACCGTTACCATAAACCGATCACAACATTTACGGCACTATTGCTTGCAGCTCAATCAGCCGAGATCAATTCCCCTGCTCGGGACAACAACTGTGGTGCAACCCTGACACCAGATTCGTTGGTGACCAAGCGCCGGCTTCGAAACCGCGTGTCCTGTCGCAAAACACGCCTCAAGCGTAAACTTCACCAGCATGCCCTCGAGGTTTTAGCTAGCGAACGTCACAAGCGTCATGAATATCTGACACAACTGTACATAAAGCTTGGCTCTCATCAACACGGAGACGATGAACTCTTCCGTGAATTTGCCATGAAAAGTCTACACTATGCGTTGGTTGACTCAGAATATCGCGGGTGGCTTGATGCTGGCAATAATCAAGGGACATTGCTTTCTAGGCCGGAGACTAAGCGCGACACCGAAGAATTTGAACATTTGCCAACGAGAAATATCAAACGCATACGGCGTACCAATGACCGCGATGTATCGGATGCACTTGGAATTGATTCCCGAGCTTCACAAACCTCACTGTTTGAGCAATGGCGACTGATTGTCGACGGACTGCAGAATGTTGACTTGCAGCTGCACCGGATGGACGAGAAAGTGATTGCAGCTAATATTGTTGATCGACATTGCTACTGGAAGTTTGTTGGTGTCAGCTTAGGTAAATTGAAACGATTTGGTGAGATTGCTGCTGTTGCGGTCTCCGGCATCACCCGAGTGAGATTCCATGGCCATCGTGTGCAGGAAGTCAGCATCAGCACCGTTCGACGTGAAGATAATGTCCCTTTTGAATATAAAACCAGTAGCAATAACGCCAACTAAGCGTGCTGCACCGACAAAAGCAGGCGTCATTGCAGCACTTCGACACAATCCCCACTACTTACGTGACGTTCGAGACAGTATACACCGTCAACAGTAAAAATAACACATCATGTATCGTTTCCCAACACACATCGCTTCTTCATCAGTCTTCGTGTTCTTGTTCAAATTCTGAGGCTGTATGTCATCCTAACTCCTTGGGTTGTTTCGGCAGCCTTCGTCCAATAAGTGACGCTGCCAGCCTTTCTCGCCTAGGGCAATGTCATCGTGGCAGAGAGGGCAGCGGTTTGCGCTATTCAGCGGTGCACGATGGGGACAGTCGTCGAGAGACACGTGCCGCTCATAAAATTTGGTAATGATGGCTTCGCCACAATGCGGACACTTGCGGTGATTCTGCTGCATCTCGCATTCAGCCAGCAGATGCTCGTTCAAAGTTGAGATCTCAATCACTTGACCGCACATTTTGCACGGTGTAAGCATTTTACAGTTTCCCCAAAAATGCTGGTCCAGATAGTCCGAGTCACACTTCTCGTCCATAACACCACAGTACGGACATGTATACTCGTCCACCGATTCCTCGTCTTCGCTATCAATCTTGTCCTCTACATCGCGCTGAAACTGCTCTTCAACAATCTCGCATTGTATCTCGTCGCGACAAGCTACGCTACAATGGTTCAATACCTTTGCTCTTTCTGCTGTCTCAAACGCCGCTTGATATTCTTCTAGCTGCTTCGGCCGTAAAGATTTCAGGAAGCCTTCCACCTCAGTGCCTACGGCAAGATAAAGTGACACGGTGATATCCTTTGCAGCGTCACGAATCTCACGACACTGGTGCGCTAAGCTATTGCTGTCTTCAAGGAATTGCATAATACTAGGCGCCGAAAAGTTAGACTCAGAAACCAGCTCAAACTGTGCCAGCAACTTTTTCAGCACGAGCAATCGACCCTGCAATGTCTTAATTCCTAGCGGCTTTGAGGAGTGTTTTATGAGATGTGATGCCACAAAAGCCACACCTACATTCTTAGCGGCTGCTATGTGTCCCAATACTGCCACTGCTTCGTCACGAATTTTGGCTTGAGACCCACCCAGCTTACTGACCAGCTGAGGCATACTGTTGTCAAGCTGCACAGAAGCAAGAGTAATAAATTAGGCATGATCAGACGTCGACGCAAAAGAACATACATAAAGCAAAACGTACGATACGGCACATATCATCGTGGCGAACACGCGCACCAAACGACACCATTCGGTCTAGCAGGCCGAAAGCAGACAGCGCGACCTGTACGATGCGGTCTCCAGCGCCACTTTGCGCTAACTTGGAGCACACTTCCAGCAACTGTTTCGGTTCGGCAGGGTACTTATTCATCTCCATGGTAACTTTGCGAATCGCAGCATCCCGATGATTCCACAAGTTGCTGTAGAAGCATCGCGTGAAGAAGGGGCCAATTACAGAAATAAGCTCCTCGCTCTCCTTTGCAAGTCCTGTAGCAATTTCTTCCGGGTTGGGCAAGTTAGCAGCACCTGGGATCCCCTTAAATTGTGGGTTCGGGCCTCCATCATTGCCGTCTTCCTGATCGGTATCGTCGCCATCATAGCGAGAATCCTGTTTATAACCGCCTTGAAGACTGCCTTGAGCAGAATGCCGCCGTGAGACGTTACTGTCTCCGTAGAAACTCTCACTCTTTGCAACCTGCGGTACTTCAGGATACATATCTGTCGTCGAAGCGTTTAACGACGAGCTAAGCACAGCTTCACTTATCAGCACCACTTGGCTTCTCATCGAGGATCTAGCAGGTTTCGGTAGAATCGGCAGCAACACGTTGTTCCTAACGGAGGCTTCTACCCTTTCAATCTCTAATTTAACCTTTTTGGCTAGATCATAATCTTCGTTACCCACTGCCTCACTCTTCTGCGTCTTCAGTCTTGCAAGTTTCCGACTAACAATGTTAAGCTGCTCCTCCATCTCCTTAAGTCTCTTGGCTTGGTCGTAGTCTTCACTTGCCACCGCTTTGTTTTTTGCCACTTGAATCTCGCGGATCCTAGCCATCATTGTAGCGTCGCAGTCCCAACCTTCATCATCACATTTCTTCTTCTTCTGCTTTGGAGAAGCAGCTACAGCTTCATCCATCAAGTAATTGGGCAGTAATTCCCGTACTTTGCCACACAAAGTGACAGCCATGATTCCCACCTGCCGGTATAAATTGTGCTCATTCACATGACAGCTATGAATTTGGAGCTTGAGTAATGTCATCTCATGATCCAAATGTACCGTTTTGAGCTCTCTGGCCTTGTAATTGCTCTCTGTATTGTCTTGAAGTGTGAGAAAGCCCACTCGACTGAAACAAGTGATATCTCGGTCAAGATGGAGACTCTTTGATACAAATAACTCTATCTTGGTAGCAATATGTGTCTCATGAGACAAAATCTGCACTTGAGTGACTCGACAGAGACCTCTTTGCAGCTGTAATATCAATTCTTGAGGATACGAACAATTCCTAGTTCACATAACAAACATTAATGTTAGAAACAATTGGGTCTGTCACGTTGTAAAATGGACATTATTAGTATTGTACTTAGCAGTCATGTAGCCCTGACTAGTAGCAACAGGATTGTTCAAGTTGGACACGAAAAAAGACGCGTCCTCGCTCGTGCACGCCACCACCGAGAAGCGTAGATTGCTCATTGCAGGTTATTATTCCCGTCGCGTCGTCGTGCTTTTTCCCTCGCTTCAACGCCATGTCAATTAAACCGACCATCATTCCGACTTCACTTGAGCATTATATTGTATACAAAAATCACGTTTTTCTCCCCGCTCTCCTATCAGTCGTGAATTTGCTGTCTAGGAACAAAGTGGGTTAGGTTTTGTCATGGTAAAGAAGGTCATGGAGAGTAGCGACGACTCTGACGGCGGCCATTCGAGCGTGTCCGGCTCCATGAGCTCTCGATCAGGTTCTGGATCAGGCAGCGGCTCAGATTCAGGCAGTGGCAGTGGCTCTGACTCAGGCAGTGGGTCGGGATCTGAGTCCGGGTCGGGGTCAGGATCTGATTCCGGCTCCGGATCTGGATCAGGGTCAGGGTCCGGCTCCGAGTCGGTTTCTGATTCGTCCGGCCCCAAGCAGCAGCAGTTTAAGAAGCAACTTAAGAAACGACGAAAAGTGTCGACGAGTAAAACAAAAGGGACAAAGAAGACTGGACAAACGAAAGGGAAAGACAGACGAGACGTGAATACGACACGACGTCGTGGGAATCTTAAGATTCGAGAGGAAGATGACGACGATGTGGATGTTGCAGGATTGACGGAAGTGGAAAAAGAGAAGCGATTATTGGAGAAATACGAGGCGAAAGAGCAACGAAATAAGGAGCGGGAGCTGAAGAAGAGACTTGCGGCGTCTCAGGGAAAAGGTGAGGACGGGTTTTCAGAGGAAGAAGACGACGATGTTTTATCGTCGACAAGAAGAGGAGGACGAAGCAGAGAAAGTAATCGACGGAAAGAAGCGCTGCACAATTTGAAAGCCAATAAATCCAGTGACAAAAGTCGCTCGATTTTACGCAATCGGTTTGGAGAGGATGACGATTCGAATGAAGAAGGAGGGAGTCGAAGTGGACGAGATTTAGCAGAAAAAAGACGACGTCGGAGGGAATTGCAACGGGGAGGCACAGGGAGACGTCGAAGTTATGCAGATGACGATGATGACTATAGTGATCAAGATAGTGATGGATGCAGGTCGAAGAAATCTAAGACAGCGGATCTGATGGTCACGAAAACCGCAGATGAGAACGAGCTTGGGGCAGCGATTCGCCCGGAGGAAAACGTGCCAATGAATTGGAACCAAGCTAACCACTATTTGCTTAAGAGAAGAACATTCTTTGAAAAGAACTTCTTTGAGCCGTTTTTCCCGCAACTTGTGCGAGGCGTGTACGTCCGCGTCCCGATTGAAATAGTGGATGGCGAAATGGTTTATCGCTTTTGCGAGGTCGTGAACGTCTGTAAGCTGCCGCGTAGTTACAATTTTTGCGGCGAGCCGACGCATACTGGCATTATTTGTGCATTTGGTAAGAGCAGGCGTGAGTGGAAATTGAACGGTGTCTCAGGGCATTCGCTGCGCGAGCGTGAGTTCTTGCTGTGGCGAGCGGCCATTAACAAAGACCGACTTCACTTTCCTACACACGACGAGGCAAAGCGCTTGTACTCGAAGAAGCAGAAAATGATCACTCAGCATAATTACACAGAAACACAGGTGGATGAGATGGTTCGGCGTAAACAGGCTGTGGGCCTGTCTACTGTATCCCTTGGCGTGCAGCGAGTGCGTCTGGAACGTGATCTCCGTGCTGCCCAGGACATGAAGAACTTCGAGAAGGCTGTGATGCTCGAGGAGCGGCTGCAGAGGTTATTGGCGAAGAATGAAGAGCGTAAGAATCATAACTCAGACGACGTTCTCCGCATTAACGAGATCAATCGTCGCAATCGTGAGGCTAACATACAGCAGGATTTGCATGCCCAGGAACTCAATAATGCCATGAACCAGAAAATGACGAGTGCAGAGCGTCTTCAGTTCGTGCGCGCCAATCAGATGACTATGTACATGTCCCGAGACAAACTTGAGAAAAACTTGGTGGAGGGAAAGCTGATAAAGCTTCAGGATGGTCGAGTAATGACCTCAAATAAGCTGCATGCGGTTGAAGCGCTGCCCGATGATCTGCTAGATAAGGTTAAAGGTGTCAGCGAGAAGAAACAGAGTGGAGATGGTCTGGAAATTGACATTGATCGCCTCTTAGCGAAGCAGCAAGAGCGCAAGCAGAAGGATGCTGAGCGTTCGGCGGCCAAGCGCAAGGAGCGTGAGAGTCAGGTTGAGTTCGTGGGCGTCGCTCCCACGAATGTTCAGGAAATGGTAAACGCTACTGTTCGTATCAAGGATGACGATGGGTCGTGGATGACGCTGCGTGCACCGGCCGAGATTATGAAAGAGAAACAGAACAAGACCGTCGTGTCGGACAAGGTCAAGGCTTCACGCAAGGGTATCACTGTGAAGGAGTACTTTGACCGTGTCAAAAGACGTCGCGTGACTCAGTAAACGCACCTGTTATGGCATATAATGGTTATGAGACGAATGCATCGTCGGTAGCGCGAGAGTCGTATACCAAGCATCATTTTATACGAGAACGAGAATACTTCAAAATACACATTAGAAACACACACATGAGTTTAGAAACACAAAGTTCTTTTGTCGAGGTGCAGTCAATGCAAACATGTAAGGCTGGTTGTTAATGAGGCTGCATTTGCGTGCGGTGTAAGACGTCTCAGCAATTCGATCGTTGAAGAAAAGCGTGCCAGTCGTTTGGTATTTCGTTGTTTCCCACAGCAGCTTTTGCATCATCCTTTCTCCGTCGTTTTCATTAAAATCACCCAATGTGGCACCTCAATGTAGATCTACTATACCAAGGAAGCGCAGTTGCAAGATGAGGGACACACCGAGGAGCGTCGTAATGGATAATAAAGCAGGAGTACGATGCCACGAGGCATGCTGGTTCTTGACTCAACATACTAAGCGCGTATATCCGCCTCCTCTCCATCTTTGTTTCTAGTGCGGCAAGTTCGCTTGCCTTCCATGTACTCACCCTCTTCGTCCATTTATTCAGCCTCTTCGTCCGTCTCTTCAGGCACTAGAGGCACCAGCGAAAGTGGAGTGGGAACTGAAAATGTTTGTACCAGCGAGATTACAACGAGATTGGAAAGTGTCACAGTTGTAACCGGCTCTGTCTTAGGTGCGGTCTCAGCTTCGTGCGCCAAGAATCGGAGCTGGCCTTAATATTGGTCGAGTTGGCAGTGGAGTCGCCACGGCAGAATGATGGGTCACATTCATTCAGTCGGGATGTTTGCTGCTATGGGTACACTTTGCAAATGCCATGAGGTTAGCATTGGACATGTAGAGATTACATGATTTAGTTAACAGCGGTTATTAGTTTGCACGATGACTTAACTAGTACAAAACTACGTACGTTCCAATTAAATTGATGTATTCATACAGAATATTAAATGTAATAAAGTGTATCTATTGACAACGATCTTGATTTGGTGTCGTCTGGCAGGTAAAAAAGGTGCTGCTGTAAAAAAAGCGGTTAACGATTGTGCAAACATTTTCCTGATAAATAATACTACGTGTTCCAAACACATTCAAATTTTCTAACGAGGGAGCCTAGCCGTCACAATTGCTTTGAGACAACTTCACAATAGCCGCTCCCCGGTTAGTTATACAAGCTGAATCATGTATTCATTACCCTATCAAAAGGAATGACGATATCATCGAAACGGATTCGACGGATGAGTCTGCCACGAGGCTACTCTATCCAGGACTTAACGATTTCGTAGAAGCGCTGACGCAATAGAATGCAATCAACTTGCGCAGAAGATAAGCGCACGCCCGTCACGTCGAATGGACACTCCTGCCTTAGGCCGCGCTCTACGTTAGAACCGGTATACACCTCGTATAACCGCGCTTGACTGTAGTAAATGGGCTTCTTTGCGGGTTCATACTCTAGGATCGCGTCGCTGTTGAGGTACAGCACGCTTGTGCTGGCAACGGTACTGGTGTCCGCAGGTTTTACTGGGTAGTAATGCGAGGCATGGCCGCAGATAACCGATTTGCCCGGGCCGTTGTCGCGAAAGTCCCAGCCAGCGCCGCCGACTCCAAAATCAGAGAAGGCGCACTGTGTTTCAGCAAGCTCAACGGCCAAGAAAAACAGTTCCTTGTCACCATACGACGGAGGTCGTCCGATGCCATTGATTGCCACAAACGCCGCCAGTATTGCAGTTGCTCGTGGCTGCCGCTTCTTGTTCCACAGCACCAACGACGAGTCCATCTCGTGGCCTGAACGGTGGTTCCATGAGTGGCTCTTCAGTAGGTGCTCGCTTGGCGAGTAGTTTTTCAAGTTTACTGGAATCTTGTTTTCGCTCGTTGCCTTCGGCCGCTCAATGTTCCCCAACGGTGCAAAAGGCGTCACATTAAACCGCGAAATGTAGTGGTTTAAAGCGCTCACATTAGCTTTGCCACGAATCGGTTTACCTAGATACTTGTCTGCCTCGCATAGTCGGTCGTGGAAAAATAGCGTGCCAGTAGTGCGGTACTTGTCCGTATTCCAAAGCGTCATAGGGCTTTCAAAAAACAACGTGTCAGCATCAAGCAACATAATCTCCTCGAACTGCGAAAAGATCACGGCCAGCACTTTCACGTCAAAGGACCGATACGCATTATGACACTTGCGTAAGCTCTTACAAAATACTTTACGCGACGCATCCAGCAGACTTGTGGTTTGCGAGGCTAACTCACATACATCGTAGAAGCGGATAATATCCATCTCCTTCTTTGTTAGTAACCTGTGCTGTATCGATTTTTTCATGTCTCCACAATATGGCACTTCAATCGGCAAACTCACATTCTTTGCTCGTAGCTCCATTATCAGCGACAGTCCCAGCGCTGCAATTTTGTTAAACAATGGCAACACAATACCACGCTGCTGGTACGTGTGTTGCGCCGTCTGATGGATCGTGTACACGAGCTGCTTCTCCATGTGCTCCACGTCTTGTGCCGAGAACGCATCACGCTCTTCTGGAGGCAACGGCCCCTCATTTGCCCTAATGTTTCCTCTTCGATTAATTCCTTCTCGTTTCTCCTCGAGATTCGTGGTATATTCTTTGACACTAATAGCTGACGTGGCACGCCATGTGAATACAAAGTTGGCCATCCCCACGAGCAATGCGAGGAAGCCTAACACAAGCAGAAAGCGCAAGAAACATGGATCCCTTTGACAAGGCATGGTAGGTTGCAGTCGTTTGTCAAAATTGATAATGTCAATCGGAAAATCACTCTTTCTGAAAAATTGATCGATTCAAAATCATTTAGTCGACAAGTTTTGTCTTGGATTGGTTACTACACTGACAGCACGTCTGTCTAGATGCGCGTCTCTACGTGGCGAGCTTCAATATATTCTAGATCGCGAATGACATCCGCTAATCGGATACTGCCTACCTACTTATGTAATTATGTATTAAAACCTATATCAGCTAATGTAATAGGTTGCCCCATTACACTGCTCATAAGCGGATATTAGCCTTGGTACGTCGACGTACAGCGTGTCAACCGGCTCCCAAGAGTCGAAACTCTCCGTGTATCCTCTTCATTGGACAAGAGTCTGAAGCCTTTGCTTCTCAAAGCGGCAGGTCAACAATCTTTTAATAAGGAAGCGTTGGTTTCCACCCGCATTCTCCAGTGCAGGTGGCGCCTGATAGGAGCGGTAATTACGCCCATCAACTCGCGGTGTGTACCTTACTGCCGTCCAGACGCAGGCGCAGAGCGCTGCTGTCGATCGACCAACTGTAGATCTCGAGAGTCAAGTCTCACGACTAACCTTGGATCTGCAGAATGTTTGAGCAAAGGGCTATGACCGCCTAAAACTTCGTCTGGAATTTTTGGAGCGCTTGTTGACGAAAGATTCGCGTCAAACGCAAAGTCTTCTCGCTCTTCAAGTCCTTTGCCAAGTGGAGGTCACTCGACGCCTTGAAGCTATTTACTCACCCCGTCGCCTCCGCGGCAACAACGCTTAACTGACGGTCAGTGTCACCACCAGTCACGTAAGACCGATGCGATAATGTGATTTCTTGTGGATCCACATGTCGCCTTCGACGACCCACGTAAATACGGGTTGCGTCTTCATATATGGCGAGAAAGTAAGCTTATAGTTTAGGTCTCCAACTTCCTCGACCACCGAAAACGGCCCAATGATTCGAGGCAGTAGCCTAGTCGTATCATCGAGTAGTACAAAAACTGCACTTTAAGGCAGGATAGCAGTACTTAGTAGCGCTTGTAGTCCTTCCCACGACCCGTCTCTCTGAGCGTGTCAGTGAGGATGAGCCTCAATGTCGATTGGGCTCAATGCCTCTACCTCTTCCAATATCATCGGGAGGTGGCTGAGCACTTGGCTCAGGGACTTGGTGAACAAATTCTGGCTATCTCTCGGGTTTTCCACCTGAGCAGCATGTTGCTCAGCTGGAGCAGTTTGGTCGTTTGTGCTCGGACAGCGGGTGGCCGTGTCCAAGGCACATAGCTATGCTGCGACTGAGTGCATCAGTAAGACTCATGATGAGCTTCTGCGCTATAACTTTAACAAGCGCGGCCATATAATGGCTCGCTACTATGCCAAAGTAGGCGCTGGTGCTAAAGCGCTCACCAAGAAGACTCCTTACCCGAAAGGTGATGTCAAGAACCGACGTGCACGCGACGCAACATCAACCACTGACAAGTCGGGAAATGTGGGAGCGCAGTAGGGGCGGGATGCCGTACTGACGCGGACTCTGAAGATATTCTTATGCGCAAAGTTATCGAACAAACGGGTGTCATAGTTTCTGACGTTACGAAAGGTCGGACCTCAACTTGGCTGGTCTATAGCACTCGAGTACAGAGGCTATGATTAGGTAATGATCCTTCTCGCTGATTTGGGTGCATCACAGACTTTTCTAAAACTCGCGACTCTAAAGTAGGGTCCGAGTTATGAGTACTGCTAGCATTGGCGTGATGATTGGCGGGAGATGGGTCGTGGGCATAATGTGGCGGCCTTGTAGATAGCGTTCATGAGCAGTGAAGCAGCGTTCGCAGACGGTAAGCGGAGATGAACTGAACAAAGAGTTGGACACACCGGGGATTGAACCCGGGGCCTTCGCTTGCAAAGCGGACGCGCTACCACTGCGCTATGCGCCCAGCAGACTCACTTATACAGCCGCCGCAATATAAGACGCTTTCTCGACCGCATACGCACCCCAACATTGTACACGCATGGCTACAGATGGGCATTGTCTACTTCTACACGCCTATTAGGCTAATTGCTTGCATTTGACACTGCTAGTGGCAGTAGTGCTAGCATTGGCGTGATGATTGGCGGGAGATGGGTCGTGGGCATAATGTGGCGGCCTTGTAGATAGCGTTCATGAGCAGTGAAGCAGCGTTCGCAGACGGTAAGCGGAGATGAACTGAACAAAGAGTTGGACACACCGGGGATTGAACCCGGGGCCTTCGCTTGCAAAGCGGACGCGCTACCACTGCGCTATGCGCCCAGCAGACTCACTTATACAGCCGCCGCAATATAAGACGCTTTCTCGACCGCATACGCACCCCAACATTGTACACGCATGGCTACAGATGGGCATTGTCTACTTCTACGCGCCTATTAGGCTAATTGCTTGCATTTGACACTGCTAGTGGCAGTAGTGCTAGCATTGGCGTGATGATTGGCGGGAGATGGGTCGTGGGCATAATGTGGCGGCCTTGTAGATAGCGTTCATGAGCAGTGAAGCAGCGTTCGCAGACGGTAAGCGGAGATGAACTGAACAAAGAGTTGGACACACCGGGGATTGAACCCGGGGCCTTCGCTTGCAAAGCGGACGCGCTACCACTGCGCTATGCGCCCAGCAGACTCACTTATACAGCCGCCGCAATATAAGACGCTTTCTCGACCGCATACGCACCCCAACATTGTACACGCATGGCTACAGATGGGCATTGTCTACTTCTACGCGCCTATTAGGCTAATTGCTTGCATTTGACACTGCTAGTGGCAGTAGTGCTAGCATTGGCGTGATGATTGGCGGGAGATGGGTCGTGGGCATAATGTGGCGGCCTTGTAGATAGCGTTCATGAGCAGTGAAGCAGCGTTCGCAGACGGTAAGCGGAGATGAACTGAACAAAGAGCTGGACACACCGGGGATTGAACCCGGGGCCTTCGCTTGCAAAGCGGACGCGCTACCACTGCGCTATGCGCCCAGCAGACTCACTTATACAGCCGCCGCAATATAAGACGCTTTCTCGACCGCATACGCACCCCAACATTGTACACGCATGGCTACAGATGGGCATTGTCTACTTCTACGCGCCTATTAGGCTAATTGCTTGCATTTGACACTGCTAGTGGCAGTAGTGCTAGCATTGGCGTGATGATTGGCGGGAGATGGGTCGTGGGCATAATGTGGCGGCCTTGTAGATAGCGTTCATGAGCAGTGAAGCAGCGTTCGCAGACGGTAAGCGGAGATGAACTGAACAAAGAGCTGGACACACCGGGGATTGAACCCGGGGCCTTCGCTTGCAAAGCGGACGCGCTACCACTGCGCTATGCGCCCAGCAGACTCACTTATACAGCCGCCGCAATATAAGACGCTTTCTCGACCGCATACGCACCCCAACATTGTACACGCATGGCTACAGATGGGCATTGTCTACTTCTACGCGCCTATTAGGCTAATTGCTTGCATTTGACACTGCTAGTGGCAGTAGTGCTAGCATTGGCGTGATGATTGGCGGGAGATGGGTCGTGGGCATAATGTGGCGGCCTTGTAGATAGCGTTCATGAGCAGTGAAGCAGCGTTCGCAGACGGTAAGCGGAGATGAACTGAACAAAGAGTTGGACACACCGGGGATTGAACCCGGGGCCTTCCGCTTGCAAAGCGGACGCGCTACCACTGCGCTATGCGCCCAGCAGACTCACTTATACAGCCGCCGCAATATAAGACGCTTTCTCAACCGCATACGCACCCCAACATTGTACACGCATGGCTACAGATGGGCATTGTCTACTTCTACGCGCCTATTAGGCTAATTGCTTGCATTTGACACTGCTAGTGGCAGTAGTGCTAGCATTGGCGTGATGATTGGCGGGAGATGGGTCATGGGCATAATGTGGCGGCCTTGTAGATAGCGTTCATGAGCAGTGAAGCAGCGTTCGCAGACGGTAAGCGGAGATGAACTGAACAAAGAGTTGGACACACCGGGGATTGAACCCGGGGCCTTCGCTTGCAAAGCGGACGCGCTACCACTGCGCTATGCGCCCAGCAGACTCACTTATACAGCCGCCGCAATATAAGACGCTTTCTCGACCGCATACGCACCCCAACATTGTACACGCATGGCTACAGATGGGCATTGTCTACTTCTACGCGCCTATTAGGCTAATTGCTTGCATTTGACACTGCTAGTGGCAGTAGTGCTAGCATTGGCGTGATGATTGGCGGGAGATGGGTCGTGGGCATAATGTGGCGGCCTTGTAGATAGCGTTCATGAGCAGTGAAGCAGCGTTCGCAGACGGTAAGCGGAGATGAACTGAACAAAGAGTTGGACACACCGGGGATTGAACCCGGGGCCTTCGCTTGCAAAGCGGACGCGCTACCACTGCGCTATGCGCCCAGCAGACTCACTTATACAGCCGCCGCAATATAAGACGCTTTCTCGACCGCATACGCACCCCAACATTGTACACGCATGGCTACAGATGGGCATTGTCTACTTCTACGCGCCTATTAGGCTAATTGCTTGCATTTGACACTGCTAGTGGCAGTAGTGCTAGCATTGGCGTGATGATTGGCGGGAGATGGGTCGTGGGCATAATGTGGCGGCCTTGTAGATAGCGTTCATGAGCAGTGAAGCAGCGTTCGCAGACGGTAAGCGGAGATGAACTGAACAAAGAGTTGGACACACCGGGGATTGAACCCGGGGCCTTCGCTTGCAAAGCGGACGCGCTACCACTGCGCTATGCGCCCAGCAGACTCACTTATACAGCCGCCGCAATATAAGACGCTTTCTCGACCGCATACGCACCCCAACATTGTACACGCATGGCTACAGATGGGCATTGTCTACTTCTACACGCCTATTAGGCTAATTGCTTGCATTTGACACTGCTAGTGGCAGTAGTGCTAGCATTGGCGTGATGATTGGCGGGAGATGGGTCGTGGGCATAATGTGGCGGCCTTGTAGATAGCGTTCATGAGCAGTGAAGCAGCGTTCGCAGACGGTAAGCGGAGATGAACTGAACAAAGAGTTGGACACACCGGGGATTGAACCCGGGGCCTTCCGCTTGCAAAGCGGACGCGCTACCACTGCGCTATGCGCCCAGCAGACTCACTTATACAGCCGCCGCAATATAAGACGCTTTCTCAACCGCATACGCACCCCAACATTGTACACGCATGGCTACAGATGGGCATTGTCTACTTCTACGCGCCTATTAGGCTAATTGCTTGCATTTGACACTGCTAGTGGCAGTAGTGCTAGCATTGGCGTGATGATTGGCGGGAGATGGGTCATGGGCATAATGTGGCGGCCTTGTAGATAGCGTTCATGAGCAGTGAAGCAGCGTTCGCAGACGGTAAGCGGAGATGAACTGAACAAAGAGTTGGACACACCGGGGATTGAACCCGGGGCCTTCGCTTGCAAAGCGGACGCGCTACCACTGCGCTATGCGCCCAGCAGACTCACTTATACAGCCGCCGCAATATAAGACGCTTTCTCGACCGCATACGCACCCCAACATTGTACACGCATGGCTACAGATGGGCATTGTCTACTTCTACGCGCCTATTAGGCTAATTGCTTGCATTTGACACTGCTAGTGGCAGTAGTGCTAGCATTGGCGTGATGATTGGCGGGAGATGGGTCGTGGGCATAATGTGGCGGCCTTGTAGATAGCGTTCATGAGCAGTGAAGCAGCGTTCGCAGACGGTAAGCGGAGATGAACTGAACAAAGAGTTGGACACACCGGGGATTGAACCCGGGGCCTTCGCTTGCAAAGCGGACGCGCTACCACTGCGCTATGCGCCCAGCAGACTCACTTATACAGCCGCCGCAATATAAGACGCTTTCTCGACCGCATACGCACCCCAACATTGTACACGCATGGCTACAGATGGGCATTGTCTACTTCTACGCGCCTATTAGGCTAATTGCTTGCATTTGACACTGCTAGTGGCAGTAGTGCTAGCATTGGCGTGATGATTGGTGGGAGATGGGTCGTGGGCATAATGTGGCGGCCTTGTAGATAGCGTTCATGAGCAGTGAAGCAGCGTTCGCAGACGGTAAGCGGAGATGAACTGAACAAAGAGTTGGACACACCGGGGATTGAACCCGGGGCCTTCGCTTGCAAAGCGGACGCGCTACCACTGCGCTATGCGCCCAGCAGACTCACTTATACAGCCGCCGCAATATAAGACGCTTTCTCGACCGCATACGCACCCCAACATTGTACACGCATGGCTACAGATGGGCATTGTCTACTTCTACACGCCTATTAGGCTAATTGCTTGCATTTGACACTGCTAGTGGCAGTAGTGCTAGCATTGGCGTGATGATTGGCGGGAGATGGGTCGTGGGCATAATGTGGCGGCCTTGTAGATAGCGTTCATGAGCAGTGAAGCAGCGTTCGCAGACGGTAAGCGGAGATGAACTGAACAAAGAGTTGGACACACCGGGGATTGAACCCGGGGCCTTCGCTTGCAAAGCGGACGCGCTACCACTGCGCTATGCGCCCAGCAGACTCACTTATACAGCCGCCGCAATATAAGACGCTTTCTCGACCGCATACGCACCCCAACATTGTACACGCATGGCTACAGATGGGCATTGTCTACTTCTACACGCCTATTAGGCTAATTGCTTGCATTTGACACTGCTAGTGGCAGTAGTGCTAGCATTGGCGTGATGATTGGCGGGAGATGGGTCGTGGGCATAATGTGGCGGCCTTGTAGATAGCGTTCATGAGCAGTGAAGCAGCGTTCGCAGACGGTAAGCGGAGATGAACTGAACAAAGAGTTGGACACACCGGGGATTGAACCCGGGGCCTTCGCTTGCAAAGCGGACGCGCTACCACTGCGCTATGCGCCCAGCAGACTCACTTATACAGCCGCCGCAATATAAGACGCTTTCTCGACCGCATACGCACCCCAACATTGTACACGCATGGCTACAGATGGGCATTGTCTACTTCTACACGCCTATTAGGCTAATTGCTTGCATTTGACACTGCTAGTGGCAGTAGTGCTAGCATTGGCGTGATGATTGGCGGGAGATGGGTCGTGGGCATAATGTGGCGGCCTTGTAGATAGCGTTCATGAGCAGTGAAGCAGCGTTCGCAGACGGTAAGCGGAGATGAACTGAACAAAGAGTTGGACACACCGGGGATTGAACCCGGGGCCTTCGCTTGCAAAGCGGACGCGCTACCACTGCGCTATGCGCCCAGCAGACTCACTTATACAGCCGCCGCAATATAAGACGCTTTCTCGACCGCATACGCACCCCAACATTGTACACGCATGGCTACAGATGGGCATTGTCTACTTCTACACGCCTATTAGGCTAATTGCTTGCATTTGACACTGCTAGTGGCAGTAGTGCTAGCATTGGCGTGATGATTGGCGGGAGATGGGTCGTGGGCATAATGTGGCGGCCTTGTAGATAGCGTTCATGAGCAGTGAAGCAGCGTTCGCAGACGGTAAGCGGAGATGAACTGAACAAAGAGTTGGACACACCGGGGATTGAACCCGGGGCCTTCGCTTGCAAAGCGGACGCGCTACCACTGCGCTATGCGCCCAGCAGACTCACTTATACAGCCGCCGCAATATAAGACGCTTTCTCAACCGCATACGCACCCCAACATTGTACACGCATGGCTACAGATGGGCATTGTCTACTTCTACGCGCCTATTAGGCTAATTGCTTGCATTTGACACTGCTAGTGGCAGTAGTGCTAGCATTGGCGTGATGATTGGCGGGAGATGGGTCGTGGGCATAATGTGGCGGCCTTGTAGATAGCGTTCATGAGCAGTGAAGCAGCGTTCGCAGACGGTAAGCGGAGATGAACTGAACAAAGAGTTGGACACACCGGGGATTGAACCCGGGGCCTTCGCTTGCAAAGCGGACGCGCTACCACTGCGCTATGCGCCCAGCAGACTCACTTATACAGCCGCCGCAATATAAGACGCTTTCTCAACCGCATACGCACCCCAACATTGTACACGCATGGCTACAGATGGGCATTGTCTACTTCTACGCGCCTATTAGGCTAATTGCTTGCATTTGACACTGCTAGTGGCAGTAGTGCTAGCATTGGCGTGATGATTGGCGGGAGATGGGTCGTGGGCATAATGTGGCGGCCTTGTAGATAGCGTTCATGAGCAGTGAAGCAGCGTTCGCAGACGGTAAGCGGAGATGAACTGAACAAAGAGTTGGACACACCGGGGATTGAACCCGGGGCCTTCCGCTTGCAAAGCGGACGCGCTACCACTGCGCTATGCGCCCAGCAGACTCACTTATACAGCCGCCGCAATATAAGACGCTTTCTCGACCGCATACGCACCCCAACATTGTACACGCATGGCTACAGATGGGCATTGTCTACTTCTACGCGCCTATTAGGCTAATTGCTTGCATTTGACACTGCTAGTGGCAGTAGTGCTAGCATTGGCGTGATGATTGGCGGGAGATGGGTCGTGGGCATAATGTGGCGGCCTTGTAGATAGCGTTCATGAGCAGTGAAGCAGCGTTCGCAGACGGTAAGCGGAGATGAACTGAACAAAGAGTTGGACACACCGGGGATTGAACCCGGGGCCTTCCGCTTGCAAAGCGGACGCGCTACCACTGCGCTATGCGCCCAGCAGACTCACTTATACAGCCGCCGCAATATAAGACGCTTTCTCGACCGCATACGCACCCCAACATTGTACACGCATGGCTACAGATGGGCATTGTCTACTTCTACGCGCCTATTAGGCTAATTGCTTGCATTTGACACTGCTAGTGGCAGTAGTGCTAGCATTGGCGTGATGATTGGCGGGAGATGGGTCGTGGGCATAATGTGGCGGCCTTGTAGATAGCGTTCATGAGCAGTGAAGCAGCGTTCGCAGACGGTAAGCGGAGATGAACTGAACAAAGAGTTGGACACACCGGGGATTGAACCCGGGGCCTTCGCTTGCAAAGCGGACGCGCTACCACTGCGCTATGCGCCCAGCAGACTCACTTATACAGCCGCCGCAATATAAGACGCTTTCTCGACCGCATACGCACCCCAACATTGTACACGCATGGCTACAGATGGGCATTGTCTACTTCTACGCGCCTATTAGGCTAATTGCTTGCATTTGACACTGCTAGTGGCAGTAGTGCTAGCATTGGCGTGATGATTGGCGGGAGATGGGTCGTGGGCATAATGTGGCGGCCTTGTAGATAGCGTTCATGAGCAGTGAAGCAGCGTTCGCAGACGGTAAGCGGAGATGAACTGAACAAAGAGTTGGACACACCGGGGATTGAACCCGGGGCCTTCCGCTTGCAAAGCGGACGCGCTACCACTGCGCTATGCGCCCAGCAGACTCACTTATACAGCCGCCGCAATATAAGACGCTTTCTCGACCGCATACGCACCCCAACATTGTACACGCATGGCTACAGATGGGCATTGTCTACTTCTACGCGCCTATTAGGCTAATTGCTTGCATTTGACACTGCTAGTGGCAGTAGTGCTAGCATTGGCGTGATGATTGGCGGGAGATGGGTCGTGGGCATAATGTGGCGGCCTTGTAGATAGCGTTCATGAGCAGTGAAGCAGCGTTCGCAGACGGTAAGCGGAGATGAACTGAACAAAGAGTTGGACACACCGGGGATTGAACCCGGGGCCTTCGCTTGCAAAGCGGACGCGCTACCACTGCGCTATGCGCCCAGCAGACTCACTTATACAGCCGCCGCAATATAAGACGCTTTCTCGACCGCATACGCACCCCAACATTGTACACGCATGGCTACAGATGGGCATTGTCTACTTCTACGCGCCTATTAGGCTAATTGCTTGCATTTGACACTGCTAGTGGCAGTAGTGCTAGCATTGGCGTGATGATTGGCGGGAGATGGGTCGTGGGCATAATGTGGCGGCCTTGTAGATAGCGTTCATGAGCAGTGAAGCAGCGTTCGCAGACGGTAAGCGGAGATGAACTGAACAAAGAGTTGGACACACCGGGGATTGAACCCGGGGCCTTCGCTTGCAAAGCGGACGCGCTACCACTGCGCTATGCGCCCAGCAGACTCACTTATACAGCCGCCGCAATATAAGACGCTTTCTCGACCGCATACGCACCCCAACATTGTACACGCATGGCTACAGATGGGCATTGTCTACTTCTACGCGCCTATTAGGCTAATTGCTTGCATTTGACACTGCTAGTGGCAGTAGTGCTAGCATTGGCGTGATGATTGGCGGGAGATGGGTCGTGGGCATAATGTGGCGGCCTTGTAGATAGCGTTCATGAGCAGTGAAGCAGCGTTCGCAGACGGTAAGCGGAGATGAACTGAACAAAGAGTTGGACACACCGGGGATTGAACCCGGGGCCTTCCGCTTGCAAAGCGGACGCGCTACCACTGCGCTATGCGCCCAGCAGACTCACTTATACAGCCGCCGCAATATAAGACGCTTTCTCGACCGCATACGCACCCCAACATTGTACACGCATGGCTACAGATGGGCATTGTCTACTTCTACGCGCCTATTAGGCTAATTGCTTGCATTTGACACTGCTAGTGGCAGTAGTGCTAGCATTGGCGTGATGATTGGCGGGAGATGGGTCGTGGGCATAATGTGGCGGCCTTGTAGATAGCGTTCATGAGCAGTGAAGCAGCGTTCGCAGACGGTAAGCGGAGATGAACTGAACAAAGAGTTGGACACACCGGGGATTGAACCCGGGGCCTTCGCTTGCAAAGCGGACGCGCTACCACTGCGCTATGCGCCCAGCAGACTCACTTATACAGCCGCCGCAATATAAGACGCTTTCTCGACCGCATACGCACCCCAACATTGTACACGCATGGCTACAGATGGGCATTGTCTACTTCTACGCGCCTATTAGGCTAATTGCTTGCATTTGACACTGCTAGTGGCAGTAGTGCTAGCATTGGCGTGATGATTGGCGGGAGATGGGTCGTGGGCATAATGTGGCGGCCTTGTAGATAGCGTTCATGAGCAGTGAAGCAGCGTTCGCAGACGGTAAGCGGAGATGAACTGAACAAAGAGTTGGACACACCGGGGATTGAACCCGGGGCCTTCCGCTTGCAAAGCGGACGCGCTACCACTGCGCTATGCGCCCAGCAGACTCACTTATACAGCCGCCGCAATATAAGACGCTTTCTCGACCGCATACGCACCCCAACATTGTACACGCATGGCTACAGATGGGCATTGTCTACTTCTACGCGCCTATTAGGCTAATTGCTTGTATTTGACACTGCTAGTGGCAGTAGTGCTAGCATTGGCGTGATGATTGGCGGGAGATGGGTCGTGGGCATAATGTGGCGGCCTTGTAGATAGCGTTCATGAGCAGTGAAGCAGCGTTCGCAGACGGTAAGCGGAGATGAACTGAACAAAGAGTTGGACACACCGGGGATTGAACCCGGGGCCTTCCGCTTGCAAAGCGGACGCGCTACCACTGCGCTATGCGCCCAGCAGACTCACTTATACAGCCGCCGCAATATAAGACGCTTTCTCGACCGCATACGCACCCCAACATTGTACACGCATGGCTACAGATGGGCATTGTCTACTTCTACGCGCCTATTAGGCTAATTGCTTGCATTTGACACTGCTAGTGGCAGTAGTGCTAGCATTGGCGTGA
Organism: Peronospora destructor; assembly: GCA_011800735.1. Classification (NCBI taxonomy): domain Eukaryota; phylum Oomycota; class Peronosporomycetes; order Peronosporales; family Peronosporaceae; genus Peronospora; species Peronospora destructor. Next base: position 275,475 of record WBRY01000007.1, on the reverse strand, counting down.
TGATTGGCGGGAGATGGGTCGTGGGCATAATGTGGCGGCCTTGTAGATAGCGTTCATGAGCAGTGAAGCAGCGTTCGCAGACGGTAAGCGGAGATGAACTGAACAAAGAGTTGGACACACCGGGGATTGAACCCGGGGCCTTCGCTTGCAAAGCGGACGCGCTACCACTGCGCTATGCGCCCAGCAGACTCACTTATACAGCCGCCGCAATATAAGACGCTTTCTCGACCGCATACGCACCCCAACATTGTACACGCATGGCTACAGATGGGCATTGTCTACTTCTACGCGCCTATTAGGCTAATTGCTTGCATTTGACACTGCTAGTGGCAGTAGTGCTAGCATTGGCGTGATGATTGGCGGGAGATGGGTCGTGGGCATAATGTGGCGGCCTTGTAGATAGCGTTCATGAGCAGTGAAGCAGCGTTCGCAGACGGTAAGCGGAGATGAACTGAACAAAGAGTTGGACACACCGGGGATTGAACCCGGGGCCTTCCGCTTGCAATCCCCGGTGTGTCCAACTCTTTGTTCAGTTCATCTCAGATTAACAAGTTGTTGTTATGAGATACTTTTGGTAAGCATCAGTTGGAGTGGCTGTGCCGTTCCAACTGATGCTTACCAAAAGTATCTCATAACAACAACTTGTTAATCTCGAAAGTAGCCTGTATATGATTAAGACAAAAGGATAGCGGACGCGCTACCACTGCGCTATGCGCCCAGCAGACTCACTTATACAGCCGCCGCAATATAAGACGCTTTCTCGACCGCATACGCACCCCAACATTGTACACGCATGGCTACAGATGGGCATTGTCTACTTCTACGCGCCTATTAGGCTAATTGCTTGCATTTGACACTGCTAGTGGCAGTAGTGCTAGCATTGGCGTGATGATTGGCGGGAGATGGGTCGTGGGCATAATGTGGCGGCCTTGTAGATAGCGTTCATGAGCAGTGAAGCAGCGTTCGCAGACGGTAAGCGGAGATGAACTGAACAAAGAGTTGGACACACCGGGGATTGAACCCGGGGCCTTCCGCTTGCAAAGCGGACGCGCTACCACTGCGCTATGCGCCCAGCAGACTCACTTATACAGCCGCCGCAATATAAGACGCTTTCTCGACCGCATACGCACCCCAACATTGTACACGCATGGCTACAGATGGGCATTGTCTACTTCTACGCGCCTATTAGGCTAATTGCTTGCATTTGACACTGCTAGTGGCAGTAGTGCTAGCATTGGCGTGATGATTGGCGGGAGATGGGTCGTGGGCATAATGTGGCGGCCTTGTAGATAGCGTTCATGAGCAGTGAAGCAGCGTTCGCAGACGGTAAGCGGAGATGAACTGAACAAAGAGTTGGACACACCGGGGATTGAACCCGGGGCCTTCGCTTGCAAAGCGGACGCGCTACCACTGCGCTATGCGCCCAGCAGACTCACTTATACAGCCGCCGCAATATAAGACGCTTTCTCAACCGCATACGCACCCCAACATTGTACACGCATGGCTACAGATGGGCATTGTCTACTTCTACGCGCCTATTAGGCTAATTGCTTGCATTTGACACTGCTAGTGGCAGTAGTGCTAGCATTGGCGTGATGATTGGCGGGAGATGGGTCGTGGGCATAATGTGGCGGCCTTGTAGATAGCGTTCATGAGCAGTGAAGCAGCGTTCGCAGACGGTAAGCGGAGATGAACTGAACAAAGAGTTGGACACACCGGGGATTGAACCCGGGGCCTTCGCTTGCAAAGCGGACGCGCTACCACTGCGCTATGCGCCCAGCAGACTCACTTATACAGCCGCCGCAATATAAGACGCTTTCTCGACCGCATACGCACCCCAACATTGTACACGCATGGCTACAGATGGGCATTGTCTACTTCTACGCGCCTATTAGGCTAATTGCTTGCATTTGACACTGCTAGTGGCAGTAGTGCTAGCATTGGCGTGATGATTGGCGGGAGATGGGTCGTGGGCATAATGTGGCGGCCTTGTAGATAGCGTTCATGAGCAGTGAAGCAGCGTTCGCAGACGGTAAGCGGAGATGAACTGAACAAAGAGTTGGACACACCGGGGATTGAACCCGGGGCCTTCGCTTGCAAAGCGGACGCGCTACCACTGCGCTATGCGCCCAGCAGACTCACTTATACAGCCGCCGCAATATAAGACGCTTTCTCGACCGCATACGCACCCCAACATTGTACACGCATGGCTACAGATGGGCATTGTCTACTTCTACACGCCTATTAGGCTAATTGCTTGCATTTGACACTGCTAGTGGCAGTAGTGCTAGCATTGGCGTGATGATTGGCGGGAGATGGGTCGTGGGCATAATGTGGCGGCCTTGTAGATAGCGTTCATGAGCAGTGAAGCAGCGTTCGCAGACGGTAAGCGGAGATGAACTGAACAAAGAGTTGGACACACCGGGGATTGAACCCGGGGCCTTCCGCTTGCAATCCCCGGTGTGTCCAACTCTTTGTTCAGTTCATCTCAGATTAACAAGTTGTTGTTATGAGATACTTTTGGTAAGCATCAGTTGGAGTGGCTGTGCCGTTCCAACTGATGCTTACCAAAAGTATCTCATAACAACAACTTGTTAATCTCGAAAGTAGCCTGTATATGATTAAGACAAAAGGATAGCGGACGCGCTACCACTGCGCTATGCGCCCAGCAGACTCACTTATACAGCCGCCGCAATATAAGACGCTTTCTCGACCGCATACGCACCCCAACATTGTACACGCATGGCTACAGATGGGCATTGTCTACTTCTACGCGCCTATTAGGCTAATTGCTTGCATTTGACACTGCTAGTGGCAGTAGTGCTAGCATTGGCGTGATGATTGGCGGGAGATGGGTCGTGGGCATAATGTGGCGGCCTTGTAGATAGCGTTCATGAGCAGTGAAGCAGCGTTCGCAGACGGTAAGCGGAGATGAACTGAACAAAGAGTTGGACACACCGGGGATTGAACCCGGGGCCTTCGCTTGCAAAGCGGACGCGCTACCACTGCGCTATGCGCCCAGCAGACTCACTTATACAGCCGCCGCAATATAAGACGCTTTCTCAACCGCATACGCACCCCAACATTGTACACGCATGGCTACAGATGGGCATTGTCTACTTCTACGCGCCTATTAGGCTAATTGCTTGCATTTGACACTGCTAGTGGCAGTAGTGCTAGCATTGGCGTGATGATTGGCGGGAGATGGGTCGTGGGCATAATGTGGCGGCCTTGTAGATAGCGTTCATGAGCAGTGAAGCAGCGTTCGCAGACGGTAAGCGGAGATGAACTGAACAAAGAGTTGGACACACCGGGGATTGAACCCGGGGCCTTCGCTTGCAAAGCGGACGCGCTACCACTGCGCTATGCGCCCAGCAGACTCACTTATACAGCCGCCGCAATATAAGACGCTTTCTCGACCGCATACGCACCCCAACATTGTACACGCATGGCTACAGATGGGCATTGTCTACTTCTACACGCCTATTAGGCTAATTGCTTGCATTTGACACTGCTAGTGGCAGTAGTGCTAGCATTGGCGTGATGATTGGCGGGAGATGGGTCGTGGGCATAATGTGGCGGCCTTGTAGATAGCGTTCATGAGCAGTGAAGCAGCGTTCGCAGACGGTAAGCGGAGATGAACTGAACAAAGAGTTGGACACACCGGGGATTGAACCCGGGGCCTTCGCTTGCAAAGCGGACGCGCTACCACTGCGCTATGCGCCCAGCAGACTCACTTATACAGCCGCCGCAATATAAGACGCTTTCTCGACCGCATACGCACCCCAACATTGTACACGCATGGCTACAGATGGGCATTGTCTACTTCTACGCGCCTATTAGGCTAATTGCTTGCATTTGACACTGCTAGTGGCAGTAGTGCTAGCATTGGCGTGATGATTGGCGGGAGATGGGTCGTGGGCATAATGTGGCGGCCTTGTAGATAGCGTTCATGAGCAGTGAAGCAGCGTTCGCAGACGGTAAGCGGAGATGAACTGAACAAAGAGTTGGACACACCGGGGATTGAACCCGGGGCCTTCGCTTGCAAAGCGGACGCGCTACCACTGCGCTATGCGCCCAGCAGACTCACTTATACAGCCGCCGCAATATAAGACGCTTTCTCGACCGCATACGCACCCCAACATTGTACACGCATGGCTACAGATGGGCATTGTCTACTTCTACACGCCTATTAGGCTAATTGCTTGCATTTGACACTGCTAGTGGCAGTAGTGCTAGCATTGGCGTGATGATTGGCGGGAGATGGGTCGTGGGCATAATGTGGCGGCCTTGTAGATAGCGTTCATGAGCAGTGAAGCAGCGTTCGCAGACGGTAAGCGGAGATGAACTGAACAAAGAGTTGGACACACCGGGGATTGAACCCGGGGCCTTCCGCTTGCAAAGCGGACGCGCTACCACTGCGCTATGCGCCCAGCAGACTCACTTATACAGCCGCCGCAATATAAGACGCTTTCTCGACCGCATACGCACCCCAACATTGTACACGCATGGCTACAGATGGGCATTGTCTACTTCTACGCGCCTATTAGGCTAATTGCTTGCATTTGACACTGCTAGTGGCAGTAGTGCTAGCATTGGCGTGATGATTGGCGGGAGATGGGTCGTGGGCATAATGTGGCGGCCTTGTAGATAGCGTTCATGAGCAGTGAAGCAGCGTTCGCAGACGGTAAGCGGAGATGAACTGAACAAAGAGTTGGACACACCGGGGATTGAACCCGGGGCCTTCGCTTGCAAAGCGGACGCGCTACCACTGCGCTATGCGCCCAGCAGACTCACTTATACAGCCGCCGCAATATAAGACGCTTTCTCGACCGCATACGCACCCCAACATTGTACACGCATGGCTACAGATGGGCATTGTCTACTTCTACACGCCTATTAGGCTAATTGCTTGCATTTGACACTGCTAGTGGCAGTAGTGCTAGCATTGGCGTGATGATTGGCGGGAGATGGGTCGTGGGCATAATGTGGCGGCCTTGTAGATAGCGTTCATGAGCAGTGAAGCAGCGTTCGCAGACGGTAAGCGGAGATGAACTGAACAAAGAGTTGGACACACCGGGGATTGAACCCGGGGCCTTCCGCTTGCAAAGCGGACGCGCTACCACTGCGCTATGCGCCCAGCAGACTCACTTATACAGCCGCCGCAATATAAGACGCTTTCTCGACCGCATACGCACCCCAACATTGTACACGCATGGCTACAGATGGGCATTGTCTACTTCTACGCGCCTATTAGGCTAATTGCTTGCATTTGACACTGCTAGTGGCAGTAGTGCTAGCATTGGCGTGATGATTGGCGGGAGATGGGTCGTGGGCATAATGTGGCGGCCTTGTAGATAGCGTTCATGAGCAGTGAAGCAGCGTTCGCAGACGGTAAGCGGAGATGAACTGAACAAAGAGTTGGACACACCGGGGATTGAACCCGGGGCCTTCCGCTTGCAAAGCGGACGCGCTACCACTGCGCTATGCGCCCAGCAGACTCACTTATACAGCCGCCGCAATATAAGACGCTTTCTCGACCGCATACGCACCCCAACATTGTACACGCATGGCTACAGATGGGCATTGTCTACTTCTACGCGCCTATTAGGCTAATTGCTTGCATTTGACACTGCTAGTGGCAGTAGTGCTAGCATTGGCGTGATGATTGGCGGGAGATGGGTCGTGGGCATAATGTGGCGGCCTTGTAGATAGCGTTCATGAGCAGTGAAGCAGCGTTCGCAGACGGTAAGCGGAGATGAACTGAACAAAGAGTTGGACACACCGGGGATTGAACCCGGGGCCTTCGCTTGCAAAGCGGACGCGCTACCACTGCGCTATGCGCCCAGCAGACTCACTTATACAGCCGCCGCAATATAAGACGCTTTCTCGACCGCATACGTACCCCAACATTGTACACGCATGGCTACAGATGGGCATTGTCTACTTCTACGCGCCTATTAGGCTAATTGCTTGCATTTGACACTGCTAGTGGCAGTAGTGCTAGCATTGGCGTGATGATTGGCGGGAGATGGGTCGTGGGCATAATGTGGCGGCCTTGTAGATAGCGTTCATGAGCAGTGAAGCAGCGTTCGCAGACGGTAAGCGGAGATGAACTGAACAAAGAGTTGGACACACCGGGGATTGAACCCGGGGCCTTCGCTTGCAAAGCGGACGCGCTACCACTGCGCTATGCGCCCAGCAGACTCACTTATACAGCCGCCGCAATATAAGACGCTTTCTCGACCGCATACGCACCCCAACATTGTACACGCATGGCTACAGATGGGCATTGTCTACTTCTACACGCCTATTAGGCTAATTGCTTGCATTTGACACTGCTAGTGGCAGTAGTGCTAGCATTGGCGTGATGATTGGCGGGAGATGGGTCGTGGGCATAATGTGGCGGCCTTGTAGATAGCGTTCATGAGCAGTGAAGCAGCGTTCGCAGACGGTAAGCGGAGATGAACTGAACAAAGAGTTGGACACACCGGGGATTGAACCCGGGGCCTTCGCTTGCAAAGCGGACGCGCTACCACTGCGCTATGCGCCCAGCAGACTCACTTATACAGCCGCCGCAATATAAGACGCTTTCTCGACCGCATACGCACCCCAACATTGTACACGCATGGCTACAGATGGGCATTGTCTACTTCTACACGCCTATTAGGCTAATTGCTTGCATTTGACACTGCTAGTGGCAGTAGTGCTAGCATTGGCGTGATGATTGGCGGGAGATGGGTCGTGGGCATAATGTGGCGGCCTTGTAGATAGCGTTCATGAGCAGTGAAGCAGCGTTCGCAGACGGTAAGCGGAGATGAACTGAACAAAGAGTTGGACACACCGGGGATTGAACCCGGGGCCTTCGCTTGCAAAGCGGACGCGCTACCACTGCGCTATGCGCCCAGCAGACTCACTTATACAGCCGCCGCAATATAAGACGCTTTCTCGACCGCATACGTACCCCAACATTGTACACGCATGGCTACAGATGGGCATTGTCTACTTCTACGCGCCTATTAGGCTAATTGCTTGCATTTGACACTGCTAGTGGCAGTAGTGCTAGCATTGGCGTGATGATTGGCGGGAGATGGGTCGTGGGCATAATGTGGCGGCCTTGTAGATAGCGTTCATGAGCAGTGAAGCAGCGTTCGCAGACGGTAAGCGGAGATGAACTGAACAAAGAGTTGGACACACCGGGGATTGAACCCGGGGCCTTCGCTTGCAAAGCGGACGCGCTACCACTGCGCTATGCGCCCAGCAGACTCACTTATACAGCCGCCGCAATATAAGACGCTTTCTCGACCGCATACGCACCCCAACATTGTACACGCATGGCTACAGATGGGCATTGTCTACTTCTACACGCCTATTAGGCTAATTGCTTGCATTTGACACTGCTAGTGGCAGTAGTGCTAGCATTGGCGTGATGATTGGCGGGAGATGGGTCGTGGGCATAATGTGGCGGCCTTGTAGATAGCGTTCATGAGCAGTGAAGCAGCGTTCGCAGACGGTAAGCGGAGATGAACTGAACAAAGAGTTGGACACACCGGGGATTGAACCCGGGGCCTTCGCTTGCAAAGCGGACGCGCTACCACTGCGCTATGCGCCCAGCAGACTCACTTATACAGCCGCCGCAATATAAGACGCTTTCTCGACCGCATACGCACCCCAACATTGTACACGCATGGCTACAGATGGGCATTGTCTACTTCTACACGCCTATTAGGCTAATTGCTTGCATTTGACACTGCTAGTGGCAGTAGTGCTAGCATTGGCGTGATGATTGGCGGGAGATGGGTCGTGGGCATAATGTGGCGGCCTTGTAGATAGCGTTCATGAGCAGTGAAGCAGCGTTCGCAGACGGTAAGCGGAGATGAACTGAACAAAGAGTTGGACACACCGGGGATTGAACCCGGGGCCTTCGCTTGCAAAGCGGACGCGCTACCACTGCGCTATGCGCCCAGCAGACTCACTTATACAGCCGCCGCAATATAAGACGCTTTCTCGACCGCATACGTACCCCAACATTGTACACGCATGGCTACAGATGGGCATTGTCTACTTCTACGCGCCTATTAGGCTAATTGCTTGCATTTGACACTGCTAGTGGCAGTAGTGCTAGCATTGGCGTGATGATTGGCGGGAGATGGGTCGTGGGCATAATGTGGCGGCCTTGTAGATAGCGTTCATGAGCAGTGAAGCAGCGTTCGCAGACGGTAAGCGGAGATGAACTGAACAAAGAGTTGGACACACCGGGGATTGAACCCGGGGCCTTCGCTTGCAAAGCGGACGCGCTACCACTGCGCTATGCGCCCAGCAGACTCACTTATACAGCCGCCGCAATATAAGACGCTTTCTCGACCGCATACGCACCCCAACATTGTACACGCATGGCTACAGATGGGCATTGTCTACTTCTACACGCCTATTAGGCTAATTGCTTGCATTTGACACTGCTAGTGGCAGTAGTGCTAGCATTGGCGTGATGATTGGCGGGAGATGGGTCGTGGGCATAATGTGGCGGCCTTGTAGATAGCGTTCATGAGCAGTGAAGCAGCGTTCGCAGACGGTAAGCGGAGATGAACTGAACAAAGAGTTGGACACACCGGGGATTGAACCCGGGGCCTTCGCTTGCAAAGCGGACGCGCTACCACTGCGCTATGCGCCCAGCAGACTCACTTATACAGCCGCCGCAATATAAGACGCTTTCTCGACCGCATACGCACCCCAACATTGTACACGCATGGCTACAGATGGGCATTGTCTACTTCTACACGCCTATTAGGCTAATTGCTTGCATTTGACACTGCTAGTGGCAGTAGTGCTAGCATTGGCGTGATGATTGGCGGGAGATGGGTCGTGGGCATAATGTGGCGGCCTTGTAGATAGCGTTCATGAGCAGTGAAGCAGCGTTCGCAGACGGTAAGCGGAGATGAACTGAACAAAGAGTTGGACACACCGGGGATTGAACCCGGGGCCTTCGCTTGCAAAGCGGACGCGCTACCACTGCGCTATGCGCCCAGCAGACTCACTTATACAGCCGCCGCAATATAAGACGCTTTCTCGACCGCATACGTACCCCAACATTGTACACGCATGGCTACAGATGGGCATTGTCTACTTCTACGCGCCTATTAGGCTAATTGCTTGCATTTGACACTGCTAGTGGCAGTAGTGCTAGCATTGGCGTGATGATTGGCGGGAGATGGGTCGTGGGCATAATGTGGCGGCCTTGTAGATAGCGTTCATGAGCAGTGAAGCAGCGTTCGCAGACGGTAAGCGGAGATGAACTGAACAAAGAGTTGGACACACCGGGGATTGAACCCGGGGCCTTCGCTTGCAAAGCGGACGCGCTACCACTGCGCTATGCGCCCAGCAGACTCACTTATACAGCCGCCGCAATATAAGACGCTTTCTCGACCGCATACGCACCCCAACATTGTACACGCATGGCTACAGATGGGCATTGTCTACTTCTACGCGCCTATTAGGCTAATTGCTTGCATTTGACACTGCTAGTGGCAGTAGTGCTAGCATTGGCGTGATGATTGGCGGGAGATGGGTCGTGGGCATAATGTGGCGGCCTTGTAGATAGCGTTCATGAGCAGTGAAGCAGCGTTCGCAGACGGTAAGCGGAGATGAACTGAACAAAGAGTTGGACACACCGGGGATTGAACCCGGGGCCTTCGCTTGCAAAGCGGACGCGCTACCACTGCGCTATGCGCCCAGCAGACTCACTTATACAGCCGCCGCAATATAAGACGCTTTCTCGACCGCATACGCACCCCAACATTGTACACGCATGGCTACAGATGGGCATTGTCTACTTCTACACGCCTATTAGGCTAATTGCTTGCATTTGACACTGCTAGTGGCAGTAGTGCTAGCATTGGCGTGATGATTGGCGGGAGATGGGTCGTGGGCATAATGTGGCGGCCTTGTAGATAGCGTTCATGAGCAGTGAAGCAGCGTTCGCAGACGGTAAGCGGAGATGAACTGAACAAAGAGTTGGACACACCGGGGATTGAACCCGGGGCCTTCGCTTGCAAAGCGGACGCGCTACCACTGCGCTATGCGCCCAGCAGACTCACTTATACAGCCGCCGCAATATAAGACGCTTTCTCGACCGCATACGCACCCCAACATTGTACACGCATGGCTACAGATGGGCATTGTCTACTTCTACACGCCTATTAGGCTAATTGCTTGCATTTGACACTGCTAGTGGCAGTAGTGCTAGCATTGGCGTGATGATTGGCGGGAGATGGGTCGTGGGCATAATGTGGCGGCCTTGTAGATAGCGTTCATGAGCAGTGAAGCAGCGTTCGCAGACGGTAAGCGGAGATGAACTGAACAAAGAGTTGGACACACCGGGGATTGAACCCGGGGCCTTCGCTTGCAAAGCGGACGCGCTACCACTGCGCTATGCGCCCAGCAGACTCACTTATACAGCCGCCGCAATATAAGACGCTTTCTCGACCGCATACGCACCCCAACATTGTACACGCATGGCTACAGATGGGCATTGTCTACTTCTACGCGCCTATTAGGCTAATTGCTTGCATTTGACACTGCTAGTGGCAGTAGTGCTAGCATTGGCGTGATGATTGGCGGGAGATGGGTCGTGGGCATAATGTGGCGGCCTTGTAGATAGCGTTCATGAGCAGTGAAGCAGCGTTCGCAGACGGTAAGCGGAGATGAACTGAACAAAGAGTTGGACACACCGGGGATTGAACCCGGGGCCTTCCGCTTGCAAAGCGGACGCGCTACCACTGCGCTATGCGCCCAGCAGACTCACTTATACAGCCGCCGCAATATAAGACGCTTTCTCGACCGCATACGCACCCCAACATTGTACACGCATGGCTACAGATGGGCATTGTCTACTTCTACGCGCCTATTAGGCTAATTGCTTGTATTTGACACTGCTAGTGGCAGTAGTGCTAGCATTGGCGTGATGATTGGCGGGAGATGGGTCGTGGGCATAATGTGGCGGCCTTGTAGATAGCGTTCATGAGCAGTGAAGCAGCGTTCGCAGACGGTAAGCGGAGATGAACTGAACAAAGAGTTGGACACACCGGGGATTGAACCCGGGGCCTTCGCTTGCAAAGCGGACGCGCTACCACTGCGCTATGCGCCCAGCAGACTCACTTATACAGCCGCCGCAATATAAGACGCTTTCTCGACCGCATACGCACCCCAACATTGTACACGCATGGCTACAGATGGGCATTGTCTACTTCTACACGCCTATTAGGCTAATTGCTTGCATTTGACACTGCTAGTGGCAGTAGTGCTAGCATTGGCGTGATGATTGGCGGGAGATGGGTCGTGGGCATAATGTGGCGGCCTTGTAGATAGCGTTCATGAGCAGTGAAGCAGCGTTCGCAGACGGTAAGCGGAGATGAACTGAACAAAGAGTTGGACACACCGGGGATTGAACCCGGGGCCTTCGCTTGCAAAGCGGACGCGCTACCACTGCGCTATGCGCCCAGCAGACTCACTTATACAGCCGCCGCAATATAAGACGCTTTCTCGACCGCATACGCACCCCAACATTGTACACGCATGGCTACAGATGGGCATTGTCTACTTCTACGCGCCTATTAGGCTAATTGCTTGCATTTGACACTGCTAGTGGCAGTAGTGCTAGCATTGGCGTGATGATTGGCGGGAGATGGGTCGTGGGCATAATGTGGCGGCCTTGTAGATAGCGTTCATGAGCAGTGAAGCAGCGTTCGCAGACGGTAAGCGGAGATGAACTGAACAAAGAGTTGGACACACCGGGGATTGAACCCGGGGCCTTCCGCTTGCAAAGCGGACGCGCTACCACTGCGCTATGCGCCCAGCAGACTCACTTATACAGCCGCCGCAATATAAGACGCTTTCTCGACCGCATACGCACCCCAACATTGTACACGCATGGCTACAGATGGGCATTGTCTACTTCTACGCGCCTATTAGGCTAATTGCTTGCATTTGACACTGCTAGTGGCAGTAGTGCTAGCATTGGCGTGATGATTGGCGGGAGATGGGTCGTGGGCATAATGTGGCGGCCTTGTAGATAGCGTTCATGAGCAGTGAAGCAGCGTTCGCAGACGGTAAGCGGAGATGAACTGAACAAAGAGTTGGACACACCGGGGATTGAACCCGGGGCCTTCGCTTGCAAAGCGGACGCGCTACCACTGCGCTATGCGCCCAGCAGACTCACTTATACAGCCGCCGCAATATAAGACGCTTTCTCGACCGCATACGCACCCCAACATTGTACACGCATGGCTACAGATGGGCATTGTCTACTTCTACACGCCTATTAGGCTAATTGCTTGCATTTGACACTGCTAGTGGCAGTAGTGCTAGCATTGGCGTGATGATTGGCGGGAGATGGGTCGTGGGCATAATGTGGCGGCCTTGTAGATAGCGTTCATGAGCAGTGAAGCAGCGTTCGCAGACGGTAAGCGGAGATGAACTGAACAAAGAGTTGGACACACCGGGGATTGAACCCGGGGCCTTCGCTTGCAAAGCGGACGCGCTACCACTGCGCTATGCGCCCAGCAGACTCACTTATACAGCCGCCGCAATATAAGACGCTTTCTCAACCGCATACGCACCCCAACATTGTACACGCATGGCTACAGATGGGCATTGTCTACTTCTACGCGCCTATTAGGCTAATTGCTTGCATTTGACACTGCTAGTGGCAGTAGTGCTAGCATTGGCGTGATGATTGGCGGGAGATGGGTCGTGGGCATAATGTGGCGGCCTTGTAGATAGCGTTCATGAGCAGTGAAGCAGCGTTCGCAGACGGTAAGCGGAGATGAACTGAACAAAGAGTTGGACACACCGGGGATTGAACCCGGGGCCTTCGCTTGCAAAGCGGACGCGCTACCACTGCGCTATGCGCCCAGCAGACTCACTTATACAGCCGCCGCAATATAAGACGCTTTCTCGACCGCATACGCACCCCAACATTGTACACGCATGGCTACAGATGGGCATTGTCTACTTCTACGCGCCTATTAGGCTAATTGCTTGCATTTGACACTGCTAGTGGCAGTAGTGCTAGCATTGGCGTGATGATTGGCGGGAGATGGGTCGTGGGCATAATGTGGCGGCCTTGTAGATAGCGTTCATGAGCAGTGAAGCAGCGTTCGCAGACGGTAAGCGGAGATGAACTGAACAAAGAGTTGGACACACCGGGGATTGAACCCGGGGCCTTCCGCTTGCAAAGCGGACGCGCTACCACTGCGCTATGCGCCCAGCAGACTCACTTATACAGCCGCCGCAATATAAGACGCTTTCTCGACCGCATACGCACCCCAACATTGTACACGCATGGCTACAGATGGGCATTGTCTACTTCTACGCGCCTATTAGGCTAATTGCTTGTATTTGACACTGCTAGTGGCAGTAGTGCTAGCATTGGCGTGATGATTGGCGGGAGATGGGTCGTGGGCATAATGTGGCGGCCTTGTAGATAGCGTTCATGAGCAGTGAAGCAGCGTTCGCAGACGGTAAGCGGAGATGAACTGAACAAAGAGTTGGACACACCGGGGATTGAACCCGGGGCCTTCCGCTTGCAAAGCGGACGCGCTACCACTGCGCTATGCGCCCAGCAGACTCACTTATACAGCCGCCGCAATATAAGACGCTTTCTCGACCGCATACGCACCCCAACATTGTACACGCATGGCTACAGATGGGCATTGTCTACTTCTACACGCCTATTAGGCTAATTGCTTGCATTTGACACTGCTAGTGGCAGTAGTGCTAGCATTGGCGTGATGATTGGCGGGAGATGGGTCGTGGGCATAATGTGGCGGCCTTGTAGATAGCGTTCATGAGCAGTGAAGCAGCGTTCGCAGACGGTAAGCGGAGATGAACTGAACAAAGAGTTGGACACACCGGGGATTGAACCCGGGGCCTTCGCTTGCAAAGCGGACGCGCTACCACTGCGCTATGCGCCCAGCAGACTCACTTATACAGCCGCCGCAATATAAGACGCTTTCTCGACCGCATACGCACCCCAACATTGTACACGCATGGCTACAGATGGGCATTGTCTACTTCTACACGCCTATTAGGCTAATTGCTTGCATTTGACACTGCTAGTGGCAGTAGTGCTAGCATTGGCGTGATGATTGGCGGGAGATGGGTCGTGGGCATAATGTGGCGGCCTTGTAGATAGCGTTCATGAGCAGTGAAGCAGCGTTCGCAGACGGTAAGCGGAGATGAACTGAACAAAGAGTTGGACACACCGGGGATTGAACCCGGGGCCTTCGCTTGCAAAGCGGACGCGCTACCACTGCGCTATGCGCCCAGCAGACTCACTTATACAGCCGCCGCAATATAAGACGCTTTCTCGACCGCATACGCACCCCAACATTGTACACGCATGGCTACAGATGGGCATTGTCTACTTCTACGCGCCTATTAGGCTAATTGCTTGCATTTGACACTGCTAGTGGCAGTAGTGCTAGCATTGGCGTGATGATTGGCGGGAGATGGGTCGTGGGCATAATGTGGCGGCCTTGTAGATAGCGTTCATGAGCAGTGAAGCAGCGTTCGCAGACGGTAAGCGGAGATGAACTGAACAAAGAGTTGGACACACCGGGGATTGAACCCGGGGCCTTCGCTTGCAAAGCGGACGCGCTACCACTGCGCTATGCGCCCAGCAGACTCACTTATACAGCCGCCGCAATATAAGACGCTTTCTCGACCGCATACGCACCCCAACATTGTACACGCATGGCTACAGATGGGCATTGTCTACTTCTACGCGCCTATCCATTCAAAACGCGGGCTTATTATTACAGATCCATTCAGCAGCGACTACCGGCCCACGTCTGTCAAAACGTCGGCCTGCTGCTATGGCCACACACAGTCGACGCGATCTGGTGATGCCATCGTTGCCTGACGTGTCCAGTTATTGTTTTTTAGGGCGTTGTTGAGTGCGCGATGTGGATCTATGCTATGACACTGAGAAGACCGATGCGTTGGGATTTTTGGTGCAGAGAAACTATTTGCTTATGTCGTGGTAAGCGCAACTAAATGAAGAGCGGTGATATGATGCATGAGTTAATATATATATATATATATAATTACATAAGTAGACACAGGATGTGCGGATACTGCGCGTCATTTATTATTAGTAAATCATTGGGTTGCCATACTTAATATCTAGCCAATAATAAATTGCCTGCAACACTGTCGTGTTTAGTAAGATTTAAAACAAAAAATAACCAGTATTAATGTTACCTTATAGTTAGCAGCGCTTCCTCAACCTCCTATAATGCAATACGGTAACGGAAAGTCTCACCCCGTAGACATGAAGACTACGCTTGTACTTGCCAATCCCAGCCTATTTGCGGTCGCTAAGTGGAGATGCCTTCGCCACTGCTCCTTAGTCGGCCGTGGCATCACTCCACGAGAGCGACACTCCTCTGCAAGTGGTGAGTAGAGATATGAATGTTTATATTTGGTATAGTAAACGTTAGTGTATTGATAGACATTGAAAACTTTTTCATATCTTCCTAGCAAAACAGACAGTCACTTTGTTTGCGCGCTTTCCACACATATTGGGTCCGTGAGATTTCGGGCAAACTATTTTTACTGTTTACGTAGTGGAGGTGCTAGCTCGCCCAAAAATCATTTTCATTAATTCCTTAGATTTGCGTAGAAAAGTCAGTGCAATCGACATCGACTCGCTCTTGAGCTCTTGGTGTGCATTACACCGACTGACGAGCAGTATGACATACTACTCGTCACCGTACGAAACAACTATTTGTGCCATTGACACGCTCTAATTCGAATCCTTCCAGCGCTTTATGTCCTTTACGTGACGTTCAGTCGCTCACGTACGAGCTTCTACGAGTCATGCTCATGTTGGAGTGCAAGATGCACGTGGTATCGACCTTAGAGTTTCAACCTATGTTAGGACATACATGGGATGTTGTAGACTTCTATGCATTGAAATAGGTCTCAAATAGCTTGTAGATTGACAAGCCACTGACGAGACCCCGGCCCAGAGCCGAAACGCGTCGCCACGCGTTAATATACAAGTTATTCATTTTTGTTTTATAATGTGAAAGATCCGCATGTTTCCTGTGTGTATTTCGTGTAGACTTTCTGGGATCTATTACAGTCTCCTAAAACATTTCAGGTGTGCCCAAAAATAGGTCGAAATTTTGCATCTTGCACTTCCAACATACATGTAATTATAGCAGGTAGATCTCCATGATTTGGAATTGAGAGAGAGAGGGGCAGACGAGTCTATTTAACCGTTAGTGGTTGCAGGATGTCTGGCAAATCCTAAGCCTGGTTAGCAACGCCGGTTCCTCATTCGAGTCCGGTGGTTGTACGGGGCTTGTCACCTGCGGTGACGGCTCTCGGGGTTGCCTGGCTATGGCACGTTGACATAACATCAGACGGGTTCCTTGTATTTTCGTGTCGGTTCACCGGCACTCTCGCTTCGCTACGGCTCGAAGTTGCCTCATGCTGGCTTTCCAAAATTCATGAACGCTACCGGCGATAGTCACGTCCTCTTGCTGGAACGTCACTCGGTTGCGTTGTATCCACAAGCTGGTGATGCAAACGCTGCTCAGGATGTGCCATATGCGTTTCCACACGGCGGCCTCGTCTGGGTGATTTCTAGTGAGCTGTTCCTGGACCACCTTGGATAGTCCTGGCGCGCTTCTACTTGCACTGTTTGCAACGAAACGTTGGAGCCGTCCAAGCTCCCATCGTTCTCCTGTCTAGTGGCAGATAAGCTTCTGCCAGCAGGCTTGCGCGCACGGACATGTCCAGCAGATGTGTTCCAGTGTTTCTTTCACAGCATCGGAGCTTGCGGCAACTGTTATCTTGCCCTCGGTCTAGATGGGAGAGATTCATTTGCCTCGCTGCAGCTCGATAAACGACCCAAACTTGGTATGCAGTGAGCTCGTTTCCTATGAGCCCAGAGACTGGTTGGCGTCTGCTGTAAAGCTGCTGTCTGCCACGCACTTCCCTCTACTGAGTCCTGAAGCGTCTCCAGAGTTCGTGTCAGCGCACTATCCGAACCTTTGTACCGACGGTTGTTTCTTCAGGGCCAAGAGTACGTGTTTGTTCGCGATAGTGTCGGGCACGCTCCATGGAAACCCGTGGATGAGCGGATTCGCGTAAAATATGATGCCCCGTGCAACCTGACCCTTGCGGAGCCTCTGGCAGTCGGCTGCCGTCCGCTGATCCTCGATGTTGTTCGCAGCAATGCTCCAGTGAATTCCATCGCTGTCTTACTCCAGGGCGATGACGCTCTGCCGACCTGGGTCTGAGTCCACCATGATGCCGCTGACGCAGCCCGGCGTGGTGTATTCCCATGTGTAGTCCTGTGTCAGTTTCCGTGGGTGGCGCAGGAGTATGTCCTGTCGTACTTGAACTTGACCCACAGCCAAGCTCGGTGCGCTCAGCAGAATCGCTAGGCTCCATCTTCGAAGCTTGGTTTGTTGATACGAGGTAGCGCCTAGCGTCGGAATGACGAAGGAGCACGTCCTATTCCCAATCCGATGCAGTCGCAGTTCCGCTATAGTGCAGGGCTGAATCTTGGCATACTGCCGTGACGTTAAAACGTTCCCCTGCAGGTCCACAATCCAAAAGTTTTCGGCTCAGGAGTACGCGGGCCAAAATGCTTCCTCTTCTGGTGTCATTGCCCGAGGTAAGTGACGAAGTGGTCGAGAAAGTTCCACCACCCACTCCTCTGTTGTCGTCCAGCTGATCGCCTCCAATGCCAAGCTTTTGAGCTCCGTTGTGTACTGCTGCTGCCTACCCTCGGGGTCCGGTAGTGTTGGTAACAGCAGAGGTCCGATCAACTGCTGGAGAGTGTTTCCGGGGGTCCTGCGATCCTTGGAGAGCTGCCGTCCTCTTTGTTGGCGCGGAGACACTCCTTCTGTCCAATCCTGCGTTGCTCCTCGGAAAGCCCATGCCTGCCAGGCCAGAAAATAGATATCTTTGCGTTGAGTTAGCCAGAGTATAGCGTGTTTCACCCGCTGCGTCTTGCATGCAATTAGTATGGAGGCCAGTCCGACTCCTCCCGCTTGTTTGGGTGTGAACAAAAGCGCTGGATTGACCTTATGGCGACTGGCCTCCGTGCTGGTAGAGTGGTGCCACAGGAATTGCTTCTGATGGTTTCTTAGCTGTTCGCCGTTGGACGTTGCGAACACGCGCAGCCCAGTTTGCTGTGGTAAGTTCTCCTGTTCCCACTGCGTAGCCTAAGTACCGCACCGTATCCCCATGCCGCAACACTGGAATCCCGTGAAGATCCTCCATGTCCACGGCTGTTTAAAAAAAAAGATAATTTTACTTTTTGTCGGTTGTACCTTCAACCTGACATCCGTCCAAATTGTTCCACTATGTTCATCACTCGGGGTAGGTGTTGCGCCTCCTGCATAAACACCGTCGAATCGTCGACGAACGCTGAAAACTTATGTTCCTCATCACTCCCTCCTGGCACTTTTAAACCGATGATCTCGATGTCCTGTTGAATTGTCAATGCAAGTATTTCCGCCGCGACGAGAAAGAGCAGCGGAGCGAGCGGGCACCCCTGCCGTATTCCGGAGACCACCTCCTGTGGCTCCGAAAGTTCCCCGTTAACCACGAATTGGGCCGTGGTACCGTCGTGGAGTTTCCGGATCATCTCCGTAAATTCCTGAGAAAATCCGAAACGCACGAGTGCCAAGAACAGGAATTCCCGCGCGACCGTGTCATAAGCCTTGCGAAAGTTGAGCAGGAGGATTGCCCGACTGCGTGCAGCTGCTAGCTCCGGTTCGTCCTTGGCTGTTGCCAGTAGAGCCAGCATCATCATCACGGTTTTCCGCATCTGCCTCCCATGGACGAAGCCCTGCTGCGACTCCCCAATAGGTGTCCCCAGCTCGCGATGATTTTCGTATAGACCTTGTATACGGTTTGAAGGAGTGCGATGGGTCTGTCCATGGCGTCATTGGAATCGCCCTTTTTTCTCAGTGGGATGATCAACCCCTGTAGGGCATGATTTGGAATTGCGAAAACTGTATTGGTAGATAAATCGACGCTACAACGTGAAATGCGTCAAGTCGACTAAATTTGCCCTGCACGAGCAGCTGTGTTTGCGATGTCGTCATCATATTTGATCGCCACGTCGTCTTCTGGATACGCCGTCTGTAGCAAGAAAGCCATAGGTTTTTTTGTTCCTCGCCCGCAATGGATGATTGCTGTAGTTAGTTACAGACAACTTTGTCCACGACCACCGATGCGGAGCGCGGCAGACGGTCGCACGATGGACTGTCTTGCCGCAAACACTTCATCGCGTTTGGATTGCAAGTGTCGCGGCTAAATGATTAACCGCGACCACTAAGGCATCAATTGCGTCGAGCTGCATTGGCTACGGGCCGGACGTCCGGAGACGTGGCGACGCTGCGTGCAAGTATGAAGACGCGACGGTATAATCTTTACGAAGCGCGAGGGCAAATGCCTCCTCGAGAGACTTTTCATTAGCACACGAAAGGCAGTAACGCCTCCTACATTCCGAAGACAAACACATGGACTTGTGATGCCATGTCGATTGGCTGCGTCATGATACACGAAGCAAAGTGACGTGCTTCTGAACGTAATCACGCATCAACAGCTTGCTCTGTCGGAGAGTAAAAGTCTGCACGCAAGCGTGACTCATCTTGGGGAGGCTAGTCGTAAATTGCACTGGATGGCCATCGGATAGGGTCGCGCTTTAGCAACTCGATCCATCCATCAAGCAAGGAACCATTTGCAGCTGACGCAATATTTTGATGCTCTCTCTTCGCGATCGCTCGAAGCTGACAAAGGCATGAAGCCCAAAAATTGGCGATGCTGTTGGAGAGGTGGAGTGCGACAGCCTTGTAGACGGCTGCATTCGTGTCTGCCCAAATTTGTTTTTGACATATCGCAGCGAGGACGCAAATTTGCGTCCAGACGCGCTCGGCTTTGAACTCGTCGACTTGCACAGGCCCCAATAAGTGCTAGGTTAGTTGACAAGTGAATTTTTGCCCGGTTCAGTAATTAATAAGGTTATCCTAGAGCGCTGTGGCGCAAACACAGTCTCAAAACCAATGGCCAATGGTCCTCTCACTGCCGCTGCCGGCCAATGTCTTTCTGCAACTATTGCTTTCGTCCTCGCACCGTGATACAGATTTAATTGTCTGGTTGCCACCCGATTTTCTGTCCAGACTTTACATGGTGCGAGACCATTACTGCTTGACTCGGCGTTTGACGGAGCGCTGCGCGTTGTCATTCATCCGTCGTTGCCGATTGAAAAGGCAATCAACGAGAACTGAAAGTTGACAAGCGACCACTTTTTTGCGGAACCGAATGCTTGCTTGCCTGAGGTCTTCTTGATGAAGTGATTAGACGTTGTGTTGGCATAGACCAAAGAGATTGAGGAAGCTGCGGGTGCGCTGCAAATACCAGACCGCAAAATCAAGTATCGCGACAAATTTCCTGTCGTTCCAATGGCAAACCGACATTGAGCTCCGGCAGTAAGCCGTGGCAAAGCCAGTGTATTCTATCACTAGCTTGGTGCAAAGTGATGGACGGTTTTGACCGTGCTCGATCTCCGTCGTGTGGCCATCGTATATGCCTGCACCAAGAAGCCTCCAGCGATAGCCTCTCAAACATGATGGGCCTGTCTAAGGCGCAGTGGAGTCGAGTCTGACTTGATGGGTAAGTTCGAACATGTACTATTAAATAAAGGAATTGATGAAAACTCATCTTTACGAAAGCAGAAGGGCTGCTGCTCACCGTCGGAGTTTCGCGTCCGTGACGCATTCATGGCTTTGAAGCCCTCCAGCACGATCTTGCTTTAAGCCTCCCCAAAATAAGATTCGCGTACGAACAGAGTCCTTCACGCTTAAAACAAGGCAAGATGTCGATGCAAAACTATGCCAGCAGTACACGACACCTTTTTTCGTGTATTCTCGCGTTGCCCATCAACATAACCTCTCAAGGCCACGTTTTTGTGCTCGCAAAGAATGACCCGCTTCTGCCTCACCAGAGAAGAGCCCTCTACGCTAGAAAAAGTATTTGTTCTCGCTCTTCGCGAGATCTCATCGGTGATCAAGCATACCTATTCTAGGCACTGGCCTCCAGGTCGCGCAAGAAAGTTTCTCGAAGGGTCCCGGAAAAAGCGTGATTCGGGATGCGTCACGAAGTGAGCTTGCAACATCGAGAACGCGGCTTTGCTATGGAGACCTTCCACGCATTCCGTGAAACAGACTCTAATATTGGAGTTTCGATGTTCGAGGAGGGGCTTGGCGTAGCATTTCCTTTTCGCTTCGAGCCACTATTCGAAGCTAGCTGTATCACCCCACTCTGGTCACGTCACATGCTTGACTGGAGTTTTTCAGACTCGCCCGTCGTCACGCTTTGCGTAAAATTGCTGCTCTTAAATGCGGGGGACCGCTATATTCGGTTCTGAGAGCCTCTGTCATCTCGCGCGAGAACCCATGCTCGACCGCTTTGCTCTCATGCGGAAAACGATGTTTGCCTGCTTTATTCTCAGCGGGAACCTCTTTTCTACCGCATCTTGCTCGTGCGGGAGCTCCTGCTCGAATTTTGCAGAGGCTGACCATCGCTCACTCTTTGTATTGCCTGCGTCGTTGACGAACAGTCCACGACTGTGACGTACGGCCAATCGCTTAGGGACAACTGTGGTGAACACTTTACTGACATTGAAATCGCTTCGACGCGTCACTACTCCGGCCAGCTAGTTGATCGGTGGCTGAATACGTGCCAATCACGAACTATCCAGCCACCGATCAACTAGCTGGCCGGAGTAGTGACGCGTCGAAGCGATTTCAATGTAAATAGATTACGTGTTCGAATGCAATCGAACACGTAATCTATTTTCATCGTGATCACTTCGGATGTATCGAAGTATACAATAATTACAATTCACGCCGTGAAAAAGCGACGTAAACTTACCGGTCAGTCAGGTTGACAGTGACTTCGCTGGCCCCTCGCGACCAGATTACTCGTAGGCAGTACCGATAAACACAATTCACGAAAAATTTATTGTCGCACCGCACCGGAGTCTAGGAGAGCGCACAGGGGTCGCTTTGCGTCGGCGACACAGAGACTGACAACAATTGAGCGCGTGTCTCCACTAGCAGTGGATACATGAGAGGCGCCGTCATGACTGGCGAATTCAACTTAGTTCAAGACCGGAGAAATTGGTCGGCACTTCGCCGCGCAATGACCCTGTTTGCAGCAGTGATAGCAGATCATTGGACGCCCCTTACGTGTGCCGTTCCGGGTGGAAACTGGACGACGTCGGCCATCCGACGACTACACTGTGTGTTATCTCTGCAATGAAGATCCGGTGTAAATAACGTAGGCTTCGCGTGTGATGACACTACCCACTGAAGCCATTTCCGCCGTATTTAACGATGAATTGCCGTCGCGCCCTCGAAGAGCTCCACCGAAATCTGGGCGCAAAAAAACTTTTTCGACACTATCATAAGATGCTCTACACGAGTGTGATAATCGTCTATGACATCGCTCAAGAATACGCGGACGTCTTCCCGGATAAGATTCCGCAGAACTTCTCGCAGACCGAGGTGTCGATTGATCTCGTTTCTGGGCCGAAAACTCAGTGGCCACTTTCGCGAGACCAAATAAAAGCAATAGATGATTTCTTTAGAGGCCGCCGCAAGGCGAGCCACGCGCGCGAGACCATATCGCCACATTTGAGCCCTACATTTTGTGTGAATAGGCCACTGGAGGTTAGCGGCCTTGATTCCTGCGCAGAAGCCGATTCCACGAAAGACAAAAGAGTTAGTCGGATAGCGTCATCTACAGCGCCATCGAGCGTTATGCTCCCATCAAGTTTCAAGTAGACGTGCTCGGCGAACAAACGCTCGCGTTCTATACTGATTATGTATCGCTGCGTACAGCGACGATAAGCCCTCACTTATCACAACGCATGGCGCGATGGCTCTTTTTCGTTTTCGAGTACAACTTTTTCGCTCATCGTAAGCCGGACACGAACAATATTTCGCCGACGCGTTGTCCAGATGTTCAGACTATGATCCTCGTACAGCATGTGGTCGCTAACGACGACGAAGACGACGACGATAAGTTCCGAGTTGCTTTTACGATGAGATCGTGTCAGCGTTTGGCGACATTAAGTGCCTACACCTTTTCCGTTGATGTGCAATACTCTTGGGCTGCATCACTGTACCTATATATAAATACAAAGGTCTCCCTCAATAAATAATGGTAACGGTGGACAAAAATTACAGTAGCATATCGGATTACTGGACGCAAATCTGGACTTTGCGGTGGTCAAGACGTATTGGGGAATAACTTATTAGAGGAAGGCCTGCAGGAGTATACATACTCAATGCAGCACACTCTTCGTCTATAGAAGGTGCTGTGTGATCATCAAAACACATGGCAGTACATGGCCAATGGCGTACGGTTGACTACATGTTGCAGATATCTTTTGATAGACACCGCAAAGCCAGCTCTTGCAGCTTCTTCCACCCTCCCCCTGCTACTTGAATGACAGTGAAGTCTGTCTCATTATGGCATAAAGAGAACCACAAACCGATTCATCTGAAGACATCCGAAAATGCGATTTACGAGCATATGCTCTGAATATTAAACGCTTTTAAATAGGCTTACAGTACTTTGAGAATACAGTCGAGTTCTGGAATGAAAGCAAGTAACGACCATTTGCATGAGAGAACAATTGAGATTTTATATTTGAAGGTTAAGATTGCATATGCATTTTCATTGAATTGTGCTATGATGTCTTCATCTAACGTCAGCTACGCAGGATAAAATGATTTAACTGCGAGTGGAACTGCTATGATTAGCGTCAGCAAAACTGCTGTTACAATCAGCTCCTTCTTGATAGCACGATTCTCAGCTAGAAATGCAGCGATACGACTTCTTTGAGCCTTCCCCGTCGCCATGGCATGAGCCAAATTCTTCTGAAATAGATCCTTCAATTGATTCAGACTCGGGACACTTGGAACTGACATTCTCTCCTCCTCCTTCAACTTTGCAGGGATATCTTTAGCATTAGAAACCACAGTGCCTCCCTTGAGATATCGACGGGCGGTCGGCAGCTCAAATTTTGGTTCTCCGCTGGTGGTGGTAGTAACGTCGTCGGCGACGACAGAATCAATTCTGCATATCACCAAGGTGACCGCGACGACTATTAGGACAAAACTGGGACGCATTGTACTCATTCAACGAAATCTGTGTTTGCTTACGAATAGGAACAATCGAAAAATGAATCACCTGGCGCGAAGTTTTTCCGATCAAGATATTCGGGGGCGGCAATAACATATGCTCTACCTTTTGGATTAGTGCTGTAGACGCGAACCAGAACTAGCTGCTAATTGGCTACATGTAAATGACGTGCACAGGTGCCCTAGCTCATTACCTCGTCTAGTTTAAGCCCTAACTTTGGCGGCAGTTGTCCTTACCAGAAAACGAGGCTACTGCTTGAGCAGACATGATTTGGCAGAACAAAAACCGTGGACCCTTCTATACAGTTCATGCGACCAGTGCAGTTGTTTGACTCTTTCATAGAAATTTAAACCTCGTCTGTATATAACCGAACGAACAGAGCCACATTAAATACATATCGACATCAGGCCTGCTCATTTAAACTGGCGTCAGACCCCAGTGGCAAGCTGCAGGTCAAGCTGGACGGTCAAGCTGCAGTACTAGTGAGAGCTACACCGATAAGATCTCGTTCATGGTGCTGATTAAGATGTGCAAAAAGACTTAATTGACAGGGAAGTGAAGAAAAGCGCATCATCGTGTCGGCGGCCTTCAACGACTCGCCGCAATGACTCGCTGAGTCAGGATATCAAGAACACGGGCACCATGCTCAATCATATACGGCGCAGTGTGCTGATTTGGACCTTAGGTGGTGGCACCTTTGATGTGGCACTGCAGCACGACTCGTCAAGCTAGTGGGCAGTATGTTTGCATTGTCGTTGGGCAATGTCATGGCGATGCAACACATCGGTGTGCACCCAAGAGCCGTGAATGTTCTCGATGTATCTGCTGGCAAAATCTCTGGGTGGTGGCATAAGTAGTACGCCAGAGTAATGCCAACTCGCGCAAACGTATTTGAATTGTGCGATAGACTAAGATACGACAAGCCAAAGCAAGGTGAAGATAATGTGGGTAGAAGTAGGGGGTGATGTCATTTGGAGATTGTAGTCAAAACATTTGATAGCTGTATGAGGAAAGAAACAGATACGACTCAGCGTCTGCCCGTCGTTCCAGGAGAAGCAGAAAGAGGGGTGATGTGAATATGAAACGTAGGCACAAAGCAACAGCACCAAGGAGCAGTGAGAGGAGATGCTCATTACAGCCATCTAAGTCCTCACGCGGCGAGAGAAAGAAAAAAAGGAGAGTAGGGAGAAGCAGCAAAAAAAGAGAAAAACGACAAAAGGTGGATGTGAGTCGGACATCAGACTTGACTTTGGTACTTGTCGTCTGCTGCAGTAAAACGGCAATGAAGGTTGACGATGATGATGCGATGAGCATTGCAATATGTTATTGCTTTCACATTCCATACGGCAGCCAAGTGCGACGACAGACAAAGACAGAGTCTTTCGCATAACTCGCGAACCGTTCCCTTTACCTTGGACGGAAACTTCCCCTGAAGGCCTTCTCCTCGAGGTACCGCAGCGTGCGGCCTGGAAGAGAAGCGTTCCGTAGAATATGTCACGTGTTGGGCATCGACAAAGTTTCGAATTTTCCTGCCTCAAGGACAGTTTCTACTCTTCAAAATCTGTCTTTAGGTCGCCGACCAGTTCACTGAGCGCAAACCCGTCACTACGAAGAGAACTTCCTCTAGACCGTAAAACCCCGTTGATATTCAGTACCGATCGTTTATGTAGAGTAAGCACCAGACCCGATACAATCTCAACAAGTTTAAAACCGTGACTCGATTCGAAAAGCAGAGCAAGTCCGTCCTGGACTTGCACTGGCGTCTGCGTTCGGATGGGATAGTAGACTGGCTGGGTTTTCTTTCTCTGGTGCCTCCGCGGTCCACCGGTTGCAACATGCAACGTAATTTATTGATATCAGAATGAAGTACAGGTAGTTGTACTTGATCTTGCTGGACGGCCGCTGTCCATGGCTTGCAAAGATGGAAACGATCAATCCTGCTGGCAGACCGTGCAGTCCAAAATATGTAGTACTCCACTGGCTCTGATACTTTGTCCTCCATTGCCGATACCGCCACTGTCTGAGCGTCTTTCGAGTCTTAAGGCTTGAAGTAAAGACTCCGGCCGTCCCGACCACAAGCCTTCGAATCTGTCGAGATGAAAACTCTGTGGTGCTATTTGGCGATTTCATTGTGTACCTCTCATTGAGGCCATGCTTATTCCTGTCTATCATGAGGAGCACAAGAAGATGGAGTCGACGACGATTGCCATCACCCGTTTGGATCAAATCCCTGGGTGCCACCGCTGATAGACTTGCTGCCTACGCTGTTATGCTGCATGCATTATGACAAATTGTTGCCCGCACAAGAAGATTACCCAATTACTTTAAGTGAGAGGCGCAAATAGTCGATTTACATGTGCAAGATCTTCTGGTAATGTAGTAGCTACCTTATTCAACTATCATTCTGCTGGCTCGATACTTCGGACGTCACGAGAACACACCTAATGACACGCGAGCGGATTCGCTGACCAAGTCCGAGGTAGTGATGGGCACACTTGACCGGATGGCCGGGCTGCTCAAGCGCTCGAAGTAATATGCTTTAAAGAGAAATTGGACGCATCGTCGGGAAACTCGTATCACTAGGTAAGTCTGAACGTGCCATATATTTCGCCTCTTCCACAGGGAGACGGATTTATTACGTCGAAGTCAACACGAGAACATGGGACAAAGCGGTCCTTGACTGCGGCTCAAGTATCGGGTGAATAACGAAAAAGGAAACGCAGAGAGCCATCGAATTCGGCAGGCTCAGGCTCGCACGCACCTGCTTGCTCGAAAGAATTTTATATAGACAATTGAAGAGGAGCTTAGTATGGCACACACCATTCGACAAGGTCTTCGCCTGGAACGGGCTATGGATAGTCTGCGAAGGCAATTTGAGCGGGCCTCGAACTGGGAAAAAGACCATCCATTTCGGGGCTAACACGGATTAAGGGGCAGCCCTGTCCGGAACGGAGACACAATTGCAAACCATTCGCATCAATGGCGGCCAATTCTCTGTCAGACTCACAGATTGTACCAGCCACAGCTCTCAAACAAGCGTTACACGACTTTGTTACCATGCCAACCGATCGTATCCTAACCCAGGACGACAATGAGCTACTCATGGAACCTTTCTCGTTGGCAGAGGTCCTCCAGGCCATCATGTCGTTTTTTCGACTTCAAGCGACTGGCCGGACGGACTTAACAACGATTTTATCTTAAGCACTGCTAGCATCGGTACTCGTCACAATAGGTAACGACATACTGCAGGGCAAACGCCCCCTGCCTCCTGTAAAGAGGGACAAATCATCCCGCTTTGGAAGAGTGAGTGGACGCAATGGATTGTTGACCGATAGCGTTGCTCCAGTCAGGCTACGAAGTGTTATCTCACAGAGTACAACAAGTCTTCGTAATTTCTATCCAAGCTATTTACCAGGGTTTCGTACATGATAGACAAATGTCCAAAACAATCATGATGATGATGGCACGCCTTTTAACGGCACACACGAACCAGATTGGGAGTCTGCTGATAGCCAAGCAATTCTATTGTTGGACTTTCGCAAGGCATACGTCATCTCGCGCGGTTTTTATTCAAAATAGTGCGGCATTTCGAGTTTGCTGAATACCGCCCGTTTGTAGTAAATGGGACCCGATCCCCGTACTTACGGGCATCCAGCAGGGTTACCACTACTATTTCTTCCCGTGGCAGCAATACTAGCAATAGCACTACCCAGATAAGGGGGCTGCGGCACCCCGACATTCCTAACCAGAACAGAAATTTTTCGCTTTGGTTGATGATTCAACGGCTTTTTACGCCATGCGAGGCAGATACCGGAGGTAATGTGCATCGCTTCAAGAAGCTCTCCGGGCTCTCTGTACAACCAGGAAAGAGCGTACTGATTTTCGTTCATACAGCGGTCGCAATCTCCGATTTTTCCAGTACTCCGCCATAGGTATCTAGGGTACCAGGTAGGAGCTGAGGACCTAGTCGATGCAATTAGGCTTTACGGATCTGAAACGTGAGAAAGCGTCTAGCCAACGCGGCAAGCCTCTGAACCAGCGTCACCATCAAGATATTGCTATGTCATTCACAGCTGCGGTCTTCCGGCTGAAATGCACAACATACAGAAGCAATTTTTGTGGAATCACAGGCAGCAGCAGACACAAAGTCAATCCAGACCTGCTGTACATGCCAAGGTGCGGGTAGGATAGGGCTCGTCTCCATCGACGTCGCAATATGCGCTCCGAATCTTAAGCATGCAATGATGTAGAAACGAGATCGCTACTCTATGCGTGGGCAGCATGGACATTCCAACCCAGAAGCACAAGGAGAGTTGGGCAACATACCGATAGAATCAGAATTCTTGAGGAGTGGATGACGAGGGGACGGTGCTAACAACAAAGAACTACCACTGCTGCAAGCCTGCACGCTGGCAGAGTTACACATTCAGCGAGTTTCCACGCTGGATTATCGTATTCGCTCCCAAAAACGGGGCTTAATACTTATCACACGATTCCTAAACTGGGGCTATGGGCAACAGCCATACTGTTGGCAAGTCCCTATCTGCACGAAGCAGAAGTAATGCGAATACCGGCTCGGCTAACGCTGCGGAACGGACCTGAGGTCGGAACAAGTACACCATTTATAGGCCAGGGGTTACACATGAGCGCCATCAAGCACAACCTCGCCCTTATCGTCCTTCAGTAAGCCAACGACGGAGTTCACTGGGCCATTGATTGTGCCTGAAACTGATTAACAGGAGCTGGTGAATCTACAACACGTAATAACACGGCACTGTATTCACAACGCATCCGTAGCTACATGAGTTTCCATGGAGCCTAGCACCCTCCATCATCAAGATGCACGCTTTCAAGGCACTACAACGCCAACCGTTCCATCGCGCCAAACGAAAGCTACACCCAGCACTTACAGCGGTAATTATCAGGCTGCAACACCGAGACGGCTCATAGGACGACAATCACTTCCAGATGTCGTAGTCACCTGGGAACACGAAACCACTACCAGGTTTGGGAATATGCTACATAGTAGCTGCTCATCAGTATTTGTACTATCCGGGACGCAAAATGAACTCGACATGCAAGAGGCATCTGGCTTGCACAAGGCAACACGGAGGACTCCTACAAGTCCTCTGGAACTGCGTAGGAGCGACCAAGTCTTGGTATACACCATCACGCAGTGGTAACAAGCGAAGGTATCATTCGCTCAAATGGTCTTGTAAAAACAAGCAGCGTTATCGCGATCGACACCGGAGCTAACTGCAAAGCCCTCGTAACCGACAGGAGATATCTCTTGAGGTAACAAGTGTGTCTCAATACGACGGACAATCGGTCAATCTTAAAGTCTAATCAAACGGCTCTTTCGCCCCCTCGATCGAGCTTTAGCTAAAGGTTTTAGGAGCCATCGCAAAGCCGCATAGCATTGCAGGATTTGATGTAACTAGTCTTTGCAGCATGGCACTAGTTTTTGCTCTGCTCACTATCGCTTTCTATAGCCACTGAATATTCTCTTGATCTGTCTACCATAACAGGTTCATTTTTGATCGCCTCTCACTATCACTTCATGGCGTCTCAGTGCTGAATTCTCTCGACAACATTGGATTCGTGACGACATGCAGCTTTTTGGCATTTCCTCGCTGCTTTTTCTGACCTTCCAGGGTCCAGTGCAGGCCTTGAAAGCAGCAACCGCTTGTACCACCACAGCGGATTGCGCATGGGGCGAGGCGTGCGTTGCGGGCGATTCTGATACTGCTGCCCAGGCATGTGTACCTTTCACAGTATGTGGAGGTTCCTCGATGGGCAATTGTCCGTCGGATGATAGTGGAAGACTTGTTTGTCTATGGAGACCGTATAGTGACTGCAGCGAAGGGTGTGCAGTTTTACAAGGGAACAAGGGCGTGAACAAATGCGTGTCCCTTTCACGATGCGATGCGTACTATGGAGGTACTTCTTGCAGTGGTAAGTCATGTTCTGGGGTTGTATGATGTTGCGTGGCTGAGAGATTGACTATCAGGATTACGTGTCTGGAGGTGGATGCAGCGTGAATGGAGTGCAATGCAATGGCCACGGCTCGTGTAATATGGTGTCGTTAAGCCCTAGTGAAACGCCCAATTTTAGCTGCACTTGCGAGAAGGGCTACAGTGGAAACAAGTGCGAGTTTCCACCAAAGTCAACGAAGGCGCCCTCCACGAATTCTTCGTCCATCGGGAACGGTGACTCGATTTGGAAAATACTTGATGATGACGACTCTGGTACGGAGGACGTCACTGCAGACGGCTCATCTAGAGGTGGATCTACGGACACCCCAGACGATAGGTTTACTAAGACATCGAAGACTTCATCTTCTTCAGACGGTCCGTCTTCCGACAATTTACAAAAGTCTGATGCCTCAAGATCCTCTACTTCGGGTTCTTCAGAAGTGGCCGAGAGCAAGTCGACGACCAGAGGTGACATCCATACATGGTGGCTTATCTTTATCCTCGTGAGCGTAGCGGTTATCATGCTCAGCATGGCTCTGTTTGTTGTATGTTTTAAACGCAAAAGGAAGCAGCAGCAGGCGGAGGAATACACCAATGCGCTTGCTTCGGCTCAAGGAGTCGGTGCAGTGGGCCTGCGAGACCTTGCCGCCGGACACACAGGCGATACTCCAAGAGCACGCACAGCTTTAGTGTGACGATTCTAA
Organism: Peronospora destructor; assembly: GCA_011800735.1. Taxonomy (NCBI): domain Eukaryota; phylum Oomycota; class Peronosporomycetes; order Peronosporales; family Peronosporaceae; genus Peronospora; species Peronospora destructor. The sequence goes on along the minus strand of WBRY01000007.1, from coordinate 244,553 downwards.
GGAACGTATAAACTACTGGTATAGCTTGACATCGGTAAATGAAGCGCTTTGCTATGATACTACGAGCTCCCTGACGTTATGTGGGGATCAGCGCAAGAAATATAGATTTTGATTGCAGTACCAGTAGTGCTGTGTCCACCTTTTTTTCACAATTAAGGGTTGTTCTGCTTCTCCTACCATCTACACAAATGTCTCCGATTGACTACCTAACTAGGATACCAGCACATAATTAAAGTGCTGCGTCGAATTTAAGGTTTGTATTTGCATCTGCTTGTCGTTTTTCTTTTCACTTGCCATTTGTAAGTAAAAACACACTCGGTACAAATATTCCGCTCTCCCGACTTTTAGACCAACTTTTGCGACCATTCCAATATCGATACAAATCCCAAGTGACGTTGTTAAAACGACAAATACTGACGAGGTGAGATGCGAGTCTTGGTGGCGATGTTCTTGCTGACTCTACAGTCGAAAGCGGAGGCCATGCATATGGCTATCAACTGCACAAGCACTGCAGAATGTAGCGATGGTGAGACATGTGTGGCTGGCGACTCGGTGACATCCGTCCAGTACTGCGTGGCGGGTACGGCGTGCGGCGGGCCTACGTTCGGGAGCTGTCCATCGGACAGAATGAGTGGTCAATTGGCCTGTATTAAACAGAAAAACATTTACAAATGTCTGTCTATTGACCGATGTGACGAGTACTTTGGAGATTCCTTATGCAGTGGTGAGACATAGAGAAAAGAAAAAACTGAGTGCAAGTGTGGCAACTGACTTTACAAGAAATTTTGTACAATCTTGGATGTGTTTGTTGTCTATTGTAGGTGACTGCAATGTAGACGGCGTGCAGTGCAATGGGCAGGGGTTGTGCTCTCTGGTGTCGACGAACTCGGACGGGGTACCGAGTTTTGGCTGTACATGTAATGACGGCTACAGTGGCGACAAGTGCAAATCTGAGTCCAATTCAGGCTCCAAGAATCCGTCAAGCTCTGCATCGCAGGCTTCTAGAAGCTCTTCTCGCACAGCCAGTTCCTTTTCTGAGGCCTCGTCTACTAGCTCTTCATTGGATTCTACATCCTCAGCGACGTATTTGAGTGCTTCAGACTCTAGCAACACGACCAGCTCGACATCAGGATCTATGAGTGAACCTAGCAGTATTTCGTCGTCGCCCACTGCTGCATCGATTGTAAGTGACAACAGGCATACAGCGCAGGCGACATCACAGTCAGGCAGCAGCGGGTCGGCAGTGGCCGACTCAGACTCGGGTGGTACTAGCTCAGCAGTGTTTATTATTATCGGCATACTAGCGGCCGTAATCATTGTCGGCGCACTCATGTTCGCCATGTATTCAAGGAAAAAGAAGCGCGAACAGGAAGCAGAAGTAGGTGGCTTCGGGGGACCCGGAGCACTAGCATCATCTGGGGCGCTTGCTGCGGGTGAGAGCGACACTTTTAGGGGCACAGGACCTGATACACCGAAGAGCAGGATTGTCACCATGTAGACAGACCAACCGAACAGACAGGACCTCATGCTGTATCTCCAGAGACGTACCAACATATTATTTCTATGCTATGCTATGGGTATTCTTTGCAGTCAACAACGCATCGAGATAACATTGATCCATTTCGGTCATATATGGGAAGCAACGTAAATGCAAGCCTCGTGTCTTAGCGTTGCAATAGTAAAGGGATTGAAAGTGACGTAATTGCGGAGCTGTTTGCGAGGCTGCATTACTCGGCGTTGGAATTTCGCTGTGAACGTGAAGTGAGCTCAAGCTTTTCAAAAATCGAAGCATTGTTTCCAGCTCGTCTGGCTCTGGATGAATTGCAACTGGGAAGATTCCAAGCCACGACAATATTTCAGTACACCACGCCTTGGGAAAACCAAGTTTTTTTAAGTACTAGGGTTTCGAGCTCCGTAGATCTGGGTGGCTGTGATATGCTGCCATCTCAAAGCGATGACTTTCCTTCGTCAAGTACGCTTGCATAAATTACGTGATCGAGCGTAAGATTGACATAATTGTATACTGGCCTCCTCGGCAGCATCTTTCCGGCGTAGATTCTTCGTTTTAGAGCTCACCTCTTGCTGCTGTTTGCCTTGATGATCGTGCATTCCATATTGACATTATTTTGCGTTCAGGCCGATCAACTATAGGGCGTGCTTCCGGGTTAAAAATGAATCGCAAGATTGTGCAAACTCTTGATAGATCAACTGTCGAGCATTGATAACTTTGCTGCGCTGAGAATGACTAACAAAACTCTCGTCAGGTCCTTGACGAAGATCTTTGCGAAAAAAAGTCATCTAGTTCTGGTTAGTTCTTCAGCACGTTGTTTACGTCGAGCAACTTCTAAGTCATCAAAAGTTGTTGAGAACTCAGTCTTGGTCTGTATGATCACGTCGCTCACATGTTTGGTCTCACAGCTCGCAGATTTTTTGCTAGCTCCTTTTGCTTCTAGCGAGCAATTAGCCGCGGCATTAATCATCTCTTAACTTCGACGGTTAATCGTTTGGACAATACCAAAACTTGCGTGCGTCAAACAGCTCGGTGCCAATCGTTCTCGTGGTAGCAAACTTCAATTCCTCTATCTTGTTCATGAAGAGAACACTAATATCACCTTTCTGTTTCGATAATTCATCAGTTTGCTGTCTCTGAATGCGGTGAAGAATCCAGTCAGGTGCCGTTTGCACGACTAAATCGCACCTGCTTGAGGGAAGTGGTTGGCAAATACCGCTGTCACTGAATCCTGTTTTTTTTTGACAGTGCTCCTGCTTCCGAAATTCGATCGTTTGTGCTATATAAATATATCGGAGCTATGTCCTTAATATTGAAGATTATTCATACAATCCGAACTTCAATGCTTCGTGTTTACGGCATGGTTCATACGATAATCACTCAGGGTTGATTCGTAAGGAACGCGTCACTCGTACATAAATTGTATATTCTGCATTGTAAAGTGCGAGAAAAGCAGAACAAACTAATATGCAGTTACACTTTGGCGGTCTTAATGGCCTTGGAGCCAGTACCCCGATGAAGCAGGAAGAGCACATGCATGGTGTGCTTTGTAATTTCCTCCTTCGTCATAACCAACAGAGCACTCTTGAGAACTGTATTGAAAAGCTGTGCCGAACAGCCCTTAAAGTAGCCCCTGGGGCCTTCCAGCTCGCCAATACGTCTAAGCACCTGCACCATGGAGTTGCCCATTTTAGCGTGGTGATGGCCGTGTGAGCTCTTCTGTTGTTCAGTAATCGGCTTCTTCTGAGCTTGCATTAGCACCTTGGCGCGAATGACTGGGTATGTGACAATCGTAGCTATTGCCTTCGCAATGGCAGCCAGAGTGAAAGCCTCTAACGCTGTCAACGAGCTCATCCGCTTTGCATTGTGTGCTGCCATCTTGGAGCGCTGCAGCTGCAGCTTGAGCTTATCAAAGATCGTGTAATTAATCGACGGATTGCTTACCAGCACCAACGAAGGGACAAATCCCTTCCAGAAAGACATCAAGCCATCTTCGGCGTAAATCTCCTTAGCAAGACCCCACATGGTGCGTCTGTGGGGCTCTTTTATCTTCTCCTTGTTATCTGCATCACTTACTTCATCATAATTGGGCTGAATCTGCGCTCGGGTGTTGATCATTTCCAACGGGAGCGTCATCGACATGTTAAGCGCTCCAGCCGTAGAAGCCATAAGCAGACTCACGCCTGTCGTGATGGGCGCATTCGAGTGCTTTTCCATTGCCGTCTTGAGGAACGAGTACCAGTAAAAATAGGCAAAATTGGACGACACTGTGTGCATGACCTTGGAGCTAAGACCGGCGAAGAGGCCCTCGACGCCTTCCTGACGGTAGACAAGCCACACTGCCACCAGTAAGTTGTGTGCCTTCTTCTTGCGCAAAATGAAAGCTTTGGTCTTGGCTTCTTCATCCGGTTCATTCTCCTCCTCCTTACTATCGCCCACGTCCACTTGCTTTCGCGTCTTGACCACGTCCAACGGATACAGCAGGACGGCGGCAAATAGCGCACCCATCGCGCCAGCCTAAATACAAGACGAATCATAAATAAGAGTTCGTGCGTCAGTCATGCAAATCGATACAGCGTTAACGCATTGTTTTCTTTTGCACGATACGGAGGCATCTACGAAGGCTTTGAACGCAGGGGATGCAGTGTTCTTGGTATTCAACATGACAGTGGATTGAAGAGATGGTAGGCCTTTGACTTTTGCTGACTACATTTGATCGGGTTGGCGGGGACGTAGAACCTGTTAGAATTGATGAATGAACTTGAAAGAGTAAACCACGACGGCTTCTCCATTCAAATATAGGGGTAAATTATCTAAGACAATCTTAGCTGAACGAATTCAGCCTGATACAGAGGTGATCACTCGTCATCTAGTATCTATTTGTCGCTAACTAGAGTTTTTCCCGCAACCCGCCTAGATAACATCTTGGCTCGCATCTAGAAATCGGAAGAAGGAGGTGCGATCTGCCCAAGAAGCTTTGTTGTGTCATCTAAGCAGTAGCAACGTCAGCTCCAAAGCACTTGCTTTGCTATTTCCGCTTCATTTTTGCACACTACCCGGTCCAGCAGTGCATGGCACGTACCTGTGTTTCATTTCGATCTGTGTTCTCGGGAACTAGAGCCTCGAAGTGGAAAGTGTTGTACCGTCCAGGGTAGTGCGTCAACCATTCGGCCTCATCTCTTTCGAGGCGATGAAATATGTCTCGTGCACTGATAGTCTTGGTAGAAAAAAAACATAAACAAGAGCTTACAGCCTTTCCATGTATCTCATTATGGCAAAAAAGGAACGGAATGTCGTGCACTTGATTCTGTACTATTGGAAAAAGGCAGCCATTGCGGCTACGTCTGAAATGGACAATCCTTGATCGATTACAAATACTTCTCATAATCTTTATGAAACAGTCCGATATATCCTTTTGCTACTATAATAGTCTCGTTGTTTATTAATATTACGCAGACGAGTGCTAATCTAACTTTGCGTGAAGATACACCAACTATGAAGATGCTTCGATTCATTAACGAAATGACCAACGCGATCGGATATATCATCCCGCTCAAATGCTCTGTAAAAACAAGCAGCGTTATCGCGATCGGCACCAAAGCTACCTCGGAGAGTGCGGACGGATATCGAGCGCATGTTCCCAGACACCGCTGATATAGCTGGCCGGGCCTGGAAAAGAATATGATAAATAGCTTGCTCCGTCTGCGTGACCTCGCTATGATTCAGCGGAACAGAGTATCCATAAGCAGGAGGGTGCGTCCCCGAAGCAAGAGGTAGCTGAAGTCAAACAAGTCCTTCTTCGCCAGTTCCGAGTGGTCGCTATCAAGCAAACGTGAGCAACGGCATCTACCTCCGCTAGCAACAAAATGTGTCAAAACACCATCGCTAACCGGCAGCCGGAACTACAGAGGCATCTCTCGAGGTACTAGAAATGGCTGAGGACTTTTCAGAAATCTTGTAAACCATAACGGCAAATAGACGGTCTGTTCCCACACAAACTAAACTTATTTCTTATATGTAATTTTCGTACCATAATACGAAGCTGAGAATACAAATTTGAACTGCTTTATTCTACTGATACCGAATGAAAAAGCGAGTTACCACGTCCCAGACCCTATTTGTACGCCTGATCGCTCCATCAAGTGCTCTCAATCTAAACGTCCATGCTGAGCATCCTGGACTTACGAAAACGAAAGAGAATTTGGGAGTAAGTTGGTGAAGCACTGTGGACGAATTCCGATTTGTATATGTTGAGGTCTAGCCAGCTCACCTCCACTGTTTTTGAATGTGTTGTATGTCTGTCAGACTTGTATCGAAAATCCTAAAACTCGTATTTTCAAGTGAGCGATTTGACGCGTATATCACTACTAGCGGAATTTTGGTGTAAAGCTCACAAGTCATGAACTGCTGGACAGAATATGGACGCACTTCCAACAAGACAACCATTTCTTTACAAGAGTCTAGACCCATACGGACACAATTTGATGCCGCCTACACAGTAAAGCGGAGCAGATGTGGCATCATTATCCTTCATCTATGCTAAAAAGTCTTGAATTTTAAGTCAGAAATCTCTTAACTGATAAGTACGCTATTCACCGCCCTTTTCTACACATACATGGCGGATGCGTCCACTGTGTGGATGCAAGAGTGGACGACAGCAGACCACGAGCAGTCTGTTCTAGAATCCCTTCATATTTGAACGGCGAGAGAGCTCAAGCACAACTACCTTTCTCCTCACCTTCTAGCCCATCGTGTCTCCTTGTGTCCACAGCATCAATATGGTGAGCATTGTCTCCTTCTAACCTTCTCCCTCCTTTGCGGCATTGCATTGTCGCCTTCCTGAAGGTGATTCCATCCCCTCACTTGATTGTTTTTCTACCTTTAGGACGAACACGATGAGCTGTACATGATGGAAGAAGGTATGTAATGCTTCAGATACGAAAAAGATGAGTTGTATTCTTTATTATTACTCAACTATTCTTCTCTCTGTCTCTGATTGTTACGGCATTGCAGAACTTGGGGACGGTGGTCACTACTACGACAATGTGGACGAGCTGGGCCCCCAGCAGCGATTTAAGCGCGTCCTGTACCCTCCACGGCTTATAGTGGACTTTAAAAGCTTAGGTGTATGTTGTTTTGCATGTAGCTTTTGTTTCTCTCGATTGGGCTGGCATAGCGTCATTAAAAACGTGACACTTGACTGACACTCGATTGACGTTGAACAGGTGGAAGCTCTGAAGCGCTACGGAAAGTTTTACCACCTCAAGCTGAACGAAAACTTGGAAAAGGAAGATCTGGCAGCACAAGTGGCACGCCATTTCGACATGTCGCTGGAGGTGGAGGAGGATGACTCCATCGTCGCCTTCATGCAGCGTCTGCGCAATGGCGAGCGGACGGCAGTCAAGCGCTCGACTGCGCGTGAGAAAGAGCGCAAGACTCAGGCAGTGGTCGAGAAGGCCAAACGAAAATCTACTAGTCGCAAGCGCCAGCGCGACCACTCGGTGTCTGTTCCATCGGGGCGCAATGCCAGCAACAATTCGAGTCACAACACGACCAATGACAATGCCGCCACCTCATCAAGCCATGGGATCGGTAACAACCACTTGAGGGGAGCAAGCAACGGCCACAACAGCCGCGGTCACGGCAACGAAGGGCGCAAAGCGCCGTCAAGCAGCTCGAAACCCTTGAACGCGTCGGGTGGTAAGACTAAGAAGACCAAGAAGGACGCAGACACGGGCGAAGACAATGAACTCTACTGCATTTGCAACCTTCCGAGCTACGGCAATATGATTGCATGTGACGGCAAAACCTGCCCGAATCCGTCGCAGTGGTACCATCTCGAATGCGTCGGCCTAGCTGACGGTCGCCACCCGGACACGTGGTTGTGCCCCGAGTGCGACCCCAAGGGTTTTACAGGTGGCTCTTCTAACAGCCACAAGAAGAAGAAAAACAAGCGCTCCAAGTCTCCTGGCAACAAGTAAAGGATCTTTCCCTGCAACACATGACGTATCATGGTGAGCAGCAAGAGTAGAGTATTTGCGCTATTGCACAATGAGTTGCTCTTCCTCCGTGTCTATTACTGCGTGCTTTTGATGCCTGAATCCTTTCTGAGCAGCAGAAGTAGAGTATCTGCGCTATTGCATGATGAGTTGTTCTTTCTCCGTGTCTAGTTTTGCGTGCTTTGATGCCTGAATCCTTTCCGCTTTACTTGCTTATCGTTGATCCATTCAGATATACACCAATATTGTTACTCGCTAATGTTTTCAAGGAAAGATTACTTAGTCGCTAATGTTTTCGAGGTGAGGGTGCTTAGTCGCGTGAGAATGTTTTGCTAAAAAACGTTGCACCTGTCCAAATATAATGGCTACAGGATCACGATCTCAAGGATAGGTGAATTTTGTCAGCACCGTTCAAGTACCGGCTTTATAGAATGCATTCGGCTTGCAAAATCTCGTCAAATGTCTGTGGCAGCTCCAAGGCTGAGATGGCTGCATGAACGATGCACAACGTACCATTAACAGCTGAAATAAGCAGCCACTGACCTCCAAGAACCATTGCACGGACCGTCATTCATCTTGATACGGTATAGCGAGGTTTATCGCATATCTTATAGGCTGAGACGACCAACTTTTTTCAACAGACGTCTGTGCAGCAAATATGCAAAATAAGCTTCGCACGCCACTAAGCGCTCACAACGTCTAGTCGCACGGTCTTATACGGGCCAGTATAAGCTTAGAGTCGGCGAATAAGGTATCGTAATTGCTTGCATTCCCCCGACGTAAGGCTACAGCTCGGCAGTATTTTTGACGTCTAAGAAAAGTGCACAGCTCGCTGTCGCATCTGTAGTTCCTTTGCAATTTCATCCTTATCGTCTATATCTTCTAGTCATTGGCATTTCTTCAAGCTCACAAACAAGACCACTGCCTCATTTGCAAATTTGTCCACTTCACAGAATGCGCAACGCTATTAGAACGAGGTGTGATCAATTTACAATTTGCCTAAAAGCCTCAGGTCGTATGAGCGCTGGATCTGCATCCGAATGTCGCACAGTGTGTTGCTGTTTGACATTTCTACACCGGCAGGGCACATGTAGTCTCTTCGTCTCAACTCGTTACTGCTGCTACTTCCCGTTGCGTATAAAAGGCGTAAACATCACAATTTGAAATTTTACCGGGGTTCCTACAACCGTCATCTGTCTTGGTCAGACTAAGCTGCTTCATGTGATTGCATCCGGTGCAGCGGACAGATTTCGTCACGATGTTTGTCACATGAGATGAAGACGCAATGGCTACAGTTTAGTCGGCTTGATTGAGCTATTCGTTTTGAAACGACCAAAACTTCTTATTCGGTTTTTCGCAGATTTTTTTGCGCAAAATACAACATTAGCCGTCCAGTTATATGCAGTTTTAGCCAACACGCCGAAAAAGACACTTAGCTACAGAGCTGGAACAGGTTTTGCGCTTTTATACGTCTCAGTTATAATCTCTGACTACAGGACGAAGAGACAGTCAGGAGATCTCTAAAACGATCACTATCTTACATTGTACTTGTAACATCCATTCACAACCGTTGACATTATGTGAATGCTAGTAGCACGGTCAGCGTGGCTCGTAGCGCCAGACCGCTTTCACTTCACCCACGGAGCAATTTCTTGCTTTTCAACTGACAATAACTCTTGCAATGCCGAGAGGCTTCTGATATAGCGGCCAGTGACCATGCTTGGTTCAGGGTTTGAATGCACGCCACTAGTTTGTCATACCGAGCTTTGTCCAGTATATCATCCTTTCGTGCTTCTCTTTAAGAGTTAGAACGTGTTTATTGTCGATCGTCCGACATTGCTGTTGTGCAATCCGCCTTCAAGTGTGAGGAGTCCGTGGAACGAAGACCCATTTTAAGCTAAAGAGCATTGTCTCGCGTGTCTGGTTGTGCACCGAGAACACTCACAGCACATGTAATGATTGGAGGGCATGCCAGTGGCAGCCTGACACAGTGAATTACTGTCCGTAACTATAACCGTATATATTCTCGCTCAGCTGAAGTCACGTGTATATGTAATTATACAGCACGTATTGAAATGAATGCTTCATGAAACTACAAATTAAATACCAGTTCGTTTGATCATTTTAGAACGTATGAACCAGTTGCTTGTCGCCCTGTCTGCGCGCCTCTGATGATGCATGCATCAGCTTCACTCCTCATTGGTGCATGCAGCCAGTGTTTCACTGCCTCAACATCCTCATTTCTTAAAAGACGCTGAGCTACTCAAGTGTTCGATTACATTGACCATGACGACACTTGGAGTCGAGAAAGCTGCCACTCACTATTCGCCTACGTTTCAGATGCGCTCACTACGCCCCGTATCCGCCAAGATTGTGTCCTACGGCCGTGAGAACCAGTCTCACCGTCAAAATCCTACGCTGTATGTGCTGCGCGTGAGTCGCAGTGGTACAGCCGACTGGTACGTGGCCAAGCGCTACTCCGAGTTCCGGGCGCTGCACGACGCACTACAGCGTCAATTCAGTGGTAGTAAAACCTATCCTAGCTGTGGTGCTTGTGCGGAGCTCGAGCACTTTTACAGCAGCGTGCGCTTTCCGGAGCGCCACATTTTCCAGTCCGGTCTGAGATTCTCCAAGAAGCGACTAGACGCCACGAGGATGGAGGAGCTAGATAGGTACGTGCGTTTTCTGCTGGAGACAACGCAGGGCTTGCTAGGAGACGAAGACGACGATACAGAAAAGACGCCGGAATGGGATGGTAATGGTTACTTGAGATGTCTAGCTCTGGATCTCATACGGGACTTCTTGATGGTGAATGAAGATCACACAACGGAGGCTAATGGCAAGACACGACAAGATGGAGACGATAGGAAGAACGGAAGGGCATCGACGGGAGCGGATGCTGCAACCGTGATGAGGTGTCAACTACACCGGCTGTCGCGACGGAGTTCCTCCGTCACCAGCTTTCATGTGCGGGAGCTGGACCTGGTACTGACTGAGAAGAAGAGCTCGCCCTCTGGCGACTCAATGCGCAGTTTATTTGTGGAGGATTGGTGGGAGTCCTCATTTGCTGACGTGTTCGACGAAAGCATTGCGCCACCTGAGGACGCTTTTATTCATCGCCAGGTCAAGGACGCTCCCACGCGTACCCACCCACTGCGACTCATCGAGAGCTTCCCTCGGCGCTAGAGCAGAAAAGACACAAAGAAAGGTCGGGCCGAGAACAATGACAGTTTAATGTACTGTAAGAATTCACTATCTAAATGTTTTAAAATAAGCACACCACGCTGCACTTCTTCATCCTGTGTGCTGATTACTACATGCACTTCCAATGCGCGGAGTTGGTACAACATTTCAGCCCAATCTGCGGGGCTCGGTAGCGCCTGCACCCCGCAGACAGGGCATTACACCAAAAGCCCACCGCACGCCACTCGCATGACGTCAGACGACCTCCCATCTTGAACGATTTGACCGTTGCTGCTAGATTTAACGGCATAGCACCGGAATACCTTCTCGGCTAAGATCAAGTGTAGTATGTGTGTGTAGTAGGGCGTGATCGATTACATGTACCGCCTGTGTTAAAGCGTCGTCCAGGCATTAGCCAATCAAAACAAATACTGCTGGAGCATCTAAGCCTGCACATTAAACTTCAACTGCGCACCTATAACAGGAATTGAGAAATACTGTCTTAACTAATAACTTCTCTTAACTGCTAATTATTCCCAGTCCCAATTGCTAGGGGTATCACCATACGCAAGTTTTTCTGTACAGCCAAGTAAGGTTTCAGTCTCGACTGCAGATCAGGTGCAACCACTGTAGTCTCCGGCTGGAATTACTTCGAAAGTGGAAATAAGGCACGAGGAGATGATATGTTGTCGGTGACTTAGCCACCAAATGAGCGTTTCAAGTAGATTTTAGGCGCCCTACTGGCAGTAATGGATTACGAGTTCCTACCCCCAAGTGATTTTTAATCACCACCATGCGCGACGATTCGAGACTGATGATGATCAGTCTCATTGTTGCCACGCCAGGGTCGTGAACGAACTCGCCACGATAAGGAGTCACCACAGAGTGCGGTGGACCTCTGTGCGCGGTATGTTCGACTACAGTTCTGGAGACAGAGAACGAGGCAATCAAACAGAATTTACCGCATACACAAACATCGGTCGAGAAGGGTCTCCCGATTCATAACGAGGCGGTTGAATAGGTATTCTCACATAGGTCGAGCAGGGGCTCCCACATGCAGCGCGAAGCTTAAATCAACGCGCAGAGAACGCTTCGCAGCACCGTATTGGGATGCCCTCCGTGCTTCGGGTAATCTTGCTTACGATACCGCCGTGAATATACCAATATTTCCCGGATAAAATCACCGCTGAACTTCCAGTGGATCGTGGATGCGGCACAAGATTGATTTCGTGCCAGCATCGAATTACTACGTGACGCGGCAGTGGCCGTTACCGCGTAATCAAGTCATTACCATTGATGAATTTTTGAGGGTCGCCACCAGGCTGGCCATGTTTGCAAGAGTATCTCGCCACATTCGAGTCCGACTTTCTGTGTGAAGTCACCGGCGGTTGACACATCATGCAACGAGCTGAATAATACCGCAAATTTAGCTAAAACGCCAATCGCTTGCAAGGACATGGTATTGAATTCGATGTTCAAGACAAAGATTTAACACCATCAATCAAATAGACTACTTCTATCCGACAAATAATCTCCTCGTGAGACAGCTTTGTCCACGACCACCGGTGCGGCGCGAGGCAGACGGCCGAACGATGGACTGTCTTGCCGCAAACACTTCATCACGTTTGGATTGCAAGTGTCGCGGCTAAATGATTAACCGCGACCACTAAGGCATCAATTGCGTCGAGCTGCATTGGCTACGGGCCGGACGTCCGGAGACGTGGCGACGCTGCGTGCAAGTATGAAGACGCGACGGTATAATCTTTACGAAGCGCGAGGGCAAATGCCTCCTCGAGAGACTTTTCATTAGCACACGAAAGGCAGTAACGCCTCCTACATTCCGAAGACAAACACATGGACTTGTGATGCCATGTCGATTGGCTGCGTCATGATACACGAAGCAAAGTGACGTGCTTCTGAACGTAATCACGCATCAACAGCTTGCTCTGTCGGAGAGTAAAAGTCTGCACGCAAGCGTGACTCATCTTGGGGAGGCTAGTCGTAAATTGAACTGGATGGTGCCCAACAGAGGGAGCCCCTACTCTCTTCGACGAGCCCATTTCTTGGCCTTGTCAACGAGTCGAGACAGCAGGAAATTAACCTTGGCCGCCGGCGCGTCAATTAATCTTGACGTGATTGCAATGTTAATCCAAGGCGGCTTTTTGCTAGTAAGACGTGAAAATAGATAAACATATCACAAGTAAGAAAAATATAATTTATTTCACAAAACTAACGTATGACGAAAATTATTATAAAGTTGCAGCGAGGCTGAAGTTGGGCACGCGGTTGCTTATGTTTACGGCAAAATATCCGGAGACGGATGGGCGGACGGAGCGCGCGAACTGAGTGCTTGAGGACCGACTGCTCAGTTATGCGATATCGTTCACGTCGTGAAGTTCGTTTCTTCCGCTTGCAGAAATTTGCAAGCAATAATGCCTTCCATGCGTCAAGAAAGTTTTCGTCAATAGCGCCAGACACCTATTTTTGCAAATGTCTAGCATACAGAGAAACCTATTACCAGTATCCAGTCTCCAAGCTTGGCGGGGGAGTATCGGTCAATGGCGTTGCGACAACACTTTCGATGATTGACTCTGATACACATTAGGTTGCTGTTAATGCAGCTTTTGCCGTTGATTTTGTAGGCAACACGCTGACATTTTGAGAAAGCGACTACGTTTTGTTGTCTGCCTGTATAGCGTTACAAACTTGAGAAGTAACAAACTACCCCACGCTATATTGGCTCCTTTTTCGCTGTTAAACTTCATAGTGATGAATATACGCCACAACTATGCACTTGCACCCGACGCTCTATGTCGTGCAACGTAAGTCTTATCTCCCGGCAAGCATACCGACAAATCTTTCCAACTCTCCTGAGCCGGCTCATATTTTGCCACCCCTAGACAACGAATGTGACCAAGTTGCCCGAGCTCGCGCAGACTCGTTTTACTAGGGCTCTCCGAATGCACCAGTCTTAAGTTGCCAATGGTGTTCAACCAGGCCCCGCTGTTCCCGTCGAGTCCTCTCAGCAGCCTCCGTTGCAGCAGCCGCGCGATAACGAGCGATCTCTGCCATCTCACGAGCATCGAGCAGATCGTTCTTCGTCTCCTCAGACTTGACATCACGTCGGTCGGCAGATGAGGCGTGCGATCATGCGGATCGCCAGAGATTGCGGAGGCCTTTCGCCGCAAGTGTTTTCTCTTTTACTTGACGCATCTAGCGCGCCACGCTAAATTTTGATCACGAGGATCGAAAGTATCACGCCGATATAGTGACTCGGCACCTGCGAAGAATCAAGTCGAGAGCACTATAAGGTTCGATGGCTGACGTTGCGGAAGATACATAAAAGATGTTTCGGACATGATTGAGGATTACGAATCCAGAAGGGGCTGGTGACCGCGAGCAACGTTGTTGCTCCCACGAACAATTTCGCGATTCATGACGTTTGTGAGCAGCTGCATCGCGATGACGAGCACCAGAGCGACTTCTATATTTACTATGATGCCCGCGAGGATATTGACAATACGGGTGCCAATCTCGACTGCTGTTGATCACGCAGTCGAGATCGGCACCCGTATTGTAAAAATTCGGTAAGCGTAAGGGCGTTTTCGCATCCTGCAAATTTTCGACATGCAAAGCTCCGAGAGGCTTCTCTCATAGCTGGCAATGCATAGCTCAATATGTCACGGAATTCCCCGTGCGCACGCCCGGTCTTCCCATTCTTGCAAAATGGACGAGGATCACCGACGACACAAGCTGAGCATCCCTCATGGACATGAATACAAAACATCCGCCACTCCTCGCGTGTCATGTGACATATGCGACGGCGCAACACTTATATGGTGCTCGCCGTGTATGCCTTTGTGCTTTTCAAGCCATGACATGAAGGACGTTCCTTCACGTCGACTCGCGTTTCAGTGTCTAACAAAAGCGCACCATGATCGTTACATCGCGTCGTCGGTGTACACGGTGTTTGTGGCTTTGTTCCTCGCAGCATGGTATTGAGAGAAAAGCTTCTATATAGTTTCGGGTGATTCCGAGTGGTTAGCTCCGTCAATACTGTACAATTACAGCTTCAAGTCTTCTTCTCTGACCTGCGTGGCCTGCTCTCTATCGCCTGATGTGTCCATTTGTTTGCGTGCACAGCCTGCTGCTCAATTGTGTTACGCTGAGCAGTTTTGAGCTGCCACCATTATCATTTTGGTTGGACTAGAATGTTTTGTGTTTTGTGTTTTGTGCTTATGTTGTGGTAAGTGCAGCTCAAAGAGGAGCGAGTGATGTACTGGGGCAACCTACGAAATACCTAGGATGAGGTCATATAAACTCCCCACACCTAGCACCGCGAGCTTCTCTCTACAAGAGAGATCACTATGGCTGAAGATGAGCTCAACTTGAACGCCCTCCAATTCCACAAATACGCCGTTTGCTAAACAACGATCGACTCTTCTTGCTTGTCGTCCTGACAAACCGGCTTACAACTCGCCGGACTCTTCTTCAAAGCCGCGAGTTTCACAGAAGTCTGTGGTGCACTTGAATCAACGAGAAGGGTCATAGCCTCGTACGCGAGCGCTATATACCAGCAGGTTGATATCCGACCTTTTGGAAGCTCAGGAACTATGCTATCCATATGTTTGATAAATCTAAGCATAGGAGTAGCTTCGGAGTCCGCGTCATTGAACCATCTCGTCCCTACTGCGCTCCCACATTTCCTGACTTTTCAGTGGTCGATGCTGAATCCGTGCGTCGTGCACGTCGGTTCTTGGCATCACTCTTCGGATAAGGAGTCTTTTTGCTGGGCGCTTTAGCATCAGCACCCTCTTTGACATAGCAGCGAGCCATAATGTGGCTGCGCTTGCTGCAGCTATAGCAGACGACGTCTGCATTGCCCAACTCCACTGGAGTATATTTGGCCGACGACTTATACCAAGCTGTCGCTAAGGCACTGTTGTTGGATTGCTCCTCAACCAGAGCAATTTCGATTGCCTCTTCCATCGTCGACGTTACGTTTCTAAAGGGCCTGTCACATTGGGCCGTGCCGCTGCCCATTCATCAACGTGGGCACCTGGATGTGTTTTAGTATTGGACCCGCAGTAACGGATACCGATAGCTAGCGCATCTCTTGCACATACTCTTGCAGAGATCGCTTCATTCGTCGTGCTCCAAACAAGCGCGCCTAAAGCACACTTCGTTGTTCGGCGACTGATTAATGGCGCGAATCTTTATCATAAAGATCGTCCATGTAAGGAACACCTTTTTGTCCGCCATAAGCTCTTACTAGGCCCACTCTGAGGCCTTACCCCGCAAATGGGACATGGCTTACGACACCATTTAGGTGTCGTCCTCGATGAGCTGCGCCACACCGCATTGCTCTACGGCTAGCAGCCAGTGAACTATCGTGTAAGCTGCAGTCCCAACAAACTTTGGCGGATCAATCCGAATGGGCCTAGGCGGATAAGAAAGGGCAGGAAGCGTCTCAACAGTCCTGTTGAAAGCCTCGTTCCGAGCCTGCTTACGCAGAAGCTCATCCTGAGTCTTACTGATGGACTCAGCCGCAGCATGGCTATGTGCCTCGTACGCGGACATCCGCTGTCCGAGCATAAACGTCTCAAACTGCTTAGGTGGACAACCCAAGAGGTTGGTTAAGGCTTGTTCACCAAGTCCTTGAGACAAATGCTCAGCCACCTCCCGATAATGTTGGGAGAGGTGGAGGAACTAAGCCCAATCGATATTGTGGCTCATCCTCACTAACACGGTCAGAGAAACGGGTCGTGGAAGTGCTACCAAGTGTAGGCGGGCGCTTTAAAAGCTGCCACGCACCATCTTGCACTAACGAGGGAGCAGTTAAACCGTCTTCTCTCGCGTGCTGCGAAGTCGTTGGTGGGCGCCTAGGCGACCTCACACAACAGGCCAGTACTTAATCACTAGTGGCATCACGGAAGCGATGCCTGTCTTCTCGTGCATACTGTGAGATAAGTAGAAAGTTTAAGACTGATTTATATTTACTATAATCAAAAATACAAATTAAAAAAGCTATTGGCTACTATGCAATGATTGGACGCACGTCTGTTTACATGCGCGTCCCTACGTGGCGAGCGTAGATACATTTCAGCTCGCAAATGCGTCTATCTGTGACGTCATTTGATGACGCCAGTCCTGCTGGCCGTCATTCCTTTCAATGTGAATACACCTTGTGTGTATCGCATACACAAGGTGGATGACATGGTGTACCTCACCCAAGTGGCAAGTCTAAGTAAATACGTACTTATAACGTCCTCGCAAAGTACCACGTACTAACGGGTACGTGTAAACTTGGGCATATCGCTTGTTACATTATTCTCTGTTGTTTTCTGTCGCTGTCTACTGCCTACTACTTCAATAAAATCATTTTCTGAACGGATGTAGTAGTACTGCTCATTAAACCGGCCATTATTTCACTGCAAATTGAAGTTTACAACTCTTCGATGCTCGACTAAATGGGTAGAAAGAGCAACAAAGTTATGGTATGCGGTAAACAGTGCCGCGTGTACCTCTCTTCTCAACAAGATATGAGCCTTTTGATGTGTCGCATGATATTAACGTTGAGCGAAAAATACTTTGGTCAGAATTTAAGCTTGTGGCCGTTTCAATAGCAGTTAAAATACAATGTACAACGCATGCGATTGCTTGGGCTTACTCAGAAACCGAATAAATACTTTACTTCACGGTGATGCGGGCTTCTCGGAGCAGTCAGGGGCCGGATGCAACAAAAATGACTCCAGCTCCCAGCTCTTGCTTTAGATCTTGACAGGCGCCGCCTCATTGGGAACGCTCGCCAGGTCAGGATCTAAAGCAAGAGCTGGGAGAGCGGCTCGCCCCAACAACGACAGATGACCTTGTGGATCCACTCTCACTTGACGTTTCGACTCGAACGAGTCACAAGCTGGTGGGACGGCAACAAATTGGTGCTGTCATCCTACAATCCTTTCCTCAAAAAATGCTGGGGTAAGATGATATGCTGGAAGAAATGCAGCGGTTGTGGGCCACCTTTAAATGGAGCGCAAACCCATGGATTCGGGGTCAGAGCGGCAATATGCTGTCTAGGACCACGTACAGCAGGAGTGAAGACTGCACCCTTGAACGACTACATATCATGCGTACGGGGCCAGCGGAGTTCGTATTGCGGGTACCAATACCTCAGAACCAACACGGCCCCCATTTCGTCACCGACAAGCTTGCAGATAGCCTTTTATCTTAGATCATTAAAATAGAGAAAGCGTTGTTATTTACCAATTATGTATTATCGCTATAACTACTTATGAGCTGGCTAACAATAGTAGATGGACCGGCGTACATACGCAGTCGCTAGCTCTATGTAGGACACCGGTAAGGGTGTGCTTCTTCGAGAAGCCTATGTGACTGATGCTGTGTCGAGTACAGTCGAGGGTGCGCTGACGGTATGTCATACGTCACCGAGTACTACCCAAGCCGTTGAGCCTGGTGTAGTTGTAAGTGTCCCGATAGGAAGTCAGGTGATACAAGGTCCTACCCATCTCGAAGGGACTGGTGTGGTGAATGAGACGATGATACGTAGTCGTGCGCTCAATGGTCGTACGCAGAGCCTAGAGCCTGTGAAAGTTGATGGCGAGCTGACAAGAAGTCAGGCATCGCAAGAACCGACAGCCTGGTGCGGTTGGAAGGGGTGCGTTAGCTGCGATAGCAACGACACTCACTTTCAGGTCAAAGGTCGTGGCGACTCGAACAACGAGTGCGAGACGAATTAGGACGATCAAAGGCGGAGTGACCTTTGGATCAGTCTCGGTCCAAAACGAAGGACCCACGAATGATATGTTCGAGGCCGTCGAGACAAGATGCGGGAGGCATCCTTAGTTGAGGTGCTCCAGCTTGTCTTGGGATCTGTCGAGGACATGGTACATTTTTCGGAGATGGCGTGGGATCTGCTCCTGCCTAAAGGAAGAGAAGATCTACAAAATAGTCGCACCTGTCCAAAAAGTACCTTGGTGACTGTTGCTCATCGTCCACGATGAATGAGAGCGTCTTGGAGACCGACAAGAAAAACGGTTCGCTGCTCAAGGCTGAGATACCTTGAAGGACAGTCCATTTTACGACGTTATGCGAAAACACCGCGATTTATTTCCAGCAGAAGTGCTGAGCCGCCTCCGGCCGATAGAAGCATCAGGCACAAAGTTGACCTGGAACCTGGCGCCAAATATTGTGTGACCAGACAATGGCCGTTGCTAAAAGAACAGTCGTTTACATCGATGAGCTCTTTGACAAGCGAGCTGAAGGCGGGACATGTACGTGAAAGCAAGTCGCCTCACCGCAGCCCGACCTTCTGTGTGCGTAAAGCCACAGGTATATGGCGCGTGGTTTTTCTTATACCAAGCCGAGCACGGCCACCATTCCAGCATAGACGCTGATCCGTGACGAGCTCTTTGGCCTCCGAAATAAGGAGAGCTACAGTCAGGATGAACATTGTCGCCTGCTACTGGATCAGTTGGGTGGACGCAAGGTTACCCTTCCGTCGCACCTGAAAGCGAAGCTCAGGCGCTTTAGCTACAGCGATGGCCTATTATGACATCAAATGTAATCCCTTGCAAATCTATATCCCGCATGACACAGATCTCAAGTTGGATATTACTTACAAGCTCGATGATGCACCATCAAGTAAAGATATGGGCCGCGAAAAGACATCCTCACGAGTGTTAAAGAAACTTTGTGGCCCCACCTATATCACAAGGTGGCCAGCTATATGCGATTCTGCAAACAGTGTCAGCGTATTATGCCTGCACAGTCTAGCAGCACGCCATTGAAGCCACTGCCGATACCAACTGAATGTTAAATTTGTCAGTTTGGACGTCATGTTTGGCATACCGCCTGACTACATGGTGCATTTAGCACCATGTAGTACCAAGATCTTAGGCAAGACGGCAGCTCGCTTGTTCCTGTATCACGTACATCGACTACACGGAATGCCCGAGTCCATCGTATCGGACCAGGATCCGTGTTTTACGCCGTATTTTTGGCGTCATGCATTTAAGTTTCTGGGCAGCAATAACTGCACATGTTAACAGCCAATCATCCACAGATCGATGGTAGACGAAACGTGCCAATCGAGTCGTGGCGGATGTATTGCGCACGTTAGTGACTTCTCAATGGATCAAGCAATTGTCATTCGTGGAGTTTGCTTTAAGAAGCAAAAGCTTTAGATTCTCGTCCAATAAAGATAATACATGGAGAGTTTTGACTCTTGGGAGACGAGTCAAAACTCTCCATGTATTATCTTTATTGCGCGTCGACGTACCAGGGCTGGTATCCACTTATAAGCAGGAGCACCAGCTACAGCCACTTCGTTAGGTCCAGTTGGACAAGCGAGGGGCGGCGTAGCGAGAAGGATCAAGGAGGACTGCACCATGCATGGCTTCTTTCACGCACTCACCACAGTGAAGTTGATTTGCTGCGACCGTAGTTTTGCTGCATCTGAATGCGGTTTCACAGCGGCGTCGAATTCTGCTTTGTATTGGTCGGTTATTTCGTTAGAGCGCAACACGATCGGTATAGGAGAAATACGACCATGAAAAAGGCTGTAATACGTACTAGCGTCGATAGTGGCACGCTCTAGAAGCGGTGCACTAGTACCATCCGACCTTAGCCAATCGGATGGCGGTGGCATTGGTGGTATATCATCAGTCACATAGCCGCCCTCGGCACGGCGTGCTTGTGACACCGCCTGGGCACGGCCTTGTGCCGTCGGATCTTTAAGCTTACCCTCGTCTGAGTCAAACTCTCCATTATGGACAGTATGGACATCAGACATTGGGTGTATACCCTATGAGGCGGCAACGTCATGTTGAGAAGCGGCTGTAGCGTTAAAAGCAGCGCTCTTAGTGATGGTCGCTGCGCTTGTTGGCGCAGACGACTGGACAATTACCTCGTTGACGAAAGGTAAGGACGCCTTCGCAGCGTTGAGTGCCTCTATAGTAGAGTCAATGAGAGAATCATAGATGAGCTAAATAGCGTCATCATCTTTGCCCATTATCTCGCTAATTCATCATCGCTTTGTGGTGATGGCAGCGGCGTGCTCTCATTGTAGACAACGATGAGAGATAGATCTTCATGCGCACTTTGTAAGAGGAATGGATCATCGTGTCCTGTTGGCGGCGCGACAGCAGCAGTAGCTGTCGACATTGCAACTATGGCATTTGGTGACGGCGGCGAAATATCACGGCGCGTACGCTTTGTGTTTGACTGTATGGTGCTTTCACAGGCGACCCACCAGCTCTGCCTCGTTTAGGTAGCATGAGGAGCATCATGTGATGGAACCTCAATAGGTGCACACACAGGTCGCTCGAGAACATATGAGTAGACTAAGCGGCGCGTCGTAAACGGCTGGCTGTCCCTCTTCCTTCCGTTTTGGGATGTGTTGCAAATGTGTAAAATTCGTTCTTAAGAGAGGTGTGGTGTAACGGGCTATATGCCTACGATACACGTATCCGTTATTTACGTGGTACTTGACGGGGAGGTCAATAAGTACGTACCTGCACTTGGGTGAGGCACACCATGTGACTTCCTTTGTGTATGTGATATGCTCAAGATGTATTCACATCGAAAGGGATGATGCCAAGCAGGGACTGGCGTCATCGAATGACGTCACAGACAGATGTCATTCGCAAGCTTTTATATAATTAAGCTCGTCAGGTAGGGACGCGCATCTAAACAAACGCGCATCCAATCATTGCATATTAGCCAGTAGTTTTATATTCATATCTAAACACATTAGATATAAAGTCGTCTTAAGCTTTCTACCTATCTCATGATACACATGAGTAGACGGGAAACCGCTTCTGCAACATCACTAGTGACACGTACCTAGTTTGGTGAGTGAAGTCGCCTATGCATCCATCAACTACCTCGCGGCGCGAGAGAAGAAGGTTTAGCCGCTTTCTTGTCAGTGCCCGAATGTTTGTGCTTGTAGTACGTGGCAGCTGTAAAGCGCCCGCCTTCAAATAATTGCTCGTTTGATTGGTGCCGCCTATTGAACAAGCTTATTACTCGACACTGGATAGTAATATTAGCGAGAAAGGTAACAGTACGAAATGAGCACAGCAAATTCCGTAGTAAACGAAAAAGTATTCAAAATTTGGCTTACCAGATTTTAGAACTCGGGCTACCGTCGTAGATACCGTAATAAACCGGTATAAATTCGCCTCATAATTCTATAGCATGGACGCAGACGCCGAGCGAATCGAACGCGCTCGCGCCAAGAACCTCGCGTACATTCGCCAGTCAGTGGTGTATTTACATTAATAGCATCATCAGCAATGTCTTTTCTTTTCATCTGTGCTTATTGACTGCAGAAAAGATAAGCACGAGGCTTCTCAAGCCGTGGACGAGCTCTTGGCTGTTGGCTCCAGTACCAGGCGATCAGCGTTTACGGTAGGAGGAATCAAAGGCAACAGCAGCATCTACATTACGGGTCTTACAACATACATGGCCTGTAGACAACTCGGTCTGTCGTCTGTTGACCAGGCTCTAACTGAATGAAGTAAAAGACTGACGCGCTACTCTTGTGCTGGAATGTGCAGAGGGCGCATGTGCCAAACTCGGCAAAGTGCGACGTATTAAGTTCTACAAGGATGAAAGAGGAGGACTCAAGGGTGATGCAGTGGTGACGTTTAGCTCGCGTGCCACGATGAAAAAGGCTATTGACAGGGTAAAGCTGTTGTCTCTTGTTGCGTGATCCTTGGGTCAATAGTCCAAATTTGTATTGTATATGAGTGACCATGGATGCTTTGATGCTCAATCGTGTCTGTACTTTTCGACGTAGCTGAACCACTTCGAAGTCAAACCGGGAGTGATCATCATGTGAGTGTGTTTGAGAGTTGAAAGAAAGCTGGCAAGCAGTTCTGATGAGTTCAAATGTGTAGAGCGATCGAAGCAACTTTCTCGAGCAAACAGGTGAAGAACGCTAAAAAGAGTAAAGAGGTTGACGGCGGCGGTCAGGCAACTACAGACTATGAAGCATCTGCGCCGTTGAATATTAGTTCAGCCGATGAGAAACCGCCTTTGGGCTCGCCGTCGGACTCCGTCATCTTAAAAAATGTATGGGGCTCGCTTGACAGCAGCGATGCTGCATTCCTTACTGAGTTGGAAGAAGACATCCGTGTGGAATGTGCGAGGCATGGAGTAGTGGAGCGTGTTCAAGTTGTAGGACATGGGTCTGCAATCGTGCGCTTTGCAGAGTTAAACGCAGCAATCGCGTGTCAGAAAGTGATGAACGGGCGGTGGTTTGCTGGACGACAGATCGAGGCACAGTTTGATCAGGCTACGACTGAAAATCTTAGCGATGCAGATGCCAAAATTGAAGCGTTTCTGGCGTCTATTGAAGAGTGAAGTCTGTGCCGGAATTTTGACGGGAATCCACGTTAGTCATTGTGTCAAAGCAGCACATTGCATGGTATCATTTCTTACTGACGAGGAAGGAAATACGCATCGAAAACAACGAAGTGGTTGGGCTGCGGAAAGTACTCGCCAGATCAGCGTGTTTATATCAAAATGACAGTGTTTAAGTGACGGGCAGTCATGTGCTAGTTGAGTAGGTGTGACGCTTTTCTCCTGGAAGAGATGCTGGAAGAGTTGCAGCCTCACGCCACAATGCTGCCAAGCCTTGGATCCATTTCAATGTTTCCCTCTAGGACTCTAGCAACAGCAGCCACAGCGTTTGTATTAAACACGAAGTAGCATTCTTGTTGCGACGAAGTGTAATGATAAGGCATTAATACGTACCACGTAGAACAGGTGTTTGCTTCCAGTCTTCAAGAAACCTACGACATTATCGTCATCATCGATAACTGAGCCTCAAAGTCTGCTGCTAATTAACTGCCACTGGCATGCAAACAGATTTGCCGAGGTGATCTCTTGGGAGAGAGCTTCGGCCTGTTCAAATGACCTCGTCAGTGGTGCTTGCCCATCGACAGGATGATCATTGCTACGTACAATCGCAGACGTTTTCCCAAGTACATTAACTGCTTGAGCTTCATCTAGAGACTCTGGTGCTCGCACTACATGAACAGGCCGGCCGTTTTCTAGCCCTGGGCATTTTTCGCCTGATAGGATCGTGTCAATAAGTACGTTCCGGGGGTCAGGAAGCCACACTGTAATGGGCGCCAAAGTGTCCAAGCCAGCGGCGCTGCCGAATCCATGTGCAAGCGAAATGGATACCTACGTGAAGTAAGTGTCACGCTTCTGCTTGCACGACTTGGCGACATTGTAGCCAAAAGAATCCCAAGGAGGCGAAAAGACTCAGGCATTTGTGTGTATGCTATGCGTAGGTGCGTGGAAGCGAAGATCGCCGAAAGCGGAGGCCTGCGCGATGGAGAAGAGTGCGAAAAGGAGAGCGAGGCCTATCGCGAGTGTAGACGGAAGGTCAAGGAGCTCAAGGTCGCCGTCAACAAATGAGAGCTGTCTGCGAATAACTTTAAGAAGAAGAGTAGACGGTCATTACATTATAAAATGTCTCTGCCTATCCATACGTACACCACCGCCATTCGCTACCGCCTCTCTTCTTCTTTGTCTTGTTCAACTCATCGCCTATCTACCTGTCCATTTATAATCGTATATTAATACCAACCTACCTATTTCATGTACATCCTAGCTCTCGACCCATCGTCTCACTTTACTTGATAACCCTGGGCAAACAGGCTACCGCACTGGACACAAGTACGGGGTTGTTGCTCTCGTCGTCGCTGTAGCCGAAGCTGGAGGACGCCGTCTTGATGCCAAACTCGTATTTTTTATTCACACTACCAGGGATTTTGGCAGCAGCATTGCGCACTACGTGCCCAAAGCCCACACCTCGATACGACGAGTTGCTGACTCTGGACGACCCCATTGACGAGTTCTTGCTGTGATGGTGATGGTGCTGCTGGCTCTGTCTGCGCTGAGAAAGCACTTGGATGTCTTTGGGCAAGAAAGCGTCCGGAATAAGCCTGTCCGAGTTAGACAGGATAGAGGCTACGGGCGAGTCCGTCGTCGTAGAGAGAGAACGCTTCCGCTCAGCCACCGACCTGTCGAAGTTCCGAGCA
This sequence comes from Peronospora destructor, assembly GCA_011800735.1. Classification (NCBI taxonomy): domain Eukaryota; phylum Oomycota; class Peronosporomycetes; order Peronosporales; family Peronosporaceae; genus Peronospora; species Peronospora destructor. The sequence continues at coordinate 219,783 of WBRY01000007.1, read as the reverse complement.
AAGTCTTTGCTTTGGTGGTACTGCATTTGCATAGAAGACGGTCATTAGCGTTTCTCTAGTCAAATGAGAAAAAAAACTACATGTACACACACCAGTTGCGCGTCGTGTTCGCCGTCGCTGGCGCCAAAGCCGCACACGGAGAGGCTGCTACCCATCGTCGAGAGAAACGGTCTGATCCCTACGGAGCTCGTTGGTTTCTGAGTTCTGTACAGTACAGTACATTAGTACACGGTCTTCTATTGAAAGTTTCTACTATAGTGTATTTTTCTAACTGGATATTAATTGCTACAATCATTTTCTTCCGTCATCGTCTCCCGAGATGACCGAGCGAGTGCGGCGATGGAGCGACGTAGAGGTGCGTCGGCGGCCTTTGCACCGCGCCGCATACGACAATAGCACACCGAGTCCTGCGCCTGCCGCGCCTGAATCTGCTGATCCTGTAATGTCGTCGGAAAGTAGCAAGAACGTCCCATTAGCCGTCATGGAAGACACCCCGGAATGCGTCATTTGCCTGGATGAATTAGTGCTGGGACGCGCGTTGTTTACGGCAGAGTGTGGCCACCGCTTCCACTTTAGCTGTTTACTGGAGAACGTCAACTATGACGAAGCCAACTCGGACAAGTGCCCGATCTGCCGTAAAACGCAGAAGCAGTGGCCTGAACAGACGAAAGGGCTTGTTAAAGCTCATCCTTATTGTACGCCATAGGTTACAATGTTCTGATTGTGGAGTGTCTGCTATGCGCCACAGCTAGAACAAATGATTGAACGTTGTGTGATGTCTGTTTTGGAATTGGATAGGTACAAATTGCGGGAAAAGAGGATCAGGAGGACAATTCTGCGACGGATGTGGACAATCACTTGCTCACACTCCAACAGCACAGGAACGCGCTCGAGCGGCAGCAGCAAGAAGTAACGTGGTGGTGGAGTGTCCCACCTGTCGTATCCGCTGTCTAGTGAGCACCACGGCGCGTGGCACGCTTCAGTGTCCCAATGGCCATCTGTTCCAATTGCGGATGCCACCGACAATGGGGAGCTCACAGGGCTTACGGCAGAGCTTTACAGGAGGTGGATCAGTCCCAGCAACATCAGGATCTAGGCCCATCATGCGTCAATGCCCCACGTGCTATACGCGCGTGCAGATGCCCCCAGGCAGTCAAGCTGGCCAGTACATGTGTCCCCATGGACATACTTTCTACTTCTCTCCATTTCAATAGATTGCTGCGTGCTGCTTCTGTGTTATTGATATTTTTTCGTTAAATAAAGAAGGTAGGTTATCTCCCTCTTTGTGTTTGGGAACGCACTGAAATGGTATGACTAGCGTTAGGAGCGACAGTCTTTAGATGTCTTAGGTAAGAGCTTAGATACGTAAGAATTCAGTTGCAAGAAAGCGTCGGCGCAATGCAATGAGTTGATAAAGACAAGTTTTTTTGTACTTGGCGCGTTCGAAACAGTTACCGGTAATTAGTGCATGTTGAAGTTGGTCGTACGTAATCGACTTGTCACAGTACTACAATAATCGCATGTAATACTGTTCACTTCACTCTGTTACTTCATTACGCTCCATTACGTGGCCTTAAAATGCACTCCGACCTCCGCGGCTTCTGTACGTGTCCTTCTCCCCTTTATTCTTTCTTTGATTGACCTTTACCTGTCCAATTGCTCGCAGATGGTGCGCCTGTCACATACGCTTTTTCACTCGCAGTAGGTGTTGCCAGCTCTGGTAGTTTGCTGCTGGACCGCGGTCACGTCCTGGCGCTGGACAGAGATGCAGTGCTCATTCGTTCTCAGTATTGGCGCTTGTTCTCAAGCCAAATGACGTTCCAAAAGTACGTGGCATTATCTCTTACGATTGGTTATCGTAGTGTTACTAACTCAACATTCTTGCAGTGGACTGGCCGTCTCTCTTGGTCTCTACGTCATGTTCCAGTTTCGAGTTCTCGAGCGACAATTGGGCTCTCGGAAATTTGGAAGCATCGTGGTCTTTGTGTTGTTCATTTCAGGGGCGCTGCAGCTGACAGCTCTGTCGTCGGTCTCATCGTCCCTGATGGAAATCATCCCAGGAGGACCCTACCCTGTTCTCGGAGCTCTTGCTGTTTACTTTAACAGTAAGTTTTGGCTACATGTAGTGGTGTAGTATATGGATGGAAGGTTTGACTCATGTTTTTTTCGATTGTGATTTTGTAATGCTCTCTTACTGTTAGAATATATTCCCAAGCTGCAACCGCGAACATTTAGTGTGTGGGGTCTGCACTTCTCGGACAAGTCGAGCACATACTTGCTTATGCTGGTGGTACGGGTGTTTATGTTGGAGGTGAAGATATTTGATTGCGCTGACAAGCTCACGGTGTTTATTGTCTTTTTCAGTTGCTGGCATGTGACTTCCGCGCCTTGATTCCGTTTTTAGGTGGATCGGTCCTGGGAATATTGTTCCGTTCGACGCCACTTGGACGATTGAGACTGCCATCATTCGTGTGCTCGATGTTTAGTCTACTACACCCGCTGTTTGAGACCGTCCCTGCGAGCACGTTGGCGCTCCAACGGCGTCGGCGGGCAATCGAAGCACAGCGCCGATTGAATGGACGTTACAATCGAGGCCGTCCAGCCGCACCGATCGCTGAGGGTCAAGGTTTCCATGACCAGTTACTGCCGGGGGCTGATGGGATACTGCCTGGTGGTGGCCCTGCGGCGGCTGTTGGTGGCGGCATGTTGTCTCCTCACATGGCTGCCGCACCTCCGTCTGAAGATGCGATTCAGCAACTGATAGTAAGAAAGGATTCAAGTTAAGAGATGATAGTGGTTGACTCACACTTGTGCGCTATTCTTGTCTGCTACACTAGGCCCTCGGATTTGAAAGAGAGCGCGCAATACAGGCACTTCAGTTCACGTACAACAACGTGGAGGCGGCTGCAAATCGGCTGCTAAATGGACTGTAGAGAAAGACGAAGTAGATAAACATGGGTTTTACTTAATTTGTAATAGCTTGCTGATTTCTGAATAAGGTCTCACCAGCGCTTGTCTAGCTCCGCCGTAATCAACGTTGCCGCTCGTCTGCGTCCGCGGCACACCTGAAGTGAGACCACAAGTATTACGATAAGAAGATCTTAATCACGATACATTCGCACGATGTCTCACATCCAATCTGTCGGATGTGTTTTCATTGCAGCCGATGCTAGACATTCAGCTGTATCAAAAAACTGCTGCGTGTATTCCGCGACTCAGATATCGAGGTTGGATTAAATTGAGTCTAGCTTGTTTTCCCAGACAATTGGACTAGTGCTCGACAAATACCTACAAGCTAAACGCAATGCAAAGGTAAGATTAGAGGCATCTCAAATTATGTGAAACGAGTTACATACAGTTCCTTCCCGCGAGTGCAGTCCTGCTGCAATTTCAGACAGAAATTGTTTTTACCGGGAAAAACATCATTACGCCAGTAAAACTAAGGAGCCAGAACAGCGCAAGAGTTTCGCAGTTCAGGTACGTCACAATTTTGGTTGTTGCTCAAGGTCGTGCAGATGTGTGATTGAAAACGAGGTTGCATTCTAGCTTATTGATCTCCTTTAATATGCGCAACCAAGACGTGATCTTATCGGCGAGTAAGCAAAAGATCATTTTTCGCTTTTCAAATCGACTTTATCGCCCATAGAGCATAAACTGATGAAAATTTGCGCGCAGTCGCGTCGCAATGTGTCGTCCGAATTTTTTATTTCTCCCCGATGCTCGCAGCAGAGCTATCGCTGGCGTCACTTACGGGATCAAATCTGTCACAAAAGAGGTTCCAAAATCTGTGGTTGGGTGCATCTGTAATCAATGTACCGCTCGCTAGATGGTTGTTGATCCGCGCTAGGCTTGTATTCACCTCCGATTGTATGACGCGAAGACCTATTAAGCGACGGAATCACAGCGCTTAGTGATGCATGGTATGAACGTATTCGAACCAAGCCGCTAAAAAAGCTGAGTTTGACGAAAGTATACAGCATTTTGTAGACGAGCTCAAATGACACTAAATTCTGCTTATACTTACGTAGAAAGTATAAGGTACATTTGCGATAAAGTTGTTATCACAGCTACCATCAATCGTCGCAAATAAAATGTAAAGTCCTTGAGTATGTTATGTATATAAAAGGGCCTTAGCCTCAAAATGACCTGTAAAGATATTAAAATGCATAGAACTAGACCTTGTTGCAGTCGCTGTCGACTCAAAGAAATAAACTTGCGAATGATGTCAAACAATTCGCCAGCTAAAATAGCGGTCAAGTCGATAGTATTTTAGGTTATAGTCGCATCCAAATCCAAAAACGTAGAAGGGCGAAAAAAAAGGAATTGCATTTTTTGGGGGGATAGCTGTCCACCAATAGAATTACATATTCATCTAAATGTTGAACTTTGGAGATTACATTATGACATGACGTCCATCAAAGTATGACAGTTTAGGTCAACGGTTTAGGACGACATGACTATCACTGGTTATCATGCTTTGCAGCAGCAGCAGAAGACGTGGTAGTGAGTTGGGACAGGTATCATCTTATCAATGATAAAGCGGTTCTTGTGGACACGAAGAAGACGTCAAAAAAGCCAGTAGATTCATCGAATCGAGTGTCCAACTGGATGTATCAGTTGAAGGACATCGCCATTCGCAAGCAAGGTGTACAAAATTTGCATATAAAACATGGCTACAAGTCTAGACAACGGCGACCAATGTAGACGGCTACGAATGATTATTACAAGCGACATCACAACACGATCTCAGCCACGACACTAGCAAAATGCGCAGAAATCTCACAGCGATTCAGAATGCGAAGGCTCGTGCTTCTTTCGACAGTCCAAAGTGTTCAGAGTAGCAACGGCCTTAACCGTCAAGTCTGTCGACTTCACCGCAGGTCATTTTTTACTTCTCTGTGCCAATACGCACGTTTCTAAGGACAGTCCGCAATGAAAGTCACTATCCACTGCGTAGTACGCACGAATGGACCGTTATGGGATATGTGGACATTGCATGGAGTAAGCAATAGTGCGTGGTCCGTGCAGCAGGATTCGCATTCTTGTAGAGAAGGGCCAAGTCTAATGGGAGCGGGTTTCTGTTCGGCAGTCAGGTAATTCAGCATTTTAACATGAACGTCTTTGACAAGCATCGAAACAAGGTTTTTGTTAGTGTACTGCGGGGCGAGCAAGCCCAATAATTTTATTAAGAAGATGTTTGAAGCTTTGCAATACAACGAGAAGTATTGCAAAGCTTCAAACACCTTAATAAAATTATCTAGCTCCAGTACCTGCTAAAGATGGTTAAGCTTATTGTTTTTGACAGCGCTGGATCTCCCAGACGCTCCGATGATAAAACGAAGCCCAGGGCAACCGATACAAGGCGCAACTTGGCGTCTTATAGCTACGCGTTTTCAAGCTAGCAACACAATGGAGGGCTCGCAGGTATGTGCACGGGCAAATGTGGCTAAAAATAGGCCAAATGCTCGAGCTGCTAGACCGTAGAAAGTGTTCTCTTTGTAGTAAAAGACGACACGTCAAAATGTCATGTACCTATGCCGCAATTTTGGTGTATACGAGCTGATGCAGCCGCCACGCTGGCCATAGCTGGTGGTGAAAGCATGGAACTTTTATTAGCAGCAAGAATCCGCGAGGTAAAACTCTCATCTACCATAGGTCTTTAACGCAGTTCAGTACAGAGCTCTTGATTAAGCATCTCACGTCGCTCGTCGTTATTCTCTCTATTCGTCTCACGAGGCGATGATGAGGTTCTGTAGAGTGACACGTCAAGTTTACTTTCTTGTTGATTGATTAGTTGTCCTACTACAGCCCTTAACGGAATATTACCCGAAATCCAGAATGAAGCCATGACATGGTTTTGGCTCACCAAGGCGGGGGCCTCCTGCCGAGAGAGAGGCATTGCTTCACATCCAGAAACGCCATCAACTTTGCATAATGTGAGCAGGTTTTGTCAGCAAAGCGATAAGATCGCAAGCAAAGTGCTATGGTAGTCTTGCCAAAAAAATATATGTGGTGGCATAGATCAACCCGATTAACAGCCTCGAGTAGCCACCTCGAGCTGGCCATTGATACCTCCACCTTGTCGTGGTTCTTGAGCTTACATCATCTCCAACTGATCTCGACGGAACATTTCTAGCAAACGAGGTAAAATATTTGTAGCAGCAGATCATGAATCCCTTCTCCCACTAACACCGTAATAAAGTACGTTCGTTCCGTGTTTGTATTCAACTCGAGAGTAATAGAAGGTCGGAAGGTGGATGCGCAACTATCCAGCGTAACATCATTTTCAGCCTTAGCGAATGTATCTCATTGCACGCTGCGCGCATTGTTCCTTGACGTCTATGCTACTCTCCCATCTCATTTGTCTGCGTCTAAAAGCCTTTGCTCTTGGATACTGCCAAAAACCGTTTGGATCGCGCTCTTGCTGTTGAGCTCCACAACCACACAATCACATGCTTCGTCTCCGCTGTCTTCGGTAGCACATTTATGAGTGAGACCTTGCCGTTCCAATGACATGACCGTCAGTTTTCAATTTGGGCTCTTTCGTGCAGTCAGACGTCCGACAAACATGGATGACATATATCCGTTCGAAGCCATGCACCCTACTGCCGGGTATCTCTTCGCTGAGGATCTTGATATTCATCTCTTGGCAATGGACGATTTCCACTCAACACTACTTCAAGACTTTCCAATGGGAAATTCGTCTAGCTTAAATCTTCCTACAACTTCAAAGGACTGTGTCTCACCAAGCTCGTACTCATCCGTAGTCTATCTGCCTCCATGCAAAGGGTTCGCCGAAGACTACCCACCATTGATGAAGCAGGAGATTCCTGTCGTTACACCCTGTAACGATAACGTCTTCGTTAAGCCAAAGCATACGCGCTACCTGTCCGAGAACACCTACTTGCAACCGTTACCGGTGTACGTTATCCATGATGACACAATCAGCGACGATGAGGACAAGGAGCGACTTCGACGTCGTCAACGTGGGTACGAGAAACGCTACCGAGGACGCAAAAGAGTGCGTACATATTTTAGTGTATAAAGATCATGAATCACCCCACTAACTATGTATCTCCTTGTGTATCCATCCATTCACAGCGAGACCTCAAGGTACAGCGGGATATGTGGCTGGCCCTCGAGATGAAGCTGGACGATACCCGCAAGAAGTTTTGCAGACCTTACGTCCGCACCGAGGCTGGGAACCACGACACGTTGCGCTGCAAATTGCTGCTACTAAAGCTGGAGGAGCGTGCGCTTCGACAGGATCAAATTGCCATGCGGTCGCTTCAGGCGTGGGAGAAGATCTCGCGCATCCGTGAGTACTCGGACAAAAACCAGCTGCGTACGACCAGCGAGTGGCGACACAGCGCCGACAAGATCATTGGCCGTTGTGCCGTGCTTGGTCCTCGTCAGTTCCACCCCTATGCACCAATTCAGCAACGCCACTTCAGGTGGTGATGAAGTGGACTCAGCATCGTCTTCTTTGAACTTCAGACTAACGACGCCGATTGATCGTACGCCATACGTTAAGTTACTGCATCTTGTCATCGAAGTCAGTATCCGATGTATTACGCTTAAAATCGTAAACGAACAGGGGTGATGTCTCGCTAACTTCAAACACTGTCTGAGCTGATCAGTGTGGACCTCGCTTGTCGTAACGTTGCACGAGCTCCTAAAATACAAGTAGACGTGCTTCCACGGCACACGCAAAAGCAGAACCGTTTGATTCCCGACGTGAATGCTGGAGGTAGATGCTGTTAAGAACTAACCGCGACATCCTCGGTCAGAGTTTGTTGTTGTGGCGCATCAACCTGTAACTGTAGTATTAGATTGTGTTCCACTTCGGTCAAACCTGATCCCTGAGAGCCTTAGCGAGGTGTCATTGGTGTCCCGCGGAGTAGGACCTATTCAGTCATCGTGTGGCTACTGCTCCAGACGAGCCACCGAATCGAATTACAAAGGCCTTGTCTTTGTCAAGGCTCCTCACTTTGGTGGAACCAAGTCGTTCCGGTCTATGCGGAAAAACAAGACTGCTACATTTTCCATTAAGCTGTCATATCTTGATACCTCTAGTCTTGGTAGCTGTGCTGGAAATCTCACTTCATCACTACAATAGACAGGGAGGGACGGGGTCTGTTTTGTAAGCATAACACGTTCGTGGCCAAAGATTGGGCAGCTATAAAGGACATGCACCATCTTCTTTCCAAGCCAACAAGTCGATCGTGGTCTGGCTAACAGGTGCCGTAAACTATGAAATATTGAGGCATACCCAGCCCGGCAAATCGGCACTTGAATCCTAGCGACGAGATAGTAGCATCCAGCCCATCTCAGATGACGGCACTTACCTCGAAGGGGGCTCAATCCAACAATAGCGAGCCAAACTTCACTCATTTACTCAGCCAGGTCTGCTCATTCTGACTTTTTCAAGTCGTTGACGACATGATTTACCAAGACCTCGAGTTGAATGCTGTGAGCACTTTCCTCAATGAGTTGAGTCTCGACGAGATAATTCAATGCGGATGTGCCACCAGACCCCAGTGTACGTCCCCGTTCCAGTCGAACAAATGCGCCGATTGGGGTGAGCTTTCCGTGACGGGGACCACGTCGGGTGAAGGAAGTGACAGTGAGGACCTGCAAGATCACAGCGTGACTATGACATGTCAAACAGCAAGATCGAAACGACTCAAGACAGAGAATCAGCGCGAAATGCAACGGTCCTACGACAGGAAGTTTCGAACCAACAAGAGGGTGAGTCGAGCCAATGCTACAACCAGAAAAAGCATTTGTAGCAATCACTAACGACCGTTTTTGGTGCTCTAGGCACGACGCATTGCAGGATGTGAGACGTTCATCTCTGCGTTGCAAGATCTCACTGTGCTACTGCACTTCAGACTAGCGCGGACCGAGAACGAGATGCATCTGCTCTGTCTCGCAAAGAAAAAAGGAGACAGCATTCCGACTGAAAAGAAAGCACAACAGCAATTGGAGCGAAATGACGGGGTCATTCAGTGCATTCAGTCCTGCACGTTAAGTTGGAGGCAGAAAAAGAGTGGAGAGTTGGGTAAGTATTTTTTGCGGGACCAGGCCGAAAAGATCCAAAGTCTTGTGGATAATCTGATCGAGCTCGGGGAGCAATTGAGTGCAGCAACGGCCGAACTGCGGTGGCGAGTAGAAGAGAAGACAGTGGGAGTATGGGTGTAACTTGTTCGGTTTGTTATTCGTCAGCTCAAAAAGTTTGGCACACTGAAGTATTCATCAATCGACTGTCTAAAAGTAGTTGATTTGGAAAGGTCCTCTCTTGGATAGGGGGAAGTTCTTTGTCAACAAGAAGACGTTCGAGCAGTTGCATGTGAGATCGTTTTTTTCTCACAGAAAAGTATAGAGTGCACCAACTCCAAGGTCATTGACTTCAACGAAGATGACCTCATTGACTTCAACGAAGATGACCTCATTGACCTCATTGACCTCATCCCCCTATCCAAGAGGGGACCTTTCCAAATGAGGTTCTTTGTCAACAAGAAGACGTTCGAGCAGTTGCATGTGAGATCGTTTTTTTCTCACAGAAAAGTATAGAGTGCACCAACTCCAAGGTTGAAGTCAATGACCTTGGAGTTGGTGCACTCTATACTTTTCTCAAATTCTGCGCTGCACAACGTCATGAACAACCACGACTTGGCGGCCGTGTGGATTTTCTTGGATTGAAGCATGTAACATTGTGCATTCGAAGGCGATGCTTTTTCGAATATGATATTTTTTTCGAAATATTTATTGAATTGGGCTCGCCCTTTTTGATATCTAACGAAGGACTTTTTACTTACTGTAAGGTGACAAGCTCTCATTTTTATGACAATGATACAAAAATATGATGCTACCGACCAAATTTGTTTACTGTAAACTGATTTTACCTTCATGTTGCAGGTTTATTAATCAATGTTTTTAACAATGTAAACTGATTTGTCCAAACAAGTGGCGATTTGTAACGTCAGATTCCTTGGACCCCCGCTAATTAGTATTCTTTTGAGGGCATCGTAATGTAGATGCCTCATCTGTTTGATTCGTACAGTCTGCCAAATGAATATAAGTAATCCGACACTCTTGTGCCGTACCGTTGGCAATGACCGACATCTTCGCTTATTTTTAGAACAGGTACGTGGACAGTTGTCCGTAGACCATCTTAGACGGTATAGCATTAGAACGTTCAGTCATTTCTGCCTCAAGCTTCTCGCGCTGCAACCACTCACTCACGTCCTGAATCAATGAACAAGGCAAACAGAAAACAGCAACTTATTGTTAAGATACAGATGGGTTTGGGTGTCCATGCAGTGTCCATGCATCACTCGAGCTCCAGGATCGCCATACTGTCTACTTGCATCAATTATTGACGTCTTGCTAAGGGTCCCCGCCGACTTCCGAAAATTTGATGCAAGTAAGTTTGCGGCTTAGTTGAGCGTACTAACCGAAAAGAATTGAATGCTGCAATTGTGAACGTCGCGGTTTGTCTGATGCGATCCTATGGCCGACACGTCTGTGCAAACCTATGTGGATAGCAAGTATATGATTGCATTATCCGGGATATGCGTGCGCGCCCATGTAGGCTACTGTCTACGCGCACTTTCATTTGATATCAGCATGAGTCTTAAGAGAATCAAGTAATAACCTTAGAAGGTTAACAGTCCGTGAGAGCTAGTAATTAGCTCAGATGATTACCGCAGGTAATGAGTCCACTTACTTGAAGCACTTTACACAAGCACCAAACAAGTCATATAGCATTAAGTGCCGTATTCCCTGCTGGGATTTCGTCGTCTTTCCCGTCATCGGATGTTTCGAGTGGTGTTTGCACAAACTCCAGATGCTGCATCCAGTTCATTAGCACCAAGAGCTTTTACATTTCATCCAGCGAGGATTCAAATATGTTGGCGGATGCAACGTGACAACTGATGAGGACACATCAGAGTTAGCAGATGAGACGCTCCAATGGAGACAGACGTTGATCACTGGCTCCAACTTGATTACCTGAGAACGCGGTACCATAAAACCCACTAAGAGTAGCACTTAGCCGAATTGCATCTAGACACGAGGTGGAGCTGAGAGAATGCGACTCATTATGTGACGGCTCGTGTAATCCGCAACGAAAAGAGCAGATAAGTCCGTTGATAGCGATTCTATAGGCAAGTGCGAAGACTACATAAATAGAGAGGTTTATAGCTATCTAGCCCTAGCAGCTGAGCTTCTTGACGTCACTCCACGCGTTCAACGGTATATAAAGCCAAACATCTATCGTCAATCTTGTACTTTACTAAATAGAAAAACAGATATGACTGTAGGTGGTAATTTATTCCAGTGTCGGCTCTAAACTCTAACTTGGTGTACCGTTCACGTTGAGACCTCCGCACTCTTTAAACCCGATATAGCTACATCTGATCGTTTCGATTCGTGAGTGAGCTCCTCAGTGTTATCATTCGTCATGGCCGATAAATCTCTTCATGCTCGCGACAACGCGGCCAGCTCGGATAACGACGGGCCAATGCCAATACCGATCCAACCGAGCAAGAAGAGACACAAGAAACTTCCATTTGAGGCTGCATATGTGGCCAACTTGCCTTGCGCAGCCATGTACGAGCGCAGCTTCATGCATCGAGCCACAGTCTCGCACGTGGTTGTTGCCCCAGAGACTCAGTTCATTATCACGGCCAGTGTAGACGGTCACGTCAAGTTTTGGATGAAAACGACTCGTAGTATTGAGTTTGTCAAGCATTATAAGGCCCATCTCCAAGAGGTGAATGATCTGGCCGTATCAGTCGACGGTCTACGTCTCTGCAGCACATCAGCCGACCGAAGCATTAAGTTGTACGACGTCTTGTCGTTTGATATGGTCAACATGTTGACAGTGACATTTACTCCAGGAAACTGTTGCTGGATCTCAGCTAAAGGGGCCATTGAACCAAAAGTGGCCGTGGCAGACAGAAACAGTCGTGCCGTGAGGATCTACACGACGGCCAATGAGCCCGTGCACACTATTAGCCAGCTGCATGCTGCACCAGTCACAGCGCTGGCCTTTAATTCGGTGACCAACTGTGTCATTTCAGCGGACCAAAAGGGCATCGTTGAATATTGGGATGCCGACTCGTACAAATTCCCGACGGACAGGAAGGTGGCCAAGTTCCGGTTCAAAGGTGAGACGGATCTGTACGAGCTGGCCAAGAATAAGACATACGCTACGGCGATTGATGTCTCGCCTGATGGCAAAAGCTTTGTCGTCACAGCAAAAGACAATCAGATTCGAGTATTCAGGTTTGACACGGGCAAGTTGCGGCGCAAATACGACGAAAGCTTGGCCGTCTTTGAGGACGCAGAGGCTGACGACACGCTGCATCTGGATACTATTGACTTTGGCCGTCGAGCGGCTGTCGAACGAGAGCTGGCCAACTCAGATGTTGTGTCCAACTGCATCTTTGACGAGTCCGGGTACTTTATTCTGTATGCGACACTAGCAGGTATCAAAGTGGTAAATGTCGAGACAAACAAGGTCGTCAAAGTGCTGGGGAAGGTCGAGAGCTCTGATCGCTTTTTGCGTCTGAGTCTGTTCCAGGGCAAATTTAAGGTCAACACTCAGTATGAAAAGCATCTGAAGGCAGCGTCGGGACTCAAACACGAAGCAGAAGTTATGTCAAACACTAACAATGAGCGGGACAATATCGACCCCACGCTGTTCTGTACGTCGTTCAAGCGCAACCGCTTCTTCCTCTTTTCATCTCGGGAGCCGGAAGACGACGAAGGTGAAGGCGCCAGCGCTGGAACTGGCCGCGACGTCTTCAACGAAAAGCCTACGCTGGAGGAGGCCCAGGTCGCGACCGAGTCTAGCACTGCTAAGGTGCTTGGCGAGACGGCTGTCATGCATACAACTATGGGCGATATCACGCTCAAGCTGTTCGGCAAGGAATGCCCCAGGACTGTGGAAAACTTCTGTACGCATGCACGCAACAGATACTACGACAATCTCATTTTCCACCGTGTGATTAAGAACTTTATGGTTCAAACTGGTGACCCGCTTGGTGATGGTACTGGTGGCGAATCCATCTGGGGAGGCGAGTTTGAAGACGAGTTCCACCGTAGCTTGCGGCACGATCGACCATTTACGCTTTCGATGGCAAACGCGGGCCCTGGTACCAATGGTTCACAGTTCTTCATCACGACAGTACCTACTCCATGGCTGGATAATAAACATACCGTTTTCGGTCGTGTTGAGCACGGCAAGGACACTGTTTCTAGCATCGAAAATGCACGAGTGGACAAGTTGGACAAACCCCTTACGGACATCAAGATTGTTAACATTGACATCTTTTAGTTCAGCAAGTTGGATCAGCATTATGCTACAGGAAAATATACCTGTCGATAAAGGCGTCTTGAACTAAGCTGTAAGAAGCAGGGTTTCACCCGTCGCTTGCCAGTAACAACATGCTAGTAGTTCATGTAACTACTCTCACTTGTTAACACTCGCAGCTAATGCAAGCACAGCAGCTTCACTCATACCTTTAGCGGTCATTAGAGATTGAAGTGCCGAAATATCAATCGCCGATCCGATGTGTTGTCTCGTAGCGCAAACATAGCTGACTTATTGGATGGCACCTTTGGAGTAAATTACTGATCAATGCGGATCATGTCCATGGACATGATATTGATAAATTTGCGAGTGCTCGCAGACTGTGAGCGGAGTAAGTAGCTTTGGGCCTTGAAAACTAATCGCTGAAATGATCAGACTCTCGACTTAAACCAAACGCATTTACATCGTGCTGTTCCGAGATTGATGGTGATGTCGTCTTTGGGACACCGCGCACGTTATAGAGAATTAAGAATGCTGCAGTGACCACTAATTGATTCGTGACGACATCAGGATCGTACACTTTCCGAGTGTTTTCTTGGATGGAGAGATAACAAGTTGATTGATGCCCAGCCACCTCGTATGCAGAATGGTGTCTCCATTATTTTTCTTGCTCTCTCAACAGGACGAGTGGTTGATTCAGCAAAATGCAGAAGAGGACCCTTGTGATCAGTATCATAGTGGCGCTCGCTGTCATAGTTGCAGTTATTGTGGTTGCTTTGACAGTGTCCGGCTCAGATGCCTCTACTACATCCAGCGACCGTGACAATGAACGGACAGACACTACAGTGAAGCCGCGCACGAAAGACAAGCTGCGTAGTTTTAAGCATGAAGACTCCAGTAGTGGGTCGCTGGATGAGGATGAAGAAACTACGGATCCACTGACGGAGACGTATTCGGTATCCGCTCTTGCAATCGGGGACTGGGGTCGTACTATTGCTAAAGATGGCGGCTCGTGTTGCTCACGTCGCAAATCCTTCACTGCGTTGGACTACAACGCGATGGAGTATGTAGCTATTCTATTGGGTCAGGCCGCTGAAGCATTGCTACCTCGTCCGTCCATCGTGATCGGCCATGGTGACAATTTCTATTGGGACGGACTGCACGGCATCACAGACCAAGCCTATCGATTTCAGCAGACGTTCGAAGATAAGTACAATATGCCGAGCTTGACTGGAATTCCCTGGGTGAACGTCATGGGCAACCATGACTATGGGGGTGCAAGTTTTGTGTGCACAGATGGACAGCAGGCCACTGAGTGTGTGTCGACGGCTGAATTGCTGACATCGTTGGATCAGAAGTTCACCCTGCAGTCACAGTACGTGAGTCCACAGGACAATCGGTGGATCATGCGAGACCATTTCTTCGTACACTCGATTGCTAACCCCAAATCAAACGTGACCATCGACATCTTCAACCTTGACACGAACGACGCAGACTCACACGGTGCTCAGCAAGTTTGCTGCCAATGTTATGGATACTCTGGCAAAGACGACGACTCTTGTGAAAATGTAAAGCGAGGTGACAGTCTCTGCGCTGGAGGTGACACGAGTATGTTTGATGCGTGCATGGAGAAATTCCAAGCTTGGGGTGACGACTCACGTGAGAAACTTGTCGAAGCTGCGAAAGCTTCCAAAGCGACTTGGAAGATTGTAAACACGCACTATTCTCCTTACAGCCACTATGCCCCCGGCCCCGCCGAAAAGTGGCGTAATTTGCTAGATGGTTTGGGCATTCAGGTGTTTTTCTACGGTCACACCCATGGTGAAAAACACGACTACTCGGCATTCAAGACGCACTTTATCGAGAATGGTGCAGGAGGAGGAATTCAGAATGAATCACCTAGCGGAATTCCTCCGTATGCTGAAGACTACGTGCAAAATCTATGGGCAGCTGGTCATTATCCTTATGGCTTTTTCTCATTAAATGTTTCGCCTACGTGGTTGAAAGTGAACTTTATCACGTTCGATGAGAGCTGGTCAATGACTAAAGATGTGGATGCAACGGTTGTTGGTGGAATGGCTATCAAACATTGCTGGTATATTCCACAACGTGGTGGACGAGGAAAAAGCTGTGAAGATGCTGAAGCACAATCGACGGATAAAGTCTAGTGCTTAAGGTTACAACACGGAATGCATGGATCTCGACCACCTTTCCATTGCCAAGACAATAACCGAACAACTTCTCTGGTTTGACAGCATTTCAATTCTAAACCCTTTTCTATCTTCTATCTTTGACGGCAGCTTTAGGAAGACACGGTTGGTAATACAAAACTTTCATCAGATTATAAATGCACTACAGTAAGTACGATTCGTCGTATCGTATTTTTGCATCCAGTACCTCATTTCCTGATTTCTAAAGCCCCCAAGTCAAGACGCAATGAAGTCTCTTCTTGCCCTCTCCATTGCGTTTTCCTGCCTCATCGTCTCTATCGTTCAAGCACAGCAGCATCATGATCATCCTCATCTTTTTGTCATTGAACAAGATGAATCCTGTCATGACCATAAAACCAAAGAGACGTGTGTACCAAACCGCTGCGTCTGGTGTATCTGTGCAGCTGTTCCATCGTCCTGTTACACACTCGAAGAGGCGGATTGTCTGCCTCCTGCTATCTTTAAATGTACAAACGAATCAGAGACACTGTCCTGGGAGCTGACGCAACTCCCGTTGACGTTTTCCGAGCTCGACAACCTTTTTGAAGCTTGGAAAGATCAACATGACAAGAAATACGAGTCTTTTGTCCAGAATGAGCTTCGAAGAGGCATTTTTGAGATAAATGCACGCTCTGTTGCTGCCCATAATAGCAAAAAAGACAAGAGCTTTACAATGGAACTCAATGAGTTTGCAGACGTCACGTGGGACGAGTTCCAGAGCTGGTACTTGGGAGCTCCACAAGAATGTTCAGCGACAGTTACAGAGAATAAAGTGGTGTATAATGACGTACCTGCTGCAAAAGATTGGAGAGCTGATGGAGCCGTATCTCCTGTCAAGAACCAGGGCAAATGTGGCTCATGCTGGACATTCTCGACGACGGGGTGTCTTGAGAGTCATGTCAAGCTTAAACATGGCAAGTTTACGATCTTATCGGAGCAGAATTTGCTCGATTGTGCACAGAACTTTGACAATCATGGCTGCAATGGAGGACTACCGTCACATGCTTTTGAGTATGTTAAGTACAATGGAGGCTTGGACAAGGAAGAAGTGAGTAATGGTGGAGTTGTACAAGTTTGTGTGGCCGCACCTGATGCTTTGTATATCTTTCTTTTTTATTGTGTTTATGTAGACCTACCCTTACGAGGCAAAGGAAGGTGAATGCAAGTTTAATGCGTACCATGTTGGTGTACAAGTGGAACAAGTGGTAAACATTACGTCACGTAACGAGAACGAGCTGAAAGCTGCCGTGGGATCTGTTGGACCCGTCAGTATTGCCTTTCAAGTGGTGTCGGACTTTCGTTTCTATAAATCTGGAGTGTACGAGTCGACGAAGTGCCTCTCAGGCGAGAAAAATGTCAATCACGCAGTATTGTCTGTGGGCTACGGCGTTGAGGACGGTAAGAACCACTGGATCGTTAAGAACAGTTGGGGTGCCAAGTGGGGCATGGACGGCTTTTTCCAGATCGCACGGGGAAGCAACATGTGCGGCTTAGCCGACTGCGCCTCGTACCCTGTGGTCGTGTAACGCGTTTTCTGACGCCGTGGAGCGAGCGAAAGCCTCGTGAAATATGGCGTGATTGCATGGCTCGAAATGTTTGTACAGCTGCTAAAACAATTTCGGGTCTTGTTCTTTTTGCGTGTTGTATATCAGGATCCAATTTGACTTAAGCCGCCGTCGGACAAAGCGTATCTTTTCCGATTAAGACTAATGAAAGGTCATTGAACATGTGATAGACCCTGTGGTAAACATATTGAAGAAGAGACAGAGTGTCGTTTGACCTTTTGTCGGTGTGTAACTTGGTTTTGGTTAAAAAGTCGCACCACAACACCGCCATCAGTTGTTGTAGTCTTATCACAATATTATATTCGGTCTTCTTGCTGCGATGACTGCGAGGTTGTAACAAAGCAATACGCGTAATCGAAACAAAAGCATGCTCTCGTTAAGGAAGTCATCTGTACGCCACAAAACCGCTCTTTGGAGGCAGTAGACACAGACACACCATTAAGGCTCTTCTAGTTTTTCTTTTTGCTTTCACTTGGACTTGCAAGGCCACCGCCCAATCGTATGTAGCATTCATGTTGGACTGCATCGACAACAAGATCGTCACTGTACTGTGTCGACTGGGAGCGCGCTGGATCCGGCAACAACCCATGGTCCACCAACCAGCCGACTTACTGACGGCGCTCTACTAGGAAGCTGTAGCAGTGAAATGCTAAGTTGGCACGACCATTTTTCATGTCGTCAATTCAGGTTGCGTGCGCTTTGCATTGCCAAATGTCTGTGAATTGTAAATGTCTGTGAATTGTAAATGTCTGCTTGCAACCTTCTCAATAAACCACTCGTATGCATCTTTATTCTGAGCTAGTATCTTATTAGACCTTAAAGAAGCCTTCCTCCGTTCAGACCACATACCACAGATCTAGTCTCTGTTTTGTGGAGAGTCCTGACCACACTTAAGGTCAGAATTGCAGTTGCGGGGGTACAGCGTTGAAGTTTTTTCGATCTGAATGGTAGTATGGGTGATGCCCTTGGAAAGGAGGTAGCGCTGAGCAGCGTGCAGTGCAGTCTCCGCATCATCCGACACCAGGTGCACGCTGAGCGACGGCAAACCTGCGCTCAACGACCAGATGTGCAGATCGTGCACAGCCACAACAGACGAGCAGTGACGCAGGCCACGCTCAATCTCGTCAGCGTGAATGCCATCAGGTGTGCCCTCCATCAGCACGTGAACACTGTCGCGGACAATGCCGACCGTCGTGCCAAGAACCAGCAGAGAGAAGACAAAAGTGGCAATGGGGTCTGCAATCTGCCACTCTGGTTTGTACCAAATGAGTCCTCCGGCAATGCACACACCAATGCTCTGAATGAAGTCGCCAAGTGCGTGAATGTAGGCCGCTTGAATGTTCAAATTCTCTAATTTCTTCTCAGATGACAAGGAGACTTGACCGTTCTCCAAATCTCCGTTTCCATGTCCACCACCATGAGAGTGACCATGAGAGTGATCATGTCCCTCCTCACTGCTTCTGGAGCTGCTACTGGTATTACCATGACCATGTCCGTGACTGTCGCCGCCGTGACTGTGACCATGACCACCGTGGCTATGACCATGACCACCGTGACTGTGTCCGTGTCCCAAGATCTGCATCAGAATCAGGTTCACGACGAGACCGATGCAAGCCACAATAAACATGAGTTTGCCATTCACATGTTCCTTCGGATTAGGTCTCAGACACTCCATGAATCTCTCCACTGCAGCGTAAACCAACACTCCAGTAAGCACCCAAATGACTAAGACACTCGTAACGGCACCAATCACCTCAGCACGTTGAAAGCCAAAGCTCAACCGTTTTGATGCCGGTAACGTGCTCACCCAAATAGCAAAGAGTGAGATGCAAAACCCCGCCACGTCTGACAACAAATGCGCGGCATCCGTCATGATCGCCAAACTACCGGCTAAGAAACCTCCAGCGATTTCGGCACACATAAAAAGCAGCGAGCACATGCAGGCCAACTGCAGCTTTCGTTGGGCACGCTTGGCATTGTCAGTGAGTGCATTGCGACGTGAGCTTGTGGGCTCTACAATAGACGGTAGACTTTTAAGAGGGCTTAGCTCGTCCATACTGTTGTAACTTTTGTAAGTCGTCATTTGTGGGGCATACGGTAAAATCGGTTTTGTGGCGCTGAGATGTGACAAGACGGGAGCTCGGTGATGCACCGTGTTTTGAAAATAAAGGGTGAGGGAAAGTTTGTACCATCCAAAAGAGTCCATATGTGCTGCTTTTTGTATTGACGAGCTTGCCACCACTCATTAGCCGACACGATGTGTTGACGATCTGTCCAGCTTTGATCCATTGGGATTCTACAATGCATAAGTCTCATACAACTGGCTTGAAGCATTTATTCAAATGTCTGCGCTCGGCGAGCCGGTCGCGTCCGACATGTGTTGACGGTATCGCACACTCTCTCGACGAGCTTTGGGCGCTATGATATTATTAGTTCGTAGGCCTTAGAATATAAAGTAGGAGGGGCTGCAAGGCATGCGGCAGACGATCTCAATCGCATCGCGAGGATCACGATATGCCCGCGATCGACAACCGGTTCCAGAAAGGGATTGTGGTGCAGGCGCTGCTATGGACTTAAGTTGAGCAAACGTTGCGTACATGTGTTTGCTACCATTGGTGAATAGTCCTTATAATAAAGGAGACTCAGTACTAACGACTTGAACGTTCGTGTGCACACTTATATGGGAGTGTTGTCACAGAAGAATGAACCGTGTTGTAATATTACTTCGCAATACTTTTTTTGCAAAAATATGAATATGAAAGGGGATCAGTTTCCAAACAGCATCTTCTTGTTACAGACAATGAGTCAAATGTATTTTTTACTGCTGCAACATTCGCATAAAGACCCCATTGGAAAAATTATAAGATGTAGGTGTGCTGATTGGCTATTGCAAAGCTTTTATTTTTCACTCCAATAACTTTCACGTTCGTTACCAAAATGGAGATGCAGCAGGTGCGCGTTGGTCGCGCCTCGCAAGTGGCCGTTCCACCTGCTAACGCTGCACCACTAGAAATCTCACAAGAGATGCGACAACAGTTGCGTGTGATGCGCCATCGCGCATTCGAGCGTTATCAGGAGAATGCGCATTGGACGAAGGAGCTGCTGGAGGGTTTGACGACCCAAGATGACGTAATCATGAGTCCCAGCGGCTGCGCAGCGTCAGCAGAGGAGCTTCAAATGCAGGTAGAAGCAAAGGAAAAGGTGATACAAGAGCAGAAGAGGATGTTGATGCAACAGAAGGAGCAACATGAGACGACGCAACGCCGGTTAGTTACTGCAGCTTCGTCAATAGTAACATGAAATTAATCGTTCAACTAACTTTCTACTGTGTAGATTTGAAGAGATGCTAAGAATGTTAAAGACAGCGGGAGATGCTGCTGCAGTGAAAGAGTGTGAGGAATTGTTGGCAAATGAGAAGATGTTGCTGCTGCCTTGCAAGCCACGCAAGATGGAGATCATTAGATTATAAAATCGATTAAACTGCAAAATTGGAATTCGAAGATGTTTTTTGACCAAGCGATTGCTTTACGGTGGCTAAATCATGTAAAATCTTGAAATCTACTTGTATTCAACATGGATACATTACTTTACATGATCCAATCAGTATCGTGCTTGCGTTCCACAAAACCAAAACTTGTACGCACGTCCCCATTATTTTATTTGACAATGGCGACCGTACAGGAAAACGAAACAAAGCTGCTGGAGCCGTATGTGTACATCAGTGAGCTTCCTGGCAAAGGTGTGCGTGGCAAGATGATCGGTGCTTTCCAGACATGGCTCCGTGCTCCCTCTGAAGCCGTGGAGAGTATCCAGAGGATTGTGGATCAATTGCACAATGCTAGTCTCCTGTGCGCTGCTTTTCTACAATTATTGTGATTTTATATCTTTTTGACAATAATTGTTAAGTTAATTGCAGTATTGACGACATCGAGGATGACTCGGAAATGAGACGGGGTCAGCCCGTGGCCCACCACATTTTTGGTGTGCCAGCCACAATCAATTGTGCCAACTACGTGTACTTCTTGTCATTGCAAAAGTGTCAGGCACTGGGTAATCCCAAGGTCATGCAGGTGTACACTAACGAGATGCTGAGACTACACCAAGGCCAAGGAATGGACATCTTCTGGAGGGATCATTTGCAATGTCCGACGGTGGATGAATATCTCGAGATGGTGCAGAATAGTTGAGTGACCCTTTTTTTAAATGTCCACAATGGTGCATTTCTGACTACATGTTTTTTTTGCTCCGTTTAGAGACGGGGGGATTGTTTCGATTAGCGGTGGGATTGATGCAAGCATTCAGTGACTCCATATTGGACTTTACGCCGCTAGTAAACGCTATGGCTGTGTACTTTCAGATCCGAGATGATTATATTAATCTGCTGGATGAAGCTTACATGGAGAACAAGAGTTTCTGTGAAGATCTGACGGAAGGGAAGTTCTCATTCCCGCTCATTGTGGCTATTCGTGAAAACCCGCAGGACACAAGACTGTTAAGTATTCTCAAGCAACGCACAAAAAGCACCAAACTCAAGCAGTATGCTGTGCACTATTTACGCGAGACAGGTGCGGTAAAACTCACTTTCGCTAAGCTCAACGACACAGTCCAGGAGATCCGCAACGAAATCGCCTCTCTTGGAGGCAATTTGGCCCTGGAGCAGATTGTGGATGGCTTGCATTCGACCATCAAGTAGAAAATGCTTTGTCATTGGTAGAACAAACGCCACTGCGTCTATATACTGATTTTGCTGTGGCTCTGTCCACTAAACATTCATTTACAAACTAAAGACTTCGTGCCAAATTTCCTGAGAATAGATGTAAGTATCAATGGTAATCTCGGCAAGCTATTCTGAAGCAAGAACTCCAGTTAGAACTTCTGGAGACAAGATGACGTGTGCGCATGCACTTTCACGAAAAACGACTCAGATTGAACGAGTTAAACCTGAATCATATGCAATATGCTGACTTATTTTGTATACTGGCTATCATATTGGCAATGACGCCTTCATCGCATCATCTTCCTCCTGTAATATGAGGTTAAAGACATAGGCGACAAAGAGGATTGCCTGCAGCATTTAAACACGACACGTGATTGCAAGGCGGATCAAGACGTCGCTGTTATTGCGTCAATCGTATTCACATAAGAGTTTTCAGTGACCCCGTTCTTAGTCAACCCACCACAAGTCGCCACTTTCTTAATCATCCTGACTGGTAAAATGAAACAAGTGATGAGACGTCGGTAGCGGTACTTGAGCTGAAACATCTTCTTGACCTAAAGCATCTTCTTCTTAAGCTTCAGTCCCCGCTTTAAGTAAGCGGAACCCCGGGTGTGACATGTCCGATGGAGGTCCCGTTTCTATGAGTAGATGTCGGTCATGATATGCCACTAACCGATGCGTCTTCTCCACGCCGCTGTAAGTGTTGATCTCACACCGCCATCAGCGTGAATATGGCCTCCCCATCAAACAGCATGTGACGGTATCCACTTCAACTACCAACCCTCCATCAGCTAACAAAGTCTCTTTTGCACAAATAATTCCGTTTGTCCGGTGTTGTCGGCATTAAGTCCCACGTCCGCTCCTGAATTGCTTTTTCGTCGTCATGAAACTTAACGGATTCGTCTCGAATCGAATACCTTTTGCAGCCCCTGCTTGTCGACTTTCTATTGATTGCTTCACACTGAAGACCCCCGTCTTAGGATCACCTTAAGGTTCGCCTAAAAAAGGGGCAGTCTTGTTCTACGAGATTGATGAAAGAGGATTGCAGCTTCTCGAGACAATAAGGCAAAGACGATGGCGGAAAGATGTACAAGATCACGAGCTTGTAGCATCTCATCGTGACGTCCACAGGCGACAATGGCAACAAAACTTCATCCGAATTTGTGTTCATGTTTGCAGTATCGAGTGCGTGGAATATTGGAATGCTGATGCTGGAAAACTTTTAGTCTCCACCCGTAAGAATGTTTCATCCTTCCTCTGTGTGGTCGTTCCACTGCATATGTTATGGACAAGGGCAAACTTTTGCGATATGATTCAAATATCTTTCAACTTGTCTACGACAACTATTTCTATCACTTTAGTTTGTAGTAAGTGGCTCTAGCAAAAAAATCATCTCTGACGATGATGGAGTGTACATCTAAACGTAGGTGTCAAAGAGGGAAATTTGAGGCTATGATGTCGAACAGTAGCTCACATGGGGAGCCAAATCAAGAATAGGCGAAAGCCAGTAGTCAGTGTTCCAAAGTTGGATTTCGTATCTACTGGGTACGAGATGTACGCCGGTTAAGCCTGCTATGTAGTGCTAGAATAGTCTGATATGAAGTAGTTTTAGAATGTTCGAAGCATTGATAAACGTGTGCCAGCAGCCGCTGCACTGAGAGAGATCACTTTGCGACCAGTAAGCCATTGACGAGGTCCGCGGCGGCGGCCGAAATGCGTCTGGCATGCGGCCAGAAGTAAAGTCTTTTTTTGTCATGCGTTCTTAGTTTTCATTACTTCTTAGTTGTCTACAGTCAGATCAGCAAAAGGTGAGAGAGATCAGAACGTCGATAAAAAAGCGTCGGGTACCACTCCGATCATTCCCGATGGGCTGGTCCGATCAAGTTACGTTCTAGGCAAGTTTACTTCGTGGGACTGGGATTCGCACTCGGCGACCGGGCCAGCAACTTGAAGGCTGACGTAGCATAGCAGGAATGAGGTCAGGGTGACAACTGCTCTTGCCGTGCCCCTTACCTCGGGGTGTCAACGTTGTTGTTTCCGTCGGATCAGAAAGAGGTGTCAATCTTTTAAGTTACGGTCACATTGCGACAGACGAGCAGGTTGAGCAACATCAGCTTCAATATACGTAATCCATCACAAGACCGATCATGTCGGACAAGTCGGAGCTGCTCGTGACCGTTGTCTTCGGCAAGCAGTCAACATCTCTTGCTGTGTGTACGCAAGACCCACAAGCTCTAGACAAACTGAAGATACAAATTGCTGATGAATTCCATCTGGATCCAAAATTCCAGCGTTTGGTGGTTCGAGGACGTGACGTCAAAATGTCGACAGACCTCACGAACGGCTGCAAGCTGCTTGTGCTGCGTAATGCAGCCTTTTACAAAAAATCTGCAGCTCCTAGCATAGGACGTTCGATTCTGGTACCGCTAGTTGCCGAAAGTTCTGCTTCAAAAACGGTCTATAAAGCCCCAGAAATCGACGTGAACGAGTTGGGCGATGACGTTTTGTTGGTGCAGGTTTTTAGAGGAAAAAGTCGCTACGATGTGATATTTTCACGCTTCGAAAAGGTTCTAGACGTTAAAAAGAAAGTGAGTGCAGTGCTGGGACTGAGTTCGCCTCAAGCGTTGAAGCTGGTGGTCAAGGGGAAGACTCCAGCACACGACATAGTGCTGGAGACTTTGGCAGGAACGAAGAAAGTCATCAAGTCGATGGCGTTACTACAAGCTCAGCAGCATGTGATTCAGGAGAAGGAGAAGGAGCTGATAGAGCTGCTAAATGAACTGGCTGGAGCTCAGGTAGCTCTGCAGCGAGTACAGAGGCAGATGGCGCGCAACTTTACGTCAAGAGACGAGAGTTTGTTCGAGTTGTCAAGAGTGCTAGACGATAGCCAACGAATCATGGAAAATCTGGAGCTGGTGAAGCAGCACTTAGCTGAATCGAAGACGACCGGACCTCGGGCGAGTGAACAGACCCTTGCGGCTATAATGCAAGCGATCGAAGAAGCCAGTAAGCTGGCTGAAACAGCTCAAGGGCTGCTGGAACGCCATTCGGCGGTGTAAGGAGAAAGGGTCAGTATGTCCAGAGGAGACGAAAGCGACGACAACAGCTTGAATGTTACAAAAGATCTTTAAGAGTCAGCGGTGAAGCAATTTGGCTGAGTCCGACTCGAATACGGCTGTATCTGATGCCTTGAAGACCAGACATAGCTTTAGCAACGACCCTTGAAAGCGAAGGGGATATTGAACGTCAAGTTACACGATTTGACGGAACAGATAGAACTTCAGTAAACTTGTCGAATCAGAAACCGTCGTGGTGCATCTAGCAGTGCTGTCCTGTTAGAGCGTACCGACCAGACGCTGTCAAGCTTATTTTGTGTCAATGCAACCCATGCAGCACCACCGACAACGACAATCTGACATCGAGTTCACAGTTGGGTCAACATGGGTTTTGTATGATGCCGCGTTCGACGGCATCAAGCCTTGGTACACAAAAATACATCATGCAATGGACAAGTTTGTGCTGTATATCCTGATCTGCTTGAATCAAGCACAATAAAGGACTGAAGGACCTGTAGGTATAGTTGGGATATCTTCTCTAACCCAAGTAGTAGGACTCTCTCTTTCATCTATAGCATGGCTTCCTCCCCTTCCCTATTACTCACTTTCTCTTCTTCTGCTTTTCCTCTTTTCTTCACTCTTTTGAGTCTTTCCTCCTCTCTCAGTTCCGTCATTAGACTTTGTACTTGATGCCCTTTTCCCAGCGTCTCGGTGCGGTCAACAAAGTCCTCAATGTTCAAACCTGGACAAAGGCCAAAGGCCCATTGCTTGTACATTTTGATCAGAGATGACAGGGCCTGAGTTTCACGTCCCGATACGTCGCCGCTTACTTGATATGGAAATGTCCGGTAAACTTTCTTGAAACCTTCCGCTGAGACCAAATGCGACTCTCGTAGCAGATTACGACGCCGTTTTTTTAGTACAGCAGGTTCTGCAGCATCTTTCCTATCGTCTTTAGTACCTGCTACACCAGCGTCATCGCGCCGAGCCAAGTCGTCATCACGCTCCCATCCTCGGGCTGCCATGAGTTTTTTCTGGCGCCACAAATGAACGAGTTTGAAGGGGTTGGAATCGTGGTTATGTGTGGTCCACCCACCGTAATAGTTGAAGTAGCAAATGCAGCGGCTGTCGTCTGACAGGCTCTCTCTGGAACCGTTACACGTCGGTCTTCGATGGACCAAGCAGAAGTCTCATTTATTATTTTTCCAAGTAAAAGTCGCATCAGATCATCGTAACCTAAACAATATCCACCATTAGATGAAGATCTGCCCTCTATTCCTATCACTGATGATCGCAACATTGACGCTAGTCGTTGCTCAGGACTGTACAGTGGCTGAACTCTCTACAATCTCTAGCATCTACAGCTCAGCAATAGGCGGCTCATGTCCGAACACGACAGCGATCACGGGTAGTGGCAACTACTGCTCGGACGTAGACTGCGTCAACTTCATGTCTGATATGCTCGGAAAGCTCCCAAACTGCTCGACGGATGGCATCAATGTCAAGGAACGCGTTCAAGCTGTTGTTGACTTCTGCGATACCGGAAGTGTCGACAGGCCCGACGCCACCGATTCGGTGATGATGAGCTCTTTATCGGGATCAGCCGCTCCAACAGTGGATAACACGCATTCGAGCAACCAGGTTACTAATGACATAACTCCATCTACACCGGATGACTCTTTAACTTCTTCGTCAACGTCATCAGTTGGCTTTGCCATTTCCACCGCTGCTTTCGCAGCGACAGCTCTTCTCGCTGGACTGTAAGGCGACAATGAAGCACCGATTATCGTGAGACGGGCCCTTGCTAACATCACAATGCAATCAATCTTTTTATTTCTTTAAATTATCGCTTTGATGTCTTCTGACAAACTTTAGTCGCTGTCGGTGAAGACCGCGGCTTGATTGAAGAGCTCTTGCAGTTTCTTCACAGCAGCACATCTAAGAAACACCTCACACGTCAACTGCTGGAATGCCTTTTGAACCTTAGCGATGATCATATAGCAGTCGAAATGAAAAAAAATGAGGAACCGATGCAAATAACATGTACGCGTGTTCTCATAACGTGGCATCGTACATACCAAAATAGTTACATGATGCCGGGGCCAAAGATAAAGTTCATGGT
The DNA here is from genome assembly GCA_011800735.1 of Peronospora destructor. NCBI lineage: Eukaryota > Oomycota > Peronosporomycetes > Peronosporales > Peronosporaceae > Peronospora > Peronospora destructor. The sequence goes on along the minus strand of WBRY01000007.1, from coordinate 192,789 downwards.
TGGCTGAACAGCAAAGAGATTAATCTACTCGGTCATGAAGTTGATAGCATCTCAGAGATGGTTGTTGTCACTCTGACGCTGGAGCCACGCAACGTTGAGCAAGTCTTGCTACAGAGTCTTGAGCGATGATACCGCCATTGTCAATGTCACCCTGTGAGTTGTAAGAACCGTATGCCCATCTCGGACGCTTAGACACCTGCCGTTTTTGCAAAGCAGGCACACTGGCGAGCATGTGCTGATCTCTGTGAAAGCTGGAAACATAGTGGATCTGTTGTATCGAACATGAGGTCAGTGAGTGAGCCCCTCATATGTGTGGCAACCTTGAGATCGATGTCGGTGTTACCCCTGAGGTACCGATGTACTATAATCTGGCGCATCATCGGAGGTGCGTGGAGGTGAGCCCGACTCCACTGCGGAGTCACCAGAAAGGGCATAGAGCTATCGATGTTCATGACGACAAGGCCAGCATAAGCAGTATCATTTAAAATAAATTCCGAACAACCGAAGCTCACCAAGGCTGTCGCCGGGCTCTAGTAGTGCAAGACTTCTTTGCTTTGTCTGTATCGACGGAGGACAAATAGACCCCAGCTTTGTTCTTAATATATCTTCCGATCACGCGCTTGATTGCTTAACGAGTTGTGGTTGCATCAACATTATCTTATTCAAAACATTTACCTGGACCCCTTCATACAATCTCATCTTCTACAGCAAGGCACCTACGACGGCGAAAATTACGAGACCGAGAGCCCTACCGAGCTGCAGAGTTGAGCTTGCTGACGCCGTCGTCGCGAGATACACGGTCGTGCTGATGTACTGCACATCGCTCGACGTGGAGCACTCTTTGATCTTGTCTAGCAGCGCCATCTTCGTGTTTAAAAATTCGTATTCCTCATAGCAGTTAGGAAGGTCCCTCGCGAGAGTTCCAAGCTTCGATGCACACGGCGACGCGCATTTTGTGTAGATATAGACACGGTAAGAGCTAATGGTAGCATCTGGTGTACAAGAGGAGGTCTTGGCTGCTTCAGTGTACAGACTCGCGATAGTTGAGACCTGCGAGTCCGTGCACTTGGTGTTGGAGCTAGTAGCATCCGAGGACGGCACCGACGAGATTCCAGGCAAGATCAACGAGTCGATCGACCCGTCCGTCGAAGCGGACACAGTCGTCGTCGCGATCGGAGCAATGGTCGCTAATGGAGCGGCCGTGGGTGGCGACACTGACGGTGCGTCCGTCGCAATGAGGTCGTTGTTGTTGCAGGCCGTCATCGCGTTCTGCACCTCGATCTTGTTGTTGACCCCACTGACTGTGCAGTCTGGGAGTTCCTCGCCGACTTTCTCCATCACGCCGACGCACGACGTGGCGGTGCAAGGTGCGCTAACGTAGCTGTCGCCAACGGTATATTGCGCACAGTCCGACGTCTTCGCTGCCCATCGCCAAATACTCTCAATGTTTGCCCATTCTGCATCGTTGCATTCGGCAGCGTAGATAAGATTGACTGACAACACCGAGGAGACAGTAAAGACAAAGCATGCGGACTGACAGAGTAGTTGCATCATGAAATGAAAGCTTTAGCAGTTAAAGACGTGAAGCCGCAGCTTGAGTAGTACGGGAAGTATTGGAGAATGAGACCACCACATGTAAGTGTGAGGCTGCATTGGCACGGCACTATTTCAGCTAGTTGACTTAAGGCAGAGGCACTTTAGGGAGTCGATCCATGTACCCGTTGTCGTTCCGGCCTGATTGATGGCCACGATGCGAGTGTCGTTGACGACAAAGTCGACATGTTTTTGCTGGTTGAATCTGACACTTATCCGTACAACTGGTATCAAATATTATAGAGACAACCAGGGCTCTCTCTCTCGACTCCTACTTCTCTATGTGTTTGCGGCGAGGATCTCTCAGTGCATGAAATAACTTCTTTGATAATGTGTTGATTCAGGTTATTTTGCAATCGAGAGTACTGGAAGTGGAGGGTGGCAAAGACAATGTGTGTCTCCCTATCACGCGACCGAAAGCTGTGTCTCTAATTCAAGCTTTGGCTTGTGACGACTTTTTTCCAGTGAGCAAGTTAGCGTCTCAAGATGTAATGTTTGGTAAACGCAACGTATCGACAATTTAAAAACTGTCGCAAACAGTGAGCTTCTCGTCACTTCATAAGGTGGATTCATTTTATTATTGTAGGGAAAAGCAAAAAGAGATACCGTTTTAATGGTCCTTTCACCGCCCCCGCGTTGCCACTGTTGTCACTAGTATTCTTGCGTACGTAACCTGTTGGCTGCATTGGTACAAAGATATAGAGCTGGACCATTTGAAGGATGAGTAGTTGTAGCGACTTTCGAAATTGTAACTTATCGCTGAAGATCGCATTTCCAAAAATCAAAATGTTATGCTACATTGAACCAAGTCAGGCAAGTGGCAGCTTTTGAGCGAACCATGCTCATTAATCCCTGACAAATATGCTGAATGTACTGCATCCAGCGATCTCATTCACCCGTGAACGTTCAATCCATGAGAGATCGGCAAACTTGTTGACGTGCTACCCGCGGCTTTGAGGTTTTCAGGGGACCTCAAAGCTTTATCTACCGTCATACCGCCACCGGGCTCACCCATTCGCTCTGCTCACTCTTGAATCACATCAGCTTCGCTTAACTAGGCCTCAAAGTTTAACTACAACCACGCCAAGCGTCAGCCGTTTCTCTCTCTGCTGGCGCTGTTTCTCACGCTGGGTTTACTCTCCGTCCGCGTAATCGACTCAGGTACATCTACGCGGCCTCTTTATAGAGTCAAGTACACGTCCACATTCTACTTGTCTTACGTAACGCAAGTAAATTCAGTACTCTGTACGCTGCCATCCTGTGCTTTTCCCTCGTGTCACATGTGATCGAGGCCAGCACTTTTCGACGGCGTCTGCGACGAAAAAGTTACTCTCTTACTGCGGCGGTACAGAGAATGCTAGCTCCTTGATGACAGACTAGGGGTGGTACCAATTGCTATACTCTCTAGACACCAACCTCAACGTCGTCGTCCACCACGAAGGTATCTATCAAGCGTGGCAGCTGTTTTCGCTTACACGACGTCCTCGTTGCGCGAGTGACTCAACTGCAGCGAGATGAATTCTACGTGCTCCAAGAGTCAACACGCATTGATTCACGTAAGCCGCACTAATAAACAAGCTTACTTTAGTAATTGCACGCAATGTCGGTGCAAAGTAAGTGGCAGGTGCTAGACTTCAGCTCGTGAAATCCAAGGCAACAGCATGTTATCAAGAAATCACAAAAGTGTAGTCATCATTTTAACAATACGAGTTGTCCAGATCGCTCAATGTATTTCTTTACTTAACGATTCGGTGCCGTGACAACACCCGGCATTCCTAAGCGTTTTGCGGCACTCAACAAGAAAACTCAGTACGAGCACCGAAACAATTTGGGGAAAACGGTGGCATCAATTGATGTTAGGCACCGGTATAATGCGCATTGTATCATATTCTTTTACTTACAAGGCGTATGTATATCCGTCCTGGCAGGTGAACAACTGTCGACCCTACTGATCCTACGGAAGTTTAGAGCAGTCCCGTGAAGAAATAGAGCACCACTGAAAGTTGGGCGACCAGAGCACCCGCGGTCAGAACACCACTCGAAGCACTAGAGACAATGTCACTTGCCGAGCCAGACGCTGACTGGTTCATCACCTCCGTCACGTCAGCGCAGTATCTGAGGATTGCCTGCACTCCGGTCTTGCGATCGATCTCATCGTCGCCCGTGCAGTCCGGCAGCTGGCCGACAGTGGCTTTGAGCTCCGCGATGCAGTCGTTGCTGTTGCAGTAGTCGAGCGACGTGGTGTCCGAGTTGGAGATAAGGTCTCCACACGCCGTACTTTTGGTCAGCTCGGTGTAGACGCTGTCGATCGTGGCTAGCTCGTCATGTGTGCAATTGGCGGCGTTCACACTGCCAGGTTGAAATACTGCCAGAGTCACGAAGGAGACGGTCACGATGTTGCGAAGGAGAGTCATCTGGACGGGGTGCACTAAAATGAGAACTTTGACTTGTGTCGAGCCAGCCTCCGGTCTGTGGTACCCAGAAAGTTCGAAGAAGCGCCTCCGTACGTGGACGACGACTACACAGATGCTTTGACAACGTTATTTTCACAAGAGAGAGGTGCGCAAGTCTCTCAAGTAGAGCCACACGTTCAGTTTCGAATCCAAAGACTGGTCCGTTGATATTACGATGGTACAACGTGTGGTTCGGTACCATGGATCAGCTTAGTCACGAGAGCAGTAATTTATACCACTGCACAGATCCCAAAGGGACTTAGGGATCTGTGCAGTGGTATAAATTACTGCTCTCGAATGGACACGTCAACCTAAGTACTGTCACAATTGCGCAAGCTGCTACTTCGATGCAGTTTCGATGCGTGAAGCTTCTTTGAAGTGCGATCATGTCGAAACTCAACCGTCCAACATCAAAGATTCAGCTTATAACGCTGCAAGATTTACAGGAGCTTGTAAAATCAAGATCGTAAGACTTTATAGTTGCGTGATGCGCCCAATGCTGTGAAGACGCGAGAGACACCACCATTAAACTCATTTCTTCGGTCGACACGCTCGTCGTCAGCATGGAAATCGAGTCATTACATGTTTGCTGTTACGTAGCTATCAAAGGTCGCAATGCAAAAGTTGATTGTCGATCCTTGCCCATGCGTCATTGATACAGTATTCAAAGCCTACGGCCACTCCAGAATATCAGTGTTGGTGACTAAAGTGATATCATCGGCAGACCTTACCTGCAGTCATTTGAGGTCCACCGCAGGCGCTCTACATCGTAGTTCTAGCTGGCGCTTGGTACTGATCCTAATCCGGAGCTCGACACCGCGCCGCATCACGCTAGGGGCTGACCCATAGTCTCACTAAATGTTGACTCCTTCATCTCGCAGTTAAACGCGTCTGGTTCATTTGACGGTCGAGTTTCAGGCACACCCGGCATGAAAGCATGTTAATAGTTGTCGTGTCTAAACACTCGACTAGGTCGATGTACAAGTCCTAAGAAATCGTCGTACAGCAAAATTAACTGTGAAGAAGTAGACGTTGTGTGACGGAGGTAGTATTCCCAATAGAACTTCTATCAGGCAAGCAAAGAGTATACTTTGTTTCTGCTGGTGGATGGCCTTCTACGACTCGGCAAATCGACTAAGGCATTTATTCTAGCAGCTCCCGTTCGGTGCCATTCAGTGACTATCACTGGGTAAGGCCAACGCCCTACGCGCGCTGGTGGTCCACCAGCATCAGGCTCGCCACAAAAGTCATCATCATCTTGGGCTTCACCTCTACGATATCCTCGTACGTTAAGAAGACGGTCGCACCAATCTTCTGCGCACAACTGATAGTGTATTTGGCGTTGCTGGCTTTCGCGTCGTCTGTCTTGTCTTGTGAGACCATGTCCCAATCCACGGCGCGAGGCTCGACAGCATGCACCAAGTCAAGCAGGTAGAGTCCGTCGGATAGACTCGGGTCCCGAAATGATACGATGTTGCCCTTCGCCCGTCCACTCTGCCGAACCTTCTCGTTTGCCCATCTGATGATATCTTTGTCGGTGATTTCACCACGGCCCGCTGCCAGCTCGCTCAGAATCTTCAGTTGCTGGTATCGCATGCTCTGCCACACAATCGACAGAATCATCTTCTTTGCACCTTCAAAGATGTCAGCGCCACCAACATTAACCAGCGAAAATTTAAGTTGTTTCCCCAGCAGCACACAGTAGTTGCAGTTCTCAACCTGCTTGAATTTGTTGGGCGTTACTATGTTTACCCGGTTCCACGCGACAATGCCCTTCTGAATCTTGTCCAGAACCTTGAGAAGCTTCATACCGTCGCTCAAGTCCGAGTACAAGTGATTGACGTACACATCATCAATTGCCAGCGAATTGATCCACATCCGAAATACACGTTCTTCGCGTGTGTCACCAACGTCATCGTACAGAATCTCCTCAAGCTGTTTAATCTCTTCTGCAATTACATCCAACGCCGGACACGTATTGAAAAGTTGAGCCACAAACGACATGTTCAGCTTCGGGTTGCCGCTCGTAATATCTCGAGGTTTGATAAACGTCTCGACTTCCAAACGACGCGCACTTTTTATCACATGCGTTGCACGTTCCTCCGGAATAGACTCGGTACATAAGTCGCAGTGCTGGGGTGCGATGTGATGCAGCAACACATTGTATGCGTTCGCATCCTGCACATCTGTACTAAAATTTGTAACATTCTTCGGGTGGCCTGCTGCCTTCAGGTGATAATTCATCCATCGCAGCAAAATCTGATCAGGAGGAAGCTTCATAAATTCTTCCAGCGTCTCACCGTCTAACAGAAGCCGCATGAGCTCGGGATGATTTTTCAAATTAATTGTCGAAGTCAACTGAATCTTGATGATCTGCCACACCAAACCTAGCACAAGGATGGGCTTGCCTTCAATCAAGTCATCAGGGCCAATGTTCACGACGCTGCAACCAATGCTCTTGGCCGCATTAATGCACAAATTCTGATTCTCGGTTTTCTGGTACACATTCAACTCCTTCGCCCGCTTCACAAAGTTAAGAGCACGCTCATCAATCGTCTCAGGTACGGCCTTATTAATCAACTTACACAGCACTACGCCATCGCATATCGCCCGGAACAGGCCAGCATCCACGCTAATTGGCATTAAAGACGCAACATCCTTGTCTGCTTGTAGCGTATTGTTGATGTGCTCCGTGAAGGCAACAGTTTCTTCCTCCGAATACGAGTGCAGGCCACCAGCAGTACCTTTCACCTCGTAAATAGTCGAGTTATATTGCGCTACTGCACTTGCACGTCGCTGCAGAACGTTCAACGTGTGTGCATCGACACTGACATTCAAATACTCACCCTTTGAAGGTGAAACTGGCGCAATCTGCTTGACAGGCAAATGAGGGGGAGTGTGAGTCGTTACAGGTGCTGATGATGGCGCACTAGGTGGCCACTGAGCACGCTTCAGTGTCTCCAAAGAAGTGTGAGAGGTCACGTTGGTTGGAGTAGACACTGATGCACTTGGAGGCCACTGCGGCTTCGCTGTTCCATTGCCTGCAAACGGCCATTGTGAGGATTCAACAGCAGACGTCGAAGACCATTGAGGTTTCTCTCGCGCGCTAGATGAGGTCCCTGCAGGAGGCCACTGGGGCTTCGTAAGACTCTTGTCTCCGACAGAACCACCGGTAGGAGGCCAGTTAATAGTCACGATGGGACGTGCAGGGGCCGCAGCAGGCGCATTAGATGCGGCAGGTTGCCACTGCGACGTTAAAGAGGTTGCGTCACTCGATCCCCCAGGTGGCCACTGCGGCTTCGTATGCGTCGGCGCAGTAGCAGGAATTGATACTTGTGAGGCAGAAGACGGCGTGAATCCCCACGACGAAGCTTGACTAGCAGCAGAAGGCCACTGAGCTTCACTTGCAACCGGCATCGTCGTCGGCGTCGGCGTTTCTGCAGGAGGCCAGTGAGCTTTTTGTGCAAAAGCCGAAGCTTCTGTCGGTGGTTTTGACATCACAATCTGCTGCCAATTTGCCATCTTTTGATTAGCAAAAAATGGCTGTGTCTCGGCAGGAGGGAAAGGCTCAGGATGTGCCACAACGGGCTCGAGAATGGCAGCAGGTGTCACGGAAGCTTGACTCAAGAGCAGAGACAGGTCTAGAGCGATAACCCCATTGCGAAAGTCATGGAGAAGCTCGAGAAATTCTTGGAACGTGATCTGATCAAGTCTCGATAGTTTCGTCTGCTGCAACATAACTGCCGTCTGATTGGGCGTCACGTTCTCGCCAAGCTTCTGTAGCACCGTGTGTAGCTCGGCAATAGGCACAGCTGCTGCATGGTCACAGTCGTGCTCTTTGAACACGCGCTTGAGCTCGTGAATCTCCTTGGGCGAGAACTTTTGTAGAAACACGGAAGACACTTGGTAGCTCATTTTTGACGTCACTTTATGAAGGAACGAGAGAGAATTAGACCCACAGAGCTGCGTACGTGGAAAGAAAGAGAAGAGACGAAAAGAGAAAGGGTGGGAATAGATACAGTGACGCGTGGACGATGCGTCGAGATGTCTATAGAGTGAGGACGTCGCTTGGCTTCTCTTGGTTTGCTGTGTAATACTGGAAATTCTTGAAGGGGAACATTAAAATCGATAGAACGGGGATTATCGACTTTGATTTGGAAGGAAAGTTGCGCAACATTGCTTGAGTTGCTAGAAAAATGGATACTTTGCTGACAGAAGACTCGATCTATACGCTATTAGTGTATTTCAATAGCATGGTAGGCCGGCAGTACTCATTAGGAAAAAAACGCAGACATTGTGTGCATTTTGTAAGAAGCAAGCCCGATAAGGCCATAGGCTATTTATTTGATAGGGATTGCCACATGGTTGAGCAGATGATGCTATGTGAGGCGTCAGATCCAGGTAGTACCCCTTTCACTTGTGAGACCATCATTTATGGAGTTGATACATTACAAGAGCGGACACTGTTCCTGACTAGCATTAGCTCCTCGTCACGGCGTTGTAGTCACGTGCCGACTCCTGTCGTGGGAACTCGTGACGTCTTCGCTACTCGCTGTGAATACCAGACCGCATAATCAAGTATCGCGACAAATCGCCTGTCGCTCCAATGGCGAACCGACATGGTGCTCCGGCAGTAAGCCGTGGCAAAACCAGTGTATACCATCACGGGGTTGGTGCAAAGTGATGGATCGGGTTTGGCCGTGTTCGATCTCCGTCGAGCGGCCATCGTATATGCCTGCACCAAGAAGCCTCCAGCGATAGCCTCCCAAACATGATGGTGCCTGTCTAAGGCGCAGTGGAGTCGAGTGTAGTTCTGACTTGATGGATAAAGCCGGGGATGAAAGCAGGAGGGCTGTTACCCATCGTCGTAGTTTCGCGTCCGAATGGAGGCCGGGCTGGTCCTGAGGTATTGGTACCCGCAATACAACCTCCGCTGGCTCCTTACGCATGATGTGTAGTTGTTCGAGGGTGCAGTCTTCATTCCTAGACGTCTCCTTCAGCTGCTGCAAGTTTTGAAGCTGTAGCCAAGATTACGTGTAGATATCCGGCGGCGGTTACCCGACGACGGTTAATGACGACATTCGATGACGTCATGGTAGAAGCTTCTAGAAGACTAGAACAATAGGCTTAGAAGTAGCACAGGCGAACTAAGGACCTTAAAATATATTCACTTTTTGCATTTGCACTAAACAAGAAAGTTCAAGTTCTTCCATGTGCACATGTACTTATGACGTCCTCGCTCAGTACCCGCTCTAACGGGTACGTGTAAACTTGGGCATATCGCTCGTTACATTATTCGTGTGCTGTTTTTCTGTCGCTGTCTAACGCCTATTACTTCAATAAAATCATTTCTGAGCCAAGGTAATACTACTGCTCATTAACCGGTCATTATTTCACTGCAAATTGAAGTCTACAACTCTTCGAGGCTCGACTAAATGAGTAGAAAAGAGCAACAAAAGTGATGGTGAGCGGTAAACATTGCCACGTGTACCACTCTTTTCAACAAGATTCGAGCCTTTTGATGTGTCGCATGATATGAACCTTGAGCGAAAAATAGTTATTGGCCAGAATTTAGGCTAGCGGCCGTTTAAATAGCAGTCAAACATAACGCACAAAGCATGCGATTGCTTGGGCTTAGTCAGAAAACGGATAAATGCTTTACTGCACGGCGGATGTGGGCTTTTCGGAGTAGTCAAGGACCGGATGCAACAAAGTGGCTCCAGCTCAGGCTAAACTACGAGCACTGCCTCACCGGGAACGCTCGCCAGGTCAGGATCTAAAGCAAGATCTGGGAGAACGGCTCGCCCTAACAACGCCAGATAACCTTGTGGAGCCGCTTTCACTTGACATTATTACTCGAACAAAACACTAGCTGGTGGGACGGCGACAAATTGGTGCTGTCATTCTATGATCCTTTCTTCAAAAGACTGCTGGGGTATGATGATATGCCGGAAGAAATGCAGTGGGTTCTGGGCCACCTTCAAATGAAGTGCAAACCCATGGATTCGGGATCAGGGCGGCAACATGCTGTCTAGGACGACATGCAACGTTCAACATGGTCAACACTCCCACTCGACTCGTTAGCTGCTGCACCTTGAATTCCAAGTCGATCCCAAAGAACTTTAAACTGCACAGCTGCGATGGCTTTAGTCATCATATCTGCCAGCATGTCTTGTGTCGGGCAGTACTCCAGAACGACCTCGCTAGTCTCGACCTTCTCACGCACAAAATAGTAGCGGATGTCGATGTGTTTTGTTCGCTTATGGAACTTCGGGTTCTTGGCTAGAGCGATAGATCCTTGATTGTCGTCAAACATCTTGATTGCGTTGTCACTTGCCATCTCACCAAGTTCCCATAGGAACACCTTGAGCCACACTGCTTCTTGGGTGGCTTCTGAAAGCGCCATGTACTCTGCTTTGGTCGATGATAGAGCCATTGTCCGCTGTTTCTGGCTTCTCCAGCCGATGCATCTTCCGTTTATAATAAACACATAGCCACTGGTACTTCGTCTTTGTTCAATGCAGCCCGCCCAGTCCGCGTCGGAGTATCCGCAAATATCTTGCCGTCTTTACGCGTAAATTCGAGGCCGTGTGTTGAAGTCGCTTGAAGTACTAAGTACACGTTTTAGAGCTTGCCAATGAGTCGGGCATGGGTCGGACGCAAATTGAGATAGAACTCTCACTGCCGCGGCAAGATCCAGACGTGTAGCAACCATGAGGTACATGATGCCACCAACAGCACTACGGTATGGAACGTTGTGCATAGTGTCCTCATGCTTGCATCCTTGTTCACACATAATTTTAGTGAGCTTTAGACCTGGATCTTGAGGCGTCTTCACTGGCTTGCTATCACGCATGCCGAATTTGGTCAATACAGACTATAATAGTTTGGTTGTCGCAAAGTCACTCTTCCTGCATCTCGGTCGTTCTTAATCTCCATCCCAAGGAAGTAATCGAGCTCACCAAGATCCATCATTTCAAATCGTGTGCTCAGTGCATTCTTCATTGACTCAAGCAATGCTTCACAGCTGCTGGCCAAGATGAGGTCGTCCACGTACAGCATCACGAAGATCATGTCTTGATTGTTTCGCTTGGTGTATATGCAATGGTCTTTCGCACTTCTTAAATCCCATCTGGATCATGAGGTCATCGATTGTCTGATTCTACATGCGTGGTGACTGTTTCAATTCGTAGAGAGATCTCTTTAGCTTGCACACATAGCCGGGTTGTTCTTCGTCCATGTACCCGTCTGGCTGAGTCATGTAGATATCTTCGTCGAGGCATCCATTGAGAAACGCCGTCTTGACGTCCATCTGATGTAGCATGAGATCATAATTGGCAGCCATGCAGAGTATAATACGAATTGAGGTGAACTTGCGAAAATTTCTTCATAATCGACTCCAAATTTCTGTGTAAATCTCTTCGCAACCAGTCGTGCCTTGCTCGACTTCGCCATCTTGATTCTCCTTGACGCGAAACACCCAGCGACATTCAATGGCTTTGCGTCTTTTCGGGAGAGGTACCACCTTCCACGTGTCGTTCTTTTGAAGCAAGTCAAACTCTGAATCACACGCCTCCTCCACTTGTCCGCATCTCTTGATTCCATCGCCGACTCAAACGTAGTCGGCATTTCTCCCACTGAATCAACGATGTAGGCGGCTTCTAAATCTGTAAACGTCGCTTGCGAGCTGGAGTCTCTGTGGCTTGCTCAAGAGACTGAGTGCGAGTGGGTCTCTTTGAGTGGGTCTCAGTCAATTCGGTGTCGTCTACGTTGTTATCGTTTCTTGATTTCATGTCGACATCACTGGTATCTTGTTCATCGTCTTCTTGGTCATGACACTCCACGATAGTAGATCCACTGTTGTACTTGCGCACACCTTCGTCAAGCGTGTTCTCCATGAATGTAGCGTCGCGACTGATCTTAATTGCTCCAGTAGATACTTCCTCGTAACGATAGGATTTTTGATGTTCAGCGTAGCCCAGGAAACGACACAGTGAAGACTTGGGGTTGAACTTTGAACGTTTTTCTTGAGGTACTTGAACGTACGCGTGACATCCAAATACCTTGAGGTTGGCCAAGATCGGTTTCTTGGTTGTCCATATTTGGTATGGTGACTTGTCTTGGCAAATGGCGCGTGTTGGGCAACGATTACGAAGAATTATCGCTGTCATTACTGCTTCACCCCAGTATCTCTTTCCTAATCCGGCATGTTCAACCATGCAACGCGCACATTCAACCAACGTGCGATTCATTCTTTCAGCAACTCCATTAGCTGAGGTGTGTATGGCGGCGTGAGCTTTTGCTGTATTCCCCATTCAGTGCAGAACTTTGCCAACTTGTTCGACGTGTATTCGCCTCCGTTATCACTTTGAAGCGTTTTGACGCGCTTGCCAGTTTGTGTTTCCGCAAGCGCAACGATTTCCACGAATTTTTCCGCAACTTCTGACTTTTTCTTGAGCAGATACACGACGCAGTATCTCGACTTGTCTTCAATAAACGTCACAAAGTATCGCTTTTCACTAAAAATTGCTGTCGCCATTGGTCCACATACATCACTGTGTATCAGTTCGAGTAGCTTGGAAACGCTCTTGGTGGTACCTGACTAAAAACGCACTCGAGTTTGTTTACCTAGCACGCAACCATCACACACTTCCCACTTCTTGACTAAAGATAAATCGATTCCTGTCCCGATGTTCTTCGTGACGATGCAATTTAGTTCATCATGGCCTATGTGGCCAAGTCGAAGGTGCCAGAGGTACGACTTGGTGTTCCCTTGGCATCCGGATGACTTGGCTGCATTGGCTTCTTCTTGTGTCAATGGTCTCATTTGCAACTTGAACAATTCTTTTCCTTTAGAGCACCTTTTTCCACTTGATTCCTTTTACTTCCGCATAGCATCCATCTTTTGTAAAGGTCACTTGGCCAACATCCTTATTGACCGAGAACAAGTTTGCAACTTCGGGATGTGTCATACATTTGTCAGTATACCTTGCTTCATTCCTTGAGGGTTCCTAATTGACATGATTGTAACGGGCTAGACAATCGCGAACCCTGGGATTCCCAGGGTTATGAGGAAGCATACACTGAGTCCTTAGTATAGGGTAAATTTAACTCGGAGCTTGCGAGTCACAATAATGACTCTCAATAGTGACCTCACCAGGGGCTGACAATCAGCCAGTAAGGGACAGGTATCCAGAATCGTACCTAACAGGGAGGGTACAAAACTCCCTACTTCTAACACATGCTATCCATGTGTTCTCCTATCTACTTATGTAATTAATATGCATTAAAAACTACCTCTTAATGTAACTGCGACGCGGCCCATTACAATGTAGTGTCGCCACTTCCAATTGCTTGAACTATTCCATCGTCCGCGAGATGAACATCGACCGCAGAGTACCTTGTAGTTCCGCATGAACTTCTTGGGACACGTCATGTGTTGCGTCGCTTCAGAGTCGACCATCCAGACGTCATTCAACTTGGTGCAACTTGATTCACCAATCGAGAACAGATAGTTGCCCGAATCTTCTTCTTGGGCGACATTCGCACGCTGCGACCGATATCTCTCACCGTTGTCTTGAACACGTTGCAGCCGATATGTTTCAGTGTGTTCTTAAACGCGCGATGGGCACTCCGCCATCCAGTGTGACCAAATTTTGCCACAGCTGTGGTACGCCCCAGTCTTTTTCACTGGTCGTCCTTTGCGCTGATTGTCCCTTGTAACAAATGCTTGTCCTTGCGAAGCTCCATCAACTACGCCACCTTGCTCCTTTCGCTTCATCTCTTCATGAAGCAATCGGGACGTCACTAGCTCCCAGCTAAGCGTGTCCGAACGCGATTCCAAAGCCGTAATTAGAAATCGATAAGAGTCGCTAAGGCTGCCGAGTAGCGTGATCATCAGATCATCCTCGCACACCGGACCACCCACAGCTTCGAGCTGTTCTGCCAAAGTCTTTAACTTGTTGATGTGGCTAAGCACATCGTCGCCTTCTTCTATCATCGTAGTAAAGAAGCGACGACGCAAGAACAGTTTGTTGGCAAGACTCTTTTTCTCAAAGTGGTCTTCCAATCTTGACCATGCATCGAATGCACCACTTGCCGAGCGAACAACGGCAGCTGGGAATCTTCCATGGCGAGGCAGATCACTGCTATCGCCTTCCTTGTCTTCCTCTTGTATGCCGCTTGGTCCCACGTGGTCACGCACTTTTCCACCTCGACCTCACCGCTAACGACTTCCCAGAGGTCTAAGACCATCTGCATCTTGAACTTCCAGGCATGAAACTTGGTTCCGTCGAACTTGGAGATGCGCAGGGAAGAAGAGTCCATGGCGGCGAAGCTTGAGTCGAGAAAGGTCGGTACAGAGGCGAACGAGCTTGGGCTTACAACCTCTTGTTTAGTGCAAATGCAAAAAGTGAATATATCAAAGGTCCTTAGGTCGCCTGTGTTACTTCTAAGCCTATTGTTCTAGTCTTCTAGAGGCTTCTACTATGACGACATCGAATGTCGTCATTAACCGTCGTCGGGTAACCGCCGTCGGATATCTACACGTAATCTTGGCTACAGCTTCAACACTTGCAGCAGCTGAAGGAGGCGTCTGTTCAACAGACATAGACTTGCCACTTGGGTAAGTACACCATGTCATCCACGCTTGTGTATGTGATACATACAAGGTGTATTCACATTGATAGGAATGACGCCCAGCAGAGACTGGCGTCACAGATAGACGCATTTGCGAGCTTAAATGTATCTACGCTCGCCACGTAGGTATAAACAGACGTGCGTCCAATCATTGCATAGTAGCCAATAACTTTTGATTTGTATTTTTGATTATAGAAAATATGAATCATGCTTACACTTTCTATTTATCTCACAGTGCGCGCGATAAGACGGCGAAGCGCTTCCGTGATGCCACTAATGATTGAGTACTAGTTTGTTCTGTGAGGTTGCCGAGGCGCCCACCAACGACCTCGCAGCACGCGAGAGAAGACGGTTTAGCTGCTTCCTCGTTAGTGCCTGAAGGTGTGTGTGTAGTGCGTGGCAGCTTTCGAAGCGCCCGACTACACTTGAAAGCACTTCCACGACCCGTCTCTCGGACCGTGTTAGTGAGGATGAGCCTCAATGTCGATAGGGCTCAGTTCGTCCACCTTTCCCAAATCATCGGGAGGTAGCTGATCATTTGGCTCAGGGACTTGATAAACAAGCCTTGACCAACCTCTTGGTTTGTCCACCTGAGCAACATGTTTCTCAGCCGGAGCAATTTGAGACTTTTGTGCTCGGACAGCGGATGTCCGCGTCCGAGGTACAAATTCATGCTGCGGCTGAGTCCATCAGTAAGACAGGATGAGATTCTGCGTGAGCAGGCTCGGAACGAGACTTTCAACAGGACTGTTGAGACGCTCCCTGCCCGGTCTAATTTGCCTAGGTGCATTCGGATGGGCCCGTCAAAGTTTAATGGGACTGCAGCTCGCACGATTGCCCATTGGCGGGGAGGGGCTAGCCGTGGAGCAATGCGGTGTGGCGCAGCTCGTCGAGGACGATACCCGAATGGTGTCGTACGCCATGTCTCATTTGCGCGGTAAGACCTTAAAGCGGACTTGCTCGGCGCTTATGCGGACACGAAAACGTTTCCTACATGGGCGATCTTTAAAACAAAGGTTCGCACCATGTATCAGCCGCCGAACAACGAAGTGTTGCTTTAGGCACGCTATCTCTGCAAGAGCATGTGCAAAAGATGCACGCGCTGTCGGCATCCATTGCTGTGGGTTCGATTCCGGAAAACATACAGGTGCCCACGTTCATGAATGAACTGCGGCACGGCCTATTGCGAAAAGCAAAATAGGTGAGAAATTTATATGAAATGGGGCATTGCAATAGCGTTCACTACTTTTCATTAATAAATATAAAAGTAAGCAATTTCTGTACCCTACACAAGATGATGATCAATTCCGCTGTGTGTGCACACATATAAAGAGATTGTTAGAAAGGCTTCCAACATGCACAGCGCACTGGCTACAATGCAACCGCCAGGTGCATGCTTTGCACACAGTGGCGAATCAATGTGAATCAAACGCTTTCTATTTGGCCTTTCAACCTACAGCAGTCTTAGTGACATAATTGAAGTGCGTAGATTACAATTGATGTGCAACGATGATATTGAACTTGTGGGGCCTAGAAGCCACGCGGAAACCAGCAGTAGATCGGTAGCTTAGTCAACACGGGATCAAGATTTTTCACCATTAATTGGCTAGTACAATAAGCTTATCCGTGGCACGAATCTCCCATCTTCACTTGCCATTTCCACCTGAACACTCTTTGCCATTGCCGCCGTCAAGCGGAATGTACCAGCAGTGCTTTGTAGCTACACCACCAACCTTGGTCGACTTTAAGCTCTCCGCAAACACCCACGAGTCATTGGCTGTGTGGTATTGTAGCTTCAGCCACTCCGCAGATGCCTCCACGGACATGAAGCCATACTCATGGCCACCGTAAGCCCATAAGGCTTCTACAGAGCCCCTAGCGAATTCTGGAATACCACTAGCAGACTCCTTCTGGATACCACCACCTGCACCATTGTTCACAAAGTGAATTTTGAGTGACGAAAAATAGTCGTGGCTTTCACCGTGTGTGTGGCCATTCATCCAGAGCTGGACGCCCGAGTCTTGTAGAATCTCAATCCACTTCTTCATGCCTCTCTCATCGTAGTGAGCGTAGGGCGAGTAGTGGCTGTTGACAATTTTCCACGTTGCATTGGACGCGGCCACCTCCTTGGCAAGTTGTTTGCGTGAGTCGTCACTCCACTCGGTGAATTTGTCGAAACACGCGTCAAACATCTTAATATCACCACCCGCACATAGCTTGTCACCACGGGCAACGTTCTTGCACTTCGTGTTGCTACCTTTGGCGTAGCCGTAGCATTGGCAGCACGTCTGTTGAGCACCGTGAGTAGTGGCATCACCAGCATCAACATTGAAAATGTCGATATTGACACCTGAGGCTTTATCTTCAATCGTGTACACGTAAAAGTGATCCTTCATAATCCAACGATTGTCGTTTGGGCTCGTGTAGTCTGCCTGCCAGGAAAACTTGTTCGAAAGTGCCTTTACCAATTCATCGGCAGACGAACATTTTGCGGGACCTTTTTTATCCGAACAGACGTAACTAGCACCACCGTAGTCGTGGTTACCAGGCACAACGATCCACGGCACGTTCTTAATGTTTGACCCGTCGTACTTGGCTTCAAAAGTGGTTGCGAAACGCAAATCACGGCTCTCTTCGCTGTCAATACCCGTCCAGTAGAAGTTGTCCCTGCAGCAATAGGGAACATCAGTGTTAGTCTTTCAGTTTGAGCAACTTCTTTGCCGGTGACCTCACCCGTGGCTGAGAATACACTTTGGTGGTGCCGACGCAGCGGATGCTTGCTGATTTATGATATTGGCCACAATGTCCTCGGCGTTGATATCATAGCTATTGAAAGTGGATGAACGTGTGCAGCACGAGTCCTGTGAGGCCGTAGTACCCCAGTCACCGATGGCAAAGGCCGTAAGCGTATACTTGGCTGTGCGATAGAATAGCGCAACAAGAGGTAAGCCTGAATCCTAGACAAGACAACTTCGCACATAGATCCGTACCCGAGGTCGGGTCCGATGTGATGGAATTGCTGTCGGAGCTAGAGCTGTTGGTCGTATTCTTCTTGGCAAACGTGCCCTTGCTGAATGGACTGCCATTAGAGTCAGTAGCACCCGACCCACCACCAGCAGCACCCGACGACTTGTTCGCTGAGCTGCTGGCCTGTCTAGTTACTATCACACCGACGATGACGCCGATGATCATAAAAACCAACAGCACACCGGTGAGCTGGGCTTTCCTAGTCATCATGTTGACTGACTTTGACTTTCGCTATGGCTTCGTGTCCGTATGCTGTTGTAGCTGTTGAGTTTGTCCTGTCCGTCTTACAAAAGTACGAATACCTCTTTTCTGCGGCAAAAGCGCAAATGAGGAGGCCAGTGCTACGTACCGCTTTGAACTTCCAGCTTTGTTAGATGTATTATAAGTGGTTTGTTTTACCAACGTGCGTTTGTAATGAGACTGTCACGTCCGACACTAAGCTTAGTGCTGACGAGACGTACGTAACCTAGACAGGGGCTACGTCTTGTCAGCGATAACGGCGAAATATGCTGCCACGACGAAACGCACAGTCGTCAATGCGTATGTTCTTTTGCTTTCTGTACCAACAAAGACGCAATAGATGGAAAGCAGCAACGATTTACATGTTTGATGACTCGATCTCACGTCGACGTAGCAAGCTGACATCAATTCACGTAGCTTGCTTTATACACTTCAGAGGAATGGTGTAGTGGTTTGGCCAACTCGGGAGGTTGTAGGTTGAGTCCACCAAGGACCGGGCTTTCGGCCGAGGTAGAGCATTATCAATAGCGTAATGGAAACGTTCTTCAGCATACGCTTGGCATGTTGGACTGGAAAGCGCAACGAAACGAACTCGCAATCATACAGGGGCCACTGTCGTCAACATTGACATCATAGCTCGCAACATCGGCGTCAAGCAGCACCGCGCGGGATGCGTTAAATCGAATCGTGCCAAGCACGCACGAGAAATATACTGACCTCACCTGAGGTCAGCTACTATTTTCTCAAATTTCAAAGTATCGGCTATTCATTCAACTAAGCATTGACCAGAATGATTTGTCACTCGTAACAAAAAGGACCAGATCTTTTGTACAAAAATGTCCATCTCGCCCATAATTAGCATTACTATCCTAAAGCATCGAGCACTTTAGAACTACCTTGCTTCATAATATTCTAGGTCTACCTCTGGTATCTGGCTAGATACGAAATTTAACTCTCCAAGAAAACTAATAACAATCCAGAGGAGTTCGAGGTTTTTCCAGTCCGAGGTTTTTCCAGTCCGAGGTTTTTCCAGTCCAAGGTTTTTTTAGTCCGAGGTTTTTTCGTGTTTCGGGCATCTACTGAAAGGCCAGTTCCAAATTCGCTGAAGGTAGACAAGGTTTCGCAAATTAAGAAAGAAGGAAGCAATGGTAGTTCTGAATACGCGCATAATCATTGTAGCCGTTGTGGTGGTAGCCGCCATAGTAGGCGCTATCGTGGGTGTGATTGTGACGACCAAGTCGGACTCGGCCGCAACGTCTTCGAGCGACTCTGCCAAGTCAAGTGGCGTGTCTGGCAGCTCTGGCACCAGGACATCAAACTCTACGGGGTCTAGCGTCAAACCGATCAAGGCCACTGTTATGTCTGATCCGAAATCAGGTATGAAGTTATATGCGGTAGAAAAATATGTGGGATATTTGTAAACCCTAAGCATGATTTTTTTTGGATATGTGTTCAGCAACCTACTCACTCTCTGCTTTTGCAATTGGTGATTGGGGTACGACCATATACCAGGATTCGTGCTGTTCTCGCTCGAGTACATTCAACAACTATGATGTTGTAGCAGAAGATGTCGTAGCCAGTCTTATGAATACGCAAGCAGGCAATGCAGACGTTAAACCGAAGTGTATCTTGAGTCACGGAGACCATTTTTACTGGACGGGCATCAACAGTGAAGAGGGACGAGACTCTCGCTTCACGACGACATTTGAGAGCAAATTTGATGGTAAGAATTTGGCTTCGGTTTCTTTTGTGGCCTCGCCTGGTAATCACGACTACGGTGGTGGTAGTTACGTTTGCTCGGTTGGGGACAATATGGCCAAGTGCAACAGTACGAAGGATCTCATAACAGCCCTGGAGAACAAGTTTAAGTGGCAACAGGAGTACATTAGTCCGAATGACAACCGTTGGGTGATGAAGGACCATTTCTTTGTCTATACGATCGAGGACAAGGATTCCAATGTTAGCATTGACATCTTTAACGTGGACTCGGGCGACGCTGATGTCCATGGAGCGCAGCAAGTGTGCTGCCAGTGCTTCGGTTACTCGGAAGGACACGACAAAAAGTGCAAGAGTGTTGCTCGTGGTGACGATTACTGCTGTGGAGGAGATACGGACATGTACGACGCGTGCATGGCCAAGTTTAAGGAGTGGAGTGATGACTCGCGCACTCAGCTGGTAGAAAAGGTGCAAGCGTCGACTGCTACGTGGAAAGTCGTTAACAGCCACTACAGTCCTAGCGCGCATTACGCTGAAAAAGGCATGAAGGAATGGTTCGACGTTTTGGAAAAATGTGATGTTCATGTATGGGCGTACGGACACACCCATGGCGAGAAGCATGACTACTCCGAGCCATATGGCGTGCATTTTGTGGAAAACGGTGCTGGTGGTGGTATTCAGAGGGAGTC
This sequence comes from Peronospora destructor, assembly GCA_011800735.1. Classification (NCBI taxonomy): domain Eukaryota; phylum Oomycota; class Peronosporomycetes; order Peronosporales; family Peronosporaceae; genus Peronospora; species Peronospora destructor. The sequence continues at coordinate 172,433 of WBRY01000007.1, read as the reverse complement.
TGCCAGTGGAATCACGACGTACGCAGCTAAATATGTCAACGACAATATTTGGACGTACTCAGGCGCCGAGTATGGTTTCTTCTCATTGATGGCTTCTAAGGACTGGCTTAAGTTGCAGTACCACACGGCTGATGACTCGTGGGCTTTTGGCTCGACTATGGGTGAGACCACCATCGGCGGCGTGGCGACCAAGCACTGCTGGTACGTCCCGGCTGACGGCACGAAGGGCGTGGAGTGCTCTTCGTGAACCTGAACCTTTGCTTCATCATTGTGGCTGAAGGCGGTGCATGCAGCCGTGTTACAAATTGAGTGAGTGAGTACCAAGACCTTGTTCTTCCTCATTGAAGGAAACACTTGTAGTCGTAGGTCAATTATGAGCTCGTAGTAATACATTGCACATTTTTTTCATCGACCTTGTGAATAAAAGACTTCGTAACATCGCAATCACTAAATCGAGTTCTGCGCTTGTTATCTATGTTTTGTTAGAACTTCGATGTAACTGCAGTAGTAATACTACTTTCTGTAGTAATCATTGTAGTAGTAGTATCAGGATACTGAAATACGTTATCTTTTGTTCTTGGTCATTACAACCAATCATTTCGCACTATTCTTTCTCTATTATTTTCGACTCACTAAGTCATGGCCGAGTTGTACGCGGAGGTAGCGGACGAGGAGCAGCGACTGGCTCGCGGGCCATCGCAGCGCCAATACTGGGATCGCAAGACGTTCTCATCCTTTGCTGAACAACAGCGTGCCATGGCTTGCTCTACCACTTTGTACGTGGGGAACTTGTCCTTTTTTACGTCTGAGTCGCAGATATATGAGTTGTTTAGCCGTGTGGGCCACGTCCAGCGCGTCATCATGGGACTCGACCGTTTCAAGAAAACCCCATGTGGCTTTTGTTTTGTCGAGTACAGTATCCACTCCGAAGCTGAAGCATGTGCACAGTTTCTGAGCGAAACCAAGCTGGATAACCGAGTAGTGCGCTGCGAGATGGACGGAGGCTTTCGAGAGGGCCGCCAATTTGGTCGTGGGTTATCTGGAGGTCAAGTAAGAGATGACAGACGCTCTAAGGATGACTACGATGCTGGAAGAGGAGGTTACGGACGTGGAGACGATGCCACAGCTGATGGACACCACTTCCGTCGCTCGACGCAGATGAAGAGACCACGGGACGAGAGTTTGGCAGCAGATGAACCACCGGTTCATCGTCAGAGACGTTCAGAATCTCCGAGAGAAGAGAATAAGGAGGAAGAGAACCCGAGGTTCCGTCATCGTGAAGATGACGCAGACAGAGAGGAGGAGGTGGTTGAGGAGAAACAGGAGATGGATGTTGTGGAAAAGCTGGAAGAGACGATGGAAGCTTGAATAAGGTGGTGATAAACAGCTGCAGCTGGAAGTTGTGGAGAGATAATGCATGATGGTTTTGCTTGCTTGATACAGGTCTTGTGCTTGTATGTTTTCACGACTATGCTGGCATATACTTTTGAATACATACTTTTCGACAATTTGACGACATGCCTTATGACATTGAGTTTACCCTTATCTAGCAACTTTTTTGATGGTTATAAATACGTAAAGCTGCATTAAAAATAAGTAGGACAGTCATAAAATGCAATCGGTTGATGACACTATATTAATATTATTGTATAAACGACACTGCGTTTGGCCGGCACTGTGGGATCATTGCGTTACCATGCAGTGCTGGACGTTCTACTTTCGTTTTTAACTTACTAGGATGGTAGAGCAGTGCCACTGTATTTGGAAGAGGTGGGATTTGAAGAAACTTAACAACCATGTTGACGGAGGACGTTGCACTTATATGATGGAACTGCATGGAGCTTTCCGTCAGCATTGCGCCGTGCCAAGCAATGCTGCTTTGGTGCTTCACTAGTTGCCGTAGAATCACGGTAGTTCGTGGTGACCTCTGCTCTAAAATTTTTGATCTTGGTTGCTGTCACGTCCGTATCCTAGACATCACCGAAGAAGAGAGGCAAAAGTGGATGGTTGGCTCAGCATCGCAAATCACAGACAGTTGAAACGCCTTTGCTCGATTCATTACCGACCGTCTGTCGCGACGCTACGCTGCACTGTGGATGGCCGTAGAGCAATCTCTTTCGAGGTGTCAATTCCTGTTGAATCTGGTTGTTCCGACTTTCTGTCCGCCAAGAGCATCAAGACCACCACTCCGCAAACGAAAACTTGGTACACTTCATCTCATTCTTCAATTTGCCACAGCGGCGTCAATCCATCCTTACTCTACAGTACTTTCGTCAACATCACTACCATGTCCATGATCTCCGCCATGGAATGGGAAGCTCCAATCCCCGCCTGGATCGAGTCCATCGATATCGACATTGACGAGATACCCGTGTCCGACTTGATGGTCTTGATCCCCGATGACATGGATAACACCCTTCAACATTGTACTCCAAAAGGGAACAGCTTCCTGGCATGCTCAACCGATCTGCACTCTCCGATTGGCGCGTTCATCGATGACGTCATGATGCTTGAAACCGAATCGGCTGTCGAAATGAAATCTTTGACTGCACCGACTCTCAGCCCCATCAAGAGCAAATCCACTGCTAAACCAAGACGTCGATCTGGTTATAAAGCCAGCGTGGACCCTTCCGGTCGCGACCAGCGACGTAAGGACAAGCAACGGGGCTACGAGACAAACTACCGCAAACGCCAAAAAGAAAAACGTGAAAGGGATCAAATCGAATGGGTTCAACTCGAAACGCAGCTTCGGAAGATGCTGGTCAAGCGTACGACGTATATAGTCGTAGGGTCAGGGTCGGATGACCCAGAGATGAGGATTTCGACAGTCTCGATGCGTCAGCGATACCTAGAGCTACTACAAGAAGAGCGAGCACTACGAGAATCCGAAGCTCTTGACAACTGTGTGTGGGCTGAAACCCAGGCAATGACGTTTTGGGGTGGCGCTAATAGTACAACACGAAATATTCGCGAACAGATGAATACTCTTCCGAGTTTACGGGGATGTCACACGTTTACGTTTTCATGGTGAGTATCTACTGTGTCGGTTCGTTCGAGATGTGATGAGTGCATCTGTGTAGCGTATGACAATGCGTGAGATTCGAAATGTACTTGAAGCATTGGATGTGATGCCATTGTGTCCTGTTGTTAAAAAGCATCACTGTAGTACTGATCATCGTGTTTACGATATGGATACGTTCATGTTGACGCTTAATTGTAATCAACAAATCTCTTGCATTACAGTTATTGCAATAGTTTGCTTTTTGTTTAATCAAGACTAAATGATTTTATTAAAAATAGTAACGACAGCAAAGTGTCGATATCGCGTATTGCAATGCCTCACGTTTGATATCGTGTTCATACGATACTCATGTACGCTTGAGTACCAAAGATTCACGCTTCATCCGTTTCGAGCCTGCATCGGCAACTTGATTTGAATGACGGCACGTCCTCAGCTCTAATTGTAATAATCCATCCCACCATGAATCGCGGTTTGCGTGGACACCTCACTTCATCGTTGTTACCAGCGGGTGGATCAATGGATTAAAGCAAGTGGGCAGCGTCTACTTTAGGCTGAATTAAGCTAACACTCAACTTAGCTAACACTCAACTTTATCATGATGACACTGCTATCCCATGCAGTCGCTGCTGTTGAATGTACGGCCTTCAAAAATCAACAATACGCTCCTGTGGCAATTTCAGCTATATGGAACACTGTAGTTGGTCCACGGATTGTGAGCTGCTCGAGATGATGATGCTGGTGTGGATATCGCAACAACCTCGGTCCCTCTTCAACTTTACGCTAATCATCTGATCATATCAACCACAAACAAATGGACTAGACACTAGGTTGGGAATCCTCAAAGACAGAGAAAGACTGCATCACCCCTTTTCAATCATTCCATTAGAATTTTCAACGAACATGGTAAGAAGGATTCTGCCGTCCTTATCGTACATAGTGCAAGTCTTTCTGCTTCACGACAGTCCAACAATGGCCTGCCTGTGTACTGATGGCACATCAACCAGTCTGCATTGCTGATATTCACCACACAGTCGCATAATCGACATGTCTAACTTCAAAGACTTGGTGAGAACAGACTGTCTATTTACCGTTATGGTCTAAAAAATCCTCAGCCATTCTAGTACCAGGAGATGTCTCCCCGTCGGTTACGAAGGCTGTGGCTGCCAGTTAACGATGGTGTGTTGAAACATTCTTCCGTTGGTAGGCGGAGGTAGACGCCATTGCTCACATCCCTATCTCGCCGCTGTTCCTCGATAGCGACCGCTCGGCGCTCGGAGTTGGCGAAAGAGACCTTGCGCTACCTCTTGCTCCTGGACGCACTTTCCTACTTATGGATACTCCTGTTCCGCTGAATCCATAGCGTGACCACGCAGACGGAGCAAACTATCCACCATATCCGTTTCCAAGCTATGTCAGCAGTATGCGCTCGATATCCACCCGCAGGTAGCTCCCCGGTGCTAGTCGCGATAACGCTGTTTCTTTATACAAGAGCATTTGAGTGGATGATTCTTCCGATCGCGTGCACTGGGTGATGATGTATACTCAAGACTTGTTCGCTCCTGCGCTGTCCAATGGGATATGCAGGGGTCCCAGATACACTTGCATGTCGAATCCTTTTTACGTCGCGGATAGTACACGATGTCGTAGACTACCGTAAGTGCTGAATGTTGCTGTCATTCATCTTGATAAAACAGCTAGCGTTGTAATGCTAGCAGAGGGTGTTGCGCTCCATGAAAAACCATCTAGCTGCGGATGTGCTGTGAACACAAACGCCATATTCCGCGCATAACTGCAACAGCTCCTGCTGATCAGTTTCAGGCACATCTGTCATATGATCGATGATCCAGTGAAGTCCGTTGTTGGCTTGATGGAATTAGATGAGTTGGAGGTTGCCGTCGGCTGTGTAATCCCTGGCTTATAAATGTCCAGATGTACTTGTCCAGTACCTCAGGTCCGTTTCGCAGCTTTAGCTGAGCGGATATTTGCATTACTTCTGCTATGAGCATGGCAGTTGCCCAAAGCCCCAGTTTAGGAATCGTGTGGTAAATATTCAGCCTCGTTCTTGGGAGCCGAATACGGTAATCCAGTGTTGAAACTAACCAATTGTGTAACTCAGCTAGCGTGCAGGCGTGCAGCAGCGAATATTTCGTTGTTGATAGCATACTTTCCTTGTCATTCACTATCCAAGGATTCTGATCTCATCTGTCGCACTACCACCTAATAGATGTCGTGACCACTGCCGAACAGGCAGGGTCACTAGGGCTACTTTTTGCCGTAGACTGATGCTCCTCGTGGGTCATCGTCACTTCGGCGAAACTTAGACCCTCTTCTGGCATTCGCTCCAAGCGTAGTGAGGGACCCTCCTCCACTAAGACTCGGGCAGCGCACAAACGAGACTGGCGGCCGAGGATGGCGCAGTCCGTTAGTATAAAACGGTGTCTCACCGTACTGTCGTGGTCACTGTCGTTGATAGCGAACTCCACGAATGGCAATTGCTTGCTCCATTCCTGAGGAGTCGCTACCGTGAGCAATACATCCGCTACGACTTGTTTGGCTCGTTACGTCTGGCCATCGGTCTGTGGATGATCGGCTGTTGACATGTACCCAGCAACTCAAACACATGACGCCGGAACCTCGACCAAAAACGCGGATCCCGGTCCAATACTATGAACTCACGCAACCCGCGTACTATGGTCCCGTGTAGTCGACACACGTGATCCAGGAACAAGAAAGCTGGCTCCTTACCTGAGGTCTTGGTGCTACATGGTGCTAAATGCACCATGTTGTACCGTCTGTCTACAAAGGCAACGAGCTCCGTCCTACCAAGCATGAAGTCCAACTGACCGATTTCCAACAATCAGTTGGTATCGGCAGCGGCTTCAATGGTGCACTGCTAGACGGTGCAGGTTTAACGCGCTGACACTGTTCACAGGATCGAATATAGATGGCCACTCACCGATATAGGTGGGGCCACCAAGATTCTTCTGACACCCATAAGAATGCCTTTTCACGGCCCAGATGTCCACTTGATGGTGCATCATGGAGCACGTGAAGAATCATCAGCTTAAGATCTGTGTCATGGGCGGCATATATTCGCATGGGATCACAGGGTGACAGCTGATGCCATAACAGGCCATCACTGTAAGCGAAGCTACAGTTCGCTTTCAGGTGCGACGGAAGGGTAACCTTATGTCCATCGAAGTGATCCAATAGCAGGCAACAATGTTCGTTCTGACTGTAGCTCTCCTTTATCTCGAAAGCCAAAGAGCTCGTCACATGGTAGATCTTCGTGGTTGCCAGTTTTGACGACTCAAGGTGTGTCTTAGCACAAGACACACTTTCTGTTGTCTTGCCTCGAAGTGCTGGTCTACGCAATGACGCGTCAGCCAAGACATTCGTCTTGTATTCAGCTCTAAAATGAAATTTGGAGAAGAATGTAAGCCACCTCTCGCTTGCGTGATTCGTGTAAAACACAAACGGTTTGGTGCCCAGCAAATGCGCTTGAAACGTGACAAGAGCATACTTACTCGAGAGTAGCTCCTTGTCGTGCACAGGGTAATGCAGTTCCGCAACTTTCAAAAGCCCTAGATGACACGGTCAGCGCAGTTCTCATCTTTCTGCATTAGTGCGCTACCGATTGCGAAATCGCTTGTATCGCAGACGACGCTAAAGATCTTTCCGCATCAGGCAATGCCAAGAACGGTGACTCTACAAGAGGTTCTTCACTGATGTGAATGCAATTACTTGCTCCTTCGACCAAGTTCATTCTACATCCTTTTAAGGAGGTCCGACAATGGCTTAGTCTGCTCCGCATAATTGTTGCTGTACCTTTACAAGTAATTAGCGAGCCGAGCCGCAGATCTTTCACATGTCGTGGGACTGGCCATTCCCTTACAGCCTTTGCCTTTACTGGGTCTGATCGTACAGCGTGTGTACCGACAATGCAATCCAGTCCAGGTATCATAGGAACCCCTATGACGTACTTTTGCAAGTTAAAGTACAATTGAGCGTCACCCGGGTCTTCGCACAGCGTCCAAATGACGCTTGTGCGACTCGATTTCGCTCAACTCGTTCTCGGTCCTACGATGAACGAATACGTCGTCAAAGTAATGGGGCGCGTAGGCACGGTGCTAACGCATCATGTGAGCCACCACTCGGTTGAATGGCGTCGGTGCGTTTTCCATCCATTGAAGTGTCACAAGCCACTCTCATAGCATACCGCTTGGGGTGCTTACTGCCGTTTTGGCTACATCAGTCTCTCTCACGAGAACCTGATAGTAGCCATCCTTCCGATCCAGCACAGAAACGATGCTTAACTTCCCCATTGAGTTAAACCGGACATCTTTCCGCAAGACCAGCGTTTGCGCTGAAATGGTGGCCGTGTTCAGCTTATTATAAGCGTGAACCACGCACCATCCATCTGTGGCTGTACGCACACAGAAGATCGAGCTGCAGTAAGACGATTTGCTCTCACGTACATGTCCAGCCTTAGCTCACTTGTCGAAGAACTCATCAATGTTATCGATTTGTTCCTTCAACAACGGCCATTGCCTGGTTATAGGTCAATTTCGTGCCTGATGTCCCTATCGGCCGGTAGGTGGCTCGGCACTTCTGCTGGAAACACATCTCGGTGTTTTCACATAACGTCGCAAAACGGACTGTCCTTCAAGGTTTCCCAGCCTTGAACAGCGAACCGCTTTCTTTTTTCTCGTCGGTCTCCAAGACGCTCTAGTTCATCGTGGACGATGAGCAACAGTCCACCAAGCTCTCTTCTGGAACAGTGCGGCTATTTCGTGGATCTTCCCTTCTTTTAGTTCGGACAGGAACAGATCCCACGTCATCTCCGAGAGACTTGCTATCTCCTTGGCAGATCCCAAGACTTACTGGAGCACCTCAACTGAGGATGCCTCCGATATCCTGTCTTCGACGGCCTTGAACATCACGTTCGTGGGTTCGTTTTCTTGGACCGAAAGTGATCCAAAGTTCACTCTTTTGACGTGCCTTTGATCGTCCTCATTCTTCGGGTACACGCTGTTCAAGTCACCACGACCTTTGACCTGGACGTGGGTGTCGTTGCTATTGCAGCTAACGCGCCCATTCCAACTGCACCAGGCTCTAGGCTCTGTGCAGGACCATTGGACGCATGACTATTTGTCATCGTCCTATTCACTACATTAGTCTCTTTAAAGTATCCATGTTGGCGTTAGTCCAACCAAGGAACGCCTAAGATGAGGCCATACGGACTCTCCATACCTAGCACCGTGGGCTTTTCTTTACACGAGAAGTCACTAAGGCTAAAAATACGTTCAGCTTGAGCTCCCTCCGATTTCACGAGCGCGCCGTTTGCCAAACGAACGGTCGCCTCTTCTCGCTTGTCATTCTGGCAAAGCGACTCATAACTCGTCATACTCTTTTTCAAAGCCGCGAGTTTCACAGAAGTCTGTGATGCACCCGAATCAGCAAAAAAGGTCATCATCTGGTCATAGCCTCGTACTTGGAGTGTTACAAACCAGCAGGGTTGATGTTCGACCTTTCGTAACCTCAGGAACTATGCTACTCATATGTTCGATTACTCTGAACATAGGGGTAGCTTCAGAGTCAGCGTCAGTAGGCATCGCACACCTACTGCGCTCTCACCATTCTCGACTTGTCAGTGGTCGATGCTGAGCCCGTGCGTAGTTCTTAACACCATCCTACGGGTAGAGAGTCTTCTTGCTGAGCGTTTTAGCTACTTTAGCATAGCTGTGAGCCATCATATGGCCGCGTGTGTAATGGGGCAATCTATTACATTAGCGGATATAGGTTTTAATACATAATTACATAGTAGGTAGGCAGTATCCGATTAGCGGAAACTGCACGTCTACTTATTATTGGTTTATTATTGGGGTGCCAGACCCAATAATTAGCCAATAATAAATAGGTCTATATTTGAGTGGTTTCCATGAGCTAGGGAGCATATTCGCACTTACTTCGAATTATAACCAAAAACCAAAATAAACAGTTATATTTACGTTATAAATAAGAGCGCTTCCTCATGCTCCTTACAGTGCACGACGATAACGGGGCTCTCACTCCGTTACACCTGGTAGCACTTAGTAGCCCTTCTAATGATCAAGTTCGAGATGAACCTGAACGATTCTTCGATGGCTCCAGCGGTTTCGCTGGAGCATGAGATTTTCCACACCTCACTACGGTGGAGTGGCAGGCATTACACCGCCTTGCTGCGGTGTCTGGTGAGATCGTCGTGACGTCACTGCTGAGCACAGCGACGCCCGATCAACACCGTGCTGCCATCCAAGTCTACATGGTGCGCGAGCTCGCCGAAGTGAATCGGCGAGTATCGACTCCCTCGCGCACCTCTCATTACGATGTAATTAAAATGGAGACATCAACGTACTCCGGTGATGGTCCGGATCGTCTCCTCCTTAATCACTGGTTTAGGGAGATTGATATTGCGATAGCGTTAAGATTAATTGACGCTCCGACGGCCAAGGTTAATTTCCTGCTGTCTCGGCTTGTTGGTAAAGCCAAAGAATGGGCCCTTGGGAAGCTCGTCGTAGACGAGTCGGCGTTCCCCACGCTGGAGGATATCAGCGCGACTTACGACTGGCGTTCAAGTCTCCCCAAGATAAGTCACGATTGCGTGCAGACTTCTTTTCACTTCGACAGGGCAAGCTGTCGATGCATGATTATGTGCAGAAGACACGACATCTTGCTTCGTGTATTATCACGCAGCCGATCGACATGGCTTCACAAGTCCATGTCTTCGTCTTCGGTATGCAGGAGGGCATGACAAGCTATTGCCTCACACGTGCTGAACCGAAATCTCTCGACGACGCATTTGCCCTCGCGCTTCGTGAAGATTACACGGTCGCGTCATCGTTCTTGCACGCAGCGTCGCAGCATCCGCGTACGTCTGGCTTAGAGCCTATGGAAATTGATGCAATCGATGCATCACGTGGTCGCGGCAAGCAATTCAGCCGCGACGTTCGTAGTCAAAATACGATGAAGAGTTTTCGGTGCGGCAAGACAGGCCATCGTGCGGCCGTCTGCCGAGCTCCAGCGCCGGTGGCCATGAACACAGCTGTCTCACGTAGAGATACTGTGTCATCAGTGATCCCGCCAAAAAACGAGCAGTTCCAGTAGGCGCGGGCGCCCTACTGGCAGGAATGGAGCCCCGAGTACTCAGGTGGCAGCTCGGGCTCCTAGCCCCAAAGTGATTCATACTCACTTCAATGCCACCACGATGCGCGACGATTCGAGACTGATTATTATCAGTCTCATCGTTGCTGGAATGAAGCGACCACTCCGAGCGTTGTTGGATTCGGGTGCATCTAACAACTTCTTTCGAGCATCCTGTTTGTCCCTTCTCCCGTCTACTATTACGGTTCGAGAAGGTCTAGGTGACATCGTTGTCAAGCTTGCTGATGGACAACCACAGCGTGTTCCGCGTAAAACAGTGGTTTTGCCGTACACATTCGACGGTTTCCAGAGCAATGACGAATTTCTGGTGTACGAGATGAACTATGCATTCGATTGCATCTTGGGGATACCGTGGTTATCACGATATCAGTCGACGATAGATTGGCTATCTCAGTCCATCAAACGACGAAGCGGATATGACGTTAGTGAAGTGTTCACTCATCTGTTGGTTGCGTCATCCGATTGGCCTCATGTCAGAGTCGTGAACGAACTCACCACGACTAGAAGTCAGCACAGAGAGAGCGATGGCCCTCTGTGCCTGGTATGTTCAGTCACACTGATAGAGCCACAAAATGAGGCGGTTGAACAGAGGTTCCCGCAAACACAAACATCGGTCGAGCTGGGGCTCCCGATTCATAACAAGGCGTTCGAACAGAGGTTCTCGATTCATAACGAGGCGGTCGAACAGGGGGTCCCGCAAATACATACATCGGCCGAGCAGAGGCTCCCTATTGTTACCGAGGCGGTCGAGAACGAGCTCCCACGTACATCCGAGGCGGTCGACGACGAGCTCCCGCCTCTAATTGACGAGAATGAGCGGACTGTGGATCCGCGAGTGAACGACGTGGTGGAGACAGAGCTCCCACGTCTAGAGGAGGGTATATCATCCTCCAGCGACAGCAACGTGCCAGTCTCGAGCAGTGGCTCGAGACGCAAGAAAAAACGTAAACACAAGAAAGGAGCACGCCGATCGCCAAGACGACGAAATTCTCGTCAAAGCGCTGACAAAGATGATTCCGTAGTGACGGAATCCGTATGCGCGCTTGAATATGTGGAAGGGTCTCCACATCGCGGCCGCTACATTAAGGTAGCGAGCCCTCCGTGCACTGCTGCAGAGATCACATCTCTATCAGCCCTACCATGAAAAGATTTCCTTCACGACCTCAAGGCCGGCGACATCGAACAAGTGTGCATCGTTTCAGCCGCCGAAGCAGCCAGTGAAGAAGTTCAGGAGGTCCACCCAAAGAGCGCCGAGCCCAAATCAGCGCGCGAAGAACGCTTCGCGACACAGTCCTGGGAAGCCCTTCGTGCTTCGGGCAACCCTGTCTATGATATCGCTCGTGAGTACGCCGATATCTTTCCGGAGAAAATTCCCGCTGAGCTTCCAGCGGATCGTGGAGTGCGGCACGAGATTGATCTCGTGCCAGGATCGAAGTATTGCGTGACGCGGCAGTGGCCGTTACCGCGTGATCAAGTCATCGCAATTGATGAATTTTTTGAGGGCCGCCGTAAGGCTGGTCATGTTCGCGAGAGTATCGCGCCGCATTCGAGTCCGACTTTCTGTGGTGAAGAAAGCCACCGGCGGTTGGCGCATTGTACACGCTTTTAACAAGCTAAATGACGCCACGATCCCGGCTCAAACGCCGATTCCTCGCAAAGACATGATATTGGATATCATGTCCGGGAGCGAGATTTACAGTGCCATCGATCTGACAGATGGTTTTTATCAGATCCTCATGAGAAACAGTGATATTCCATTCACTGCGGTCAGCACTCCAAGCGGGATGCTATGAGAGTGGCTAGTCATGCCACAAGGCCTTAAGAACGCTCCAGCTACGCTCAACCGGATGGTGACACAAATACTTCGCTCGCTACGCGATTTTGCACCAAGTTACTTCGACGACATTTTTGTTCACAGCCGCGCTGAACAACAGCTCAGCGCTACGGAGGTTCACCTTCGGCACTTAAAACAGGTGTTTCAAGTGATGCGCGAGAATAAATTATATGCGAATTTGAAGAAGTGTGTCTTCTGTGCTCCCGAGATTCCAGTACTCGGATGCTATGTTAGCAAGGAAGGTGTCCGTGCTGATCCCGAGAAAGTGTCGTCGATATGTTCCTGGCCTACGCCCAGAAACCAAACTGAACTACGTCAATGGCTCGGCCTGGCTAATTACTTGCACAAGTATACGAAGATTTATGCAGAGCTAATTCAGCCATTATCGACACTGCTGAAGAAAGACGCAGTTTGGTCATAGAAGGCAGAACATCAGTCTGCCTTCGACTCCGTGAAAAAGAGCTTGTCTGAAGTACTAGCGCTAATGCTGCCTGATGACTCCAAGCCATTTCACGTCGTCTGCGATGCGAGTAATTTCACGATTGGATGCGCCCTCATGCAATTTGATGATGAGGGCCGAGAGCGCGTCGTGAGTTTTCAATCACGACAGATGAAACCTGCTGAAAGAAACTATACGGTACACGACAAGGAACTTTTGGCTATGCGTTACGCGCTGATCAAGTTCAGAGTTTACTTGCTCGGCGAGAAGATGTTTTCGATCTATACAGATCACGCATCTCTGCGTACCGCCGTCAAGACTCCTCACTTGTACCAGCGTATGGTACGTTGGCTGTCATACTTCTCAGAGTATAATTTCGTGGTATTTTACAAGCCCGGCAAGAATAACATCTTGCTGGCGCGCTTTCTCGACGTCCCGATTACGATCCTCGACGCGACATGGGTCATCAGCCAGGTAGTGCTGATGACGAAGACGATGATATTTGTTTGTGCTGTATTGAGCTGGGGCTCAATGCAATGATTTCGACACCTGTGCTGTCAATCCGGACTCAGATCGCCGAGTCTTATGCGAATGATTCCTTCTACACGGGAATTATCGATTATCTTCGACACCCTAGTGAGAGGTCACTCGTGAAGTTGACGAAACCAACGCGCGACAGCATCAAGCGTTACGCGCTTGATGGTTCGCTGCTGACGTATACGATGGACGTCTTTGATCCACCGCGTGTCGTCATCCCTACTGATGACGACCTCCGAGCACGATTGGTGCATGAATTTCATGACACTCCAGCTGGTGGTCACCTGGGTCGCGAAAAGACGTTCGCGGCTATTTCTCGCGTGTTTTTCTGGCCGCGCATGTATAAGTACATCCAAAAATGGGTACGCTCTTGTGAAACGTGCCAGCGTGTGAAGCCTGAACCGTCTTCACAAGCCCCATTGCGACCGCTCCCGACTGCTACGGAAGCCTGACGTTCAGTCAGTATGGATTTCATCTTTGGTCTCCCACCGGATGAACAGAAACGCACAGGCGTACTGGTTCTTATGGATCGATTTAGCAAAATGGTGCATTTTGCTCCGGTCTCCGCGCACGTTACGGCGGAGACGACCGCGCAGATCTTCATCGATCTTATTTTCAGGTATCACAGCTTGCCAGAATCTATTGTGTCGGATCGTGATCCGCGTTTTACTTCAGCTTTTTGGGCAGAGTTTCTTCAACTATTAGGCACGCGATTGCTTATGTCTACGGCGGCCCATCCAGAGACGAATGGGCAAACGGAGCGCGTGAACAGAGTGCTTGAAGATGCTCTGCGCAGTTATGCGACATCGTTCTCGTCGTGGAGTTCGTTTCTTTCACTCGCCAAATTTGCAATCAAAAATGCAGTTCATGCGTCAACAGGTTCAACACTATTTTTTGTAAACAACGCGAGGCACCCTCGCGTTCCAGCGCTTCTTGCTCTCTCAGCTTGCCGATGACATTGCGCCGAAAAATTTGATGGTTGATTACGTTGAAGACAAGGTTGCTGCCGATGTAACTTATGCTGTTAATTTTGCTGCCAACAGCATATCGAGTCCCGACGCGATGCATCCCATCGCGTCTCCCGTCGCTAAATTTTGCTCCTAAAGAGTCCACTTCGCCTGTAAGTTCGGCTGCGGTAACCGAATTTCTATTACTACGACAAGGCATCACGCGTTTTGTACGTGATGCTCTTCAAGAAGTAGTGGATAAACAAAAGCAGAACGCTGACAGAAGAGGTCGAAAGAATATGTTGACACTTAAAGAAGGCGACAGAGTCTTATTGTCGTCAAGTGGACTGCCAGACACATCTGTGACGAACTTGGGCGCTAATAAGTTAGCGCCAAGATATATTGGTCCCTTTCGGATTGTTAAGGTACATGGAGACGCCTACACGCTATGCGTTTGCACCCGACTTTCTATGTCGGGCGCCTTAAGGCTTACCTACCGGCGGATCTACCTTCGAACCTTCCCCGCTCTTCTGTGCCGGCTCAAAGTCCGACACCCCTTGTCGACGACTCTGACGACGACTGGTACCAAGTCCTGCCCGAACGCGTGTAGACTCGTTCTGCTAAGGCCCTCCGAACGCGGCAGTCTCGAGTTGGCGAAGACGCTCAACTAATCCCTGCTGCTCTCGTCGAGTCCGCTCGGCAGCCTCCGTCGCAGCAGCCGCACGATCGCGAGCACTCTCTGCCATCTCCCGAGCATCCAGCAGGCCGTTCTTCGCCTCCTCAGCATCAGCGTGAAAAAAGTGCAGTTCGTCATTCGACGGCACAGGCGTCCGATTGTGCGAGTCGGCGACCAACGCAAGAGACCTTCCGTCGTGATGATCCTCCTCCCTTGGTGGATGCATCGGGTGCGCGACGTTGGATGTGGACCGAATCGTCGGTCACGAAGATCCCACGCGTCATGCGCCGAGTAGTGACTCGGCGCCCTCGAAGTGCCGTACTGAGAGACATCATAAAGTCCGTTGGTTGGGATATTCACCAGCGGGCGACACATAGGAGCCTCGAAGTATGTTGGCTCACGATGTTCCTGACGTAGTCAAGGAGTATGAGTCCAGTAAGAAGACGACAAACGCGACCGACGCTGTAGGTTCCACCCACGATCTCGCGAGCCGTGACGCTCGCGAGCGACTCTGAGATTTATTACGAGGCTCGGGAGCACTTGGATAATATGACGGTACCGTGTGAAGAGGTTTTTCATCGACTTGGGTGACTCAGGTTCTTCAGCACCTTCAAGGCTGTATAAGTCCCACGGCTTCAAGTCTTCGTCCATGACTCGCGACGCCTGCTCTCTTCGGATTGTCGCCTGATGGTCCCAACCGTTGTTAGGGACCTCGGCGCGTGAGTGGCCAGGGTTCATGCTGCTCAGTTGTGAATGACTGAGCAGATTCGAAGACCAAGAAGACAAGCCGCTGGAGTTCTCGTTGGGCTCCTCGTTGGACTACTCGTTGAGAAGAAACTTTTTGAGAAAGGCGCTTACGTTGCGGTAAGCGCAACTTAAAGAGGGGGGTGATGTAATGGGGCAACCTATTACATTAGCGGATATAGGTTTTAATACATAATTACATAAGTAGGTAGGCAGTATCCGATTAGCGGATACTGCACGTCTATTTATTATTGGTTTATTATTGGGGTGCCAGATTCAATAATTAGCCAATAATAAATAGGTCAATATTTGCCTGAGCTAGGGAATATATTCGCACTTACTGCGAATTATAACCAAAAACCAAAATAAACAGTTATATTTACGTTATAAATAAGAGCGCTTCCTCACGCTCCTTATAGTGCACGACGGTAGCGGGGCTCTCACCCCGTTACAGCGCGTGACATAGACAACGTCTGCATTGCCCAAATCCAGTGGAGTTGCATCCACTCTTTGGCCGACGGCTTATACCAACTTGTCGCCGAGGCAATGCTGTAAAGTTGCTCCTCTACCAAGGCAATCTTGATTGCCTATTCGGTCTCGACGGCACCTTTCTAAAAAGGGCCTATCGCATTGAGCGTCCGTGCCGCAGTCCATTTATGAACGTGCGCACCTTGATGTGTTCCGGTATCGAGCCCACAGTAATGGATGCCGACAGCGAGCGCATCTTTTGCACATGCTCTTGCAGAGATAGCGCGCCTAAAGCAACACTTCGTTGTTCGGTGGCTAATACATGGCGCAATTCTTTGTCCTAAAGATCGCTCATGTAGGAAACGTTTTTGGGTCCGCCATAAGCGCCGAGCAAGCCCACTCTGAGGCCTTACCGCGCAAATAGGACATAGCGTACGACACCATTCGGGTGTCATCCTCGATGAGCTGCGTCACACTGCATTGCTCCACGGCTAACAGTCAGTAGACACTCATGTGAGCTGCAGTCCCATCAAACTTTGGAGAGTCATTTAAATGGGCCTAGGCGGATTAGACCGGGCAGAGAGCGTCTCAGCAGTCTTGTTGAGAGCCTCGTTTTGAGTCTGCTCACGCAGAAGCTCATCTTGAGTCTTACTGATGGACTCAGCCGCAGCATGACTATGTACCTCGGACGCGGACATCCGCTGTCCGAGCTCACACGCCTCAAATGCTCCAGCTGAGCAACATGTTGCTCAGGTGGACAACCCAAGAGGTTGGTCAAGGCTTGTTCATCAAGTCCCTGAGCCAAATGATCAGCTACCTCCCGATGATTTGGGAAAGGCGGACGAACTGAGCCCTATCGACATTGAGGCTCATCCTCACTAACACGGTCCGAGAGACGGGTCGTGGAAGTGCTTTCAAGTGTAGTCGGGCGCTTCGAAAGCTGCCACGCACTACACACACACCTTCAGGCACTAACGAGGAAGCAGCTAAACCGTCTTCTCTCGCGTGCTGCGAGGTCGTTGGTGGGCGCCTCGGCAACCTCACAGAACAAACTAGTACTCAATCATTAGTGGCATCACGGAAGCGCTTCGCCGTCTTATCGCGCGCACTGTGAGATAAATAGAAAGTGTAAGCATGATTCATATTTTCTATAATCAAAAATACAAATCAAAAGTTATTGGCTACTATGCAATGATTGGACGCACGTCTGTTTACACCTACGTGGCGAGCATAGATACATTTAAGCTCGCAAATGCGTCTATCTGTGACTCCAGTCTCTGCTAGACGTCATTCCTTTCAATGTGAATACACCTTGTATGTATCACATACACAAGCGTGGATGACATGGTGTACTCACCCATGTGGCAGGTCTAAGTACACACGTACTTATGACCTTCCCGTTAAGTACCACGTACTAACGGGTACGTGTAACCTTAGGCATATAGCCCGTTACACTAAAATTGATTACCTGGCGCAAGCCGAGGAACTCGCTCACTTTGCTCAGGTTATGGATTTATCAGGGAGAGGACCCTCCAGTGAAAATTTGTTGGGTCCGTCTTGGAACAACGTGGAAGGAGATGCGCCAATGTTACTCATGTAATGAGGTTGAGCATTTGCGAGTCGCGTGCCCAAAACGCAAGCGCTCCCCCAAGTGTCGTTAAACTTGTCACTAGCCTTCAATGACTTGTCTAGCGAATCCAAAAATGTTTGAAGTTGAGACAGTGGATCCACCAGACATTTGGTCAGTGACAAAATATGGCTTGACAATGTCGAATCTTGCCAAGGAACCTGCCTTCCACCCGATGATATGCCACTAAATGGATGCACGGACTTAGGAGGAGAATACCAGAATGTGGATTGATTGTGCAAGGAGACGGGAGTATCGAGGCAACAGTGAAGCATTGCTTGAATCTAGCAAGCAACGGGAAAGCTGAACGGATGCATAGAACCATCATGTACATGGCTCGTTGCATGATATTTGCTTGTGGTTTGCCGCTGAGTTTAGGGTTGATGCGGTAAAGTATCCTAACAAGCGCAAAATTTAGAGAGGGCCTCACCACACAGCAAACCCCGTCACTCGGTGAAATTGTTGTATTTGGCTCAGAATTATACACCTAAGAAAACAGAACATCGTTTAGAGGATAACAAGGAATTATTGTTGGGATCGGCAAAGAAACAAGAGAGTACCAAGTTTACCTACTCAAAACAAATTGGTTGTCGTTACTCAGCATTTGAAAACCATGAAATGCTGGACACGACCCAAACTTAGAATTAAGGATTTCGGGTTTGAGGTAAGTGCAGAAGTTGTATTTGCAGAATAACTCTGGTCTTTAAGCTCGCACAAAAAGAAGACCAAGATGGCAATACACCAAGATCGCAAATGACGAAGAGACGACGAGTCGTCACAAGAATAAACTAAAGTCGAAGAAAACATGCTCCCCTAGACAAGAAAGAAAAACGTTGTGACAGGTTGGCGAGCAGAAAAGTTGGTTTCAGCCGAACAAAAGTCGATGATGACGCCGTAAACCAAATCATTTCTGTTGGTGATCCACAGAACGTTGGAGAAGCTATGCGTAGCTTAAATAAAAAAGGCTGGTCTAAAGAGATTGCAATAGGACTGGACCTTTGGAAATAATGGTGTATGGAATATAGTTGAATTCCAAAGAATGTTTTTCGGGCTCTAAATTTGAAATGGGTTTTCAAGACCAAGCGTGACGCTGAGATGGTGTCGAGCGCTTAAAGGCGAGACTTGTCGCATATGAAACGAGCAAATTCTTGATGTGAATACGGTTTCACTCACGCGCCTGTAATTGATATGTCCAGCGTGAAAATAATTCAGTTAGAGCAAAAATTTTCCATTTTTGCTCTAACTAGAAAATGGAAAATTTCTGTAAAACATGGAGAAGTATTTAAAGCTTACGTAAAAGCGGACAAAGAAGCAAATTTGGCCATTCCATTCAAATGCCGCAAGAAATGCTCGTATCAGAGAGGCGAAGGCCAAACTTGGTGTATAAGGAGCAAGAAATGGTCCTCGAGCTAAAGAAAAGGCTCCATGGGCTGAAACAAGCAGGAAGACAGTGGAGTAAGCTGTCGCACCAGAAGTTGTGGGTCAAACAAAGTCTCACGGACATGTGTATCGATTTCAAATGGAAAAGTCAACGCATTCTAACTATTGGACTCTAGGTGAATGATCTTCTGGTCTTGGGAATGAATCAATGTGCTGTGAAAAATGCCTTCATCGAGCTAATTTGCTGTCGATAAGGATCTCGGACCTGCTCTTAATATTTGAGAAATGCGTATCCAATCGAGGAGGTACAATTTGATTAAAAAGTCGGGACTTTGAGCATGCTGAAGAGGCGCGGTCTCGAAATGGCACATGGTGTACGTTTACCAATTACATCGGGTTGGAACGATAATGAAGGTGCTGTTCTCGAATAATTACCGGTTTCAGGAATGGATGGAGTGATTAACACTGAGTTGAAAGGTTGTCTATATTAATAGTATAGACGAAGGACTTCACAACTTACCTGGCTACTATACTACTCTAGAAAGTGTGAAAGTGAAGTTGTCCTCACGCAGAAACCATCCCAATTAGGCTGGATTGGCTCGAAGTCGTTCCTGTGAGTACAGGTCACTCTGGCGGACTTGCAGTGCCGTAGGATTTTTGCCTGATAAAGTCGTGAAAGAGTCGATGTGTGACATCCGAGCAAAAAGAGCTTGCTGCAGGACTGCAGGTTGGGACCGTAAAGGCGACGAAGACGGTGTCGGAATGAGCGCTAGTTGTTGTCAAGATGACCTGCATGGCCGGGAGCACAGGCGTGGGTCGCCTCCCGTCAAAGCGGCAGCGGTTGCGATCCGTCCATAGGAAGTGGAGCTTCACCGCGCGAAGCGTGTGCCAAACGTCGTAGACCACCTCGACATTGTCCTTCCACGCGTCACGGACGCCCGGCTGCGTTGCCAGCACAATGCTCAACCACGTTACGCGGAGTCGGAGGAAAGGCAACATCATTTGGTGAATATGCTCCCAGAGCTGGACTGCGAGCGTGCAGTCAAAGAACAGATGCTTTCTCGGTCTCGATTGCTCCGCACCCAGTACGAACGCATAGCAGTGCGAAGGCTAGTCACAACAGGTTTGGTTACTATTTCGTTGACCATTCCACAAATTTCTGACCTAACGGTTGAAGTCGGTTTCGTCATTTGTGCTTTGACACGATGAAACCGTACACTTCATATTTTGCAACACTTTAACAAATATGTCCAAACATACCATGGTTCTGGTTCTTAGAGGCGTCCCACCCGCGCATTCGACATGGTTCCTACCTTTTGTGTGGTAGGAACCATGTCGAATGCGCGGGTGGGACGCCTCTAAGAACCAGAACCATGGCCGGACAGACAGAAGCCGGAAGGCGAGCCGAAACTACAGATCCGCAAACACGGGGAGCAAGATCACCTGCAGATGCTTGTGGTATCGCACGTAAGCTTGTATCTGGTCCACACCGACCCCCGAAGAGTGGATAGTCATCGGATGTGATTTGTCCGGCATGTGTGGCGTCCACACTAGACGAAGAGAGTTGACTGACCTGAGGTAACATGTGCAACCTGGGAAAATTCCGCTGAATCGTAGCGCGGACCAAGTGATAAATACTTAGTCAATTATGGAAAGTTTATTATCGATTTTACATTGCGCTAGACCTGACATTGCTTTTGCAGTGCACAAGGCGTCTTGAAAGATCCATCAGCCCACGATGAAGATTGGAAGCTGGCTAAAAGAATTACCATGTATATGTCAGGCAGATAAACGCTACGTTTCTCTATGGCTGGAAGGAAAGGCGATCCAAATGGATGCAGTGATGCAGATCTCGCTGCAGGCAAGGGTGACAGAAAATTAGTCACGGGTGATCTAATTACTGTCGATGACATGCCAAAAGCTAAATTTCTGGCTATATCAATGATGACTCAAGAACTTTTGACCGTTCGTTGTAATGGAGCACCCTCCGACTATATATAGTCTACTTTCATTGATGACAGTGTAAATAGGTGCCTCGTAGCCTCACGTACACTGGAGCGCAGACGAATACGAGACAACTAAACGATGCGTTATGTTGTAGGATAAAGAGTTTTAATCTAAATCGTACGAACCTTACTTTAGCTACGAAGATGTATGTTGGCTATCTGCCTACCACTCATTGCGCGCGTCCATTCTTCATTGGTCAGCGCGCTGGCTGATGTCATGGCCTAGATCAGCCGGTAAGCAGGGCATCTCCAACTTTTTGGAAGACATATCACGGGGTACTAGGGTAGCTTAGGCTTTTTTTCCACAAATCTTGTGAACCAAAGGTTCACGAAAGAATATCTAAGACGAGGATGTAGAGAACGTTGTGTCCCTATTGAATCAAGTGGTCACAGCATCTCCGCTTTTATAACGTTTGCCTTCAAAAAGCTTTGGGGCTCTCTTTTGATGACCGATAGCCGCACTCGTGGTGTCGTCATCTGGCGCTGGCAAAACCCACTCGCATGGATGTTGTTCCCGGATCTAAGACCATAGATACAATTCGGGGAGATTTGATACAACACCTCCATCCGCCGATGCAAAGTCTAGTACGAGCAGATGGACATCCCCGACTTGGCTATCGCGTGCGAGACTTTTGGCTATGATGCGTCAGGACGCTAGCAACTCGACTGCGCGATAGATAGCCAAGGAATGTATCGAAGATGAATCCACCTGAGCGGAAGTTGTCGCTGTTCCTTATCTTCTTTTTAGTTTGTTCAGCATGAAGAAGATTCCTCCTTTCACTTCTGCCTCACTCAATTAATTTATACCACTAGCAATTGTATTTAATCGAGTAGGCTACAAGACACTTTGACTTACTTTGTGTGACCTTTTGTCTGCATTGGTAGATGGAGAGAACGTGCTACTTCTAGCGACGCTTTCATCACGTTGATTTAGCAATTTCCTCAACTCGACCACGAATGCAGTTCTATGCAGTACCTTCGATTAAAGCCTCGAGCTGAACAATCCTATTTTGTCATAGCCTTTCAAAGAGCAGAGAACCTTTGTAAGAATATTCGATACTTTGCTGTTCTCAACGTGTACTTCAAGCTGTTCGCGTTACTACGGAGTGCTAGATGCGAGTAAAGGTGCTGATAAATTCTTGTCCTTGAATAGCAGCAAATTTATCGTTCTGGCTTGACTTTATGGAGCATGATCGCAGCGCTAGTGACGAAATCACCACTGACACGGACGATAGGGCCATAGTGGTGGGATGCTGAGACCACACGCGTAGAGCACACCTACAGCGAGTAGAACCATCAAACAATTGTACACATGTAGGCCATCGTAATACGATTGAAGATGGTGTAGCGCAGTGATCGCACCAAACAGATTCATCTTCATGAGTGCCATGACTATAATCTCCGTGTACCGTCAATCGCGATTCCAAGCACCGCTTGAGCAGTGTCAATCAATCGTTGCTGCCGCCATCTTAGTGACGATGCTCTGCAGCTCCATGACTGTGAACGACTTCTGGTACGGAAAGACATCAGCCATGACGTTAGCACGGCTCAGTTTCAACTGCTCCGCAAAACTGTTTCGATAAGCGAACACTGGCGACTTAACCAATATTGTTAAGTTTCTCAAAGTACAACTGCCTCCCCGCGACGGGCGTTTACCATAGCAAACACAGCACGAAGCTCAGGACTCAAGATGTCATGAACATGTCCATACTAGTGATACTCATCTCTCTCAAAAAGATGGCTGCAGTGATCGTGAATAGACATACCTTGGTCCAAATGGATAGGCTTATATAGTCCTAAAGGCAATCTTGCAATACCAGCATGAAAACTATACAAACAAAGCGATGTTAAATGGTCGCAAAGACAATGTACTTACTTTTCTGATCAAATATATGCTCATAGCGACAGCCGGTCCATGTCGCCTGAGACTCGCCACAACTCATCCAGGATCTGAAACTCATCCATCTTGAGGTCTGACAACCGGCCGACGTCGCCAATCTCGTTCAAAAATACATCCAGACTTCCACGACCAGCCAAATTACCGCCACTGTACGAGTTGCGCTTTCGACGAGCGGCTAAAGCTCGAGCAGCATCAATACTGAGCCTCGGCTTGACCTTCTTGAGTAAAGGCTCGTTTGTCCGACATCCCGAGCCATTCTCACTGCCGTCATCCTCGTTCGCTGAGTCATCGTTGGATTTAGTAGAGCCTGCGCTGTTGCTGCTGGACATCAGTACTTTTTGTCCCGCTTGAAACCGCTGGGCGAATGTCGCAGCCAGATTGAAAGGCCTCTGTGGGCCTGCTTGAGCCATTTTGCTAGCACTATTCGGCTTCTGATGGTGTTGCTTCTGCAGGAAAGCGGCCACAGGGTTGCCAGTGCAAGATCCAGGGGATGCCTTGGCGGCTTGGCTGCGAGCAAACATTGCGGCCGGGTTTGGCATTGCCTGGCTAGACGGAGTAGACAATAGTCCATGTCGCGACTCCTCTTTTGTTCGTTCATCACTTGTACCCGACTGCTTCAAATGAGCCTGTTGCAATACTGGTGGCTCCATCTTTAAATTTGGCTTGGTTTGCTCGTGCGCTCGAGCCTGCTGGTGCACTGGTTCATAGTGCTCTTGAGTCTGATGATGTCGGGTAGATGGCGAGCGACCCGCAACCTGGTGTGGTTCTTGCTGCCGGAGATGCTGCTGTACAAATCCAGCTACAAGGTTGTTCATCCCATTGCTACATGATAGCATCGAGTGGCTTGCTGATGATTCTCCGTTTGTGTCTTCAGTTGAGCTTGACCCAGACTGCAGTACATAATTGTAAGACATCATCTGCCCGTGCGACGAGTGTGACACATGCTGCTGAGGCTGGTGGGATGGCACATGCTGGTTGAATATCAGTCCAGGCAGATAGGTATCCATCTGTAGAGTCCTGTTGCCATACAGTGGTCCATTGCTCATGCCTCCTCTAGGCATTGAAGATCCCGTGGAATACACGCCATCATTCGTGTAAGAAGCATAAGTTGGAGACGAACCTGGGTAACCTTGACGATATCCGTCCTGAGACTGGAAAGGTACTGGCAATGGTATGTTAGAGCGACGCTCGCCCGAGAAATCCTGAGCGTTACTGCTTGTCATGGATCCTGAAGATGACAACAGATGATTGTAGCCATTGTTCGCAATGTGTTGCTGCATCGAAGGCTTCCGGTAATGTGCCATCGTAGGATCATATCCACCGCCCCTCATATCCGTCGAATACATAATCCCATTTCCAGCCATCATGGTCTGGTGATGGTGTTGACCAAGTTGATTACTCGACTGCATATTCGTTGCTGACACCATCTGAACGTTTGGGAGTCGCACCATTTGTGCACCATGTTGCTGTGAATGCACGGAGAAAGGAGCGACCTCTTCACTCTTGACCATATTATCGTTAAACCTCGTGCCATTTTGCGGCATCATTTGTCCCGGTATTTCCATAATGTCCGTCGGGGTCGTGATTCTGCCGCTCTGTGCACGACGTCCTTGTCTGTTTCATTGAAATTACATTAACTCGAACATTAGCATGTTTTTTGAGCTCTAAACAATACTTCATCCCACGATATGACTCACCCTTTCCGCACTCGACAAAGTGACTTCCATCGAATCTTTACCGCATCTTCCGTACGTCCAGGCAACATTGCAGCAATAGCTGACCAACGATTACCTAATCTCGATTGTGCATCAAGAATCATACAATCCTCTGCTTGTGAGTATTCTCCACGTATAATACTCGGATCGAGATGATTATACCACCGTTCACGACATTGTTTCGATGTTCGACCGGGGATACGCGTAGCCACTTGACCCCAGTTTTTGCGACCTTCTGCCACCAGCTCTTTTAAGAGCTCATCTTCGTCAGGACGCCAATGACCTTTCACGAGTCCAGGAGCCAGTACTTTCGTCCATCTTTGTAGACACTGGGTGTGGTTGCGACCAGGCACTTCTTCAGCAATTGACTTCCAATTCCGTTCACCATGTCGCCCAACCGCTTCCCTCAGTTTTTCATCTTCATCCGATGTCCAACGCTTGGGCACCGCTTTATCCTTTGTCTTCATGATCTGATAGAACAGAAATTCGAAAAGCATGAGATATGCAATACTACGACAATGTAAGACAATGCAAAGTTTACGCACATCATGTTGTTTCTGGCGAGGAATCCCCTTGATTTCCGTGTACACCCGTTTACTACCCGTTTGAATTGAAGTCGGGGCTTTCGTCTCCGTCTTAGTAGAAGAGGAAAAAGTCTTGATATTGTTGCTATTGCTTTGACCCTCTGTAAAGAGAAGTTTGCCAAAGTCCGAGATGGACGAACGACCTTCCGCCTCCATGGGAAACGTGTCCACAAGTTCGCCCATGAGCTTAGAAATAGACTCCCGACTGACGCTAATGCTCATTATTTGCTGCAATGAAAAGCTTACAAGTGCAAAGACGGGAGAACGAGTCAAGTGTTCGGTTCAAACTGATGTCGCAAGTACTTGGAAAAGCAACGGGTTAAGCGAGTGAGCAATGACACGACAAGTTCCCACGTTTGTCAACTTTTTAGGTCTTTGCTGGACGTGTGGCAGTCGGGCTTCCTCCGACGTCTGAGTGGCCCGATTATGTATGAAACCAGTTTCTGGCTCTCAAGAAGTCGTAACTTTTGCTTACTTTAGCCAAGACAAAGTGACATCTTGCACATCAAAAAAGGGGTGTTTAGTTTTGTGTCCGGAACTAATACGATACGTACTGTACACCTGACGTCTCCTGGCTTCTTCCAGGACCCCCTGAGCTCGTACCATCCGTAATCATGTCATCGGCTTTTATTTTACGTGATGGTGGTGGTGGTAAGGCCAAAGGTACAGTGCAAAAGAATAAGAAAGTGGCGCTCCCAGAGGAACAGAAACAGGAGATTCGTGAAGCTTTTGACCTGTTCGACACGACTGGAAGTGGCACAATCGATGTGAAGGAGTTAAAAGTGGCCATGCGTGCACTTGGGTTGGAACCTGAAAAGGAAGAGATTACCAAGTTGATTGCTGAGATTCAAAGAGACGGCAGAAACGCCATTGAGTTTACTGAATTTGTTGACTTGCTGACGCCAAAACTGAACGAAATGGACTCACGTAAAGAGGTTCTCAAGGCTTTTCACCTCTTTGATGACGATGAGACGGGCAAAATCTCGTTTTCGAATTTGAAACGTGTGGCGAAGGAACTTGGTGAAAATATGACGGATGAGGAATTGCAAGAGATGATTGATGAAGCAGATCGTGATGGAGACGGAGAGATTGATAAAGATGAGTTTCTACGTATTATGAAAAAGACCAGTCTATACTAAAGAGATGTTGTTGTTGCTCGAGTCACTACGTGCTCTTTTAACTTGATGTCAATCTAAATGCGAAACCAAGTGAAGCTCATTTATCGATCATCTTGCACGTCTTATTCCTCATCCGATGAAAAGTTAAAGTCACCCACTCGATCAGCAGCGTCAATTTGGGCCACAGACTTTTGAAACTCTTTGAGTGACATCTTCTTCACCTTGGCCACGGTCTCCTCGTCCACAGACGTACCCGTTTTCTTGCCACGCCGTTTCGTCTTCTTCTTGCTCTTCTTCCTCTTCTCCGTCTGCTCCGAGCTGTCCTCCTGTTTGTTCTTTGAAACCTCGGCCGAAACATTGAGCTTCTCCTGCAAATCTGTCGCGTCCTGCTCAAAGAGCTTCTTCACGGCAGCCTCGCGCTCTGCACGCAAAAAGTTGTCCAGCTGAGCCGTGTCCTTGGGTGACAGATCCAGACCGCTACGCTTTAAACGGATCCAGTCGGCACGTTTCTTAATGCTATCGATGAGGCCACGCACCTGCACCTTCCACTTCGGAACGGCACATGCGTACATGAACTTGTTCAAGGTGAGCTGCAACGGCACGGCAAGCTCTGGGAAAGCCACGTTGAACTTGTACACATCGCACTCGCGCTCTAGCAGCTCAAAAAGCCGCACAACAATTTGGTCGTGCACGCGCTTCGCGTCCAGTGCCGTCTTCGACAGCTTCACGCAAAGCTCCAAGTCCACCTCAGTGGTGGAATTGCTCCCTTTAGCACCTTTGTCTCCCTTCTTTCCACCACTAGCCTTGTACGACGAGCGGAATGGCTCGAGCTGCAGCACTTCAAGCAAAACAGGACTTGTGGAGATGAAGGAATTGGTGGCCAACGCAAGCTGCTGCAGCAGCTTCACACAATGAAAACGCAGCGGAGCAAAGCGCAGCGTGCTCGATAGTCGTACAACTGCAAGCAAAAGCTGACTCAACGGGTATACAAGTGCATGGAGCTGGTTCTCGGCCGGGTACGCGCACACTACGGCTGTCCATACACGCAACTGGTTGAAGAATTGCCAATTGAGCACAGCCTTGAACGAGTCAGGGCCGGGGGATGTAATTGTCTTGCGCACAGCGATAGCGAGCTCGCGGATATACACGAAAGCGTGCTGGTATGAGCTGCTCAGGTCGAGGCCGAAGAGCTCAACAACACAGTTACCCATCAGGATATGGTGGGGCAGGGTCACCTCGTTCGTGAACTTTGTGTTTCGCATGTACGTCACGTATATACCCTTCAGACAGAGCTCCAAGAACGGAAATGGCACAGCCAAAGCCAAGTCGCGAATGCGGACGAACGCCAGCATGCACACGTTCGCGTTCAGCAACTTTGCCCACAGCTTCAGTAAAGCCTTCAGCATTCTTCGCGAGGTCTTGGGACATGACACCACAAACGGGATGTAGTGCACCAGCTCACGCAGTACAAAGGTATGAATATCCTGGCCAGTGGTCTGCTCGAGCAAGTAGCACACGCAGCTGAAGAAACGACGAATTACGAGCGCGTGCTTCTTCCACTTCTTGTCATCTACCTTAAAGGCAGTGTCTTCTTCCGATGAAGACTCCAACGCCACCAAAACGGTCAGCGTCTCGTGTGTCTTGCGAAAAATATTTATCATCAGACGGTTGTACACGGCGCTGCTCTGGACATTAAAGATAATTTCACTTTCCTTGCTAGCATCTGCAGCGTCGCTCGAACGACACGCGTCACTAAAGATCTTCATCAAG
Source organism: Peronospora destructor (assembly GCA_011800735.1). Taxonomy (NCBI): domain Eukaryota; phylum Oomycota; class Peronosporomycetes; order Peronosporales; family Peronosporaceae; genus Peronospora; species Peronospora destructor. The sequence continues at coordinate 144,463 of WBRY01000007.1, read as the reverse complement.
CGACGCAACCCCGAGACCGATTTGGTCTCGAAACATTCTTTTTCAGCCTTCTGCAGGACAGCCATTGTCACAACAATGCGTCCAGTAGTCTGCACTTCCTCCTGTTCATCGATTTCTTCTTCCTTCTCGTCCTTTTCCTTCTCTTGAGCCTCTTCCTCCTCCTCCTCGTCATCATCACCAAAAGACGTGCCTGCTATGTAGCGGGGATCCAGAGCACTCTCGTCCTCCTCTTCACTGCTGCTTTCATCATCCACGTCGTCATCTTCTTTCTCCTTTTGACTCTTAGCTTTTGCCTTGTTCTTAATGGACATCATCTCCTCCTCTTCCTCCTCCTCCTCCTCCTCCTCTTCCTCTTTCTCTTCCTCTTTCTCTTCCTCTTCCTCCTTGCCGACCACCTCCTCCACGTCATCATTGTCCGAGTTCAGGAAATCGGCGTTCAGAAAATCATCCACGTCCATCTCATCCATCATATCAGGTTCGTCTTTCTTTCTGTTGTCACTCTCGGCCGCAGCATTACGTGGCTTCTTTTTGCTGGGCGCGTCACTGTTGCGCTCAAAGCGATTGCGCTTCTTTTCCTTCATATATTGATTTTTCTTCTTGACATTGCGCTGCTTGATCTTCTGTGACAGTAGGCCTTTGGCTACAAACTTGGCTTTCTTCTTCTGTGCGCCCATTGTTATTGCACTGCAAGTGACGCTGTAGGAAGCTCAATGCGTTCGACCGTGGATGGTTGGCGCTGGATTGGCTGACTACCATTCTAGTAAATTATGTGGTATACATGAAAATAGGAATTCATTTTTCTTGAAAAAGGCAAAGTCATCACAGTTTTTTCAATAATGTTCCTTAGTGCTGTGTTAATCTCTAGCCTCGATAATTAGTGGCCTGGAACAAAGGACAACAAAGTCTACCGATCCTTCCAGCTGCAGCACTCACTCAGAAGCGCACGTTTGGATCTCTGACACTAGAGTCAACTAGTCTCTCGCAAGGCTTACTGTTGTAAAATTATTTGCTAGGCATGTGCAGGTTGCGCTTAGTGGTGCTTTCGGCTGTGCACAGCAGGCTGTCTCGTACACATGGGTGCGTGCGCCTTTGCAAGCCTGAAAGTTTCTTGTTTGATGACATTCGTGACCACCACAACAAAAGCTATAGCCTCAATGTAAGTATTAATCAGCATTCAACACAGCTTTGCCTGTCAGGCTCATGTTGTACGCTCTGGCCAATTTGCAGCCCTTATCAAAGGGATGATGCACCTGGTCTTGTTGCCATCCAGATCGAGCCGGTCATTAGTAATGGCCATGTCGGGTGGTGGAAACATCAATCGTAATTGTAATGAAACTGTTTCCTTGCGTCTCCAGCTAGAACACATCAACCTTTGTCGCATAGTCTCGCGGATCAGAAAAAAAGGTCGGGCGGCGAGTTGACTCTCTGTTGTGGGGTTGCGGCATTTTTTCATATGTTCAATCTGGATCTAAAACCTTTCAATAGTTATATTATCAAAGTAAAAGGTGAAGAAGAGACTCCTTATAGTAAAGTTTCTGACCTTTTCGCCATAATCGCGTGAAAAACGAGAGAATCCCTATTCAACATAGAGGTCATTCGAAAATCCTGGCAACAGTTACAGTACCACACAGTTACTCGCCACATTGCGACACCACTGGGACCCCTATTAGTAATACCAGCGGCCGCCCAGAGTCACCACTTTTGTATTGATCCGATCCACAGACTGCAGCGTAATGGGGGCCGCCATTATGAAGAGCTGTTTCATCGGACAGTCGGCGGATGCTCCGCGTCGTCACAAGTCGCACCATGAGGCTCGTCGACGCTATGAGCGTGCACTGGCCATGACGTTGCCACTGTCAACTTCCAGCTCAGCGCCGCACACGATTAGCCGCCGTAGCGCCACGTGTCTTGAGTCGATGGACAAGAAGCTTCTTGGGAAGAACTTTACAGATCGTTCCAGTGCACGGGAGCTGTCACAGACGGTAGTGCATCTTCAGGACGTCAATAGGGCGAAAAAGAGTCCCGCGGGTTCCGTGAGTTCTGAGGCTGCTACGATGTCTGAGAGCTCATTTGTGGTCGATTCACCGTCTAATGCAACCAGTCCCGTGCTTCGAAAGTCGACCATTGGCTTTCGTGCTCTTTTGCCAGAGCAATACGTGCTTGAATGCGTTGCTGGTAAAGGCACGACGTCGACTTGCTACAAATGTGTACGGAGGACGGACGGTCAACGGTTTGCTTGCAAAATTATTGAGAAGAGAAGATTGGCTCCGTCGGCCAGAAAAAGGATAGAAGTGGCTGCTCAATTGCGCCGTGAAGTTGATGTGTTGCGACGTGTGGATCATCCACATATTGCTAAGTTGGAACAGTCTTTTGAAGACGACAATTATCTCATTCTTGTCATGGAACTAATGGAAGGAGGTGAGTTGTTTGACGCTATTGTGGACAATGGCCGTTTTGCAGAAGAAGAGGCTATCCATGTAACTCGTTGTATTCTCTCGGCCATTCAGCACATGCACGAGCGTGGTATCGTCCACCGTGACCTCAAGCCGGAGAACATGTTATTGGCCATGTCGACTCGTCGTCGACGTCGTCAAGATGTGGTCACGCCACTGAATATCAAGATCATTGACTTTGGCTTTGCTAAAGTTTTACGGGAAGGTGCGACGTCTACATCCTTTTTGGGAACAGGAGGCTACTTGGCTCCGGAGATTTTGCTGCGGCAGTCCTACGGCACTTCTGTGGACATGTGGTCCTTTGGGGTCTTGACGTACTTGTTGCTCTGTGGCCGACTACCATTTGCAGCAACGACCAAGCTGCGACCCAACCAGAAGATTCATTCGCTGTACAAACTCACCTTCCCCAAGAGGTACTGGCGGGGGGTAAGCCCCGTGGCTATGGACTTTCTGCAGCGCGTATTGGAGCTCAACCCATCCGTTCGGCTTACAGCCACAGAGGCACTGAACCATCCGTGGTTTCGGTGCTGAATGGGCTGGATATTTATTTAATGAAGTGTGGTGCTTTGCAAAGGTGGCATCTTTGGTTTTATTGTTTGAGGTGGTTTATGTAGCGTCGAAACAGCAACGTGGGTAAGCAAAAGAAACTGAGAATCAGAATGTTCCGGAGGGTTTTCGTCGTGCAACATACTGAAGACATTTTGCAATAATATAAGTGAAATATATATAGTGGATCCAATTGTTTCCGTTTTCGTGACACCTCTTTATCTTTCGTTTCCATTGGCTTATAAAGACGATTTTATTGTATTTCTCTTAGCCAATCTTCTTTCGCAATCGACCATAGCACCATCACTCTTCAATGCCGCACTAAGGACGTCAATGGACTGGAGCTCCGTATACGAGAACAGCGGCGAGGAGGACGGCAACTGGGAGAATCATGGCGAGACGCGCTCTTCTCGTAACGCTCACCGTCTTTTGCATTGCCAGACGTCGCTCCCTCTTACTAAACAGCAGAACGCAAGCGCCCAGTACTCGCCCTACGTGGCCTACGCCTTTACTGTCAATTATATTCTTGGGGTAGGTTCATTGGGGATTCCCTATGCATTCTACCGTGCTGGTGTAATTATGAGCAACATTATGATTGTGCTCGTTACTCTATTATCCTACATTACTGTTATGTGGGTCTGTGAGAGCGTCGCTAGGGCTCGAGAGGCTTTCGTCTTGACTTTTCTATTGGACGAAACATCGGCGCTAAGGTCCTTTACTTACTCATCTAGACAAGCCAGTGTTGCAGTAGAATATGAGGACTTTCCTGAAGTTACTCAGCTGTGTGATAGGTTTCTAGGGCCTGTAGGCTCCAAGATATACCAGATCTCCCTTCTAGGCCTCATGTATGGAGGTTTAGTAGGTTACAGCCAAGTATTTGTTAACACGTTCTTGACTCAAGTAGACCATATTGGAGACTGGCAGCTCTCTAGTGTCCATGCAGCTATTGTCTTCGCCTGTATCGTTCTGCCGTTGGCATGCTCAGACCTGACGGAGCAGATCTACGTTCAATTGGCCATGTCAGTCGTACGTTTCGCGGCATTACTGATCATGGTCATCAGTGCGACGTATGCAGTGTATGGAGATCCGTACGACGGTGGGGCAAGACTCAAGGAAAATTCAGAGTTGCCGTACATTAGTGACTACTCGCTCGTGGACATGAGCGGGTTTGGTGTCATGTTTAGCACAAGTGTGTTTTCCCAGTTGTTCCAGCACTCTGTACCGGGTTTATTGGCTCCACTTGGTGCGAGGAATCAAGAGAAAGCAAAGGCAATATTTGGAAGTACCCTGCTTACTACCATGATGTTTTATATTGCCTTGGGATCGGTGAGCTCGCTGTATTTTGGTCCAAAGTTGGCAACGAGCGTGAATTTAAACTGGGCGGATTTCACGTGGGGAGTTGACGAATCAATAACACTTGTGCCGCTATGGGCAAAGCTTTTATCGATGATTGTCGTGGTGTTTCCCGCTCTTGATACGTTGAGTGTGTTTCCTCTCATTTGTGTAACGCTCGGTGACAATATGGCTGCTGTAGTACCAAAGCGATGGGGGACTCGACGTGGGAAGAAATCGTCCTGGAAGCTCCTGTGTCGACTTGGTGCAGCCTTGCCGCCACTCTTGATATCGATGTTTGTTTCAGACTTGTCAGTCACACTTCAGATTAGTGGACTGATGGGAATTTACGTGGCTTTCTTTGCACCCGCGTTGTTGCAATTGCAAGCGCGCCGGGAAATTCCAAACAGCAATGTCTACAGCGGCATTTTCAGTGGAACGGCATACGTATACGGCGTGTTGGTATTCGGTACACTGGCACTATTAGTTCTGCTCTATCAGTTAGTGCTTCAGATCATTGAGTGATAAAGATCAAGATTCGAGTGTTGCAAGTGTGGCGGCCTGATGAGATACATGCACATCCTGGCGAAGAATTTTCCAAGCTGCTCTGCGTCGAGAGAGGCAAGAGGATCGACCTCTTTGCTGCTCGAGTCACGGTCGCTAAAATAAAAAAATGAATTGTACGACTGTTGCCGTAACATCACGCTAACTGTAAAGGTTGTGTGAACCGAATACAAGCTTTATCTCCAGCAGCACCCATACAAATGCTCCCACGGCAAGCTCCATAAAAGAGATCAAGGCGTTAAATTCGACAACGATCACACATGGGCAGCTGGAGCCATAGACTCCATATCTTCCGCCATGACCAAGTCTTTGTGAAAATTCGGCCCATCACCTTTTCTTCGGGCGCGATGTGTTTATTAGCTCCACACCAATGAATGCTCTATAGGGTTACAAAAACTGACGCTTCGTACTTGAGTGGATTCTTGTACCGTACATGCGTTTTTCGGGACCATTCGTCTTGCGCTATCCCGGCTTCTGCTTTCTTCCGCAGCGCTCCTTGGCAGTCATGAGTGCTTGTTCCAATAGCAGCAGCAGCGCCGTTGCTACCTCCTCGTCAGTTGTTAGCGTCAATTGCGATTTCAAAGGCTTAGACAGTGTTAAAGCCCCTTTGGTGACGAAAGTTCGACGACATCAGAGCCATTTACAAGAAAACGAGACGCCGTCAGCAGCTGATAACGAGTCAATTAACGGTGGAGACAAGGAGCGAGGTGGCCCTAAGACGCTGCAGCAGCTGAAGCTTCGGGTGTTAGCGACAAATGAGAACTTTGTGGTGCTGAACAAAGGGCCAGACGAGAGGATGGACGGCGCCTTTAATGTGACGCTGGAGAAGGCGGTACGTCCGTTGTGAATTGATGAAATTATATAAAAAAAATTAGCGATGTGATTGAAGAAATTGATGGATTGTGAATCAATTGGTGCAGCTAATGAGAGACTTTCCAGAGGTGGAGAAGTTTCGATGGATTCATCAACTTGACTTTGGTATAGATGGATTGAGAGAGTGAATGATAGGAGACAAGAGACTGATGAGGTGTTGATTGGTAATTGTAATGCTTATGCTGCAGCGACGTCGGGTGTGCTGCTTGTCGGAGCAAATAAAAAGTGAGTCACGTTGGGGTGTTGAAAGTACCGACTGAGGTTCTTGTTTTTACTTTTTTACTGTCGTCTAGAGCTACTGCGATAGGCTGTCGGCTTTTTCGAGAGAAGCAGGTACAGAAAGAATATTTGGCGGTAGTGCGTGGTCATTTGCCATTTAATCCGATGGATAGTGTGGACAGCATTGGGATGGATGTTAAGGCCTGCACATTCTCAAAGCTAGGCTTGTTGATTCAGGATATGGAGGATTTGGAGAGACTAAGGAGCCAGCAGCGCGGAACGAGGACGCACCAGAAAATGGGCGCATGCCCACGTGGAGTTCGCCATGGACCTAATCTGTTTACGATGGAGCAAGCTCAGCTCCTACGTGGGAGTCGCAGAGAAGGAGATGCTGGAGGTGGTGCTTGTGAATTGACTCCAGTAGAATTAGCATTCACAAAAATGACATGGCAAGAATTAACAAAGGAGAAGAAAGACGCATACACGGAGAAGGCAAAGGCAGATAAGCAGCGCTTCCTGCGCGAATTTAGCGAATTTCTTATTAAGGAAAAGATTCGGCTTGCTGACAAGCGACAATATAAGTGTCGTGATCGTGACAAGAGCGACGAAAGCAACGAGCCCGTCGCGTACATTTTTGACGCGCCAATTATTGAGCCAGATCGACGTACAGGAGCTTTTCGCATGCAGGTGGGTACTGAGACTAACACATCAGCTAAACAATCCACCACAATTGCCTTTGTCTTGGGCCACGCAATGTATGAGGGTCAGCCAGTTACGAAGGTGCTGTTGCGCCCGCTCAATGGACGTCGGCACCAACTGCGACTGCATCTGGCGAACCGTGGCTTCCCAATTGCAGGCGACGTCACTTATGGCTCGCAGGAGGACGCAGCACCACGAATGATGCTGCACGCTTGGAGGATTTGGCTTCGTGGACGCCCAGTGGATAAGGTGTGTACTTAATTAGCGATGCGTTCCTCACAAGCCGTTTAAGAACTAAAATCATGTATTATGCTCAGGAGAAGTACGGCGATCTATATTTTGAAAGTCCGGATCCGTTTGAGTCCATCGTGCCAAGTGAACGTGAGGTCTGCACAATAATGTACCACAAGTCTAAGGAAGCAGAAGCCCGAGACGCGGTCACCGAAGCAAATAACGATTTGCCGGATCCGAGAGTCTAGATCGGTACTGCCACAGCTTCTACCGAACTTTGGCCTCGTTTAATGGTGCAGCACGCCGACCACGCTTACAGTCGAGGGACGATCAGGTCGGTGTACATCACGTGGTAAACTGATCCGCTTGTAATGTGCAGATTTGATGACCAGACGCGCAAGGGCGCGGCGTGGATGTCGAGTGCCTGCTTCCAAACGATTTTGCCTGTCCGTGGTCCCCAGAACAAAACAACAGCCGCAGTGCCTCACCTTTTTGGCTACATGTTTTGATGCCCAGTAAATTCTAGCGGAAATTGGCGATCTGCTGGACCGTGGACCTAGACTTTTTATAAATGTGCAGGTGGTAATGTTCAAGCATTAAGGCAGCGTGTCTTCAGGTGAGTTGTCGGAAAGCGGTACGCGGTATCGACCGCCTTTTCTAGTATGGCCAGCGCACAGTCATTTTGCTAAATCGCTGTTGATGATCACGTTACTGCTGTTGAGCTGCGTGATGTATACGGTGAAAGATCAATTCGAGGCAATTTAGTAAAGCTCTGGGTATATCGATGGTCAGAAGAGCTCAGAGTAGGTTTCGTACTCGAGATGCAGCAGACTGTAGAGTTTGTTCAGTCGTATCACGAACTGGTTTTCATCTTGTCGGATCGGTATTCATACAGAGACACACCAGCACCTAGCAAGATATCTGGAATGGTGTTGTTTTGCGGCACCGACCTTGCGGCCCATGACCCATTGATCAACAATATAACCTCTTCTGCAGGCTTGAGCTGCCGCTTTCGTAGTGAGATATCGACAACGGAGTCATATCGAGCCTTGTAGTTGTTTTCACCCTTAGCAGCTTTACCGTGCACAGGCTTAGCTTCCTGATGAAACATAACTCTTGACTTTCTAATGATAGTTGCTCGGGAGAATCTCCCATGCGCCTGCCAATGAGGACTACAAGGCAAAGAATTGGTAATGTTGCGTGGATCGCAAGGGAAAGCTACGAAAGTAGAAATACGTTTCGTGGAATTCGGTTGGTGACTATCCTAGATGGGCAATCGACAGCTTTCACTCTAGCACGGATCCAATATTGTCGATCACAAATGTCGAGCGCGAGTTACACAAACGATCAACAGCGATTTGGATGATGTATCAGATAGGTAAGCACCTGGTGGAACGTATAGCTGTTGCATCGGTTGGCTTTTTGGTTCTGTATTGCTTTACAGCGGTCATCATTTGGACCAAATGGACGGAGATGGAAGATAATATGGTAATGCCATTTAGTGAGCGTAAATTGAGAGATCTTGACGACAACCATGATGAAAGCAGTGACTATCCCCGTCAGATGTGGATGAAAGGCGAGTTTAAATGTCTTGGTTGGGTGGAGACGAATGACGACGGTGATGAACTAGGGACACGGAGAGAGTGCTGGCAACGTATTCGAGCGGGTGACGCCGGATACTGCGAGGTGTTGAACAGAACTTCCGGAGAAGTGTTTCGCATAATGCTAACAACCAGTCTCTCCTTAAAAGACGACGCTCGGTTTACATGCGAGTTGTCCAAAACATTTTCTTCATTTCAATTTCATGCTGCAGCGTATCGTCATGATCCACCCATGACACTTGATCCATCCGACACGCAAGGAATCGTCATGGCTGTCCATGAAGGCGTACTGCCAAGCGCATTTGCCAGTATTCGTCGTCTGCGAGACACTGGGTGTATACTTCCAGTTGAGCTTTGGTTTCGTTACGATGAACTCACGCCAGACAACCCGGTCTTGTTGCTGCTGATGGAGAAGTTTGGACCCGTCCATCTCCGACAGGTATTCGACGAACGTATTTACGGCTTCCGCACAAAGGTTCACGCTCTGTACTATTCACAATTTACAAGCGTGTTCCTGTTGGATGCCGATAATTTTGCTGTTCGTGATCCAACGCCGCTGTTTTCTTCAACGGTGATGCAAAGCTATGGCGCTGTGTTTTGGCCCGATTTTTGGCATCCAGGAAACTCCATCTTTAATCTTCACGCACAAAGTTTGGTATGGGAGCTTTTAGGACTCGACTACGTTCACATGCTGGAACAGGAAAGCGGCCAGCTACTGGTGAATCGCGCAATGAATAGGCGTGTGCTCGACCAGTTGCTTTACTATGCGACTCATTCACCAAACTTGTTTCATAAGTTGAAACTCGTCTGGGGCGACAAAGATTTATTTCGCTTGGCGTGGCTTCAAAGGAAAAAAGACTTCCACTACAACGATCACCGCATGCCCGGGGCGCTCGGGATCGTAAATGAGGGTCGCCAACGTTTCTGCGGGGTCACAATGGTGCAATATGACTTGAATGGGAAAGATATGCTTTTTTGGCACCGCAATACTATCAAATTAAGCGGTCGCGGTGACGATAAGCTCGTCTGGCACATGCTTCAAGAGCTTCCCACTTTTGCGGGAGAAATTAGTTATCCGCAACCCAAAATTCAGTCTTTCAACGGTGACAAAATGTTCAACCAAACCTCGTGCTTTGGTATAAAGTGCTATGCGAGAAATTCGCAAGTGCAGATGACACGAGTTGAGGAGCTTAACGATTTGGCCTCGTTGGAAAACGCTCTGATCAAGTACGCGCGCCAGGCATACCAGCTACTTCACGATGAAACTGACGCGCCATTTTCGTGAATTTAGAGCTCGCTTAAACGGTGGGCGATAACTCGGCTGATAGTTTCAGGAGTTTCTAGGTCGAAAAATGGCTCGACGGTAAGAAAGGCAGCTCGTTTAAGTTGTGAGCTACGCTTTAAGAAAATCGTTGCTGCTTCCTCTCGCCGTGTGCAGAATAAAGTCGATTCGCTGCTGCACTGTTCTGCTTCACGAGCCATATGATTGTAGACTAGGGATTGCACGTAGCAGACCTCCTTTAGACGCCGCATGTTTTGCACCAGCAAAAACATTTCTGCACTTGCGTTAAGCGTGACAATGGCATCATTAGCAGCAGTACTAGACCCGTTTGCACCCTCCTCGAGTCGCTTGATACTTGCAACCATTGTCTTACCTAACACAAGTAAGCACTCTCCACGAAGGCTAACAGTGCCATGCTCCATCACCAGCGGCATCTGGTCGTTTAACAGCGAGTATGCGTCTTGTAATTTTCCCATTGCGATGTAAATTTCAGCCATGACACTGTGGGCTTCAGCCAGCAGAAGATCATAATGGTGCCTTTGACAAATATCCACGCTCTTGAGCAGTACATTCAGCGACGCAAACGGCGCATGCGGCGCAGCAGCCTGAAAACGAGTTCGGCTGATCGCAATCAGCACCTGGGCATGCAGATGAGCAAAACCAAGCTCCTTACACGTAATTTCTAGACTCTCAAGCAAGTCAAGACTTTGAGTGTAGTCGCCGACATACGTCCACAAGTTGGCCTTTAACATGAGTGCCTCGAGATAAGAGGAATAATCTTTGTCTTGAGGAGATAACACGAGTATCGCATCCAAATGAACCTCTCCGCGCATCAATTCTCCTCTTTGCAGTGCCCACGAAAAGAAAAGATGGTGCAGCGTTCTCTGGATTTTCATATCATTGAGCAAGTATCGTCGCTTCTCAGTGTCACTTTCACCTTCAAAAAGGCCGACGAGAAACTTGAGTGCCCGAACGTACACAACTTCTTCCTTGTCAGTCTGTACAAGGTTAAATATCGCCATCCGGCTCACCGTTTGCACAATTTCTCCTGTGCTAGCCGAGTCTTCGTAACATAACAAATGCATGCGGTTGAACACTTTTTCCAAAGAGCGCTGCCCAAACAGAACCCACCCAGCTGCTGTAGAGAGCGTGACTTTTCCACTCAGATTCCAAACAGTGTCGAGAATTGCTTCTGTTGACTTTACCCAATCCATGCCACTTCCACTAGGTCGGCCACAAGTATCAGACCTCGCACCCACTTGAGCTCGTAGTGCATTCATTGCTCGCGTACCGTTATTAAAAAAGCTAGAAGGTGGTGTCGATATCGACGCGATCGATTGCATTGTTGCGTACAAGCGTGACCAAAGGTGTATCGGTCGAGGTGAAGGCGCATGAGCAGCGAAAATGTGTGAGACTAATTGTGATGCTATCCCCACTGCCTCGGGCCTAGTTGTACTATAGCACATCAAGTCGCTCTCCACTTCCGTCAAGGTTGCCAGCACCTGCAAAGCTGGAAGACGCAACTCCTTGGCACGGTCCAAACAACTGCCGACTAACTGCATTACATCGTCTTTCGACGCTCCGATCTTATGATTGATGTGAATCATCCAGGCAAGCGCAAACGCCACACATATGTGGTCGCCGTGGTGCTGAGCAACCCGAATAGCTTCTTGGATACTTTCTTGAGCGGCATGACAGTGATCGAATATAATCTGCAAACCTGCTAGATTTAGCGCTGCATACTGGATGCCACTTCCTCGGAAGTGCAATCCAGCGCTTGCTGCTGATCTTGACGCAGAGCTGTTAACATCGCTGCCACTATTACCACTCAAGCAATCGCCTTGTCGTGGAGAAAGCACGTCGTGGTACTGGTGCAGACTGTCAAGTGCACCTTGATAATCGCGATCGCTCAGGAAACATAAGTACTTCACAAAAAGCACGTTAGGATTTGATTGATCCATCTTCTTGCGAAGTAGACGTAGTTGGTCTTGCGTCAACAGATCTTCTGCTCGCTGTGAGCCTTGTTGCTGACAAGTCCTCCCAATCTCAATTTGTCGGATCATGTCACTCAAAATGTAATTCAGCTGATCATTCGACCACACTGCTGGATCATTTCCTTCTTGAGCAGCTTGCACTGCCAGCAACTTCTCCACCAGTATCTGCGAGTCAAGTTTTGAACTCGCAGGAGTCATCAGATTGCTTACCCGCAAATTGTTAGTCGGTGTCGTACTTCCTGATTGTATCGGCGATAATAGCAGCTCGTCGTCTTCTGCTTTGCTAACCCTCCACAAATGTTGTGATGCAGATGACTCCAAGAGCTCAAAACAGCTATTGTCCTCCTCCTCCTCTTCCTCGTCTCTCTTCACCTTCTTTTCTCTCTGCATATCTTCTCTAAATTGTTCCAAATACTGCTGCACGTCGTCAAAAAGCCGTGAAAGACCGTCAAATAGCAGCCGATTCACTGCCAGTAAAAAGCTGCGGACAAAGACACCCAATAAACTCGTACGGACAAGTGTCGAGCTCGCTGAATCCACGTCCATGGCTTCATCTTCTTGGGAACTTTGTGGTGGCGCTACACACTCGGTGATTTGCTCAATAATGTTCCATACGGCATCAGGGCTTTCGATTGAGGTCAAGATACTCACAATTTGCCATGATAAAAGCTCAAAAGCTCTTTTACTGTCTAACTGTATATCCAAACGACGCAATAAACTTTGAAGGGTCGTACACCTCTGAGTAGTCATATTCCGCCTGGGGTGCTGAATTTCCAAAGTCAAAAAGCGTGCGAGGGCATTCAATGACCGTCTGCTAATGATTGGAGCAGGAGATGGAGCAACTGGTGCATCAGATAAAGACACGACTGAGTCCTCATTGGTGCTGTTTCGTCTAGCATCTTGCTGTCGCACATACTCGGAAATTAAAAGGCAAACACTCAGGATATAACTATTTACCTTCCACTTAAGCATAATGGCACCAATAAATGGAAAAGTTGTCAATAATTTCAATAAAATTATTGCAATGAAGTATCTTACGTAAAAATCAACGTATAATTAATCAAGGTGGGTCTCCGGTCCAAAAGTACTGATCAAAAACCGGTTGGCATTCATTGACAAAAAAAGCCTCAAGACGACTGAGGATGCGGCCTCGCGACATTGTGCCAGCGTTTGGTATGGGCAGTTCCTTTAACCCGTTAGTAGCGCTCCAATCGCTTCTATCAGCTGATGTCGTGACTGTGAAGCAGCGCATCAAGGCAGCCCAAGAGCTGGAGGAATATCTACGTTCCTTGAATCCGACCCCTGGTCTTTTACCGTTTTATGAACCGTATTTACCGGTATTGACCGAGGTATTAGGTACAGCTGCACCCGAGTTACAGACGAGTGTCTTGACGATGTTACAGGCCTTATCTAGCCACAACTCTATTGGATTTGGAGACTGGATGACGAGGAATCTGCAGCTGGGGAATCAGCCATGGCTTGTACAATGGAGTTATGCATTATTGCTACAGACTGAAGAGTTTGTCCCTATAGAGGGATGTGAGAATGATGATGTTGGTGACGAGAATGATGGTCAATGGCACGAGACATCGCCTCAAATGCAAGAATTCGATCAAGTTTTTACCCAAGTGATGCTCATGTGGAGGACATTATTGGATCATACAGAAGATGCAGCTCTTGTAAATCAATTGGTTAAATGTCTACAAAATCTCATGATCCAACAGACAGGAACACATCAATGGAAGACTCTTTTGTTGAAGAAATTGCAGATTCATTTTGTAGATGTTGCAGACGTTTTAATTGGATGGATGATGAGTACGGGACCATATAGTCTGTTACGGTAGGTGATGCCGACTAAGTGGACAGTACCGGTTACTAATGCTTTTCTTACCGGTATTTTTGTGATGATTCAGAGAAGAGATCCTTTCGCTCTTGCATGAGTTTGGTCAATTGTGGGCAGATAATAGCGTGTTTAGTCATCAATTGCTCAATTCATTTGCAGATGTACGTGTTTATTAGTGATAACGCGACAATGTGATTGACTAAGCGGTTTTGTGGGTGATGAAGGAAATCGTCAACTTATGTGATTTGTGGAAGGATCATCAAGAGGGTGACGATGATCGTCTTAGTACCTTGTTGACATGTTTTATGATGGTGGCACAATGTGTTCCGGACCTTGGTGAGTGCTTTTTGTGTGTCTTTTTCCATACGCACGTGTGTTCGTTGTGTCAAATATAATTGCTTGTCGTATGTGTAGCCTTACGTGGTGAGGGAGGCGCTGAAAGCTCTTTTGTTAGAGTGCTTCATTGCGTTGCATCCTGCTCTCCGCCAAAATATTCGTAAGTTGGTTATTTTAGTTACTGCAAATGGTGACACGATTGATGTCCTTGTGCTGTGGTATGTATGCACAGTCTATTCTGCTTGGCAAATTGTTCGGAATACCTGGTGGCAATGTCTAACTGTAAGCACAGTAACTTTCCTGCTCTCTCAGTTGCAGCAGTGAGGTTTCTGCTGTACCACTGTGCTGTACAATCTCAAATACACGATAGCGAAGTTGACAACTTGTCAAAAGTGATGGAAAACGCTTGCAAGCTAGCAAGTGCAAACTTTCGCAGTATTGAGGACCCGCTCCCAGTGCAGAATACTGCGATAGGCTGTCTGGAAGATGATATGCTTTATAAATTCGTTAAGAAAGGCACTCCACCGAAGCGCGTGAAGATTATGGAATGCTTGTTGCAGTTAAAACTTGCAAATGGTGTTGCGTACATTACCCAACTGTGCCTGCAGTTGGCACGATTGGGTGGAATTGGTGCTCTCAAGGTTTGTGTAAAAGTTGACTATAGTAAAAATCTGGAATCATTTGGTGGATGATATTGTTGTTTGCTTTTGTTTCTAGGCGCTTGGGGTGCGAGCTCTTCAGTGTCTAAGTGGCCAACAGAGCGAGAAGAGAATTAGTTGTTTCGTGTTTGCAGCTACATGCTTTATCTTAGCCTCCCGGAACCCGGAGAAGCCTACGTTTACAGGTAGTGGCCGTGAAGCAGAAACTATCACGATTCTAGAATTACTTTCAACAAAGCTGGAAAAGCAAACTCACCGGAATTGTCAGCATAAACTGACACCTCGGCAGCTGTGCCTCGTGTTGAGGATGGCATCTGCCTTTATCGGTGGTGTATCTCAGTGGAATAATGGTCAATGTAACGCTACGAAGATTATGAATGGGGTATTATTGCAAATGTTGGAATGTGCGTCGATCTTGCTGGTCAGTGGAAAGGTAATTAGTCTGGATCATCGAACCATTGTTGACTTGTTGAAGGTGATAGATGCTGTATTATCTGAGACGAAACTCGTCTCAGTTGTGCCGCAGGAGGTATGTTGGAGATTACTGAAGGTCATGGACGTAGTCATGCACTCTTCAAGTGAAGAGGTGCTAGAAGAGTGCCTTCAGGTTTTAAGAACGCTTACTTCTCGTGCTGAAGCGCGCTTATTTGCTTGCAATATATTCGAAATGTCACTTGACCTAACTTTGGACTACGATGTACGAGAGAAGGTCGTATTTTGCGGTATGAGTAATATAGCTCGATGGGCGCTTTTGAATCAAGATGAAGTGCGTTCACCTTGCCACATATCGCAGGATTTACATCCTTCTTTCGCTGCAGCAGACTTTGAAAATATTATGAGCTTATTTCAAACCTACGAATGCGATGAAGTCGAATGGAATCGAGTCTGTAGAAGAATTGTCGATCGAATTGCTCAAGATGTGGTACTCAGAAATGCAGACGTGCTCTTGAATACAGTCCGCCAAGCGACAGGATGGTGCGTCCAGCATAGACTACGCACCCATTTTGGAGGGCCAGCTCAAACCTTTGCCGGTATTGAACGCTTGTTGCAGGAGTATTCGAATCGAATGGACATTGTTTCTGTGCAGACTCCTCAAAGGAGTGACGCGCAACTGTTAACTACTTGGTTGTTGCTTGAGTTTATGATTGCGTTGGAGATGCGTATAACTCGTGCAATTTGCTCACCCGAAGTAGATCAAAGCGGCTCGGAGAGTGAAGGCCATAAATCAGCGCTCTTCTTTCGTACCAATAAGGTGGTGTGTGAGGATTGGCTTACCCGGATACGACCTTCTCTCGCCGAGATGTCGACAAATGGGTCATCCTACGAATTGTGTCGGTATCATAGTCATGTTATGATGACAACCTGCTACAATAAACTTAGTCAAGCAATGACGTCTCTTACATCCCATGGAGTATCTGAACAAGTGTGTAACGAGTTGAGGCAAGCAGAGAAGGATATGGACGCTGCATTATTTTTACTGTGCCGCTGCCATGTTGATGCTAAAGATGCGGATTCAATTTTAGGGTTTCAAAAATGGGGTGACGGTATATCTTCCGCTCTAAGCAGCTGGTACGAATTGAATGAGGGAGCTATGGACATTACGAAAGAACAATTCAGAATGCCCTTGTTTCGGTGGTTGTATGCAATGCGTTACGAAGCTGAAATGCGATATGAAGACGCAGCAGCAGAGTACGAGTTATTGCTGCAGCCACTAGTAGCTAACGTCGAATCTTGTTCGGCACTAGTAGCTAACGTCGAATCTTGTTCGTCACGAGACGTTAGCGCTGCCACGATATTTGAATATCCGATGAGATATCTTCGCATATCAACCCATGCATTACTGGGATGCTTTAAGCAATGCGCAAAGTGCTACGTATCTATACGTGAATGGACCAAGCTCCAATCCCTTGTTTCCCAGTTCATAAATATCGCTCGATCTCTTGTAGATTACGACCATCCCATTGAGAGAGTTGAAGCAATTTTTGACTGCAGTGATAAATGGAGCGACGAGATTGAGACGATATGTAGCCTGGCGGAGCGTGAAGAAAATGTGTTAGCAGAAGATATCGTTAATGGGAGCGAGTTAAGAATTGATTTAAAGAACCGAGCGGCACAAGCGCTTCGTGTGTGGAGCATTTTTAGTAACCCGATCGTTGTGTCGTCAGATTCGGTATTGGACAATATTGCTAGCCAACTGTCGAATGATTTGATACCGTTGGCGTTGCAGCCATCTCCATGGAATGGCTACGCAGGCGAAAACATTGGCAAGAGAGCAGAGGAAACCTTGCTTCGAATGTCTGGGTTTTTGCAGAAGGCACGATCAATTGAAATGCAACAGACCGAGATAGCTACGGAAGGATTGAGGCTAAATTATGAGATGCATGACTCTGCTATTTGGAGCCAGTCATTTTGCACACCGAGTTTGAATTGCTCAACTCATGATATGAGAGGTGGAAGTGCTGACGCAGATTGCCTGCACCTGACAAGTGTTGCCAGGTTGACAAGGAAACAACACAATTTTGCTTTTGCTCGAAATCTTTTGGAAGAAGCTGCGGCTGTCAAGGGCGTAAGTCAAAAGTCTTTGATGGCTTTCAATTACGAAAAAGCAAAATTACTGGAGACCATAGGAATGGAGGATGAAAGTCGTTGTCTTTTGGAGACACAATGTGAAATTGGTTTGAGCTCTTTTGGATTATTTGACGAACAGGAGAATGCTGCAACTCGGTCATTTTTGTATCTCGCCACAGCACTTGCTAGGGTAGATAGCATAGAACCGGTGTCACTGGCTACGTCTCGCCTTCTCCAAGGTATAATGATGTCGATTACGAACCTTGGCAAGCAAGGGCCGCTGAATGACCAAAACGATTTGGACTTTTTGCCTCAGCTGCAAGATACAGCGGCGTACAAATGCCATGTAGCCGCAATTGCGGTATCGCCAAAATCAGCGAAGGCCTGGGTTCGGTACAGTCACTGGTGTTATGATCAAGGGAAACATGAAGTAGCGCGAATAAAAGGACAAAATGGATTTATTCACCTAGACTCGTCGGACGAAACGAGGATAAATGGTCTCTTGGACGAGATCGGTTTCACTAAACCGAACCGTGATCTTATTAATCGATCTTTTTGTCGTTTCATGGAAAATGGCGAACTCATCGGCCAACGACCTGATGCTTTTCATCAGCTTTGTACTGATCGAGCGCCACCAGACCATAACAGTGATGCAATGAATCGCCTACTCCAGCTGCAGCGACTTTGCCATTCCAGGATTCTCAGGTTCTATTTGCTGTCGGCTCATGGCTACGGGAAATACTTGACATTGCTTTTCAGTGATCCGAACTCCAACGCTCCGAAGCAGGAGATCACAATGGTTGTGCTTCGTTTGCTAGGCTTCCTGACAACGTACGGAGCCGAAAGAGAAATGATCTCAGTGCTTGAATGTGTGTTTTCCCACGGGCCAGTGACTCCATGGTCCTACGTTGTTCCTCAATTGATTGCGCGGGCACATCATCCGGTTGCGGCCGTGTCGTCTTTGATTTGTTCAATCCTTAAGCGGTTGGCACACCATTCACCCCATGCGATTGTGTATCCGACTGTCATGGACTCGATGGAGGCTTTTGAAAAGGGGCGAGGTGCAGCGAACACGTTTGCTGCCGTCCTACATGAGCTGCAGAATGTGTCGTCTGGACAAGTTGATGGAGTGCGGTTGCTAACTTCTGAACTACGTCGAATTTCTGTATTATGGGATGAAGCTTGGATCAGCACGCTGATGAAACTGGCAGCTGATGTCGCTCGACGGACTAGTACACTGGAGAAAGAGGCTTCTCGAGTTGGCAAGAATGCCTCATTATCTGCTATCGAAAAGTGTGAACTAGCACAGCGAAAACTGGTAGCCATAATGAAGCCAATTCTGGTTTCAATTGATCGATTGTGGAACGAAACATGTGGTCGTGCTCGTGACCAACAGAATGTGTCACCTCATGAGCGCAAATTTTTGAAAGAGTACGGAGCATTGATTGAGAAAGCTATGGAAAGTTTTCGCGATTGTTGCTCTTTAGAACTGCGAGCAGGGGGTACCAAGACACCGCAAGAGCTATGGCAGCCTTTCGCTGAAATATTGAAGGCCCTGATAAATGTTACCGGCCGAAAAGATCAACTACCACTTCATGATATATCGCCAGCATTGGCGTCGTCTTCTCGTGAATTAATACTCACCAACATGCCCGGGGTTTTGTCTGATCATAGCGACCCCATCACTATACATCGTGTTAATCCGTTTGTAACTATTCTGAGAACGAAAACTAAGCCAAAGTCGTTGGGGTTTGTTGGATCCGACGGGAAAACACATAAGTATTTGCTAAAGGCCCGAGAAGACTTACGCTTGGATGAGCGCATCATGCAGTTCTTACGGGTGGCCAACGGTTTCCTACGTGCTGACGCTGCAGCTGCTGCTCGAGATTTGTCGGCTCAAAACTACAGTGTGATACCGCTCTCTAGGAATGCTGGCTTAATCCAGATGGTCCCAGACGTTGTTCCGCTTTTTCAAGTGCATGCATCCCGAAACGAACAAAAAGCAGCTGATGGGCGAGTTTCTCATAATCCCGTTGCAGTGTCGTCGGTACAGCAGCAGCCACCGCCACCTACCGCTCAATTTTATGCGAAGCTGAAACAACATGGAATTACAAATGTGTCCCCAAATAATCGAGCTCAGTGGCCAATTGCTGTGCTAAAGCAGGTATATCTGGACCTTGTTGCGCAACGTCCGCACAATGTGCTGCTGCAAGAGTTTCTACTCCGCAGTGAAGATTTACGAGAAAGCTGGACAAAAAGTGTGCGGTTTAGCAAATCCCTTGCGGTAATGTCCGTTTTAGGGTACATTGTTGGATTAGGCGATCGGCATCTGGATAACATTTTGCTTTGTGTCAATAGTGGAGATATCTTACATATTGATCACAATGTATGTTTTGAGAAGGGACGCAGACTCAAGGTGCCGGAAATTGTGCCATTCCGGCTGACGCCTATGTTACAAGATGCGCTCGGGCTTACAGGTGTGGAGGGGAAGTTTCGTGTGGCCTTTGAAACAACTTTACGCGTTGTGCGCTCTGATGAAGTTCGCGAAGCTTTACTGACGCTGTTTGAAGCGTTTGTATACAGCCCTCTTGTCGATTGGATATCTGTGGATAAACGACAAGGACGGTCAGGAGACTTGAAAGCTCGGCTAGGAGCTAACGTGAATCTTTCCTTGTTCCTGTCACGAGCCGAAGAACGATGGCAAGACACTATCACCTTTGGACGTCAATATGAACAATCTGCTGATATAATCACTCGTATTTTTAAAGAGTCGAAAGTGCCATTCGTGGAGTTGCTGGAACAACGAAAGCGATTGCATTCTCTTAAGACAGAGGAGGAAATGTTGCTGAAGGAGGTTTCGAAGCTTGAGACTGACTTGTCCACATTTCGAAGCTCTCAAATTGTAGAATATGTGGCCATGGAGGCTGCTACTGCTCAGGCCAAGGAGATGAGTGCGAAGATTGCGTCTTTTGCAAACGAATGCTTGGCAAGGCATCAACAAATTAAACTGTGGAGACAGAAAAGTATAAGCTTTGCCGAGACTGATCCTGAGATACAATTAAATGCCGTGACAAGAGGGGTTGATTTAGCTTTCTTCCAACAGGCGCATGCTAGACTAAGCAACATATTGGCACAATCTCAGTATGGTCAGCAAAAGGAAGTATTGGCTGCATTAGAGTCCAAGTGCCGATCACTTGATATGGATGTGAAACGTCTGCGCGTTGAAATCGAAAAGATTACTATGTATCTGATCCCCTATCTTTCTTCTTACAGCCAGTGGCGAAGGGAGTTGGACGCATACCTGGATTCCGAGCTCAAAATATCAGCTAAGGATGTATACTTTGACTGGTGGCATCGTTGTACCGAGTACTTACGTGGACTGGGGGCTGGCCCAAATGCAGGAACTGTAATATCTGTAACGAATTTGCCAACTGTTCCTTCTCAAGAAAGCCTCGATTACTCCAAGTCGATCCTGAATCGTCTCCAGGATGATGGCCTCAAATATCCCAAATTTAGCGGCGACATGAAAGAGGATTCATCTTTTTTCTTGCAAGTGGATCAATACCTCCAGGACGTGTGGAATGCGCTTTCAGCAATGAAATTATCAAATGCTCAAGGCGAACGCCTTATGAAATTTGAGGGGGCGTCTTGGATCGTCGATATTATGGGAAAACTAAGCTTTTGCTTGAACGCTGTCGCAGCTGAGACTAGTGCCATTACTCCCGTACTGGCTATTCCTTTGAAATTTCAACAAGTCGTTACTGTGTCCTATGCATGTTCCACCTTGCTGGAGCTAGTATCCACGCCAAAAGGCTCAATGAAAAGGCTCCGAGGGAATGAGCTTTTGGGGGAGATTCGTGATAACGATTCAAGAGAAACCAATCGGGGTGCTGGGCAAAATTTACATGGTTTTATTGACGCTCTTCAAGCAGTGGGATTGTTTGCCATTGTGCTTCAGGAAGAGTTCATTTCTAATCTTCACGGTAGACAATGGGACGTAAATATGTGCCAAGATTTATTGAAAAGTGTCAGAAGCATGTCAGGTGGAATGCAAAGCGTCATGGGCGTAATACTGATGCCGTCTGCAGTAAATGATGAGAATTCCTCGGTGCACGTGATGCTCCAAGAGCACCCTGCTATTCAGAATGTCTTTGCAGCTGCTGTGGAGGTCACGCAAAAGATTTCAGCTTTTACCGACTCATTGCAGCAAGGGTCAGTTGTAACAGATGAAGAAGCTGAACGTATAAAGAGTGCGTCTAGCTCCAGTTGGATTGAAGTAGTTTTCAGCTTCGTTACGCTGTTATTAGTGGATCAACCCAAGCAAGATTTTAAGGAAAAAGCACGCGTACTCTGGTCCGATCATATGGATGATTTTGTTTCCAACTGCGTGATAAAGCTACTCCGCTACCTGCTT
Source organism: Peronospora destructor (assembly GCA_011800735.1). Classification (NCBI taxonomy): domain Eukaryota; phylum Oomycota; class Peronosporomycetes; order Peronosporales; family Peronosporaceae; genus Peronospora; species Peronospora destructor. Next base: position 122,849 of record WBRY01000007.1, on the reverse strand, counting down.
TCCAGTATCATTTCACTCGAATGGAAGTTCGACTTTTTTGCAGTCACTCAAGGGATGGATGCCGTCGCAAACAACAAGGAGCAGGCGTCACTCAATTCTCGATGGCTCGATTCTTCCTGCTCTCAATTCCCAGACATATTGCCGTCTGATTTGTCGAATGATGATACGTCGGAAACACACGTAAGCGCAGTAAACAAGTCAGTTACTGGACTCATGACTGTTTGCGAAGAGTGGTGGAGTCAGAAATGGAGAGTGTACCAGTCAGAGTTGTGGAGGCAACGAATATCTTCCCTTCGAACGCGGCATGAGAGACGACTTCGATATGCTACATGGTTAGCGGTGGCACCTATGGAGTCAATCGATGTAGCAGAAGCATCAAACCTTAATAGAGCTCAACTGCTCACATTTCTGTCATCACAAGTTCCTCGTCTAAGTGCTTTGCTCACGGACCAACTAGCCGGTGAAGCGAATGTGTTAGAATTGGCGCAACAATTGGACTATCTCGCCTCAAACTTGGGTACTGCTTCCTCCAACGACCGGCAATCTACTAACGAGAATTTGCACGACTGCATTCAACTATGTTACACCAGCGCAGCTGCACTCTTCGACTATGGACGAGCTTTGGCCGACCTTGTTCAGGGCATTAGTGTAATCGAGACGTCGTCCGGCGAGTTTATACAGGGATCGGATCAGATGGAGCTCGAAGTGAATACTGTTGGAAAGAGCCTCCTCCGCAAAGCAGCTGAGGCTACTGTGAAGCTTCAATCGTGCAGCAACGCGGTCAGTGAAGTGGATGCCCGTGCGCGTCCTCTTCAAGACGAAATTGGACACAAACACGCTATGTACGATGCCGTCGCTTTCAGTAAATGCGCGGCCAAAACCGAATTTCTTGAACTATGTAGCCAAAACAAAAATGCTGTGGTGGAAATCTCTCGTGTGTTGTGGAAACATGTACAAGAGATGCGCTTGTTACTAAAGAGTTTTGACAAGACGCCGTTGAAGCAAACAACACCTGCGGGAGTCGAGAGTATACGCGCTCAAAGGCAGCTGCAGGTGGAGAAAAATGACTCGCTATCTTTGGACCGCTTATCTTCTAGGTCCACAGTTGAATACTCCTTCATGGAGAATGATCGACTTGTAAAGATTCTACTACGCAGTATTCGGTCAGTAAAACACCTGCAGGTGCTGGAAGGGGTTCTTGAGCGACATGGAGAAGCCTGCACGAAAATTCGAGAAACGATTGCTTGGATTGATCAAGTTTTAACTGATTTTGATACTCGAGCTGAAGAAATACTTTCAGATGGAAGCCAAGATAAGGCAGGTGCCGATTTGGATGCTGATGCACTACTTACGTTGCTCCTCAATTTGATCGAGGCACTTTGTGTAATCACGAAGGAAGTACCGCCTTTGTGTGTAAAAGCGAATACGACGAAAGAAAGTTCGGTACCTTTCCTTGTAATGGGCCGTGATCTTGTGCGCGAATGCATAAAGCTGTTTTTCGAAGCAACCGAAATGGCTGATCGATTGTCAAGTGCAGAAGACGAGAATCACAAAACGGACGAAGACGTCTCGACGCAATATGTAAATGACGAGGATGAGCATGAAAACACAGACAATTTTGGTGCTTCCACCGCCATAGAGTCCGGTAACAGTGTTGTATTAGGTGCATGTAGTGACAGCGAGGATAGCTTCTCTGATACGATCGCCACTTCTCCTTGTGGCGTTGAGGAAAAAAGCCAGTATGGCTTGCAAGTTCTCAAGCGTATTGAAGAAAAGCTGTCAGGGACGGTGACGGAAATGGCTCATGCGCCCGTATTAACAGTGGAGCAGCAGGCGTCGTGGCTCATTGATGAAGCTACGAAAGCCGACAATCTTTGTGTCATGTACGAAGGATGGACACCATGGATCTAGGAAGACCTAGCAATCGTCTTGAAAAAATGACCATGCCAGAAATTTATTTAATGAAACAAAGCGAGAGTTTATATAATACGGATAAAAACCCATTGTATTGATAACGAACACGAAAGACGTGTCGCCAAGTCATTCGTCATCTTGTTGATGTCACGCTTCCGTCGTATCACTTTTCCTTTCACCCAGAACACTATTTCTACCTAGTGAAACTTGTACTGAATCTTCTTATGCGCCTGGACCAAAAACTCAACGTACGATACGTCATTGCGTGTGCGATCCTCTACTAGCGTGCTCATGAAGCGATTGGCACGCCAGTCATTCTTGCTCAGGATCTCCAGGGGCTGAGAGATTGGGATGGTTGAGTTCAAGTACTCCACAAGAGAACGCAGCCGCTCACGAGCGCTCATGCCATCGCCCTCGGAACGCCCGCTTTTGATACTCTCGAACAGGTCCAGAGTCTGCTCGGCTGTGTCAGCATGATCCACGCCGAATAGTTCCATCAACAAATCGGGAGAAGCCTTCGGACCGATGTAAATGTAGCAGCACATTGCTGAGTGCAACAGGAAAATACCTTCTTCATCCAGCTTTTCTGCCGTAGGCGGAAGCTGCTGCGGAAGAAGAAACTTGCCATCCTCGTCCAGTGTGCAGCAATCTTCCGCTAGGTCATGTACGCTGTATAGTTTGGGGTAGACCGCCGAAACGCAAAATTCAACGGGAAGACTGTTCAGCAGACCCATCATCATCACTCGCTCATCCGCACGCACATCAATGAATCCACGCGGAGGATTTCCCACAAGATTTCCTCTCAATGCACGACTCTTGAGAGTTGCCAAAGTGTAAAGAGGCAGCAACTTGAGAGATTCAGGTAAAATGAGCTGTCCCGAAGATGAAGATGAAGCACAATACTTGCGATAGTTGAATAACACCGTCACACACTGGTCCACCAACGACTCCTTAACTGCCATTGGCGTCGCACGCATTAGCTGCTTGTCCACGAACTGACGTGCAGCTGAGCGCTGCCACACGGAGCAGGTCGCGTCCAGGTCAGCAAAACGGAAAACATTTGACAGCAACGGGTCCACCTGCAACGCGAGGTTGTGCACACGCACGCAACGCAAGCCGTCACTGCGCGTATAAAGCAGAGCCGCTTGGATGTATGCGTCCGTGCCCTCAGCTAGCGGTTCGTCGTACGAGAAAGTTACGCACATCGAACGGTCTTGGTCGATCACAGCAAACTCCATCTCATCTGATGTATATGCGTTACCACGAGCGCTGTAAAAATTACCGTATGAGTGCTGCAAACGCAGTCCAGCGCTGCAGCGCACCTTAAGCACGGCCTCATAGCCGCAGTCGCGATCCACAAGTCGCTGAAGCATACCAGTAAGATGGTGACGATTACTTGATTGCTCCTTTTCAAATTGAGGCATGTATTGAACACGCCCGCCAGTCAATTCACACACACGGCCCACATCAGCAAGTGATGCAAACACATTTGCAACCGAGAACACATCCAAAGAAATGTGACTCTCCGCACACTTGCGAGCTAGTTCCTCATACGCATTGTGGTCCTCGGGAGTATACAGGTCCACCTCCTTCGTGGTACCGTAGGCACCACTCACTTCTTCACGTTTCATTTTGCCAATTCCCACGCGAGGAGCTCCAGCATGAAGCAGCACTACTCGTCCTCCTGATAAGGATAGCGCGTCGGCTACACTCCAGAGCGCGGATCCAGAAACTGCCTGATTCGTTGTGGTGTTTTCAAATGATCGGGTGATTGTATCAGATAGCTCCGTAATCTTGTCAACAGCGGCCGGATCGTCCATGGATATCAGCCAGCTGCTAGGAGGCAGCGGTGCCACAGGATCATCAATGTCAGGGCAAATGCTCATCGAGATAGAAGACGAGCCGCTGTTCATACGGTAATAGTGTACGGCTGAATCGAATGTTACAATACCCACCTTCTTGCGTTTGTTCTGTGCCATCGATGGAAGCAAATACTGAATTGTCTGCAATGCGCTCATAGCGAGGCCCGTCTGGAACGAAAAGAGAGACACGTCGAGAACAAAAACCAAAATGGGCTCTTGTGGCGGACGAATAGTGTACGCTGCAGGCACAACATATTCCACAGAGCCACGCGATAGTTCCGCGCGTTCTTGAATATCGCGGCGCTTGCCGTACTGGTCCACACTGCAATAGTAATCGCGTGGGGTATCATTACTCAGCTGACAAATGTTGCACACAAATTTACGACCACCTTGGACGAACTTGGTAAATGAGTTTACATAAGCAGCACAACGTGTGCATCGCAATGGGCCACTAGGTCCAAAGTCCACCAGTGGAATCGGCAGCTCGTCCTCGTGCAAGTCGGCAAGCGGACAGATTACCGCAGCCAGCGGCAATCCACATTGCTTCAGCAAATCCTTCGTGGCGGGGACGTGGTTAAGCGTCGGCCGGATAAAGCGTGGGTTACAGCAGCCTTCGTCCACACACACGTAGTCACTCGACGCCGGCGGCGGCATGGTTACAGTGTGACCCCGGGCAACATACTGCACACGCTCCGGCGAAATGATAGGTCGTGGGATCTGAGTCGGGTCGATACGCTGCTTTTGTGCCTGAGAAGACTGCGGCTGTTGATGCTGAGGATACCCTCCTTGCTGAGGTTGGTCATACGCTCCAGGTGCTACCGATGCACCGTAGGCCGGTGCAGTAGCATCAGGAGCAGGGGGTCCAAAACACGGTCCAGCATTGCGGTTTGGCTGAAAATAGGAAGCTGCTCCTCCTTGTGGAGGCAGTACTCCTTGTTGCTGTCCACCACAATGTGGTGGTGGGGGTCCCTGTCGTTGCCCATTAAACTGTGGAGGTGGAAGACCTGGTTGCTGTCCACTAAATTGTGGTGAAGGGCCTGGACGTCCGCCTTGAGGTGGCAGTGGATTATTAAATTGCTGTCCTGGAGCAGGAGGTCCCTGTTGAAACTGCTGCCTCATTGGACCAGGTAAATTACGTGATTGAAAAGCTCCTGGTACAGCAGCTGGAGTATTTTGTAGTGACCCGGGCATCGGTGGAAACCCGTTGTATCCAGATGATGACCCGACAGGACCACGGCTGTTTCCATTGGATGTAACACCTGGTATAGGTCCACCTTGTTGATTAGGTCGATAAGAACCTTGAGAGCTTGGACCTGATGATGTTATTTGTTGAGGTGGAAAACCAGAACGACCTGGAGGTTGAGACTGCGAGGTTCGGCCTGGAAAAGTTCCTATTAAATCAATAGAACAATAATATATGGTCACGAATAAATAAGAAAATATATGTCAGTGTCTTTGTATGTTGTTACCAGAAGGTTGCGACAGTGGTTGTTGTTGTTGCTGCATGTGCCCTCCATATCCTGTATAAAGTGATATCCAATAACAAGGTGTTATGATACAATCGACTTGGCCTTATAATGCTAACGTGCTACAAGACGCACCGTCATTAGGAGGAGCATATCCACCACCGCCACTACGAGATGCGTGCTGTTGAGGTGGCGTGTGGTCTCCGTAGCCTCGAGGCGGGAAGTTTGGCTGCTGCATTGAGACAACACGGCTTGATGTTCCACGTGGGGAGGGCAAGAAATGGCCAAACGGTTTTCACGGGGAAAGATCGAAGATGCTATGCGGATATTTTATGTGGACACATGAATCGAATGGAAAGTTGAGTACATCTTGTTGCTGAATTCGTGATTACTACTATTTTCGTATAGCATTGTGGGCCACTATTTTGATCACTATTTTCCGCCAGCGTCCTCGGGAATGTAGGTCACCCTCGTGTGTATAAATGCGACGAGATCTCCACAACTTTATATCTTGCTGCAGTCGCTTGCTAAAAATAAGTGCCCATCACTCCCATTCTCACCCCCTGGCCCGAATGTACTTCAACAGTGAGTAGAAAATGGATCAACTTGTAGAGAATATAGTGTTTTACAGTTAGCTTAAACGCTCGTCCTCATCATAACTGAATTTGCCAGTGACAATGGAAGTTCAAGAGCGACGAAACAGTGATATCTCACACGAAGACGATGAGACCACGACGATGGCGTTGCAGGTCGAGTCAGACACTGAAGCAGCGCATCGAGAGTCACTTCGAACCCTGCGTTTGGCCTTTGTAGGCAACGTCGACAGTGGCAAGTCGAGTCTCATTGGGACGCTGATCAAAGGGGATCTCGACGACGGACGCGGTTCCTCCCGCCAGGCGATTTTCCGTCACAAACATGAGATGGAGTCGGGTCGTACAAGTAGCGTAGCGACTGCATATTTGGGGTTTGATGACTGTGGGGAACAGATTTTATCCAAGAGAGCAGGGAAGCTCATTCCATGGGCGGAATTGGCTAAAATAGCACATAAAAGGATACAATTGATTGATTTGGCAGGACATGAAAAGTATCTGAAGACGACAGTGTTTGGCTTAACAGGGATGCAGCCAGATGTGGTTGTCGTTGTGATTGGGGCGAACATGGGCGTCAAACGAATGACGAAGGAGCATCTGGCTATTGCCGTTGCGGTGAGTCTGTTTTTTGTTGTTGTGACTGGTGCTGTACTGTATTATGGACTCAGGAATCATGTGATAATAATGTGTGATGTGCAGCTTGAGATTCCTATTGTCGTAGCACTTACGAAGATTGATATCGCCCCGAAGAATGTAGCCAAGGAAACATTGACAACAGCCCGTCAGATTTTACGACGCTGTATGTTGGTGATGTGATGAATGGCTGTGCAGGATATAAATTGTAATGGCTTATGGAAATGTGCGTATTTGCTGCTGTTGCTAGACGGAAAAATGGTGATGCTCGTGAAGACGATGGAGCAGGCGATAACAGCGGCCAAGGGTATACCATCGAACCGTGTCACGCCTATTCTGCCAATTTCTAGTGTCACGGGAGATGGATTGGCGAATCTGCGCCGGATACTGTACGAGACGTCACCGTCAGCGTTATTCAAAGCGGGTCTGTCTGCCTCGACCTTAGTAACAACCAAGTCAATTAATCAAGAGGAAAGCATCGAACTGCCAGTTGATGCCGGTGAGTCGAAAAAGACAGTAGCTGTGAACAATGTGATCGAAATGCCGATCGATGAGACGTACCAAGTCCCTGGTGTTGGATTTATCCTGGCGGGGACATTAGTGACAGGAAGCTTCAAGGTTAATGACGTCTTGCAGATTGGACCCGACTTCAGCGGCAATTTTTACAAGGTTACGGTGCGCAGCATGGAGTCAATGTACATGCCTCTAAAGGAACTTGTTCCGGGACAAACTGCAGCTCTTGCTGTCCGATCGATCAACAAAAAGTTTTTGCTGAGTCGGTCAACTTTTCGCAAGGGAATGATATTGCTGAGTCCTGAAATCAAGGTGAGTGACTACGTGTCGCGGGTGTTTGAGGCTCGGGTGGTGATTCTGCACCACCAAACCACCGTGACCGTTGGCTACCAACCAATGGTCAACTGCCGGACGATTCGGCAAACCGCAGAGATCATCTCGATCAAATCGGACCAGGACGTTATCCGCACAGGGGACCGAGCACTTGTGTGCTTTCGGTTCATTCATGCGCCCGAGTTTTTGAAAAAGGGCATGCGCTTTGTGTTTCGTGATGGTCAAGCAAAGGGTATCGGTAAGGTTGTTCGGATAGTTCCTGCCGAAGAATGCGAGGCGCTTTGAGAAAGAGGTACGAGCGGAAAGTGTTTGATTTGGGTACGAATCAAATTATTACGTTTGCATAGCAATTGAGCGGTTAAGGGGTCTACTACTGGCGACATAGATCACCCACCACCTATTGCTGTATAAGAGTAGATCAAGTCTAAAGACAGCTGTAAATGCTATGACAAGAGGCAGTGCTCATACAATTTGATATACCTTACTTGACTTTCTTTTCGTCACGAGAGTTGACATTGTTGCTGGCACCAATTTTATAGCGCTGTGTGTGAGACTGTTTCTTCGAAAAAATCAAGAACTGCCTGGTGTTTGTGCCGACACACGAAGCAACTTACACAGTGAGACCGAGAGATCGTCGGCCACGGACAGGATGGTCACGCCAAGGTTCATGTACGGCGGTCCTTCGACGAGCATTGGGAATGATCATATGCTCACAGCTTATGCAAGCTCAGCTTGAGGACAAGATCACTAGAATGCTACGGGATCCGCGGCCACTTTCCCGTCTCACAATGTGACCAGCCGGAACTTTGAGCATCAGGCTGTAGTACCAACGCTGGATGTGGTATGCTGGTTCGTGCTCAACAATGAATGCACAGTTCTCGTGACCTTGAAGAGAACGTGGTCGACTGTGTCCCAAGACTGTGTTATAGTGCAACTCTTCTTGTTGTGCTAAGATTTCAAATTTGATTGTTAGCGACGTAATTGCTGTCACCGTAATCATTCATTCCATTATCTGATTACAATTGGAAGCAAGCATCGGTACAGTGTACCACCGACCCATTTTAGCGTACTTAGTCGTATTCCACGCTTCGCAGTCATTTTCGACCATGTCGCAGTCGGACATGGAGAATCCCCGCAAGAGTGACACGCTGCGTGTACTCGTGTCTACGGACAATCACTTGGGCTATGCCGAGAAAGACCCGGTACGTGGCAATGACTCGTTTCGTTCATTCCGTGAGATTCTACAGCTGGCGCAGCGTGAGAGTGTAGACCTTTTATTACTAGGAGGTGACCTATTCCATGAGAATAAACCTAGTCGTCGTACGTTATATGAGACAATGCGTCTATTACGTACTTATTGTATGGGTGACAATGCTGTCAATTTTCAAGTTGTGAGTGATCAGAGCGTCAATTTTCCAAATTTTGGTGTCGTGAATTTTGAAGACCCGAATTACAATGTGGAGCTCCCGATCTTTAGTATTCATGGGAATCACGATGATCCTGCAAGATCAGGAGGAGGAGATGTGACGCAATCATTAGCAGCTTTGGATTTACTGAGTGCTGCCAATTTGGTCAATTATTTTGGCAAAAGTGATAAAGTGGATGCAGTAGAAGTGTTTCCAGTACTACTGACTAAAGGGAACACACGTGTGGCAATATATGGTCTGGGTAATATGAGAGACGAACGTCTCAATAGGATGTTTGCACAGGGAAAAGTGGTGTTTAGAAGACCGGTGGAACAAACGGAAGAGTGGTTTAGCATCTTTGTGGTGCACCAGAATCGAGACGACAAAGGACGAGGGAGCAAAAATTGTGTCCCGGAGAGTGTGATTCCCGACTTTATTGACCTTGTGGTGTGGGGACATGAACACGAGTGCCAGATTGATGTTCAAGAAAGTGTCAAAGGAGATTTCTTTATCACCCAACCGGGGTCGTCCGTGGCAACTTCGTTGGTGGAAGGGGAAGCAAAGCCCAAACATGTTGCGATACTGGAAATTAACGGTCAGAGCTTTCGGATGTCAAACCGTGAGCTGCATACAGTACGACTATTTAAAATGGGCGAGGTGATTCTACACAAGATTGAAGAGCTGAACCCAAATGACCCTGATGTAGCGGAATGCATTGGCGAGTATTTGGAGAGCAGAGTGATTGAACTACTACATGAGGCTGAGTTGGAGCAGCAGGAAAGGTCAAGAGAACGGTTGAGAGAACATGGGCTACGCCAACAGGAGAGCCCTTTCCCGCTACCAGAGGTTGCAAGTAGGGAAGAGGAGAAAGAACTGGTGCTTATTCGTTTGCGCGTGGAGCATACTGGTTTTCCCGTGTTAGTCAACCAACGGTTCGGTGCAAAGTTTGTCGGCAAGGTGGCCAACCCCAACGATATTTTATTGTTCTACCGACGGAAGAAAGACCGTATAAATGCTTCGGATACTAAAGCCAGTAAGGAGCTGGAGAAGTCGCTTCTTGGCCGGCCTGTGCGACCGACACCTCTAGCCACATTAACTATCGAAGAGATCTTGAGCAAGCAACTATGTGTGCCTGAACGGAAACTTTTACTTTTACCAGAGGCTCAACTTGGAATTGCACTAGAGAAATTTACACTAAAGAATAACGCGTCAGCCATTCAAGAGTTCGTTGATGACGTACTTGACGAGACTCAACGCGAACTAAGCTCTAGATGTAATGCCAAGTCAGCACAAGATATTTTTAGCGTTGTTGGAAAGAAAAAGGAACACGCTGATGCGCTGCACGCATTGCAGAAAGAAGAAGACGAGTTACAAGCTGGTGCAACCGAGCATGGTACGCCATCGGGTACGAGTTTGTCGGCAGACGGCTTCCAGTCAAAGCGGATCACGCAGGACGATGGTAGCTCGGCTAAATTTCAAAGCGGGCGGTTCGGTACGCGAAGAATTCCACAAACTAGAAAAGCAGCATCAACGAAAAAGACCGCTAAGAAATCGTCAGTCTTCTCAGATCTCGAAGACGATAGTGATGAAAGTCCACGTATGAGGAAGGCACCCACGCCTCGAAAGACTTCAGCTCGTTCAACTAGGAACAAGAAGCGAACGACGAGTGACTCGTTATTTTCGGATGACGAGAGTGCATTCGCGACTGGTGAAGATGATGGAGATGAGGACTACAAAATGGACGACGATGAAGAAGAAGAGGATAGTATGACTCCACGATCGTCAGTGAAATCCCGTGGAAGAGCCTCGAGCCGAGTGACAAATGCCAAAAAATCATTACCGAACCGCAAGCGACTTTGCAAAAGCAAAGGGCATGACGATGACGATGACGATGACTTCACGCCCTCTATTAATACGCGTAGTAGGGCTACGCCGACAAAGCGCGACTCGCAAGAAAGTGAGGTGATGAATTTGTGCTCGGACTCCGAGCAGGAACGACCGGCACCTAGAAAACGCGCCGGGCAGACGAAGACAAAGATGCCTCAGCAACACAAATTGGATCACCTATTCAAGAAACAAAAGCTAATGACGAATGATGCCGACGATGTCGAAAGCGATCACGAATTCACGCAGCTTGCACAGCAAGCGACCGGTCGCGTCCAAGACATAGTTGGCCTGTCGCAATCGCAGTCCGAGTCGCAGGTATCTCAAGCTTATAAAGGAGGCTCAGCGCGGCGCAAGCTGCCACTGTCGATGGTTGCAGCTTCGCAATCGCAATCTCAAGAATTGAAGCGTGGTGAAGCTGCTGCTCCTGCTGCTCGTAAAGGTTGGGGTCGTTCTCGTCGTTAAGAGGAACTGGCAAAGGAAATTATTACAACCCGTGAGAAATTCTGGTTGAAGCCAGTCATGTATTTATTTCATTTACCTTGAGTATCCCAAGCTCGTTTGAGCGCGTCCCTTATCGTCTTCAGCGAGGACAAGTGAGATGCTGGTTTTACTCTTTTCTTGCTACTTGATCAACCTCTGTCGTCTTAGCCACGTTATCTACTCATTGCTTAGTAGATGCCAACGCTCGATCAAAGCCTACTCCATGCTCTCCAGCAACTCCTTGGGTGGAGTCTTCGGCAAACTCGAGTTTAGCTCCTCGTCCTTAGCAGGCTCTTGTCGCACCCAGGTCTTATTCTGGAAGCGAGGGCGCATTTGCGATGTATAGTATGGGTTGCGTGGCGCAAAGGCTGGCGCGCCAGCCTGTAAGCCGGCGTTTTGTGGGCCACCACTTGCCTCGCCTCCAGCTGCGTCTGGTTCCGGTTTGCCTTCATTGGCTTTTGCTTCTTCGGCCTTAGCAACATTTGGGTTAACCCACTTGCGATTTTGGAATGGTCGTGGCCCGCGAGGACCATTTTGCATGTCATCCGCAGGCGGTCGAGGGTGCCCCCGGCCACCATACGGCGACATGCCTTGAGGTGGGAAACCCATTGCGTACGGGTTTATGGGTCCGTAACCTGGCGGAGGGTAGAACATCGGCCCTCCAAAAGGCTGAGCATAACCAAATACGGCAGCAGGTACACAATTAGAATCGTTCCTCACAAGTTGCCAAGCAATGAAAAACATACCGGTGGGTAGCCTCCATATACCATAGGACCGCCCTGAAATCCCATCGGCGGGCCCATTCCTTGGCCGTATCCCTGCTTATCCTTATAATCCCCTTTCTCGTCCGACGGTGGCAAAGGTGGCGCCACGTCACGAGAACCTTTGCTTCTCCGCTTGCCGCTGTAATTCCCATCCTCCATATCTTCGTCTCGGTCATTTCTCCGATCGCCACGTGGTCCACTACGATGATTCTCATCACCGCGGTCACGGTCTCCACGTCGCTTCTTGTGCACTCCCACGGTGTCTCGAGCGTCTAGTTTGGCTTGGTCAACATTAACAGGTGGGCCCAGTCGCAGTCGCTTTGACAAGCGACTGTTGCTATCCCGTTCACTTATCTGCCTCTTGTTTCCTGTTGTTTCTGCTTCATCTCGCTGATAGCGATCATCATCTCCTGCTGATAATGATGATGATTTCTTTGGTGCTGGTTTCTTCACGGCACCAAACCGCTGAGCTCGTCGTGCAATCACGTCGTCCATGTCAGTCTTTGACGGGTTTAACGATCTGATTGTGCCTCGATTGCTACTGAGCGACACAACTTCCTTCGGATGTGGCTCCGAAGATGGTTTCAAGAGTCCTTTCAAGCTGATAATCCGTTTATTCTTCTCCTTCTTCTCTTCTCTTGTCTGAGCTGAAATCTCTTCAGGTGGAGACTGCAAAACGTTCGTACAAGACAACTCAACTTCTTCATCTGCGTGAGACGAACCAGCAATTGATCCTTTGGCTTCAAATGTTGGCAGCAAGTCACTGAGCCACGTCACAAACTGCTCCGATGATTCTTCTCCAATAAAATCCACAAGATCATGAGCAATTTGTTCCATGTTCTTCTTGTTGCCAACCATGACAATCACGTATTCCTATAGTAGTTTGTCCAGTTGAGTTGATGAAGAAGGAAGTATCAGATATGTATGCAATAGATATACAAGACCCTCCTTTAAAAGGAAGAGGGGTGGCGTCCCCAGGTATTCCTAATTGGGGGTTTGTTGTCACATTTTTCTCATTTCTTCACATGAAAATGTCCTGTGTGTTTTGCTTGACCCTCGGTTAGTAATACAGTCCGACCTGCTTCGTTTGCTCTTAATTACGTCCATTTCACCAGATAAATGGGAACGCCACCCTCTTTGTTACAATTTCTAAACTTTACGGGACACGTACCGCCATGACATTGTCTACCTCAACGCCCAACATCTCGTTGAGTTTTTCACGGGTCTTAAGCGTGATCTCCTGCTTCCAATCATCCGTCAGTGGCAATGGGAACACGTAACTCGTAGGATACGCCACCATGATGAAGGATACAGTGTGACTTGATGACTGTGGAGAGGTTTGTGGCTCAGGAGGCCGAGTACCGTGAAAGACAAAACACAATACCAAAATGGAAATCCCCGTTGACTGATGGCCTTAAAATGAACGACACGTGGTACCACTGCGACTTAAATCAAGGCCTTTTTATTTGCACAAGCTGCCATTCCACTATCGTCGCAAAAAAAGTACACGACATGCAGTTGCCCTTAGCCCTAATAGTGTTGGTCGGACGTTAATGACAGCTTGTCAATATGGAGCAGCGCTATTGCTTTTTTCCTTCATAACCGATTGATAGTGTCCAGCTCTTGCTGAAGCACAGTTGAGACTCACACACTTGTTGCTACACTGCTCTTACTCGATTCAAAATTTCGTGAATTTATTTAAATATTCGGTTCGTCTACATGAACCGACATTAAAAAACATGTAACTGTGTCTTCGAGTCGAGGATATTGTTCATGGTGGTTATTCCTGTTGTCTCGTTGGGACCTTTGTCGTTTGGTTTCACATCTGGAATTGGTAAAGAGTCAGATGCCATTGGGGTGAATCTTCAGATCGGTATGTGGCTGTGCTTTGCAGCAATTTGCATTGAGAGCAAAAGCGTATCTCTTGCGCTGAGTATGTGGTAGGTGTCCTCCATCTTGACCTGACTCTGTCTCAATCTCACTCGGCATTGTTGTGTTGGTCTTGCAAGTTGACGGTTAAGGAAGTCACAAGACGTCTATGGGGGATGTCTGTGGTGCTGACGTACAAAAGTTGTATTTAGAAGACCCGAATAGTGAACAGGAGCCTGCAGGTTACGCTTTGTGTTCTGAAAAGGGTAGTACGTGCAAGAAGAATGGCTGTAGCTGTCGCAAAACTTGCAAAGGAAAAGTCAATGGTTCCACAAAGTATTTCAGTGTTTGTGTTATGGTTCCGAAGGGAAAAGAATGTATCACAAGTGGGGAACATCATGTCACTTGCGCGGTAGGGGGTACGAGTTCATATTCGACGACTTCCACTCCTAAGAACAACTTGAACGACAACAACAAGAACAAGTTGAACGACAGCAGCAAGAACGAGCCGAACACCAGCAATAAGAACCAGTTGAACACGAGCAGTAAGAACCAGTTGACCACCAGCACTAACGACCAGCTAAACAATATTACTAAGAGCAGCACTACGGACAGCGCTACGGATGGTACTAAAGACAGCACCACGGACAGCTCTACGGACACCACTACGGATAGCTCTACGGGCAGCACTATGGACAGCTATACGGACAGCACGCAGAATATCGCTAAGGACAACACGCAGAACAGCACCCCAACAGTGAATACGGCTATGGTAGAGAGTATCAAAGGACTAAACTCCACTTCTGGAACCAGTGAAAATGCCTTTTCAGATGCAAAGGCAGCATCAAACACCTCCATGTCGTCTAGCTCTATCAATTCGACAGTCATGATAGTGATCATTATTATCGCAGTCGTGTTCGTGGCGCTCGTGTCATGGGCCATACGCTGGTACTGTTTGCGACGGTCAAAAGCTAAAAGCAAGCCATCTGCTTTACGGAACTGGAACACTCACAACCCAAACATGACCAATTCGACAGGCAGGTCTTCGCCGTCGTTCCCGGCGTTCGATAGACGTCCTCGAGAAATACAGACGCCAATCACAGGCGAACGTGGATTGGGAAACCAAGGCCCGCAGCGTGGACGAGCTACTCCACGTGGGTACAAACCAAATTCCGGACGTGGCCGAAGAAATCCTGCCATAGGTCTTGCGCCAAATCGAGCCCAGTCTATGGATCGCGAACTGAACTGTGGATACAATAACAGAAACCCATACATGGATGGACCACGCCGTGAGCCAGATTCCGGTCGAGGACGGAAAACGTTTAATATTGACGCGCTGAATGGACCACGAGATTTTAATGAAGCTGACATGCAGTATGAATCGAATTCTGGAAGAGGCAGGCGAGACAATTACGGTATGTACAATAATGAGGCGACGATGCGAACTCCGTCGGGGGAACCGCGGCCAAAGCAGATTACTTCTTCAAAGCCTGTCAGAGCACCTCCAAACAACGCGGCAGGGTTATCGGGTGGTACTGTGTACACTGACCATAACACGTACGATCGATTTGCGCAGTTTGCCCAACTAGCAGCGTTTGAAGCGCCACCTCCTCTGCCTCCTAGACCGCAGAGACCTGTTCAGTCGGTAGCTGTCTCAGATGCAGTTGTGAAACCTCCTGCTCCTTCCGTGTCAAAGTATCCAGGCTTTTACATTAATGAAAGCCCTGCGGCAACGGAATATGACATTTTGTCCCCCAAGACTGCAAGGTCGCTGGCACGGTCAATCGCGTCGTCGACAACAACGGTGTTGGCTGGATGTAATCGACCAATTCCGCTTCAGCAAAGGCGACGACAGCAGCATTCGACTGCCATTGATTCCTATTATGAATCAAGCTATAGTAACGATGACAACAAGCGCGGCGGCGAGAGCAGACGCGATGAAAGCGGCTCTGAAAGAAAATCTAAATCATTTGGCAACTACGACGATTCGTTCATGAGCGAGGCAAGCTCTATGGCATGGTCGGCAGCTTCAGGCCTAAGCGACAACAGCTATTATCATGCGCCGCCCAGCAACAGAGGTTGCATTCCTGTGATCGGGGCACCCCGCGACGAAGACGACGACGACGACCAAAGTGAGGACGCGTATTCCGACTGGGGTCAATCTACGCAGCAGTCCGCGGGTGATTTTCGAAGCACTGCAGCATCATTTTCAGCAGTAGACGCATCGTTTTTCTCTGTGACGTCTGATTACACGGCCTCAGACAGCGCGAGTTCTAAGGCTGGCCAATGCTGCCCACTCATCGAGAGAGGGACAGCAAGCTAGCACTTAGTTAATCGATATTGTAACATTGGGGGTGGCCAAGTAAATAATTAAAGTTTGTTATCCATTGGTGACACCCGAGCTACAAGGCACAACTCTGTCGTAGGTCAAGCACGTGGTTTGACAAGATCAAGACTGACTTCATTCGTTAACAAGTATATGATCGATGAAATGCAGTCAAGAGCAGTGTGTCAACCACATTTATACAAGTTAATGCTTTTCGTAAGCACGACATACCAAGTCAAAAGCTACTCACGAGCATGGACTGTCGAAAGGAGTCAACAAAAAGGTTGCTATTGGGATGCCATAGAATACCGAGAGAAATCAACGAGTTCAGCGATATATCCGTTAGGCAATTTCATGCGTGGCCTAGAATACACGAGGGCCTACCCGCCGCTTGTGTCATGGATTCTATTTCTGCACTGTCGACGATCTGTGGAGCACGAGACCTCATTTAGCCTTGATCTCGTATTCTTAGCGATGGGGGTTTTGCAGCTTCGTTAGGTCAGAACGTGTGGGTGAGCATTTCACTTTATCACGATGGCTTCAAGTTCGCAGGCAAATGCTTCAACTATTGAATTGGCTAGTATATCTAGCTTGAACTACTAGCTTGAACGCTACGAATTCAAACACAGATCAACCGCTAGGAGGATCAACCCCGACCGAAACGGTCAGCGTGGACAATAATTCTGGCGGCGCGAGCACAGCAGTGCTTACTTTGCGGTCCCGACTCGCGAGTGGAGATCGAAAAGCTGCAGAAACTGGTAGCGATGAGCGCAATCCACCTCAGTTCAAAATCGACGCCAAAAACAGGGATCTGACACTATTCAAACTCGCCGCTCGAAAAGGTTGTGTACTCCGTCTGGTCGGCAATATCTCACCACTGACAGGCTCATCTTGAGCGACATGCAAATCCAACATCCTCTTTCTCACGCAATGACGTCGTTCAGATCGAATCAACTTGGGTCTTCACGTAGAGTTAGTCTCTCGACTTCAATTGAGCACCAAAACACTGACGGTGGTGTATGAAAAGATTTCTTGGACACGACTGGTCTATTGGTCTAAACAGCGACAGTGAGACTGAATTCTTGGGGTCTGCGGGAGCTAACATGTATGACGCATTTGTCCACATTCACAGACAAAAACACGCGGACGTGGAAGAGCTCAATATGGATATTGACTTAAGTTTTCTCAATGCTTCTTTTCATCGTCAAGATCGCAATTCGATAAGCTGTTTTGTAAAACTACAAGGTCTGCCGCGCAGGTTGGAAATGGAAAAGTGAATATATATTTGTGTTGTTAGTCTGATGTTAAATACCTTCCTTAGATCTTTCCTTGGTTTCCTAAGAGTCGCCTTTGGAACTATAAATCTCAGGTGCCTCTTCCGATGAGGCGCACCAGCAACTTCAAGGAAGGATACCAATTCGATAAGTTGTTTTTCACCTCGAAACGAGCAAAGCACAAGCACATTTGATGATTCGTCACCTCGACAAATACGTGGTCTCAGTGCTCGTGACAGCCGATGGAAAGCTAATTCAATCGCTGAGACTGTCACGAAACAGTCGGGATTTCTATTTCCTCGAATGACCCTGACTACAACGGCACGTGCAGCTTACTATCGTTCGAAAGCGATAACAATTAAAGTCACAGGAGGAGGAGGAATGGTTAGGAAGCTAAAGAACATAACGTGACAGACACAGTAATTGTTTATCGCTGTGTATTATCTTGTGTCATTTCTCCACGTCTCTTATTGTACACACCTCTTGTCAGCCTTTTAGTCTTTACTCACAACAAATGTGCAATTAATTCGAGGTGACACACAGTTTCTACCTGGTGGCGATGACGAGCACAATAGCAACAAATGTAGCAGAAAAAAGACCGTGGACAACTTCTGACTCGTCTATCAAGGTGTCTGATTAAGGTCGGACGAAGGAAGCCTACTAGTATAAGATGATGCGTCCTAAACTCTGTCCTAAAGCTGAGCTGGGACTGTACACCCAAGTTTTTGGATTTTATCTAATATAATGCTACAATACGCGTGGCCGGTTTTATACACTACCGGTCGCACTTTCTTCATTGCGGCAAGTATTTTACCTGGCATCTTTTAAGTCACTAAAACACTTCAGGACACCTAATAGGACGTATTCTTTTTTTCGTTGGTCCAGCCTAGGTCAAAGTTAGAGCACGGCGACTAGTTTATCGATGCCATTGTATTATTTACACTAAGATGTTGTATCCATTCACATGGACCACGGTATCCAGCTATCTTGATGTGCTATAAACACGAGAGCTGTTGTGAAAAGGTGAAATCTGTGCAAGAATCAAGATAAAACAGCAAGAGCAATGTCTTTGGTGGCGTCGCGTGTGAGATCTTGGTCAAAACCACTTTCTCTATAGGGGGCTACTATGACAAGTAGTAGCACGAGAGCCAAATCATGTTTGACCTTATGTCATTCTTACGACGTTGCCAATGCGTGCCCTCTTCGCAATCGAATACCCTCCATATTCACAACTGCCTTTATGTTTCCTCGTGCTTTAGCACCACGATAGATGCCTCCGTCGAGAATTTTTCAACCCGATAGGCGTAGCTTTAGCAAACACAGTTATTCGTACATTTCACACGTGCCCACTTTCCTGTCATTTCAAACGAGATGACAATCCAAGTCATCTGCGTGTCGTTGCCACGTTCAGGTGGTAAACATAAACGTGGCAACAAACACGCAGAAACGCAGTTGCGTTGCCGCCTTTGATCACACGGAAACGATTCGTCAAGCATTTTACTTTGTCGTCTGAAACGTGGTGGCGCTTCCACTTTGTGACGGCCATTTATGCTAATGCCTTTCACTTTTCAATTTGCTGCAGCACGAACGCAGCGATTTGAAACCGGCTTTTTTGACCAAGCGTTTAACCTCTAGAGTACGAATGAGTGGCGGCGACGGCTCCTCCCGGGCCGGACGCCCCCCTCGGCCACCCGATCCACCGGACGGGCCCCTCCCCAGGTCAGCCTTAGCCGCTCCGAGTCTTTCAGAGCAGGCGGCAGCGGCTAGTCGACTCGTGGAGGTCGAAGAGGAGGACAGTGTGAACCACACTACAAACTCTGACGCAGGGTTGGCCTTGCCTGCGGCATGGACACCTGAGGCAACAGCTCGACGTCTGGAAGTGCGCGCGGAACAGGACGAAGAGGCAGCAGTTGCAGACGATATAGCGACGAGGGATTATCCGCTACACGAGAACACGGCTCTGAGGCAGATGTTGGCAGAGGAATGCGAGGCACTTACAGCCTATGTGAAGAGACGGCTGGAACTTTCTGGGCCCCCTACGTTCCTCGCATGTACCACACCAGGAATACAGAGGGCAGCAATGATGACATATCACCACTCCAACGTAGAAGGGGTGCTGATTGCGGATGTTTCGGCACGGGTTAGACTAGGAAAACCTATTCCGAGGCGGTCACTGCTACGCCAGCTAGCAGAGGATAACGCACGCACTGCTGCTACCAAGGAGGTGATGGAGCAGTTCATGAGAGCTGCATAACGCGTGGTGGTCGACGGGCAGCACACGCTTACATTCACTTTTATGTCTAAGAGCGCGGCGAACATCTGGGCGAACAAGGAGTTTAAACTGATGGACTGCATTATCAAGTTGCAAAAGCGGAGAATATACCCAGATATCCCCGCAAGTGGCCAGGCACTACGCCGTGCGAATCCTGGGGACAGAAGGTCTGGATCCGATTCTCCTCCGCACAATTTTCAGCCAAATTGTGGGCAAATATATTCTGGATATTCGTCACCCTGGGGTACAAGGATTGAAGGAGCATGACAATGACTACTGGACGGTCACCTTCCGTTCGATGGAATGTCCGACGTTGTTGGTCAATGTCACTTCACTCATAATCGGAGAACGGACTGTCATTCTCCATCATTTCCAAAGAGTGGCAACAGCTCCGTGTCGTAATTGCTTTAACCCTCATCATACCAGGGTCAAGTGCAAGGCGGTGGAGGAGCGCATTGAGGAATTGCGGACGTCGCGACAACGAAAATATGTAGGCACGACACCTGCTCACACAGTACCTTCTTTTGCCAGCTGCACGACAGTGGCAGACCTGGACCAAGCTCTGGCAGCATTGACGGGTGGACCCGTGGATCCTTCTGCCAGCGATCGAGAACGAGTGCTGGAGTCAATTGAACTACCAGAAAGGCCTGAGAAAAGCCAAGGAACTGCACGCGGAGGACGTGGTGCCGAACATACGCAACCGGACGAAATTGGATGGACTGTCATCCGGCGCCAACAGCGACAAACGTCACCGAGGCAGCAGCAATCATCTAGCAACACTGGAGGACGTGGCCGTAGACATGGGTGGCGCCAAACTCTGTCCATCGCCCACGTCAGGCCATACTGGAGCAAAGACACGGAGCGCAGCTGCAGGATCATGGAGAAGAGGGAGATGATGTGAGGAACAAGACGGCAGCACCTACACCTAACGGCTCTGAGCCACACGTAGCGGTGCAAAGTGCAGGTACTGGAGCGCAACGACATGAACCCGCTCAAGAGGCACCGCAATCTCATGGATTCACGATCCATCGTAGTATCTATGCGGAATTAGCAGAAAGCTCGGAAGATGACGACGATTACGAAGACGACCAGTACTTTCAGCCGCAACAGGCAGATACCCCGACAGATAGAGCTTCGTAGGAGTCGCAGTTCGACGATCGACAGGATATCGACATGGAAACTCACAATGACGAAGTAGGTACGCCGGGCCAGCAAGTATTTACACGACAAGCATGCTTGGAGACACAGGTGCCGATTGGGCCTTGCGCAGATCTGCATAGCCCTCCCTCCGAGACGGCTCCATCCTCCGTCAACAATTGGGAACATAACGCTTCAAACAAGCCTACTACCATCGAACTGGCTGACATCGAGATGGAACCTACTACGTCGGCCGCGAGTCCGGACACCGGCGAGGGTTTCGAGATCTTCGGGGTACAAGAGCCTAGATCTCCGACACGTCAGGTATCGGACTGGATTGGAAGTCTACATGGCACGCAAGTCAATGTTTCATCAAACGGGCAGTGCCTACTTTACGCCTTCTTCGCGTCTACTACCAACGTGCTCGCGAATACTTCCAAGCCGTCGGACGCTTAAACGCGGGAAATCAACAACATCAAACAACAGGCCACCGACATAGTACTGGCAAACTTGCGAAATGATGTGCAACTAAATCTTGTGGATCCACACGTAGAATTAGCGAGAATGTATCCACATGCGGTGGCGCCGGCAACGGCTGCTGCCGCGACTGCGGCATTGTACGCACATTTTGCGGTCACACGTGCTCAGTGTGTTAGCCAATCGGTTCCAAGCGCCTTCTGGGCTGGCTCGGTTCTTCTCAGGGCACTTGCGGTGTACATACGGGAACCGATATACGTGTGGGACGCCGACAACACTGGCGCGGCACACGCGCAGCAATATTCGTATCAAACCTTTACTATGCCCAATGGAGATGCGCATGAAACAAGTTGGTCACGGTGCTTGATGACGAGCAAGTCAGAAATGTACTGGAAGCCTGCCATAACTATAAGGTCATTCCCCTGATGTTGGTTCTCAACCATGCTGAGGGCCAATTCTACGGTGTCCAGTATGGGCGACAATTCCAGGACTGGACCGCGTTGCCCGGACCAGACATGAGGGTCAGACTGGATAAGGTACACCAGCAAGTCGGTCTCCCGATTCTCAATGCGAGTTAGTATGATGACGGTCACTAGCGGACACTGCACAGACGGAGGAAGCCCCCATCTTAGAGGAGTTGGGGCTCGATGTGTACGCTAGTGGCTCACAGGACACCGGGATCGCTGCAGGTTAAGACGACATACCAGTGGAACGGTACGTCGATGGGGCGGTACAGCACTTCACGCTACAGTTTATAAACGGATACTCGAAACTGCCGAGTTAGACCAGCTATCCATTTCGGACAGACGCATTGCACAACGGCTACGCAAACAAAATCAGGCGGCGTTTTAAGACTGGACGAGGAAGTATGGAAAAATGTTTGCCCTATCGAATCAACATTGCGGGACCGGGACATGGCTCGACTATATCGAGTGGATGCTGGAACATCCAACCGCGCTTCGCCACGCATTCAGGTTTTTCCCTTACCCAGAGATGGTGGCGCAACAGTGCCCGAAAGATTGGCTACTAAAGCGGGGCGAGGAGAAAGTATTCAGACATCAAATACTGACCCTCAGGCGCATAGCAGCTGATGAGGAGAGCGATGACAGGGCTAGATCGCTTTGTCATTCGTGGCTGGAGCAGTGCGAATCGGAATCGTGTGAGTATGCGTATGCTGCTTCCGCAGCGAATTGGCGTGAGCTAGGGAGGTATGTGGATTTCTCTCTCCTACGACCTAACTCACCTGGAATACCCGTACAACACTGGCTTCTGCTACACATTCTGCCTTATGGAGTACCAGATTGGGGCAGCACTATTATGGCACGGGCACCGGGAGCCTCCTTAGGTATCTGGTATACACCCACCATAGTGGCCTTATGCGAAGCTATCTCACGCACAGCCAATTGGAGTTTGGTTCAGCTAATACTTGTCGGGAGAGCACCCGGCCCTACTGCAGCGGTGACGCGTTCAGATACTCAATCGGACGCGGACGCAACCAGCGGTAAATAAACGTGGCTCGGCCACGCTATCTCAGGGAAGGATGGAGCAACCCTCTTTGGACAATTTCTTTCCGATACAGACTCAACTGGACCGGGAAACCACGCTCAGACGCGAGTTTGACAATTTTTGAATTATAAGACGCGCCGAACAAAGAAGAAGAGAAGCAGCAGAAACTAATCGAAGGAGGCAACATGACATTTCGCCACTACACGCAGATGAAAGAACAACAGGCCTGCTAACCCAAAATGCTCGAGGTTTTGGAAGGTCGGAGCAGGACCGCGACGACTGGCTTGCTTCCTTCAAGCGCCAACACAGCCATGGTCAATTTGATGTGGTGTTCCTCCAGGAAACCCATGTCAGTGAGAAGCAGATATTCCAGAATTAACTCGGCTTTATGCAGCACAATGGGGGTACCGCGTTGGCCAGGGAAGTCAGCCACTTTCCTATTGGAGAGCAGCGTCGCACAAGACAGGAGGAGTTGGAATACTGTTGCACCCTAGGTCAAAATTCCGGGAACTTGACCATGTGCCGAAGACCATTGGACGGACCACTTCATGGTACTGCAGAGAGAAGTTGACAGTCACCCAGTGGTTTTATGTAACGTCTATGCTCCAGTTGAAAAGGCGGCCAGAGAGGCCTTCTACTTGGGGTTAGCTAGCATACAATTTCCAGCGGCAGCACACCTGTATATTGGAGGTGACTTCAATAGCACGCTGCACCCGAAACATGACAGATCTTTTACTTCAGCCGTCCGCACACACGACTCGCCCGCACTTCGCAGGCTATTGGATAAATGGTGTTTGACAGACTCTACACAGCAGTGCATGTCGGAAGTCTCAGACGCAGCTGGTATCAAAAATTTTCACAAGAGATACCATACATACTCGTATTCCCTGCCAGGGCACAGTTGTGCAACCAGTCGCCTCGACAGGTGGTATGTGAGTGATACGGCACGATTATTGGCTACTGCCACGGAATTGGATACATATGGACTAAGTGGAGATCATAAGAAGGTTATCTTACATCTTTGCAACCCGGCCAATCCGGTGCGCATCAAGCGAGAACCCCGAGTCTTCCCAGTCCAGCCTTACGCGACGGAGCGAGTGGACAAATATGTACGGAGTGAGTTAGCTACTTTCGAGTTAGAGCTGGAAAGGGAAGATACCACTGCAGAGAAAGTGGCCGATGCATGGGACAAACTGAAGCACAGAATAGCACTCGGCATTCTCCGGCACAAGAAAGTGGTCAAGAAGAGCCTGAAAAACACATATTGCAAAAAGCTGAAACGATTGTATCGGAGATATGATCAGCAAATGGATCGCGAGGATGTTGCTGTTCAGACTGGACAGGAAGGACGCGGCCATCTGCAAGGCAAAGCCTCCACTAATCTGCTGAACGTGATCTCGGAGACAAAGGGAAACTGGCTAAGGTCACGACAGCGCAGACTATTCAGGTCCCACACTTGGAGAAGAGATCAGACTACGAAGGCAATGTTTCAGCGCATCTCCTGTCGGTTTGGGGACAGCATTATCCCTACTCTTCATCCATCCAAAACGGGGAGTCTTCAAAAAGCGGAGATATTAGCTGACGCATAGAGCCCCATTCTGCAAGGTTCGGCCACCAGGGCTGAAAAGGCAACAGTGGTTGAATGGATGCAAGCAGGATCCACCAATGATGTCGGTGGACTGGAAACACCGTCACTCTTCACTACGGACAGTATCCCTGCTGCTTTCAAGGCATGTAAGCTAGGAAAGGCGTGTGGTTCTGATAGACTTGGCAACGATTGGTATATCCAATATTCTTCGGAACTCATTCCTTTGATGCTTAAGCTCTTCCGACTTTGGTACAACGCCCACGACTGTCCAAACTCCTTTCTGGAAACTGACGTTTTCTGTCTCAAGAAGACGGGCGATGGCAGCAACCCGCTCAACTACAGGCCACTATCACTACTGAACACTGACTACAAGCTGTTCATAAGAGTGATTGAGACGGCGTTTAGGAGGACTTTGGACAGCCGAGTACACCCGCATCAACACGGCTTTGTGCCTTCTCGTAACATCCATGCCGTACTCGACTACTACATGGCGGTTCAAGTCACGGTTCCTCTTTTACCGGAACTGCGTAATGCGATCGTGTTGTTGCTTGACTTTACGAAGGCCTATGATACCCTCGACAGGAAATTTCTCTATGCAGTGCTCAGCCGACACGGGTATTCGCCCCACCTCGTGGAGGTTATTCGGACACTCCATACCGGTACGAGTGGTCGCTTCCTGGCCAACGGCTCGAAGTCAAGAACAGTCCCTATCACAAGAGGCATCCTCCGATGCTCTTCATATTGGCGTTAGAGCCCCTGAACCAACAAATAGAACGGACCCCTGATCTGCAGGGTATACGGGTCACGTCTCAACTACCCTAAAGGTAGGTGGGTACGCGGATAACACGGCACTTTACCTCAGCGACCGGAGTCAAATCACGAGGGCGATTCAGATCTCGGAAGCACTTGGTGCTGCGTCCGGTCTGTTATTGAATGTCTGCAAAACTATATCAATCGCGCTACATCCGGACGGTCTCTCAAAGGAGGTTAACTGGATATGGCAGATAACGTTACAGCCTGCTTCGGCTTTCGTAAGGTACCTGGGATTGCAAGTAAGGAGCACAAATGGGGCAGAACACTCCTGGCACATTGCGCTGAATCAATTGAAGACTCGAGTTTGACTTACCAGTCAGAAGACGCTAACGATCGAGCAACGAGCGATGGTGGCGTCGGCGGTTATTCTTGCAAGACTTCTATACATCGCCAGACACGCATGGCCAACCACAAGAACGGTTAGACTGATGGAAAAGTACATCAAGAATTATGTATGGCATGGAGTGTTCGGCACCTTAGACACCCGATGTACAACGTGGATGACGGGAGCGGTGGCCGGATTACGACGAAAGGAAGGCGGACTTGCTATCCCGGACTTGCGCGCTGAGCTCTTGGCACTAGCTGCGGTCACCGTGTCACGCTGGGGAACTTCAGCCACAACGACACGCCTCCTCATTGGCGATGTGTTACTTCACAATGGTCCGAAGCACGCAGGTGAATCACAGAAGATCACGCTGGGATCGACTGGACGGAGAGTTACGGGATTCAGAGTTGGCAGCACGCTTTGGACAGCAGGGCGAAGCATGTTGGGGGAATATGGTGGGTCGGGTCAGACAGGAGGACATGCAGCTCAGGTTGCCAGCTTTCATTCGCACGTCGAGCAGAAGGTGCCCGCGAGTCTAGAACGGGTTGAAATCTCATGTGAACTCGATCTCACAGGGATGCTGGCTGGGATTGGAGCCAGCGACAATCAAAAATTTCCTCGCAACGCACTATGAATCGGTACAAACCGTGTGGCTATCCTATTTGAACCTGAGCAACTTCCCGCTGTACACGACCACTGGAGCGTCTCAACCGGATGCGGAGATGAAAGTGATGTGGGGTCGAGGCATAGTAGGGGGCATTCTCGGCTGGCACAGGATTAGCAGGACAAAGTTAGTTGTTACGGCGAAAGATCCACGCTTTCTGGCAGCCTTACGACCGTTAATCGTCGCTCTCATAGCGAATTTTCCAGAGATATTACATTAACGTGAGCAGGACACAGTCATCCCTGTCACAACGAAGCCACTGGACATGCCTGTCGAGGTCCATACAAGTCCGGCCACCACCAGTGATGGTACCGTGGAACTCTCAATTTCCACAAGACCAGGACCTGTCTCATATACTTGCATAGTGGACACATGGCTGGAAGCGAGCATTCTCCTTCAGCAGTGGGCAGGGCAGCAGTCTGAATTGAGAAGGGTGGTCCACACCCGGCCCTGCACCGACTTGTTGACATGAGACGACGGAAAGGGGCCAAACCAAATACACGTCAATACTATAAAGACGCGGTGCGCGTGAGTGAACGCCGCATCGGACTCCAGGAAGTGGCCAACCGCAAGAAAGCGTAGACTGCGGACAGTTCGCTCATAGCGGAGGGGCTGGGAGAAGTGGACTGGACAGACATCCGTACCGTCACAGGGGCTACGGTGTGGGCGACCCAGTTGTTATACCGCATAAAGATGGGGGCGTACTCTACGTGAGATTCCGCTCAAATGGCCGTAGGCTGTCCGCTGCCGGAGTGTCACGACCTCGGCATCACCAAGGCGCATATCTGGTGGGAGATAAAATTCTACCGATACAGCAAGGTGGACTTGCGGTGCCGTGTATTCGAACGGAACTGATGACTATGGCGGCGACAGCTGTTGGTCAATGGGCAGCTATGGTTTCCTCGAGAGATTTACTGATCGGCGACTTCCTATGGGGTTCCACCGAGTTGGGTCCAGCTTACATCATCCCATGTTGAACTGAAGACAAGCACCCTCGATATCGGGCGACTTTATGGCTGACCGGTTCTGAAATTGTTGGCCTCTCTGCTGCTCGACATGCCCGCCAAGGTGAAATCACGAGGTCTGCCGAAGAGCCCTCCTTTTTACATCGAGAGCCACGGTCGACTATGATGACAATGGTTGTGTCACAATTGATGTCCGCCGAGTACTTGATGACAAATTGCGAGCCGGGATGAGGGCAGACTCTGCAGCATCAGGTCGATTTGACACCAGATGGATTGTACGCTACGCTAGAGGACTTGTCATGGCTTAGGATCGCAGAGGAACGGCATACAATTTGAAAGGAGCGGATTTTGCGAGGGGACAATCTTGCCTTGGAGACACAATGTCTTGGGTGACGATTCAGTGGTATCGTCCGGTTCTCACCTAAGCGAGACATGGCTACCCAATCGATGGCGAAGTGACGGCACTTTGGGACCTCCTACCTCGCCCTCCTATGCAACTTCCCGTCGCTAGTATATCGTGCAGGCATTGATTGCATACTCGGGAAAGGTTCACCGTTATCATGACTGGCTACTCAGCAGAGACGGTACATCGCTGTCTCACTTCGATACAGGCATGGAGTGAGAGGTGACTCCAGTCACATTGATGTCGGCCGCGATACCACTGCGTCAATGGCCAGTGGAACTACTGTCCACTTTGGCGCGCATCCAACGCTTACGCGTGTGGTGCACCTATGGGCTGGCCATCGAAGATGGAGGCCGCACCGAAGAAAACTCAAACAGATTTTCTCCCGCCGGCGCAGTGATAAAGGCAAACGACTTTGCAACGAGCGAGTAGCGAAACCGTACTTCCAAGTGATTGCAGCAGGTACATCTATGATCGAGTGGAGAGACATCCGACGGATAAGAGCTTCCTTTCCGGCCAACGCACAGACGCTTTATCGTCTGAAGAGTAACAGCTTTCCGCTCTGAAATTGGGCAACCCACGATCTGTCTTGCCCCGCCACAGAGTGTCCACCTGCTATTCCGGCGATGGCAAGTCATGTATTCTGGATCTGCCCTAGCGCCCGGCGACATTGGGAGTATCTACTTGATCGGTGGCGAAAGCTCGGCGATTTGAAGGATGCGGACCTTAACGTCTGGATATTTGGCATGGACCTTCCGGGTATTCCAAGTGCTGCATGGGATGCCATCAAACACGCTTTCGACCCAGGAGAAAATTCGTCGCGAGCAAAGGATGCGGTCTTTCCATCAACGCTTGAGCTCTGGTGTTTCGTCGTTTCTACGACGCTAAATGCCATCTGGAGAGAGCGTCTACGCCGCATGGAAGACTCGTCTTTGCCAATCCGTGAGCGAGCAGGGCAAGTCGAACGGCGGTATACGTGAACATGATCAGTGTGGTACAGGAGGTAAACACAGCCAGGGCCAGAACCCAATTTCGACGAGCGGTTACACGGTTTCGAAGATCAACATACCAGCCTGGCAAAGGGGAAGACGGACACCTGTTCGAACGAGTGCGGTCGGCGCTTGCCGATACTCTCCTCTGCTGCGATGAACCACCCCTTGCGAGCGCTGCCAGTCGACAACATTTCTGGCGGTTACTACCTGCTTTTCTTCGACGGGGGGTCAAGATGAAATCCAGGACCGGGCGGAGCTGGATCCGTCTACATCTTCTGACGCACGCTGCATGCGTCCTGTGGATATCGAGCATGGCGTACGGTTCTGCCGATACCACTAACAATGTTGCAGAATATTGGGGACTCGTGCACGGTCTCCGACAAGCGAAAGCCAGCGGCTACTCACCCCTGCATGTCCTTGGGAATAGTGCGCTTATGCTTTCTCAATTTCGAACTCATCACCCTCCTCGCAAGCCCCACCTGGCGCTGCTATTTCGAGAAGCACGGGGCCTTAGCCGACAGCATCGACGTAACCAGTTGGGGACATCATTATCGCAACAACAACAAAATGGCTGATCGACTGGCGAATATCGCTATGGATACAGGTGCTTCCATTTAAGTGCAGGCTACTTATGTGCACGGTGTTGTCACGGAAGCTGCGGCCTTCCTCGACAATGATGTCAACCACTGGCTAGAGGCTTCTCAAGCCGAACACTACGAACTACAGGGCCCCACGATAACCGCGAGGGATCTGATAATCTCAAGACAAGACTGTGCGCAACGTCGCTCGGCTGTCCGAGGACTAAAGCCATCTCGGAGAGCACCCAAGGTCAGGACCTCCTGCCGTCGCGAGCGCCCCATACAAAATCCGTAATCAAGCCTTGCAATCGGGTCACAGTGGCTGGAAGAGGCCAACAATGTCGTGCAAGAAAGGTAATTTTTGGCACCGCTATGGCACTCGCGAGGCGAGACCGCTGCTCGACAGTGTGAGTCTTTTCTCTGGCGAGGATAAGCCGGCTCCATAATGATCGGATGTATTTCGTCCAGTTTTCGGCCACCGCATCCTGTTGCCCAACCAGAACACCAAGGTGCCTGCAGGAATCTTGAAGAGTGAGGCCGCGGATGTTCAGAGGCAGTGCCGATTCGCGAGGATCAAGTTCAATGATCATAGATTTCGCTCAATTCGTCTGTAGGCCTGAAACACTAGCAAAATCATCGAGAATTGTAACAACAGACATAACCGCAGACCGATCGCGAAGGTACACCGCCGTGTCATCGGCGTATCCCGACACTTTGAACTCAGTAATTTGTCCCCCAGATGAGAGAGGTACCCTGCGGATGTCGATCCTCTCTTGGATCACCCGATAGACACTATCAAGGGCGAGGATGAAGAGTAGTGGCGCAAGGGGGAACTCCTGTCGGATACCACATCGAACTTCACGTCGACTTGAGCGGTACACATTCACGATAAATCGGCATGTCGTTTCGCAATGAAGTGCAGCCGTGGAGGTGTTCCAATTTTACTGAACCCATACTCGTCGATCACTGAGATGGACCTTTGGCAAGAGGTACATTGGACACCGCACTGGATGGCTATTCGAAGTACTATTCTGGGCGAAACCGTTCTCGTTGTCAACGTCTATGCCCTGAGTGATAAGACTGAAAGGGAGGCGTTTTTCGAGATGCTTCGACATCACCTTTTGGGACACGACGGACCCATGTTAATGGGAGGGAATTTCAACTGCGCGTTGGTGCCACGTGTTGACAGATCTTTCGTATCACCACTCGGCAGACATGATTCTGTGGCGCTGAGACGGTTTCTAGGTCGGGCGCAACTTAGCAATGTTCTCGATGATGAAATGGAGCGAGCGGAAGAAGAGCGGGCCATATCAGCATTTCATGCGGCGGCGCACACTTATTTCTACACTTTGCCAGGCGGTGGATCAGCCAGTTCTCGACTTGGTCGGTGGTATGTGAGTGCTCTACATGCTGAATGGGTTCGAGACGTAGATCTTTCGGTACCTGGTACAGCAGCTGACCACAATGGAATAAGTATCCGAGGCTCCCCAACCCGAATAAGTATCCGGATTGGGGCGCCTCCGACATGTTGTGCGCGTACGTAAGCCGAGGCGAGTATATCCAGTCCCGGGATGTGCACAAGTGACCGCAAATCGAGCAATTCTTGCGGCCCTTGAGACGGCACAGATTTCAGTTAACGAAACACATTCTGTTCCGACGTCGAACCATGCCACAGCCCGTAGTCTGGCCGACTGGTGGGACGGATGGAAGATAAGTTTGCGCAAAGTGACGAAAAGCTATCGGCAGCGGCTGAGTCACCTATACGTCCGACTAGACGCGGCGCTCTTAGAGGCGCGCTCTACGGATGACTCGCCAGCAAGTACTCAAGAGCGATGCGACCAAATTAGCCCTATCGATACCCCAGGGGAACTTTGTCAAAATGTTGCGGAGTGTCGTCGGTTATGGCAAAGAACTGAGATAAATCGACTCCTCGTCCAGCACACGTACTCTCCGGGCGAGACATCCCGACGATTCTTCGCTCGGGTGTCGACTAAATTTCAGGACAACACGATTGTTTCCCTGGGTGGCAAAGCTTCGTGCGGGTCGAATCGGTCTCATGAATTGCATGATGAAATGACAGACGGCTGGGAGCGTATTATGGCTCGTTCTTTTAATTGTCCCGCTACTACCGCCACATTTCTTGAAAGGGCCTCTACACCGGACTGGGTTGATCACTCTACCGTGACGTCAGCCATATCTCCAGACGATGTAAGTGCGGCTTTGAAGAGGCTCAAACGTGGGAAAGCTGCGGGGCCAAATGAAGTCAACAACACTTTCTACCGCGATTGCGCAGATGCGCTCGCGCCTATTCTCGCTGCATTGTACACCAGATGGCTAAAGTGCAGCGTTTTACCAGCGTCGTTTGGAGAAGCGAACATCCAGTGCCTGAAGAAAACTGCAGCTTCCGCCTTGCGGCTTGAGTATCGCCCAACAGCGACTACAAGTTTTTTACCAAGATTCTTTCGTTTCGGTGCGGCCGATGCTGTCGCATATCGTTCTGCCAGCTCAAGTTAGATTTGTCCCGAAGCGGTAGATCCCTACGGCACTAGACATTTTTACGGCCGCCCGCAAAGCAGCGAAATTGGACAGCGATTTACATGGTGCCGTTGATCTGCTTTTAGATTTTTCCAAAGCGTATGACACGTTGCAACGTCTGTATTTACTCTCGGTGCTGAAGTGGCTCGGCTTCTCGCCCAAATTTATTTTAGTCGTGCGCTTCCTCGGACTCTGTCCACATCGTGCGTCCGGGCTTGTCCACGAAGCCCATGTAGTGTTTGTTGTACAGCTTTTTTCTGCTTGCTGCTTCACCAAGAGTGACCCGCGTTTCTTGTAGAAGGACCAAGTCAATGGCTCCCCTTGATTCGCGCTGCCGAAAATGGCGAAACCATTCTGCACAGCGTTCCGTATGCTTGGGGAATTTAGCTGCATTTTGCGAATGCAGACCGATGCTGTTTTCGCGTAGCCTCTGGGAAGACTGCAACATAAGCCGACGTCGACGTCGGGGTGTGCCAGGCGGTCGAAGGGAAATCTCATTCCCGTCGATCGGACGCTGAAGCTCTGCAGGAGGTAAAAAAAGGGGGAGGCTGAACCGCACACCGTGACGAATCAGCCCCTACGGTAGCCGAGGTGCCCTCAGTACCGGAGGTCCAGCAGTTGACGATCGCGAGCGATAAGGTCAAGTGACGGCTGCCAGTCGGCGGGTGTGCAGATAATGCTGAAAACTGCCGCACGCACCTCTTTAGGCCGCGTCACAGTTACATTAAGAGGTAGTTTTTAATGCATATTAATTACATAAGTAGGTAGGAGAAGACATGGATAGCATGTGTTAGAAGTAGGGAGTATCGTAACCGCCCTTTTAGGTACGATTCTGGATACCTGTTCCTAACTAGCTGATAGTCATTTGGACACGTGTCAGCATCTGGTGAGGTCACTATTGAGAGTCAAAATAGTGATCTACGAAATCTTCCTTTATTATTAATGATGAAGCTCAGTTAAATTTACCCTATACTAAGGACTCAGTGTACGTTTCCTCATAACCCTAAGATTCCCAGGGTTCGCGATTGTCTAGCCCCGTTACAAAGGTGGTATAGCACAGCCTTGGTCTGTGGTATCACCACCTTAGTCTCACTCTCCACTGGTGCGAGCTTTGGTAATAAGACACATAGAACATTGAGGACGCCCCAGTGATCCAAGTCCGCAAGCGGTTCGACGACAGTCGCGCACAGCAACTCCGGCTGTAGTTTGTTGAATCTTCTCCAGCGCTGGATGTTATCCGTAGCTTTCCATCGAATTTGTCCAGACTGACCGTCGGCCGTTGCGGCCCAACCCGTGCACAGCTCTCGAAGCTTCTCATCTGCGTGTGCGGTATGTTGACGTATCACAGCCAGTTGAGACTCGCTGTTGATGGAATGTTCAAAGGCTCGAAGGGTTCACCAGGCATGGAGGCTAGGTAAACAACCAGGTAAGGCAGATCACTGACAAGTGCCGCCAGTTCCAGCGCACACAAATGAATCCATGTTGTTTGGCCTTTCGGACCAACTGGCATTGTAGCAGGCACCGCGGACACCGATGTGCGCTGGCTGACCCACTGCCGAATCGCGGCTGTGTTCGCCGAGATTTGTTTCGTGTTCTCCGGCACCGCTGCGGCAGCCGATGCGGTCTCCGGGACCTTGCGAAATCTGGTAGCACGTAACTGATCGTGATTATTTTGATTGCGGATGTGGTCCATCGAGGATCTTATCGCTACCTGTGTACATTGATCCCCCCGGAAGTTGGTAGGACGGGTCATCGGACCATAATTGCCCACGTTTGGGTATGATAGAATGCCTGAAGAGGCCTTGATCTCGTCCTCAATAGCTTCAGCTAGCTCCGCTGGTACGAAAACACTAGCGGCGCAGGGGGAGGAGTTACAGCCCCTCCACCCAGATTATCCATGCACATGGTATTTTCAAACGTAAAATACTTTCCGCCATAGTCACATCCATATTCCGTGTGTCCAGCCCGTCTGGATCTCGAGGACACGTCGGTGGCATGTCTGATGGAGCCGGATCGTGAGGAACCGCCGCAGTAGGTGCCGCACCAAGTAGTGATTTAGAAGTCACACCTGAGATGCCCCTTTTACGGCGGACATAAGGCGTCAACCAGCGTTGAATCGTCGAGCGACTCCGCTCCCTAATCTTTTTCGCCGTCGCAGCAGGCATCTCGCTGGGCTGTGTCGCAATGTTGCGTGACCGCAGCCTCGCTCTCAGATCTCTCTTTCTGTGTAATCTTCGCCAACCGGTGTGTCAATGTCTTAAGTTTATTCGTGGCATTCGTTGCTTCTTCCTTCTCTCGGATCGCCACTGCACCAGCAGTGCGGTATTCGTACTCCAAACTAGGCAGATGCCCCTCCGCGTCTTCGAGTGAAGTAGGTTCCCCCTCACCTGCTGCTTCACGAGCGCCACTTCCCGCGCCTGGGCATGGGCCTCAAAGTAGCAAGCTTTCTTTAATTCGGCAGCGCGCTTCTTCTCCGCGGCCGTAGAGGTCAGCATATCGACTTTCCGTTTGGCTTCCTCCACTTGCGTGCGAGCTTCCTCCAGAGCCAGTTCCTTTGGGGAGATTTCTTTGTAGGGGCGACACTTCCCCTTTCTGATGGCGAATCTGTCGCGGCGACCTTAGATTCTCCTTCTAGTAGTTGGTCAAGTTCATTAATCGCCGTCGCACGTTGTTTGGCTGCCTTGGACAATGCTGTAGCTGCAGGTGGTTGTGCGAGCGCTTTCGGTCGTCCGTTCGGAGGCACCTTGGCTTTAGTCGGTGGTGATAATTTCTTGGCGCCTTGATCGAGGTCCGAGCAGTTG
The DNA here is from genome assembly GCA_011800735.1 of Peronospora destructor. NCBI lineage: Eukaryota > Oomycota > Peronosporomycetes > Peronosporales > Peronosporaceae > Peronospora > Peronospora destructor. The sequence goes on along the minus strand of WBRY01000007.1, from coordinate 88,476 downwards.
GCCGACCAGGAGGTGTCGGACCCGGAATAGGCGTTTTGCCTGTTCTACCAACTTGGTTCGGTTGCGATCGTCGGGGCGGTTGAGCCGTAGGGACAGCAGGAGGACTCGTAGGAGCCGTAGTGGATCGTGACTCTCGTTTTTTCTTGTTTGCATCTGGGTCGAATCACCCGTCAGTCGAAGGACCGGCGGCACGTGCGGCACCGCCACTCGCTGCTGGCTGTCCACAGGGAGGGGAGGGGGAGGTTTCCTCCCTTGGACTGTCCCGCGGAGATGACTGGGAGACCTTGGTTAATAGTGGTGCCTTGCAGGCATCATCCTTTAGCTTGGTTGTAGTTGCCTGTAATGTCTTTGCAAGTCTAGCAACATGCTGCATGCGTCCGGACACGTCGAGGTGCTGGAATGTCAGTCCACTGACTTTTTTGGCAACGTGGTGCGTACCGATGAACGCGCGGTGATGGTCAAATAGGAATTCACCCTTGCGGGCCGCGCATTTCGCACTTGAATGATACGACGAGTAACATGAGAAACAGGGGACCCGTTGGAAATGCCGGTGATGATGGATGAACAGTGTCGTGTTGGGAGCCGTGATGTGCGTCACCAACTTGATCTCTTCGGGGCATGAAACGGTATAAAAAGTTGCGACGAAGAAGTTGGAATCGTACGCCTCAGCCCCATCGAGGCACCCCCGAACCACCGACGTCACCAAGCATGACACACTCGACGAGAGAATAGCTTGGACAGTACTTGCCGCCACGCCATGCACCAAAATCGTCACTTGATACTGCAGAATGTTGCGAATCGATGTAGTTCCGGAGGTCGAGGAGCAGCGATGTCTTCTCTCTCCATGGTCGCTAACACAATAGTTGAAGGCGAGTACCACGAAACGAAATGAATTTTGCATGCCAGCTCGCCGCAGCCGCCTGATCAGACAGGACAAAGGTGAGACGTCTAGTGTCCGAATCGTAACACGTGCGCTTTGCCCACTTGACTAGTTCCCGACTCATTGGATCGGAAACCGTCTCCCCTTCGCGGTGTACCAATAGTTGTAGAAGCAACGTTTTCTCAGCGATATGTTGAGGCATACTCACGGAAGGAGGCACGACCGCGATGACCTTGCCTTCGAGGTATTCCTTAAAAAAATCGAGCATCACAACCCGCGTAGCTCGCGGGTGCGTGCATACCAAAAAACCTGGCGGCGACTGGAGGACAATGCCGCCCATCATCTAGGCCGCCAGAGCCTCTTCCTTCAGAGGAATCATCGGTCGCAGATCATCATCCGGTTTTTCGTTCTATGCCCTGGTTGGTGGCAGTGCGAACCAGTATAGCACTGCGATCGGGGCCCGCGTCAGCAGAGGCGTTGCGGTCGCCGGGGCCGGTTCTATCGCCGGGGCCGTTATGTACGCCGGGGTCGATACATTCATTGGGGGCCGTTAGGTTCGTCGGGGCCGGTGCGGTAGCCGAAACCTTTGACCGCAGCCTCGAACGAAACCCGACCAGCCGTGCGATCCCCGGACCGCCAGTCCCATCCGCCGACAGACCAGGACCACCGGGCAAATCCGCGATCGTCACCGGCCTGTCCCTTGTCCGGTGCGCACCTCCCCCACGTCCTAGGCACACATGGGCTTGGCACCGCCACCACCGGCAGTGCGCCCCCGCTCCACTGGGGGGACCCGGCGCGTGTTTCCACTGCACGTGCGCACCTTGTCTCCTGGGTGGCAAGAGAGCTTCGCTCTGCATCACACCACCTTCGACGGTGATCATGGTTTAAAGGCACTCTTCCCCGTGCCAAGTTAATTCGTTTGCGTACTTAGCCGCAATTCAGGAAGTAACGATTCTGTTGGTATATGTGGTCCGGTCTCATTATTTTCAGTATCTTCAGCCTCACTTCAAAGTTAGAGGATCTCATGGTCACGACTGTCAGATACTGGAGGAATTTAAAAGCAAAATTCGCATAACTACATGGCGACAGTGTTTGTCTTTGACGGCAATCGAACAAGTAGGGCGTGCCAGCTGAAAGTTTCCACCGTATTCGTTTATGCCAAAAAAGCACCGGTAGCAACTCGGTCACCAACTATCACACGGCCATCGCATGCTCTGCCGATGGGTACTATCTAGATGAACGAGGCGGCAAAGGCATTAGCATTTTTTGATACATTACAGTCATTTAATTTTCCTAACGACCCAAAAAGGTCCGTCCGACTCAGGCCTACACATCCCTCGTCGCTTTGATAGCTACGTATTTCTACGTGCTACCACATGCACACTACTGGGGGATGCCTTATAGCTATCCATCACCACCGATCACCTGATCTACTTGCGCTGCCCATTCATTTCGAGCCAGTGACCTAGGTCCCCTCGTAGTGCCTCCTTGACGCTTGTCCACCGTGGGGGAGCCTCTCCACGTCCGCTTGGCTGATTTGTGTGCTCTTCTTCGAGTCCATCGCTATATTAGCAAGAGCATCCGCCATTTTATTGAAATGGCGAAGGTGATGTCGCAAAGTGGTCACGTTCAGCCGATCAGCGATTGTCCTGCATGATCGGTATAGGTCTTGCAAATACCGTGCTTTCGGCTCTTTTCTCCTCTTCTGCCCCAATATGAGGTTACTGTCGCCGACGACGTGAAGCTCATTCAGGTTATACGCCTGAGATTTCCTGAGATCAAGCAGAAGGCTCTTGTACTCAGCCACGTTGTTGGTCGTGGCGGCGGGGGCGAGCGAGACGCTGCCCATCCATAGGATGACCGGCGGTTTGGTGGCCATTCCGCCCACAATAATGATGGATCCGGCGTCCGGCCCCCCAGGACCCAGATTTCCTCGCGCACCCCCATCAAAGAAGAGTATCGTATACTCTCTGTCATCCCTCCAACAGAGCTCCTCTGTGAGCCTCCCCGAGGAGGCAGCGAAAGCCGCATGTACAACCCATGCCGCACGACAGACCGCCGCATCTTGTGTTCCCGTCAATACGACTTCTAGTAGCGTTAGCCGCCCTTGGTGTAGTCGGCCACGTAGTAGCGCTGTTGCTCGACATATCGAGTTATCCAGCGTTTCGTCCCTCCTTCTGCATCTGCGGTTCCAGATGGCCTGGAGCGTGTGTAAAACGCCTAGTCGCCAATGCTCGTTTAAAGTGTCATAGCACCAGCTATATATCTCCTCCTGTTGTGCCGCTGTCAGATTTCCATAAAGTTGCTGCAGCACCTGCCATATTCCAGTTGGCACCATTGGCAATATGAAACCGAATATGGGGCGGGGATCGTTGTCCTCCAGTTGCAATCCGAGTTCTGTTCACTTCCCCAGAAACACTCTCCATAGTGGCCGCGTTGCTCGACATCAGTATATAAAGTAGAAGTCGCCACGGTAACTATGTTGCCTGTCGACAGGATATAATGGGTCGTAAGCGTACCTCAATATACCTCACCTTCTCACTCACTCACATACCAACAGAGTTGCAAAATACTTATAAGGGTCCTGACGTCATTCCACCTTGAGTGAATGCTCATCCAGACCGTTGTGCGCGCGAGCTTGAATGTCTTACCGGGCTATTAGAAGGCCAGCAAGTAAACCTTCTCACAGACATTTTTTGATAAAAGGGAGACTAACGAACTGAAGCGGCGTCTCGCTGGTACTTTCTACCACTTGTTTTTGTATGAACGGACGACTTATATTCTGTTTCCAACATAATCGACAGCTATCGCTCAAATTGTCCAGCCTCGATGTTGCACACATGTCGGTGTTCCGTGCACTCGAACCAGATCCACGGCATATAGGTACGTTTATCGGCACTACGGTGGTTCATTGGACACTCGATGAACGACTTTACCGTGTACAAAAATTAACATGATCGCCGACGTGGTTGCCATCGGTAAAGATTAGAAGTGTTGAGGCAGTTATAATTAAAAATGGAGTTCACCTTTCTTGAGAACGGGTCTCGTCGTAAGCGTTGAAGCACTGCATGATCTACTACACCTAGAGTATAGGCATACGGAGTTGATACAGTGTTGCCCTTATTGTGGCATCACCCGCACATACTGAAAATGAAGATGCAGCATTGCATGTATACGCTGAGTTTAGATGGAATTGTACCGTCAAAGAAAAACGCTTAGATGGAGGCGGTTTCTTGCGCGTGGTTGCCGCAGTTAATGGTGAAGTGGTAATTTCAATTTGCTGGGCGTTGACTGCTCGCTACTATTTCTACCTTCACACTTTTACGTTATCCGACCTGACAGCAGCTATAGCTTGTGACGAAACACCTTTCAAAACTCACCCTCCATCCCTTCTTCTCTAAGAGCATGTACATAATTAATAAAATGGATAGTAAACTAGACTACAAGCCTTCGGAGTGATATGAGTCCATGTCAAATGAAATGGCGATGCGACTCGAGTCGGTATTCATCTCCGACTCACGCATCTGCTCGCTGGCTTCCGTATCGCGAAAATCGTACTGGACATTATCCAAGCTAGAAACATTCGACCCTGCTGCATTCTCCTCTGACTCGAATTCTGATGGAGCTTGACGATTACGCGAGTTTGTCGAACTGTCCGAGTCGTCATCGCAAGATGTCTTGCGAAAAAAGTCAAAGCTCACCTCCGACTCACGGAACAGCTCATCCGACGGACTCTCAAACTGAGAGCTCATGTCGGACGAAAAACTCTCTCGCGAGTAGGATGTGTCGAAGATTGGGATGGAGGTGGGTGACATCAAAACCGAGACCGACGGGCAGTTCAATACGAGAGACCGCTGCTGTATGGCCGCAGAGCTAGGACGACTGTCTCGCACTACCACGTCTTGACCGGCTATATAGCTGTCAGTACGCGCGTAAGTATTTTCGAATGCATTTCTTTCTGCACCAGAATACGATCGGTACTGATGATTCGATCTACTAGGTGATGAGTTGAGGATGGCATCGTCGAAGCCGATCACAGCAATTGCGGCCAGTGGCGTGTGTTTAAATGAGTCAACGGTGCGGTTACCCTCACTATAATATCTGGCGCCATGATCGCCGTAGTTTGTCGGCGTCACTATGGAGCTACCTTCTTTTGCGTGGTCATCCGTCGGAGTTCCGAGCTCCGTGTCCTTCTTGGACTGACCCCTCCTGCGTATCGCAACGAACACTGCGATAGCAGCCACGAAGCCAGTGCCACATATCGTGGAGAGCACCGTGATTAGGCGCTCACCCGACCAGCTCGAATTACTTGCTGAACCGCTGTTGGAACCAAGGCTTGATCCATTCTCTTGCGAACGAATGTTCTGGTCTGTTAAATGAGCAACGTCGGTTTGAGATGGCTTGCCAGTACCAACAACACGGCTGGTTGAGTTGTCATTCTCAACGGCAGGCTCTGTCACCTTTGCACCATAGGCAATGCTCGGACTGGCAGGTTTCAGGATGCTGTCTCTGTCGGTGTCGATGCTAGTATGTATGCTAGCATTGGTGTCAGCGGTGTTACTGTCGGTGCTGCTGCTGCGACTACCGTCATTGCTGCTATCTCCAGATTCCAAATAGCTGTCAGCGATGCTACTCCTACTGTCGGTGTCAATGCTGAGGTTTACAGGTTCAGGAGCGATAACAGGAATGCTAGTGTCAATGTTGGTATCCAAGTTTAGGCTAGCGTTGCTGCTGCTGCGGTTTACAGATTCGGGAGCGATAACAGGAATGCTAGTGTCAATGTTGGTATCCAAGTTTAGGCTAGCGTTGCTGCTGCTGCGGTTGTCGATAGTTGATAGAATTGCGGGTTCATCTGTAAAATTTGACGAAAGGCTTGGACGAGACGTCGAGTTGCTTTCAGCACTGGTATCACTGCCGTTTGTAAGACTGACGCTATCAGTGGCTAAGACGATATTGCCGTCACTCGTAGTTTCGTTGTCGCTCAAGCCTTCCCGCAAGAATGCGGTACTAACAGAACAACCAACACTATCGTTACAGTCGCAGTATTCCTGCTCTTGACCCACACAAGTGATAGCATCCCCTGATCCGACGCAAACGGCCCCGGTAACTAATACACCTGCCGCTGATTTTCCGGCCTTGTTTTCACGACATGAACAGATCTCGCAAAGCCTTTTGTCACTGCCTGTAGCGTTTACACATGACACATACCCCATTGGGAATACTGTCGAAGGCTCGATTGTGTTCATGACGTAACGGTTGTTCAGAGTGTAGTCACACACGCTCAGTGTTGTTCCAATTGGAGGTTGTGCATAACAATGAACAGCGTAAACGTGCATACACACTGCGATCACCAAGCATCGCAATTGTATCCAGCATAACGCCATGCTATCGAGCTTGTGTGCGAGTGGCAAAATCGCAAAGTGCACAAATTGAAATCACAATGTTACCAGTGAATGGACAGCTGGCCATTTTACATTCTTATCTAGTGGAAAAAGTCTGCGCAACTGTCTCTGTGTCAAGTACGTCTCATCAACTAAAGCTTTTTCTAGTTAAGCTTCATTCCCAGATGGTCAATGCAACTTTTTGTGAAGCGAAACTGTAGACAATTTCTCATGATTCTTCAACTACTATTTGGTCTTGGGTTGTCCGGTTGGAAAGGAATGTCTGTAGCTACTGAACCGACCAAGAAAAAACGCAAACTAAACTTCATCTATTTTCTGACCATCGGCCGCATTGCAATGCTATTCATGTATCCCAAAGCAAGAAAAACAGTTGAGATTCGACGTGTATGCATCGATCAAAAATGTCAGTACTGTAATTTCCTGCGCTCGTCCTACACGGTATGTAGACCAAGTCACGAAGAAAACAACAGCTTCACGAGATGTTTACACACTTCGGACTTGGCCTGCCAACTGTCGCAGCATTGAAAATGCCTTTTCACCGTAGTCTTGACTCCGATGAGTTTAATGGTGCCTGGGAACAATTTGCCTAGGAGCAGTCTATTGTCGAGTTAGAAATGATCTTAGCACTCTCAAGACTAACGTTTAGTTTGAATCGTAGCTCATTGATGAAGAGTTTGTCGGATACTGCTTTTGAGTTCATCAATAGCTATTGCAGCCGTTTGACGGGAATGGCGTAGAAACCCAGCATCCCCGTGTGTCACTGTTGTTTTGTTGGCAATCTTTTTCTCTATTAATTACGCCGGGCGATTATGTCCTGTGCTGTTGTTCCGACACAAAGGTTCCTTCACAGTAATCATGCTCTCCGGAAATTCCATGCTAAACGCGCCTTAGTTGGAAATTGATAGCTTTGTCTACGGGCAGCAAGCAAGTTTGTGAGAAGCGCTATGTGGCTCACGACTCGCAATAAAAAGTTTGCTCGTATTCAGGTATTCTACCTGTCATGGCATATTTATTGAATGAGGTAACGATTATATCGAGCCTTGAAGAATCAACTGGACGTGAAAGAGTATTTTGGAATCAAAGTGATATGCTCTCTATCTGTGTTGCTCGTGGTAAACACGTAAGTAGCTGATCCACTCTGCACGAGAACAAGCGCATGTATGCCACCTCATTCGAAGATGTCGAATGCCATCGTTGTTCAATTGTATGTCTTATCGGGTCAAATTCCGGACTGTTGCACCCTGACAGTATCTTCAGGCATTTACCAGTCCATCGTGGCATTGCCCCGAGGCGAAAACGATGGTTTCATAGGTTTTGCAAAAGCTTTTTTTCGCGACCCACAGTCAGATGCCTCGTAGATTTTGAGCGCATCGCGCAGTTGATCTCTGTGTAACAGTAGTCCAGGTAAAGTATACGATGTAAATCTCCGTGACCTGTAAAAGCCAAGGTTGCGCGTACCGTAGTGCCTGCACTCGTTCAGCACTGGGCGGGTGCGTCGAAAAATACTTGAGCTGTGAGCACTTGTCCAGCTGACCTAATGACGTGTTCATCTGAATACTAGCACGAGGATCATAGCACGCTTGGGCCATCAGTCGCAGACCAATGGAATCGGCTTCCAATTCTAACTTGCGCGAGAACGGTAGATCCACCGCGAGCTTTACGATCTGAGAACAATACACGTTTAGCAGATTGGAAAGCTGACTGCACTTTGGGTATCCTTCCTTACCAGATCGCTGATTTGGCCGTAGTCCGGGAAAATGAGCGCCAAAAGTCCGTACACCAGCAAACTGAACGAGATCTTTTCAGCACCGTGTCCTGATGCGAATGCATATTAGTTTGACTGTATCAAAGCAGCACAAATGAAGCTGTGACGTACGGGCGAGACCGTGTGCAGCTTCGTGAAACATAACTGCCGCCAGAGCGTCTTCATTACGTAGCACTTTAAACAGCCCAGAGTGGACAAATACTTTGCCTCCAGGAAGACAAAAGGCGTTTGGTTCATTTGCTTCAATAACGTGGAACGTCCACTTGATAAACGGTGCATCCGTCTCCTCTGCAATCTTGCGACCAACACGTGCCACTGCCCGAGACATCTACGTCATAGTTTCAAAAACTTATTAGACACCGTGCTCCGTCTCGACAAGACAAAGACATTGCATACTGGATGCAACGGTGGTAGCAATCGAGAGCTGCTTAGAATTTTACGATAAGCCCGTTCTCCTAACTTTTTTTCATATGCTGGAGAGAGAAACATAATCCGACGTCGGCCATTGTGAGGCATCGTCTCCACATGACTAACGACGTATACTACTAGGTAAAAATGTATTAACAAGGAAGAAACATATCTAGTAATTAGTATGCCTACTAGTAACAATTGCGACAATACGTACATCCACCAATAGTTACCGTCCCAGCAACTACCGCCTTTACTAAAGGTGACAGACGCTGCCAATCCTCATAACTATACGTACGACTTCCTCTACGATACATATTCGGATACAGGACCGTATACTTTTTTACGAGTCTCTTTTGTTTCACCATTCCTTACAACCATGTGGTTTTCCTTTTCAACCAATCCACATCTTCCGCTATTGTGACCATCATTCTCGAAGCTCTTATCAAGATGTGGCATCGTCTCGTACGACCGTCACTCAAGCAGCGTCATGTCTCGTTGTTTTCCTCGCTCTCTCATGGCTTCACTTCTTGTTCAAGTAGCCGTATCTTGTTCATTGATGTTCCGGAACATGTGGCTGAAACCTCGTGCGTCCAGGAGATCGTCCAGCGTGGCCATCTCGTCGACCAAGTACGATCCACATCGGACGCGTATCTGACGTCTATAGTAAAGGATTATGACGCACTGATGGTGGCACCTGGTACAAAAGTTCCCCGTGAGTTGTTTCGTGCTGGTGCCAAGCATAAATTGCAGTTGGTGGGAGTACCTTCTGCTTTTATTCCCAATGAAGACGTGGATTTGATGGAAGCTACGAATCAAGGCGTCATGTTACTGCAATTAGAGGCCAATCAAGTGAGAGACCGGTCATCCGTTGAAGCGGAGTATAGTCTCAGTTTGCTCATTCAATTGGCACGTCATTTGCCTCGTAGTATGGCCTCGACACGGTCAGGAGAACCCTTTGATCGTCAGCAATTTGCTGGTACAGAACTAGCAGGAAAGAATCTAGGAGTTGTAGGTATTGGACAAGCAGGACGACGAGTTGTCGATATGGCCAATGCGCTTGGTCTACAGGTGTTTGGCTTTGATCCTAATTTGAACCACGAAGCAGCAGAACTCATGGGTGTCAAATGCGTGTCGATGGATGAATTGTACGAGACGTGCGACTTTATTACCTTTCATGCCCCGTTGACAGCGAAAACACGTGGAATGTTTGAAGATAACGCACTTAAGAAGTGCAAACAAGGAGTCAAGATTGTGGCAGTGTCTGAATACAAGACAAGTCACGGTCTGCTTGATGAGAACACGCTGCTGCGAGGACTACAGACGGGTAAGGTTAGTGGCGTAGCTCTAGACCTGCTGCAGTCAGCGGAGTCAGAGGACGGACTGGACCTGTCACCCACGTGGATCGAGCTCATGAAGCACGAGAATGTCATTACACGTACTCATGCTGATGGGACGGCGTCTGACGATGTGCTTCAGAGCCACAAGTACCGTCTTCTTGCGGAGAACGTTGGCGATGCGCTAGCTCAGCGTTACTACCGTGGTGTAGCCAATGGCGTGTTCATGCCGCTGACACTGCTGCCGGAGATGAAGCCGTTCATCGAACTGAGTGAGTCGCTCGGTCGCTTCGTACACCTGCTCACGTTGTCGACAGACTCTAAGGACCGCATCACGAATGTCTCTCTTGCTGCTACTGGTGGCTTTCAGATCGACATTACCACACCACAGTCTCGTCAGCTTCTTCAGAACGCGCTGCTTAAAGGTATACTTGAGAGCAGAAGTACTGCAAAAGACAGTGAGCAACCCGATGTTAGCCTTTTGAACGCGTCGCTGCTTGCTATGGCTAAGGGAATCGACGTGCGCCAGGTCGATTTGCAAAGCGATCAAGTGGCTGTTTGCCGTCACCTGAAGAACTGCTTAACTGTTGTGGCTGAGACTAAAAACAAGGACCGGCTCCTTGTCAAGGGCAGCGTCTTTGGCGAGGACCCGCGTGTTGTGTGTGTGAACGAATACTCAGACTTCCCAGCCTTCCGCCCGAAGGGTAACCTGCTAGTCTTCAACAACGAGGACGTACCCGGTGCTATCGCCGGCATCCTAAGCGAGCTGTCGCAGGCCGAGATCAACATTGCCAACTTTGGACTTGCGCGCCAGAGCAATGTTGAGCTCCCTCTTGGTATTCTTACCCTTGACTCGGTCCCTTCTGATGAGACATTGAACGCGCTGAAGAAGCTGTCCAGCGTACGCAGTGTTCGTTTCGCACAAGTTTAAGATTGCACTCCGGATGACGTCGCACAAAAGCAGACAGAAAAGTGTATATTGATTGATGGTGCTCCAACAAGGTTTAGTTTTGTGTGGAGGCTTGAAAACGACAGCACATTGTCCGTTCTCATTGAATTGAAGACCAAGGTGGTATGAGTATAGTTTCTTGCGCTCAAGGACCATTAAAGAAAAAAAACATGGTGCAATTTTGTTAGTGCAAACCGCTTCAAGCGGATCCAGAAGCTGTCGAAGTCTGCGCAATTGACTACAAGTTGTGTCTCTCTTTCTTCTCAAGACATGCTACATACAATTGCTTCTTGTCGGTCGATGTCTGCAAGAAGCGCTTCATAATGTTGTACAGGAAGGGGCTCAGCGACTCTTTCTCATGCTGTACTCAGTATAAAACGTTAGTCAGTCCATTTTCAAACGTCAAGAGTCTCAATACGGACATTACAGTAAAAACCTGCCAAGCAGGTCAAAGCCTTACCTCGTAGCAGAACATCATCACTGTCATTGAGGCAGAAAAGAGAGCCACTTCGCCATATTTGAAGCCTGAGCAGATTCGGCGGTCGTACAAGATCATTGCCAAGCTGTCAAGAGCACGAGGCAATACATACAAAGCCAACTCTGCTCACGACAATATGGAACACACGATCAAAAATTAGATAATCACCATGATAGTTGAATCCAAGCAGTACTAGATACCAGAGCGTCGACTTTTCGGTTCCAGAAGAATTGTCGTCGAAGCTCCAAGTCCGGCCAAATAGTAGAAGAAGCGGTGATCTTTACTAACGACACGACGATGCAAGCAAACCAGTGACAAATAGAGAGACACGAAGGACGCTAGGAAGCAATTGGATCGCGTCGCATTAAGTGTCGAGTGCGCAAGAGTTCGAAATGGAGAACGCAAGAAGCGTTTGAAGTGAATAACTACACCTGGCACGATAAAGAGTGACAGGTAGAGCGGGAAATTCTTTTGGAAGGCACGTTTGAAACACAGCATCGTTCCCATCCCACACGAGTCTGCATTTGCATGTACAAGTCTGCATGGAACGATCTCCGCCGGTAGCGAAAAATTCCTGGGGATATCTGGTTTTCGATTCACCAACTTTTGAAAAGTAGCAATACTGACAGGAACTCCTCGGGTTACCTGTTGTACAAGCTCCAATGTCTCCATTTCCACCGGCCCTGTCCGCTGAATAAACCGGAAGTACTCGGATGGTAGAGTCTTTGGCCTCATTACATAAGCATACATGACCTGCGCACTTGAAAGTGCAAAGAGCAGTGCGTCGCCGTACTGCCAATCACTTCCCCAGAAGTGCCAGCATTGCTGTCTCTTAGCCGTATTGTAGCCACATTGTAGCGCTCTGGTTAGAGCATACAACGCCAAGGACCGACGTTGTTTGGCGTCCACAAATGCCAGGGCCATAGCCGCAACAGCTCCACATCCGAGTGCTGTAATTTCCTTCAATTTCTTGTCATCCTGAAGCTGTTTTCGGGGTAAAACTCGTCGCAGAAGTACAGGTAACAGTGCTTTTAATGCTCTATAACCTCCCGTAAACCAGCCCAGAAAAAGACCGAGTCTTACGGCGTCTACTCGAAAGTTCAAGTGCTTTTCGTCCAACAACTGCCGCAAGTCCGTCGCTGTCTTCCATTCATGTCGCTGCAGCAACTTAAGCACTCGTAACAACACCGAAATACCCGCACGTGTGTTGTAAGCTAGCAAAAAGTTGCTTATACCAAGACGCAGCGCCTCTAGCAGCTCCTGACCCAGCATTTTACCCTCGTCGCCATCCTCTTGTTCGCTCGCAAGTGTCCGGGCCACCAATTGTTCATTTTCGACTGATATTGCGTCCTCTTGGTCCAAATTGGCACCTTCTTCATCAGAACGACTAAAGAGACTAATATCTGATGCTGTTACGTGCATATTCGAAGTGGTGGACGGCACTCGCGGTGGCAAAGCGGCCGGGCAGGACAATGTCATGATACAATGTCGCAATTAAACAAAAACGTGGACGACTGACTGTGAAGTAAAATGTTGCAATAACTTTCCCAATTGAATTTGAATTACAATTACTAGTGTCCTTATAAAGGGACGAGCAGAAAGACGAGGTTCATCCTGTCCTTGTTTTAACCATCACAACGTCTCCACAAATGTCATGAGATCCGACGGATCGCCAGTGGTGTTGTTCTGACCTGAGCCTGGGCCAGAAGTGGTACCATCATCCCAATCAAGCAGGTCCATACCCCCAAAACTAGTGGGTGACAATGCGTTTGAAAAGTCCATAAGCCCTCCTGAAGAAGTTCCAGAGGGTGTCGACATTTGTAACAAATCGTTCGTCATGCTGCCGTAAAGTGAGTCATCCAACCCCAAACTCAGACCGGAGTTGATGGACGGGCTCTGTCCTCGAGACGATGGGGCGTGCTGGTTTTGCTGCGGAGGTTGCGGAGGTTTCTGCTGCTGCTGTACGGAATTCTGCACTCCTTGCTGCGGCCGCGAGGGCCCCTGCTGTCCCAGTTGCTGCTGTGTCTGCTGGTCGCTTTGCTGATCAGTAGCGGCGGCGTTCTGACTATTGTTATTAGGTTGCTGCTTCATTTGGCTTGACTGTTGAGCTGAGAACTGCGCTTGTTGCTGTGAACTCTTCAGCTGCATTTGATGCTGACGCATCAACTGTTGTTGTTTGATCATTTGCTGTTGACGCGCTTGCATCTGCATGTGTTGTTGTTGTTGCTGCTGTTGCATTTGTTGAGCACGCTGTTGCATCATATAGTGCTGCTGTTTCTGCTGCACCGTCATCGCCGAATGCTGCGTAGGTGCACTTTGGTGCTGAGTCTGCCCGGCGGGCTGCTGCAGCTGTGTCATGCTGCTGCTAAAGCCACTTGAATTACTGCTTGATAGAGTGGATCCAGCACTCGTCGTCGTGGTCGAAGAAGTTCCAGCACTGGAGTCGGGTGGCGAAATGTGCTGGCCGCTTGGGCCGGCACTGCTGCTATCACTACCTGGGTAACTACGCTTGTCTGTCTCCGTCCGAAGTTTCTTCAAGTATGGGTTCACAATCTTCACAATGTACTTAAACACCTTGTCCAATTCCTCAATCTTCCGTGCCTTGTGAGTCGCTTTTTCCTCGCTCAAGATGCTTGCACAGAGCTCTACATAGCTAAGAAGATACCGCAACTTCTTCTTCTGCTCTGTCTCATCGTGTCCCTTCATGTGATCCACATATTTCTTGAAAGCACTATGTACCTTTTCCACATCACCCTGATGTTTTGCTCGTAGTGCTGCATGTTGTTGCCAGTACTCGGCCACAGAATTCACAGTCGTACTCGTTTCTGGCTTTACTGGTGGTGTATGTGGTTTTTCTTGTCCCTGTTGTTGCTGAGCTCCTAAATGTATTCCAGACCCACATAATTGATTATGTCCGGGATAGCTCCGCACATGGTTTCCATTAGCGTCTCTTTGACTCAAATTGAGTGTGTTATAGTACGAAAAATCAAGCCTAAAGAGCATGCCCTGATTAGGCAATCCTTGAGCTGCTATAGCTGCATTCATGTCTGATTGCTGAGCTCGTAGTGACTTGAGTCTTGTGAAAATCTTGTTAATGTAAATCTCTTGAGTAGGCGACTCTTTATATAGTGTCAATTCATACCACGAGACATTCATCCAGAGTTTGATCCCTGGCACAGGATCTGCTGCTACACGAACCATTTCATTGTAAATTTTCGCAATGAGATTGGCTCGATGTTCTCGGGTTAATTGAATACGCCAATCAGCAGCCGGAGTGCTACTAATATTTGCTAAATTGATTTGACTTGTAGCTATGGGCATCTGTTGCTGCTGTGTCATGGAGTTCATCATCATCTGTGGCGGTGGTGGTGCTTGTCCATACATACTTACATTCATCACTTGTGGAGTAGTACCTGTCATTCCCATGGATATTCCGCCCTGTATTCCCATTGAGTGTGGGTCCATTACCAAAGAGTTTCTTTTTCCCGAATGAGCGTGCAGTCAGTCAGTCAGTCAGTCTCTCGAGGTAGATTTCATTTGGCTTCACTATGACTCCGGGAACATCCGTCTGGCACTGTACACTTGATCGTAACGCTTTGTGATTGGTGGAAAGAAAAGAGGACAGCTATACACTTTCAACCAATCCAAAATCAATAGTTCCGAAAAACATTTCATTGCGCTATAATGTATCCATATTAAACTAAGCAACGTGGCTTAAAAGCCAAGTGAAACAAGGTCAGGACGTGCACGATTGCACACCTCACAGTAAAAGTTAGACATCGAGTTGAAGAATGTGCAGCCGCCCTGTTCACCAACGCAGACCCACTTGTTTCGAGGCACACCACGCTGACCATCCATGTTTAGCTCACAGATGGCACATGTCACGTCGTCCGGCTGGTTAATGAACGTGCAGTTACTGCATCGCCACTGTTGCTGTTGCGATAGATCCTTGTCTTGGTGCTTCGTGTTGCAGGCCCCACATACGTCAGCCTCGCCGCCGTTTAGGTACGTGCACACAGGGCAACTCCACGACGTCTCTCCGGTCGCTGTGAGAGCACTCTCATGGTCGTCTCGTAGAAGAGCAGTCTTCATTTCGTCGCAAGAGATGCCAAAGGCAGCACAGATTGTCTCTATCGAAATCCCCTGTTCGTATCTCTTTTCACTGTCCGTGGAGCGAGTATCTGCGATCAGTCCAATGATCTTGTTCAGCTCTTTTGATGAAAAACCCAGTTGAAAGCTCTCAAGACACTTGTGGACTTCTTCAGTGCTCAGTCGACTGTCCTCGTCTTCATCGAATCGTCGAAGAGCCACAGCCATGTGGAGAGCAGCCATCGTCTGCTTTGGATCCTTGCCCTTCTCCTTCTTCTTCTGGTACTGTCGCTGCTTGCGCAATAGACTTTGCTGGAATTGTTGCAGACGAGCTCGTGCCGTTAACAAGTGCCATTCGCTCTGAGCAGTAAAAACCTTTGCCAGTGGCGTGTCTCCCCACAGGTGACGTTCACGGCGTCGTAGGCGGAGGAGACATTCGAAGAACTCGTGACGCAGTGAAATGGGGACAGTCGACAGCCCCTCCAGTAGCAGCTCTAGTTCCTGAGGGAAGTAGTACATCTCGTTGTTGAAGAACCGCAGGCCTTGCACACCAACGGCAATTGTCTTTTCACGAGGCGACATCGCGTTAAGTGAAGTCGATCCAGACTTCGGCGCCCACGACGAAAAGAACGAAGAGCTCTCGACTAGCTCACCCTCACTTGTGCGCAACTGCACCTGGCTCACCTGGAACACAGGGTGTTTCTTATGAATCATACGACGAATTGTCTCACCTTCAGCAAGCGACAATGTAGCCAAATAGACAGGCAAGCTAGTTGTCGCGGCTATCACGGCATCTTTAATCGCACTAGAAACCAAGTTTGGACTTCTGGTACTCATTTCAGCGGCCTGCTGAAGAGCCTTTACAGCAATTTCATTTGCATTCCCAGCAGATGCCTCTTTCGCTATTGCCATAAAGAGCTGCTGCACAACAGCTTTCATCGCTTCCTGGTGAAGCAGCGGCGACCATTCGAGAATCAGCCCGACATTTTTTACGCGACGTTCGCCAAGCCCCACCCATTGACGTCGAAAGAAGTTTCCAGACATAAGTAATTTTTCCGGAAAATCAATCTTTGGGCACTCCGCGTGAGCTTGAAACTGTGAAAAGGGGTAGAAATCGTTAGCTTCTTCCTCTTGCTGTTGTTCCACAGCCGTCTTCATCTCGTCTCCAGCAGATGCCGCACCAGCTTGGGCAGGTTGATCAGCAAGAACAGAGGCGCACCATGGAACTGGGTGCTCGTCATCTCGTGTGAAAGCGCTCATCTTCTGCTCCTCTTGTTCTGCTTCCTCCTCAGCCTCTTCTTCAGCTTCAGCCTCGTTCTCATGTACAACCTCAGCTGTGAGCCGCAAGTCACCTTGCTCCGCCCCGTCCTCATCCAGCATTCCTTGCTGATTCCCGGTTGCGTGTGCTAGCCGCTGCTGAACGCCGGTAACACACGCCATATCCTCGTTTGTCTGTAAGAAATCTTTGTGGAGCTCGATCAACTTTCCAATTACATCCGAAAGTAGCTTTGTCGTTGGCACGGCAGCATCCACAGCGTAAGAGATTTTTACGCAGAACATAGCAATACACTTGCGAAGCCAGGCTTTTGCATTGTCATTATCACGGCTAATGAACCGACGTAACCGAGAGGCTAATGAGGCGTTGTTGGCCATAGCTGCTGCAATTTCGTCTAACAAAGAGTGAAGAGCCCGCTTGCGCCACGTGTTGTGTAATTCTTGCAATGACAGCTGAACGAGCTGCATAGACTCCATGCGCATCGAATTTGTGAGAAGCCATGCTGGCACTAGCAGCAGAAACTCGTCCCGCCGTTGCTGCGCAGAGCCTTGTGTGGTTAACTCAACTTGGGCAAGTTTCATCTCATGGCGGATGCGGTTTTCAACCTCAGGAATGAGAAAGAGACAAATTGATTGTCCTGAAGCAATGCCGCGCATGCGATAAGCTCCTTGGGCGTAGTCACGGAAGGTCATATCCTTGCCCAATGTGACAACAGCACGCGCGTTAACGCACTGCTTGATGTCCATGCCCGTCGTATGCACTTGGTCGTAGAATGTGAATCTCTTGCTTGGACTTAAACCGCACTGGACTAGTGGCATGGCAGCGTTATGATCACGCAGCAAAATCATCTGTCGATCATTTTCGTCCAGATATACGACTCCTTCCATTTCAGTAGGCAGCTCCACTAGAAGAAAGGCGGCTACTTCTTGGTTGTCAAAACCTGTTATCAAAGCACCCGTGTCAATGAGCGCGTGTACTGGTGGCTGTGCATGTGCAATATCCAACAACAAACTCCTTGCGGTCCATTCCACTTTACGCTCGATTGACACGATGCGCTTGTTAGTAAGAGATTCAAATATACTACCGTCACTGCGAGGCTCGTAGTAGCACTCGCCGAGATCCGTCGGTAGTAGGTTTGACGGCGTTCCCGAGAAACCAATGCGTTTTGCAAAAAGGGAATTGCTGCCAAGTTCATGACCACAAGCCGAAATCTTGAGCTTCTGGAAGTTCATGCACGACGGGAAAACGTGCTGTCGGACGTAGTAATACACAACAGCTGCAAGCTTGGCTACCAAGAGGTGTAGCCGTGCTACTTGCAATGCATCACGAAGCTGGAACAGCGGCAATGGAAGAACTCCTCCAAATGCCTCTTGTTTTTCTGACGAAAGTGCAGCTAGACTGGTCCGGATCCACTCACGGAACATAGCGCACGATGGACGCTGGTCACGCGGTCCTAGCTGGCGACTGAAGTCTTGCTTTAGCTGCGATACGATCCGCACAAGATCGAATATGCGGATGCCTTCATAGCGATAAGCAAGAATGGTCAACCCAATCAATACGTCGGGATGCGCGAACTCTGATGAGCGACTTGGCACATCTTTCCCGATAAACGGGACGGCCAGCATCAGCCGTGAATGTGCGTTGCCACCACTATTATTTCCTGAAGCGGTAGCTTTTTGATGCTCTCCTCTGAGAAGACCATAGGACACTCGATTGATCTTGGAAAGCACGTGTGGTAAAATTTTACGCAACCAATCGCGTGTAAGGTTCAGCAGCTTAATCGAAGATTCTGACAGCCCCTTCTCAATATCGGCGCGAAGAGAAGCATTTGTATGAAGCTGCGTGCGGGAGCACTCTAAATAAAACTTAATCTGGTCGACAGATACCTCCATTTTGCCCACGCGGAAGAGTTTCAACAACCACTCCATTGCGATCAGAGAGAGCAACGGTAGCATACGTGCCTTGTAGAACTCCATATCCAAAAGCACAAGGTGAGGAAAACGTTGTAGTACGTGAGCATTATAACCCTCTTCTAACACAGCATGTAATTGTAAAATCAAACCCGATAGGGCTGTGCTAGTGTTGGGCGATACTAAAGCAGCATCAATCAAATAAATGGGAAGATCCCACCTGTAAGCTGCAAGATCAATTGGAAATTTGTTCCCAATAGGAAAGTTAAGCTCTGACCGCAACGGGTGTAGCAACACATCCACCTCATCCATGATTAATATGCCACTTTGCCAGAGCTTTAGCGTCTTGTAAAGTTCATCAGCCATTTTCGAACGATCTTCCAATACACGCCTCAGCCGCCTAATATTTTGCGATGCTAAAGTAAGTGGTACTTCAATAATGTCAGAAGATTCGTCTAGCGAATGTAGCAGCTCAATGAGCTTCAACATCATCGATTTAATCGACTCCGGAGAAGCACACACCACGTCGCCATGGCGCCGGGCACGATCCAGCTTTGTAAATATTTGCAATGCAGTGGCTGGATTATCACTAATTGAACGGTCGAACTCGAAAGTAAAGATGCGCTTGCGTAGGACTTGGTTGCTAAAGCGACTTCGCAGCACCTGCCGGGACTGCTCCAGCAGTGACGTTGGCATAACATGAGTCACAAGATGTGTTTTGTCGGCGAGAATATAGGTCAAGAGAGGTCCCACTACCGTGGTTTTTCCCGCGCCCATAATCATTTGTTGTACACGAGATTTGCCTTTTGCCACACTCGTCAAAAAGCTATCAATCATTTGAACCTGTCTGTCACGAAGCAAGATGTCGAAGACGTATTCAAAGACCAAAAAGCGTGGGTCAAAACGCCATCCTGATGATATTCCTTCTGCACGGCCGTCGAGATAGTGTCGCTTTGATATTAAAATGTCAGCCAAATCTCGAGAAGCTTGGCGGGTCATCTTTACTTTGTTAGATCTATCCTTTTCACCGTGCGGAGCAAAAAGACCATTGACGTGTTTGACGAGAGCACGAGCGGCTTGTATAGTTTGGTTAATTTGCACAATGCGACTGCACATAAAGAGCACTTGCAATATCTTCTCCATAACGTCCGCATTCACATTCACCACGAATGGATTACGAGCCTTCAAATCTGCTTTAAACGAACTTGATGCCAACAGAGAGGTGAGGAAGTCGAAGGTCACTCGAGGATAAAGACCAATGCATCGCTGCATCACAAAGCGATTGGCATCGACAACCAGTTCTGAATTTTCGTAAATGTCGCCACGAATCTCGTTCATTAGCGTCTCAAGCATCGCAATGCCCTCTTCTATCATCTTCCGGTCGCACGTTCTCATCGCTTCACAAGTATGTATCAGCTTTTGAAGGTGCTCGATAGCCAATGTTTTTGACGTCAACTTATCAGGTGTCGACAAACACATCGGAGTCACGCCCGTAATAAAAGCATCTTTGCTCCCTTTCACTGCTTGTGCATTAATTGCAATATCGTCATCGAGTCTCTTTAGCAAATCTTTTGCAGCCGTAGTTTGAGCTGCCGGGTGCTTCGAGAGGTCAAACGGCAACGTTGCTCTCACTTCCGCCTCCGGATCGCAGAAGGTGATGAATTGGTTTACATCTATCGCTTCCAGCGGGAACTCAGGATTAATCGAGCTGTTTTTGGCTCCCATGAATTGCCGCTCACCGCATGATGTATTTGATACGTCAAAGTTCTTCATGTCGTTCGAAGCCGCAATCGGTATGTCAAACACACGTTCGGCAGTATGATGTAGCTGGCTAAATTGAGTCTTTACTGGCACGATAACACGCATCTGGTGGTCTTCGGACTCAAGTTTAGATTGGAACTCCACCTGTACAAAGTCGAAAAAATGTTTCAGCATTGTTCCCACCGTTATTTTGGAGTACAGATTAGCACCACGAGAGAGCATGTTAGCACTTTCTTGGTCGCATGGTGATGAAGGCCATCCACCACCAGAATGTGCAATCACCATTGCCAGCTGTGCTAGCGCGTCCGATGGTACACACTTTTCTTCACCGTCATCCACGGTTTCACGACCCCATCTCGACAATTTCAGGTGCAGGAAACGTGCGAACAAATCACCTAAAGACCGGCTGCAATCATCGCCACCCATACGTACGATAAGCTGCTGATTTAGACACTCATACAAGAAGAGAAAACCCAGGCCTCGGTTCGATCCACTTATCTCATCACCGACCACTGCACAGTTCCATACGAGTTTTCCTGCCTCGTCGTCATCAATCAAAAACTTGCTGTTGATCCCGACTCCATGCTTCGGTCGATTGTATCGCACAGTGGAAAGCTTTTTGCCATGCACAGCAAGATGACTTTTGCTGTACAAGCAAAGTTTCATCCACGGTTGACCACCAACGCGCAATCTAGTCAACTTAAAATCAATTTTTGTCCCGGAATCTGGTTGGATATGGTCACAGACTTCCTTGCGCAGCAACAAAAGAGGAGATCGCTGGTGACAGTGCGCAAGAGCTTCCCCTTCTTCTTCTAGGGTTAGTTTGCAAGGAGCTTCAACGTGCTCGCTCGTGGTGAGGTAGTCATACAACTCGTCACTCAGTTTCCAGGGAGCCCTGTTCTCGCTGTAGGCGATGCCTAGAGATAGACGGATACGGCACGCACAAGCATTTGGGTGGCGGTCATCGAGTGTCTTGGACAGCTGACCGAAAACTCGCTTTTCCTCGTCAGTAAACTTTACGTCTACATTACAGCCCATGATAAACTCGATTGCAGTCGCGTAATTTCGTGTGAGTAAGCTTATTAGTATCAGATAGAGAGTGGAGCTGAGAGAAGAAGGAAGCAAAAATGTGTTGCTGGAATGCACAGGATACGTGTAGAATCTTGTCTCCATCGCTTGCTGCCAGCCCACAGATCCACGATCAGTGACGAGGGCCGAAGAGAATGGTTCTCCGCAAATTGCCGGGCGAAACAAGTCGTGGTTGGGGCAGATCAGTTTCAGATCAGTGGTGTCTGACTCCAGGACGAAGCAATCAGGCACCATCGCAATAAGACTACAAAGGTATTTAGACGTCCCTTCCAGCATTGCACAAGTCAAGTCGCTCACAAACCATCCATTTTGGTCCATAACGTTAAGGCGGACACGCTCAGAAACGGGGTCTTTTTGCGGCTGAAGCTTCAACTTTAATCTTGGAAGCTCAATGAAAGCGATAGAGGATACCCCATAAGGCGCGCTTTGCGCTACCTTATTAGTGCACCAGACCAGTATATGCGAAAGATCCTCTACCCGACTGAGCAACTTAGACAATGCCAGAACCTCGTCATTTTCTCCCGCTGAACTAGCCTCGAGCAAGCTTAATAGATAAAGGGGTTCTCCGACAGTTTCTTCAACAACCTGTAGAGATTCGGCATCTCCGTCGGCACCTTTTTTCTCTTCATCAATCTTTATGGGTGTGAGAAGTTTTATATTCGAATCTGCAACTTCCGGTACACCAGTATTTGCAGCAGCTTCTACTCGTTGGAGTTCATCACGATTTGCAGGATCCGATATCCACGCTTTCGCAAGCTGCAGGTCTTTGTCAAAGAGGCCTAACGCATACTCAACTGCAACCCGTGAAGGAGACCCCTTCAAGCTAATGAGTAGCCCAATGTTTTGTTCATAGTGCTCCTCGAGGCTAAGAGTAAATTCACTCAACACAGGCGCTTCTTCTGCAGCAGCAATCTTCATCTGATTGTTTTCATCTAAAAGCCATTGAGCCGCAAAACCCATGTTATTACGATTTTCGCTCAATGCAAGACTACACCCAGCATATGAGAACCCCATAGCCATGAGTTGGACCACATCGTCATCACTAATTTCAACCGAGTCAGGCGATGTTGGATATGATGGTGGACGCGAGCCTTCAGTTACTGATTTTTCAGGCACTTTAATTGGAGCTGAAGGACATTCATTGTCGTTTTTGTCACAAGAAATTCGAGAAAAAGACGTCATAATAGATTTTCGATTGATAAAAGCCTGCCCAGCTTTCTTCAGCTCGACCTCAACGCGATAGCGAAACCACTGTGACTCCAAATCCACAGGATCACCCCGAAGACGCCCATCCTCTCCAATCCAAAAGCGAAAGTTCTCCAGTAAGCAGCTCGGAACAACTCCCTGAAGGAGACGAGGAGGGACAAATTGCTCAGTCCCGTTGAGTAAATAATTCTTGCGTAAAATCACCAGCGATCCCCCACGTATTTGCCGCTCGGTTGGATCACCACTAGCACACAACAGTGCTGGATCCACAGGCCTTTGATCGAGAGAGACATTCACAGGAAAACTATGAAGACTCAAACGCGAATTTGACGTGAAGATAAGCTTTCGATAGAGTCTGCGGCCATGCGACACTAACGCGTACATGTGTATCACCTTCATCGCTCGATACGCCACAATTTCCTTGAAAGTCGCAATGCTTTCCTTATCTTTGGCATCAGAGCCTCGGTCCAATCCGATTAAATGCACACGGATAGCAGTAGCTGGCAATGGGTCACGCGGAAGAAAAAGTGTGAAAGGCATTTTTTTGTCGTCTGGTACAGGAGGGTACATCAGACGAAGTGCATTGCCGACTAAGTCCACAAACCATTCTTCATTAGCGTGGGGATGCTCCTTCTCAGCATAAATATCAAATGGACGTGAAAATATCTTGCCAAGATAGCGGAATCCGTAATCACCAGGGGTTTCGGACTTTTCTTCTTCCTTGCCTCGTGACAACTGAGCAGTGCGAGGGGTAGCACACACCTCGCACATTGCGTTAGGATTGTTACCGTTGAAGTTTGCACATGTGCAGGCTGGACACTCCCAGTACATTTTAAGCTCTTGGAAGTTGTCGCCATGGTCGTCAGAACTGCCTACACTTTCAGGCTTGTACATCATCGATATGCCTACACCTTGGCCCATCTCGTGCGTTGGGTCGTCCCATTCGACAAGCTGGAAGTCTGTACCAACAATATTAACCCATAGGCGGTGGTCTTGGCGCAAAACAAGACCACAGTGAAGCGATTTGTTACCAAAAATGGCAATGAAGTCTGCATACTGGGTCATCGAGTCCGGAACAGGTTTTAATTCATCATTTCTCCACAAAATCTCTCCCGTTTGGACATCCAGCTTTAATTCTTGCTGACTGCAGCTATATTTCCCCACGCCTCCAATCCCAGATTCCTCGACCCACTCCCAGGCGTCCGTCTGCTCAGTCGAGCGAAGAGCAATTCGAGCTATATTTCCGAAAACCTTATTACGATTGGCCTTCGAGAGACTCGCCAGCCATTGTACGATTGAGCGGCGATGTAAGTGCATAGTTTCAAAGATCTCTGCTTCAAGCACGTCACCAGGTGGTAGCAGTAACTCTTTTCCATCACCGTTGCGCAGTGCAACAATGCTTGGCGCTTGAATAGTTTGCATCCCTATTTTCAAGTATAAAGGCCGTCCTTTCAAGTACTTGTCAAGGGACTTTTCGCTAACATTTGCCGTATCGATGCCTTGAGCCTGCAGCCAACGAAGCAAGCGCTCCTCCGCCGAAAGTCCGTCCTTTTTATCACCACTGTTGGTAGACAGCCTTATCCCAAAGCAATGCCAATTGTGAATGTAGGCAACGGAGCCAATCATTTCGGAGATTTTCTGAATATCGAACTCGGAACATCGCAAGCTCACATGAAGAACAACGAGGTATGAATGAATTACGCACGCCGTCTGAAGATTGTTGGCCTCTTCAGCTTCCTGTCTCCACCTACTTAACGTTGTGTGAGCAAATCCAAACGTGTAAGTCATTAGCGAAGACCGATATTCCTCCAACTTCTCAACTCGCGCTCGGTCGTCACCAGCAATACATCGGTCAAGAGCGAATGTCATGTAGCGCAAAATGTCTGCACCCATCTTGATCATGAAAAGAATAAATCGAGCGTCCGCTGAATGAACTGACGCCTCTCCGAGCTCCTTTATAGCATCTAGCATGTTTAGCAACGGGACTATAATCGCTTCAGGAGCGTGAATTAGCTCATTCAAAAGAAGCCCATTCAGTGTGCCAAGGTGATCTTCACACTTCTGGTGATGTACACGAGCATCGAATATCTGTTGAATGGTTTCTTCATGCATCACAAGATCTGACTTCCGCAATGGAATATGGGTTATCTCCTCAGCTCCTTTGTCAGAGACCCAGTCTCCAACCTCAAATAAAACAGCGCGGAGCAGTTGCTGCAACATCGGATTGAATAGATACGTAACACGGTCTCGCGAGGAGAAGAATGATACCACAAGAGGAATCCGTGTATATGGAACTGTCAAGTAGCTCATGAGGTACTCTGCCTCCTCTGCTGATAATGTTCCGTTAAACGTAGGCAAGTCAGTATGATGCATGATGTCATCTTCAGTAATTACTGTAAGAAGACTTTCAGCTGATGCATTGCTTGAACTTCTAACGAGAAGTGCGCTTAAGTTTGCAGGACTTGTTACAATCGGGCCCTCGCCAAAGTAGACCTTCCTCTCCATGAACCCTTCCACCTCCACATCAGCAATATCTTGATCACTTCCGCGAAAGTTAACCACCACCCACTTTAGAGTGGCGTAAAGAATTCGATCCAGTCCTCGCATTCCGAAAAAATTTCGTCGATGGGTTGCTGGTGAGTCATCAAATGATAGCTGCCACATCTGCCAGCCTCGATGAGCAGTACGGCGCCGCATTAATTCGACTTCTTTCGTCTCCATTGTAGCTAGAAACTTCACCACCATCACGACGTCACGAGTTAGACCTACTTCTGGATGATCATCTGCCATGGGTGTCGTATCACTACAAAAACACTCCATTAATGCCTCCATTTCAGTTGGCGGCGTCTCGTTTTTGGGATCAATCAGCTGATAGTGATACCGCTCCAACAGTTGACGAAAAAACAGAAGTGTCGTCGAATACTTTTTAACTTCTATCTTGTCCTCCGGCATGTGGTAATCAAAAATTTGTCGCTTGCCTTTCACATCTTGGCTGTAGAAATAAGCGAGTACTTGACCTCTGATCACACAAAAATTTGGCCGCGCAAATTCCATGGCCGATGTCATCTTTTGAATTGAAACATTGGCCTTGCAAAATGTGTGAGCCAGCACATATCCACCCTCTTCTTCCATCATAAGTGAAATCTCGAGTGGATCGTCAACTGCCGAGGTGCGAACAAGAGCGTCAAAAATGCACAATGCACACAATGCCGCAAGTGCACGCTCTGAATCAAAGTGACGACTTGGCTGCTCCATCGACTGCCACACTGATCCCAGAATCATTAAGACCGCATAAAGATTCTTTAGG
This sequence comes from Peronospora destructor, assembly GCA_011800735.1. Lineage (NCBI taxonomy): Eukaryota > Oomycota > Peronosporomycetes > Peronosporales > Peronosporaceae > Peronospora > Peronospora destructor. Next base: position 62,619 of record WBRY01000007.1, on the reverse strand, counting down.
CACCGAAGCTGCATTTCCTTCGCAACAGGTTGCCTCCACATGCAGGTGACTGACACAGTCCCGTCAGCATCAATAGGTTCTGGCACCGGTAGCATCTCCACCAGGACACTAGTGATAAGCTGGATGACTTCGTGATGTAAGGACAGTTTGGAAGATGACGATCCCTCTGCAGCTCGCTTCAGTAGAGACTCGCACAAAGCTCTGCACCTAATAAAAGCTGCAACCGCTAGTGGAACCGACGTGACGCGTTCGGGTACCTCCAAAAAGTTGCTAAGGGCAGGAACTTCAAGCTCAGACGCATTTCCTGCGTACTTGCTCTCTTTTCCTTGCACTTGCAGCAACTCCATATTAGCGTAAGGAGCAAAAGGAAAGTTTTCTTCCAATGTAGCCGTCACGTACTTAATGTTCCCATCGGAGGTAGCAGCCACCCCTACACACTCTATAAGCTGCTCTATCTGACTCATCAATCTATTAACGCGGACGAGACCACAGGCTTCAACATTCTTACGATCATGGTGCTTCAGCGTTTTCAATCCAATTTGCTTCACACCCATGGCGATGCATTTCGTTTCAGAGACAGACAGAACAGACTTTGGCAGCTCAAAATCCTCGCTTGTCCATGGATAAAATACACCTGTCGGATCTGACATCACCAACTCCTTGCCCAACGGCGTTAATATTGTCCCATCGGACCCTTGCAAAATGAGCTGTGGCACCTTACTGACACCAAACGTCTCAATAAGCTGCTTTCGAGCCTCTCTTTCTGATGAAGGTACCATAAGCCACGTATGTCCTGGCAAGCTTTCAGCGAATGTAGTGTAATCCGACCGCTCTTGGTCACACGAAACTACGATAACAACAAACTTTTTGTTTGCAGCGTGCAAGATTTCACTTAATTCTATCAGCACTTTTGTCAGTTTACGACAGGCCGCAGACGTCGACAGCGCAAAATAAATACCAACGACCGCTTCTGGGTCGACTCCTGCCACAGTGTGAGTGCCTTGAAGGGAATCTTGCAGCGAAATAGCAGACAACGTACGCAACGCACTCTCCAGCGTGCCTTCAACAATTGCCTTGGCTGGGTTTTTCACAATCTCTAATTCCTTCACAACTTGCTGACACAAACGATAGCGCAACTTGTACATTATAGCGTACTCTACCTCTGTATTGGTAAATGCTCGACTACGGAGACTTATATAGCGTATTGCTTCGAGAACGCTCTTGCAGAATCCCAATTGGCTGCGTTGTGGTGTGTGCACACTTCCTAGTGCTGAACTTGTCCAATCTATAGACGCACATTGCTCTGTCATTTCATTCACTAGCGGCAGTAGCTTGTCGTTTGCAAGCCAAGGCAGTAGTACGTCATAGATGGTTTCGACCCGATGATACTCGGAAGGGGGTTTACACACCCACAACGAGAATAAAAGCGTCCAAAAGGCCATATCTAAGAACCGGCTGGCTGGTACGTCACTAATTTGAATACACGACTGCACACGGATCTTGTCAGCGCTGCCTTCGACTTTACATGGATGGTACATTTCCGCTCCAGGCCCTTTGTTACATACTGTAAATGAGTATTGATCGGGGGTACCACTTGTCTTTTCTACCACGTAAACAATTGAATGACTCGAGATGTTGTTTACGTAACCGCCGGGTATTACTAAGGGCTGCTGAAGTTGAAGTTGCGTGAGTTCCACTTTCCATTCGGCTAAAAACATTTGAAATTGTGCCGCATTCTCCACTTTGACGCCCTTTTCTGCCCATTGGCTACAATAGATAAGCTGAGGTAACAATGTCGTCTGTAGCACGCGCTTTTGGTCCATTGTAAGTGGAAACTTGACAGCATCTTCTTCTAAATCGTCTTGCTGTTGTTGGGGCTGTAGCAACTGTACGAGGCCGTTAAGTGCAGCTACGAGCGCTTGGGGATCCCCTCCAGCCTCGTATGGCGTGCGACGTAGATACGGGTCGCCAAACATGCCTAAAAACGCGGCAGATTGCCATATTTTAGTCATCCTATCGAGTATCTTGACTCAAAACTTCAACCAACAGCGAAGAATTGAAAATGACCAGAAAGATCGGGGAGACTAACATCGTCTCTGATTGGTAAAAAACAAAAAGTCGTAAGAACAATGTAGATTGGACAATATTGAATGCATATCTAAAATTAGGATCTAATTTTATGTGTCCACTTTGGTTCTAAAAGTATCTACTCTTTTTTTCTTGCATTGCTGACCATTAGTGGTACTATCAAGTACGTGGCGAATTTCGTGCTGTTGTGATTGGTCGAACGTTCTTTCTGTAACGGATGGATGCAGCTTGTAATCTTTACTCGGAGTTCGAATAAGGTCCCGAGACTTTACCCATTCCTCAACACGACGACGCGACGAAATCAAGATGGTGTTGACGGCAGCGAGGCTTTTGTGCATCAATCATGACCGCTTGAGCGAGTTGTCGCACGTGTGGGAGGCTATGGACCGGTACCTCGACTATTCAAGCGGATGGACACTGGAGCGTGCAGCAGCAAAGGGCATGAAGTATTTGGTGCAGCATCTGGCGCTGAAGGCCACTGCAACGCCGCAAGACGATATCAATTGGCTAGTCATGGACTTTGCGGCCTGCAATGGCAATCTGGACATCCTTACGTGGCTACACAACACGACACAGCTGGGCGGCTGCTCAACCCGTGCGATGGATGATGCGGCCAAGAACGGCCATCTCTCGACTGTCCAGTGGCTACACGAGAACCGGAGTGAAGGATGCACTACCAAGGCTATGGACTACGCTGCTAGCAGTGGCCACCTGTCGATTGTGCAATGGTTAGATGAAAACCGCTCGGAGGGCTGTACCACTCGCGCGATGGATTTAGCGGCGCAGAATGGCCAGCTGCATCTTTTACAGTGGTTGAACGACAACCGGTTGGAGGGATGCACGTCAAGTGCTGTGAACTACGCAGCTACTGAGGGCCACTTTCACATTGTACGCTGGCTGTGCGAGTTCCACAAGGAAAAGTGCTCGTCCAGCGCTATGGTCAACGCTGCACGAGGTGGACACCTGTACATCCTTGAGTATTTGAGCGAACACTTTCCCAAGCTGTTTGAGAGCGCTGGCTCCATGATGGTGCATGCCGCCATTGCAAACGGCCAAGCAGCGGTTCTAACGTGGCTCATTGACGTGCTCCTGGTCAATTCACTTAAGTGCGAAGAGGCTGCAGGATCATGGATGGACGTTGCGTCCGAGTACGGTCAGGTAGGCATCCTCAAGTGGTTTCACGACCACGCAACTGCATTGCCGATGAGCGTTGACGGAAACTTTCCTGCCTGCACCGTGTCAGCTATTGAGAAGGCAGCTCGAAATGGTCACAGCGACGTACTTGTGTACCTGTACAAGAATGACCTGGTAAACCTTACTGCCGAGTCTGATGCTATGAACGCGCTGGTTGCTGCAGTTGAAGGCGGCCACCGTAGCTGCGTCGAGTGGCTCGTGATACACTTTCGCAAGCTGTACGAGCAAAGCTCGTCCTCGTCAATGACTGCAATGAATGCTGCCGCTGTTGTCGGTCACGTGGACATTCTTAAGCTTTTACGAGATGATGTGACAACAAGAGAGTGGAAGACCAGCGCCAAGGCCATCAATGAGGCGGCTCGCCGGGGCTATGTGGACGTCTTGCGCTGGCTGCATTTCGACCGCTGCAAAGAGGAGACGCCGATGATCGATACGTCTAGAAGCCAGGAAGAATTGGAGCTGATTGATTTGCGTTGGACGCCTATGGCACTGGAGCTGGCGGCCACAAATGGACATCTTCCAGTGGTCCAGTGGCTTACTGAGTATCACCGAGACGTTTGCAGCAGCTTTGAGGCATTCAATGCCGCGTCGTACATGGATCACTTAGAGATAGCTCAGTTCCTGTATAGAAACCTTCCTAGCTCGTGTGCTGTGAAACAGGCGCTGGAGCACGCAGAAGAAGGAGGTGCTGAAGACACACTTGCTTGGCTTCAAGGTCTTCAGTGAGCTCTAATGATTGCAACGCCATTAGACCAAATAATAGAGTACATATATCTTGTCCCATTAGAATAGCCCCATTTTACTAATGCAAGATGATTCGTTTAGAGCGTAGTGTCGTCACCTTCGCAGTGGTGACTCGAGCGTGGGTAACCCTTTTAGCGGTGTTAACATCTTGTATCGTAACACCCTACGACACTTCTTCTCATCTACAGGCAGACGGTTCGCTCCTCGCAGGGCTGAGCAATTGGGACGGCGTCTACTTCTCACACATCGCCTTGCACGGCTACGATTTCGAACACTTTCACGCCTTCTTCCCACTCTATCCACTGCTAACGCGATGGCTCGCTCACTTGTTGCCACTAAAGGCTTCATCCGCTGTGCTTGCTAGCGGTTGGTTTATCAGTAACGCAAGTTTTGTTCTGGCTGCACTTTTCCTTTATCGCTTAGGCTGCATTGTGATTGAGGACGAGATCATCGCCCGAAGATCTGCTTACCTCTTTTGCGTGACACCGTCTAGTATCTTTATGTCGTCCATCTATTCGGAGAGTCTCATGTGTCTACTGAGCTTTAGTGGCATGTATTTCTTGGCTAAACACGCTCAGACACCCAAGCCACGCCGAGCGTTCTGTGATCTAGTGTACTGCGCGCTCTTGTTTGGTGCGGCCTCTGCGACGCGATCTAACGGCATTTTGCTCTCATGTACGTTCATCTACACAGCTACAAATTGGTTTTGTTCACTAAGATTTTACGATATGTGATGGCAGTGTTTATTGCGTGGCATCGAGTGACAGTTTCGCCACCACCAAGAGAGATGTTCCGGTTCTTCGGCTTCTGGATACGTACTGCAGCACTCGGTGTGCTTGCTGTTGCACCACAGATCGTGTATTTTGTCACTTCAATGAGGCCGTATTGTCCGTCGCTTGTAAAGTACTTGGGCGGGGAAGTTTCAGGATCGAGTGAGATGGAGAACCGTAGCTGGTGCGCTATGGCGGTCCCCAACGTGTTTGCCATGTACACGTTCATCCAGAGCAAATACTGGAATGTGGGTCTCTTCCGCTACTACAAGCTGAACCAATTACCGAATTTCCTCCTTGCTGCGCCGATCATTGCTCTTAGCGTGCATGCACTTCAAGGGTACTTTCGAGGCAATATCGTTCCTGGACGGCCCCGGATGACGCTTCAACAACAAAAGGGCAAGAGGGGTTGGCGAGGCACTGCGCTGACTCCGTATTATGCACACTGGTTGTTGTTGGTAGTGAATGCTCCACTCGTCGTTCACATCCAGGTGACGACGCGATTGTTGTGCGCATGCCCTCCTCTTTTTTGGCATCCTGCCTCGTTGCTCTGTGATTCCACGATCAGAAGGAAAACGTCCCCCGTTATGACAGGATATGGTCGTGTCATTGTCACTTACTTTCTCCTTTTCACCGTGCTGGGAAGCGTTCTCTTTCCTTCATTCTACCCATGGACATAAACTAAAACATGTTGAAATCAAAGCAATTGAACAGTACGTTTTTGTTAGCAAAGTGACCATCCGTCCTCCATGAGACCCCTTCCTTCCCATATATTTCGACGCTTCCATTCACACTTATCACCTTCGGTCATTCGAAAAACTATCACCGCAGCGACGACTTCCTCATCTTCAGCTTTTTTGCCAGCCGATCTCGCGCTGAGCTCACGTTGCGTTTGCGACCATGGCTGGTGTGACTATTACGGTTGTTCCCACTGCTAGCTCCCGCCGACGGTTGAGTGAGCGGTAGCGGAGGGCGTGCTTCCGCGGCCCGTGAAGAGGACGCGCTCGTTCTGTCAGCAGCTGGAGAATATCCTCGAAGCATTAGCCCTTTACCCCTTGGCGACGGTTTCATAGCAGTTGAAGGTGCAGCGTAGTGTTTTCTTTCGCTCTTATCCAAATGTGTCTTCTCTGCAGATGATGGGCAACTACCCAGTGACCGGCAGCGCGTTCGACGTGACAAGGCATTAGACCCAGATATATGCTCTTTCTCCCTCTCGCTCCGTCGCTTGCTGTGCCCGCGATCATGCTTTGCATACCCCGAATGCCCACATGAGGATACTACCGAAGGTGCTGGGGGTGATGAAGGAGGAGGAGGAGTGGACGGAGGTGAGACAGCTGGAATAAGAGGAGAAGAAAGCGCAAAAGCAACAATAGTTCCCTTTTTCTCCATCTTGGACGATTTCGTTAAATCAGCCCGTTTGCTTCTGTGTGAACGGGTTGACGTCGTCAACGTATCGAGAGATCGAGCCGAAGATCGCACTTTCACCGCAAATATTGGAGATGCATCCGCGCTTTTTGGGTGGAGTTGCGACGATTTACCATGACTTCGCTTCCGTTGGCGATCACGGTTTCTACTTCCCTTCGTTGCAAATTTGTGCCGGCGCGCTTTCCTTACACAGCGTGGGCATCGATAATCGTCTGCTGGTTCCTCGGTCATCGGTATACGGACACACTCTGTATGTTGCCATGTTTTGCAGCTTTCACATTCCACCATTCGCTGACCATCGTCGTGATTAGGTTGACGACGAACGGAGCACACACAATCGAACATCCAGCTACAGCGAAAGCACATGAACTTCTCCCGCGCCACTGTTTCAGGCTGCTTGTCTGCACATTTCGCGTGCACCCAATGCGAGCAGCTGTCGCATTGAATCATTGAGGTTCCGTCGTCATAGTTTTTCTCGTTCAGTCCGCAAGAGCAGTCGACCACCCACTCGTCTCCTTCCTGTTCCTGTAAAGTCCTCACCACATCATTGCTGGAGTGACGCCTCTCAAGGCGCGTTGATTTATTGGACACCACATCACTCTTCGAGCGCCGCCGCTTAGAATTTAATGTCTTCTTCTTCGACCGTTGTGCTTGTTGTCGCTCTTTGTGTCGTTGCCTAGCATCTGCAATCACCTTCTGCTTCAGCTTCTCCGTCAGTTGCAAGTCTTTGTATGCTTCTCGCTGTCGGGACTTAATAAGCGTATCGACTGGTGCTGGTGAGAGTCGGGGGTACGAATTATCCAACTCCGAGTTTCCATCACTCTCTTCACTATCGTCATCATCTGTGGGGCCGACACCATCGTAGATCTTGTCATCGTTTGTATCACTCAGAAGACCATCATCATCTTCTTCTTCGAATTCACTCTCTTGCACTGAACTGTCACTTGTGCTACTGGAATCGCTGCTATTCCCGTCCTCTTCGTCCTCTTTCTTTTCCTTTTGGTCGTCGTCTCGTCCTCCTCCGTTATCAGCAGACGCTTCATCTTCACTGTCACTCGTACTGCCACTCGAATGTAAGCTAGACTCGGTACTGCTGCTACTATCATCACTACTAGATGAAGATGGACATGGACTACTGGCTGGACGCTCCTGGTCAGTACCTGCCACGTTCTTACGTACTGAAGAAGCCAAGTGCATTGCAGACACTGCAACGTTTGGACCACACCATAAACCGATTGCACTTTTAGCTGCTTTGGATCGTATTAGAAGCATCTGAACCTCAAGGTCTTTGCCTAAAAGGACACTCAGCATCGTCCCAGAGCTTCACTTGACTAGTACTTGAGATGGCACTGACTTTTAAAGTTTATCGTGTTAAATATCAAAAGAAGAAGGTTCTGGCTTGTATCGTAGTGGAATGATTGCAATCACTGCTCTTATCAACAGCAACGTAAAACGGTATATGAATGGTGCAGTCATACTCATATGTAAACAAAACAAAACGGTGTGTACAATACCAGCCACTTAACGGATACCGTTAGAAGCCCAAGGCACGATGACGAGTCAATGGACGTTGCTACATCGTTCCGTGCTGTTTCTCACGTCCAATGCGAATGGATCGACAGATCTGATCGTTCATTTACGTCGCTTTAATACCTCGTCAATGTTCAAGCCTCGTGCGCGGAATCAGATCCGAAGCGGTCATCGCCGGCCACAGCTGAACGAGTTCGAGCACAAGCACTACAAGCAGCAGGCAAATAAACGACGTGAAAAGAGGACAGTGGATCAGGAACCATTCGTGTTTACGAACAAGTTTCAGAACCTTTTGAGCTTTGCATTCGAAGACGTCGTAGACATTGAACAAAAGCTACTGCCCAAACGCACGAACGAGACGTCGTCATTGGATCTCCTCGACAGTATCGAAGTTGGTAGCAGAGAGACTGACAGCTCAGAGCTTACGTTGGCTCAGTTGGGACTTGATAGCTTTGAGGAAGATGATGACACATTTTCTAAGAGACAACCCAAACACCCACGACAGAAACGCAAAAAGACCAAATTATTCTCAGCCGATAATGATCCTTCTACAGTGTTAGCAGCACTTGGTATTCCTTGCGATGGAGAAGGAGACCGCCGAATAGAACCACCACTTATACCTGGCAGCCGCAAGGCGATGAAGATGAATACGAAGCGTAAGAAAGGAACACGCAATTTACTCAAGAATTTTCAGTTTGAGAACAGCATCTTCGACTCGGACTTTGATCTGTTTGGAGACATTGACTGGAGAGACTCGGAGGATCGCGAAGAGCGTCGCTTCAACAGACAGCAACGGAAGGAGGCCAAGCGCAGGCCGAAGCAGGAGCTGCCTGCAAAAGAAGTGGAGATTCCGGCGTCGGTTATGGTCAAGGATCTTGCAGAGCGTATGACTGTGAAGACAAATGTGGTATTTCGCGCTCTGAAGGACCTTGGAGAGAACGGTCTCAATGAAGAATCGCTGCTGACCAGCGACATTGCCGAGCTGGTGGTAGACTCGCGAAACATGATCCCAGTGTTGCTTCCGCCTGACTTTGTCGATCTTGATCTGACAACGCCGCCTGAAAATTGCTCGGAGTTTCCTGTTCGCCCACCTATTGTGTCGGTGATGGGCCACGTTGACCACGGCAAGACAACGCTGCTGGACAGTCTGCGAAAGTCGAACGTTGCGGCCACGGAAGCTGGTGGTATCACACAGCGAATTGGTGCATTTTCAGTGGATATGGGCAAGAGGTTTGGCTCACAAGCGAAGGTCACCTTTATTGACACACCTGGTCACGCGGCATTTAGCAACATGCGGTCACGTGGCTCCGAGCTCACAGATCTTCTCGTGCTTGTGGTAGCTGCAGATGATGGTGTACGCCCACAAACAATGGAAGTGGCACAGCTGGCACTTAAGAACAATGTGCCGCTTGTGGTAGCAGTCACAAAGATGGACATGCATGAGCACGACAAAAATGAGGTGACCAAACGTCTTGGGACGGAGCTATTGAACCAGGGAATCGTGGTTGAGAGTATGGGAGGAGAAACGCCAATGGTCTGTGTGTCAGGAAAAACTGGTGAGGGCCTCGACCACCTCAAAGAAACGATTGCTCTTCATGCTGAAATGCTAGATCTGCGTGCCGACACACAGGTAGCTGGCGAGGCTATCGTTCTTGAGGCGAATGTGGCGCGCGGCGTCGGCACTCAAGTGGATGCGATTGTCAAGTGGGGCGTGCTCAAGCAGGGTTCTTTTGTGGTGTGTGGACTAGAGTACGGAAAGGTTCGTGCTCTAGTCGACCAGGCTGGAAAACGGGTAAAGCAGACGACCCCAGGCCACCCGGTGCGCGTGATTGGGCTGAAGGGATTGCCGGAAGGTGGTGTTGCACTGCTATCGGTGGCAACGGAAGACCGTGCTAAGGAGGTTGTGGCAGCGCGTCAGGCCATGATCGACTGGGACCAAATGGTAAGTGCTAGTGACGAAGAAGCAGAGACTCAGCAGGGTGATAAGAGTGTCCCGAGGCGCCGTCGTCGTGTTGGGGGACATCGAAAATGGGAGCAAGTGGAAATACGACGACGTGAGGCTGGCGAAGAGGTTAAGCGCGTTGCAGCGCTGAAACCTGGAGATGAAGGTTATATCGCAAACGTAATTCCCATTATCGTCAAAACGGACTCGGTGGGTGTTATCTCTGCTATCAATGAACTCATTGCATCTTTGCCAAGCGACGAAGCAGCGATAAAGTGTATCATGTCTGATGTCGGGCCTGTAACATCTTCTGATCTCGCAATGGCCAAAGCTACCGGTTCTACTATCTACTCATTCAATATCAAGCACCCGGCCTCTATTGATCAAGAAGCACTGCAAAAAGAAGTTACGCTGCGTCAACACCGCGTGGTGTATAGTCTGCTGGACGACATCAAGGATTTGTTGCAGGATAATCTAAAGGGTGCGGTTGTGCATGAATTGACCGGCTCAGCTGAGGTGATCCAGTCCATTCCCATCTCAACGTCTGGGACCCGCAGCACCAACATTGCTGGTTGCAGAGTCACTTCTGGGTCACTCAACACGCAGGCAAAGTACCGACTGGTGCGGGACGGTGAAACGATCGTCGAGAATGTGGATATGGCGTCCATGCGTCACTTTCAGCAAAAGGTAGCGGAAGTGAACAAGGGTCAGGAATGCGGACTTCAGCTTGCCGGCATGGACGACTTCCAGCCTGGCGATATACTCGAGGCATACATTACGAAGGTGGTGAAGCCTGAGATCTAGATTCGTAAATGTTACTTAGGATCCAGCACAGCGCGCATCCATGAAAAGAAGCTTAGCATAATTGACTTGGTAGATAAAATGTATCGATTTTCGAGCGCTGGTAATGTCTGTTTGCTCGGTCACATGTAACTTTCTTAGCCCACGAGCAAAATGGGCCCATATGACAACACAACTCCAATCACAAGCAATGTCGGTGCAAGTGGAAAACTCAATGAGAGTAAGCGAGGTGGGAGGTCGCTAACCATAAAAACAATCAGCACACACTACAAAAAGCTGGACGCTGCACCGAAGAAGATCTTGTCGATTCTAACAATCTCTTCAGCAACGACTACAGCTTGCAAACGTTTTTAGCACATAAGATCAACTGCCCCCAATAAGAAAGATAGGTAAGAAGAGGACATGTATATGGCCAGCAGAGACAAGAAAGCCGTGTGGCACGCGGTATCGTTGTCTGAAAGGAGGGCATTCATTTTCATACATAACAACATTCCACGATATTCAGCAAAACCCAATCGACGGTAAATGGATGATGCGCGTATTCAAAGTAGCCGCTCAGCTTGTCAGCAAAGCAAGTCAAAAACGAGATGTTTCTTCAAGTACGTCTATCACCATCATTCTTGCTTCTCTATTTACAGGTCCGCAGGCATCACACAGTTGCCGTACAGTGACTCATACGTTTCGCGCTCACGACTGCAATTTTATACACACATATTTCGATTGTCAGTCTACGATCATACGAAGGCCACGCCAAGAAACGTACATGAGCGTGTTGCTGCCGTTCGCGCGCAGAAGAACCTCAGGGGCCCGAAGCTTGCCATTGTACTGGAATCCCATCGAGTGGGAATGCGCGCCCGTGTCGTGAATCACAAACAGATCACCCACCTTTGCCTTCGGCAGAGGGCGATCTTTCGCAAACCAGTCATTGTTTTCACAGAGCGTGCCCACGACGTGCGACGGGGTCACCTCTTCGTTCTCATGACCGGGAATCGAGATCTCGTGGTAGGCGCCATACATACCTGGGCGCATGAGGTGCGCCATGCAGGCGTCAACGCCGTAGTAGCGGCCGTACGTCTCCTTGATGGCCTCACAGCGAGTAACTAGCCAACCGAACGGGCCCGTCATAAAGCGGCCGTTTTCCATACAAAGACGCGGGAGTTTTTTGAGCCCATGTTCCTTCATCGCCGAGTCGAATACCTCACGCAGCATCTTGGCAATGGCCTCAACGTTCACAATTTCCTGTTCTTTGCGGTATGGAATACCCAGACCTCCGCCAATGTTCATAAACTCAAACTCGATGCCGAGCTCCTTCTTGAGCAGCATCATGGTACTAAAGAGCACTGTAACCGTCTCACGCCAATATTCCTGATTCAAAACGCACGAACCAGTCATCATATGAATACCAAAGCGCTTAGTACCGGCTTGCTGAGCCTTGCGGTAAGCTTCGACGATCTGAAACGGAGGCACACCAAACTTGGCGTCGGGTCCGCCCAGTACGTTGGATTTGGTCTCCGAGTCGGTGCGACCGACGCCCGGGTTAAGACGAAAGCTAATGAACTCAGGACATTTGCCACGCACGGCCACGAGACTGTCCACAAGCGACATATCGTCCAGGTTTAGAATGACGCCCTGATCGAAAGCCGTGGCCAAGTCCTTCTGTGCCGTGAAGTTCGAGGTAAAGACGATCTGGTCGCCTGGCACACCCAGCTCTTTGACAATGTGCAGCTCAGCTGAGGAACTGCAGTCCATACCACAGTCTTCTTGGTACAATATCTTGAGGATGGCCGGGTTGGGCAGTGCCTTGACGGCGTAAAACTGCTGAAAGTCCGGAAAGTGCGCGCGGAAGGCAGCTAGTAAACGGCGTGCATTGTCACGTATCATTTGCTCATCGTAAAGCTGCAGTGGCGTGCCGTAGTTTTCAGCAAGCGCGTCAAGATGCTGCAGGGCGGACGTAGGAAGCGGCAGCGGCATCGTCTTGAGGAAATGCGAGTTGAGATGTGACACCGTTCGCCATTCAAGTTCATCCAAACGTTAGTAATCAGACGGTTGACCATCTGATTCCGACGAATAACTTGCTGCATTGGGTTTAATGGCGAGGTAAAATTGGTGTTTCATGGCGAGGTAGCAAAGTTATACTGCCACATGCGACGACAAAGGCATTTCAGTATGCAGCGCAGATATTACACGGTATATCACACACCTTGCAGCTTTTTATTTTCCTCGCATTATTTTTTTTTGTAGCATTAATCGAAAAAAATAGAAAAGGTTTGTAGTAGCTCGACAAGACGTGTGCTGTCCTGTTTTCTATACAAGGCCAGAAAAGCTTTAAAACCAAGAACGGAAGGGCTGTTTGCTGGAAGCAACAAAAGGAGGAACTGTTGTAGTAAAGTTATGCCATTGAAGGAAGACCCGACATTGGGAATAAGGAGATACACTTCGGCCAAACTGGCCGGTTCGCAGCGGGTCAAAGGCGCACCTACCTTTACTGCTGCAATGCCTCCTTTCTTATAGCCGACGAAAAACGAAAGCCGATCTCGCCCCGCTTTGTCGCTTCCGTGCTCCTCCATTGATCGATCGGCACCCACTCACTCACTTCATCTTCTTCTCGGCCTCAACGGCCTTGAGCTTCCGCGAGCTCAGGCAATAGTTTACGATAAAGAAATTCATAAAGAGCCAGAACAGCGACTGAACGTAGATGAGGTACATGACTGAGATCTTGTAGGGCATGCTCGGGCACGAGCGAGACACCATAAGGTAGCCTTGCGTATTCATGAGCAAAAACTGAATCATCTGGACCGTCGTCAGGTATGGCTTCCACCAGATTTCGCGCGTGTGCGAGCTCACGAAGTAGTACATGTACATGATGGCATGCACGCCGCCGTTAAGCACAATAGTCATGTAAAGATCGCCGTCGTAAGCCGTACGGAAGTTGGCCCAGTAACACTGAGAAAACAGCAAAAACAAGCACAAAAGTGAGTTTCGCTACAACACGGTTGGTGCTAAAGGCTCTGGAATGGCCACACTATGGCAAGCATAGCAGAAATACTGACGATGAAAACGGTGACATGGTGGTACACGTGGAGGACCGACAGTTGCTTCCACTTCTTGCCCATGACGATAAAGAAGGTGTCGCAGAGGTCCAGTACTTTGGAAAGGTAGAAGATGTACATTAGGTTGCCCATGACAGGGTTCTCGTGGTTAAAGTGATTGCACGGTGTGGCCGAGTAGTTCTGTAAGACAAATTAGTAGAGGGTCATGTCAATTGGTGGATTTCTGACAGTGACGGGTATCTGTGCACCTTATCGGGGTACGTACGTGGCGACGGGCTTGCAAAATGGCCTCAACGGTCATGTACGAGCACAAGACAACTTGTATGGGATTGTAGATAAACTGAAGTGGCGCCGTGTTGAGTGCGGGCGCACCTGACTTCATGACCAGCTGTAGCGGCAAAAGCACAAGGTACGAGAGCAGACAACCGATCAGCTCTTGTGCTGAAGCTTGTATCGTAATTGAATGAGTGACTTACCGTGCCAACCACGACGAAAACAAGGTAGCTGACGCAAAACGCGAACACCGTGCCAAAATCGGCCAGGAAGTAGTCCTGCATAGGCGACTGACGGTATCGCAGAGTGGGGTCGACCCAGTCCATTAGCATGATGTCCATGCCGTTAGCCCATTGTTTGTAGCTTTCGAGGAGGACGCTGGCCATTGTGAAGTCCTGCTGCTGCTGCAGTTTGCGAGCTAATATGGAAGTGAGTGGGGGATCTGAGCTGGAAAGGGCCAGCGGCCATTCAAAGCGCACGAGGCGTCAGCATAAGTGTTTTGACAGGAGAGCCCTGGTCTCGCTCCCTTAACTTGATCATAATAGGCCCAAACCTGATAGAGAGCAATTGAGATCGTCGAGGGTGCAGCCGGGTCAAGTGGATACACGGTGGTTGGTCGCCTTTTCAAGTCTGACGTAGCAGGCAATTCCACTTTGGCATTAGCTCTAAGGTAAGACTGTACCTTTTGCCGGCGGCAAAACCTCGCTCTTATCGTCTTCCATAATGGAGATTGCTGGATCATGGATTACTTGACAAATGTGCCCAAAACTGATCAACAGGAGCTGGTGAATCTACAACAGTGAAAACGAAACACGGCGCTTGTATTCACAGCGCATACGCAGCTACATAGCCCTCTCTTCACAACATGCACGCTGTCAAGGCACTACAACGCCGACCGTTCCATCGCGCCAAGCGAAAGCTACGATCACTAGGCTACAACACCGAGACGGCTCGCAGGACGGCAACCACTTCCCGATGCACAGTCACCGACATATCTTTGGGAACACGGTCATGCTCCACGGACTATTAGATCTGGGTATGCTACAAAGTGGCTACCCATCACTTGAATCTGTAGTTTGTGGGATGCGAAACGGACTCGACCTGCAAGAGGCATCTGGCCTGCACCGGGCAACATGAAGGACTCCTACATATCCTCTGAGACTACGCAGAAGCAACCAAGTCTTAGGCATACATCATCACCCAGTGGACGCGATTGGAAGTATCATCCGTCAAATGCTCTTGTTTAAACAAACAGTTGTTATCTCGATCGGCAACGGAGCTGCCACCGAGAGTGCGGGCGGATATCGAGCGCATGTTCCCAGACACCGCTGACATAGCTGACCGGGCCTGGAAAAGAATATGGTGAATGCCAGTGAGTCTATATCCATCGTGGGCGGCTGTGTCCTGGCCAAATCTACATAGCAATCGATGATGTGATCTATGTGTATTGTAAGGTTAATCGCACGTGTCGTGTAACATTGTTCCACGTTATTTCCACAGGCGAGATGCCTCACAGTCTAAAGAAAAACATTGAGCCTCCTCTGCTATGCCAAATGAGTTGGCAAAACCGCTTCTTGAACAGCTTTTATTCCACCACCGCTGCTACAAAACTTTGCGCTGAGCATTGCTGCTTTGCTTTAAGCTTTACCAATGGTGGCTGTGCCCCGCTTCTCAGCTATTTCACGTCCAAGCACTGACTTTGTGTCCCAAAATCGCAAGAACATTGAATAAACGGAGGACTGATATTGTCATGTTACGCGAAACTGGAGACGAAAATATAACACTATGAAGTGAATGCGCTGTACAACAACAAGGTTATAGTATCTATAAGGCCTGCTCAGTCCAATGCACAAACAAAAGCATGCACCAAAACCTCGCAAATTGAAAGTCACCACCAACACGGAAAAAAGCCACTGAAGCAGTTCCTCACCCCGGTCCGACGTTGTATTAATCTCATTCACAAACACAACCCAAGAATTGCCGCTGACAAACTCAGCGGGCTTGTTGAAAGTAACAGTACATCGCAAACGCGCTGGAGAATCAGGTTGGTTCTTTCGTGGCGGCCTTCCCTCTCTATTGCGTCTTCTTCTTGTTGGACGACTTGCGCGGCTTTGCGCAGTACGACTTGATAAAAAAGTTCATGAACAACCAAAAGAGCGACTGGATATAGACGAGATAAATGACTGGCACCTTGTGGGGGAATTTGTCGCACGACCGCGACACCATGAGGTAGCCCTGCACATTCATCGTGACGAACTGGATCAGCTGCATGGCGGTCAGGTACTTCTTCCACCAAATGTCACGCGTGTGAGCGCTCACAAAATAGTACATGTACATAATAGTGTGAATAAAGCCGTTTAGGATGATGGTGGCGTAAATGTCACCATCGTAGGCCACGCGGAAGTTCATGAAGTAGATCTGTTTATATCGAGGTACGGATACCATTTTAGATGTCTTGGACTGCATAATAAAGCATACGCAAAACACTCACCGCAAAAATGGTCAGGTGGTGGTACACATGCAGGAATGAAAGCTGCTTCCATTTCTTGCCAAGGATGATGAAGATCGTGTCACAGAAGTCCAGAATCTTGGATAGATAGAACATGTACAGCACGTTGCCCATGACAGGCTTTTCCGCGTTAAACTGATTGCATGGCATTGCTGAGTAACCCTGTAAATGACATTGCGAACAACAAGCACAGATGGAGTTGTTTTCATGTTTAGCCAATGCTTTCTCAGGATGATTGGCTGCAGCCATTGCAACTACAAGACTAAAATACGTACGTTGCGGTAGGCGAGAATACCGGCTTCCAGGCACATGTAGGAACACAGCACGACCTGCAGCGGGTTGTAAACGAACTGAAGGGGGCTAGTCTTGATGGCTGGGACACCCGCCTTCATCACGATCTAGACGAAGCAGAGGCGAATTAATTAGCGCCAGTTTGGTCGGTGCACACTATTTGTGTCACAATGATGACTTGCTAACTTACCGTGCCGATGACGACAAAGGCGACGTAAACAACGCAGATGGCGAAGGTAGTGGCGAAGTCGGCGCCAGGCAGGTCCTGCAAGGGCGAGAGTTTGTATTGGCCAGACGGATCGGCCCAGTCTAAAAAGAGTGTCTCCTGGACGTTTGCCCATTGTTTGTAACTAGCCCAAAGTTGAGTGGCCATTGCGAATCAGTGGCAATGAGAAAGACGACGTCTGCGGAGCGTAGCTCGAATTGCGTTTTAAGTGACTTCGACGTTCCTCGCTTTGGAAAGATACTCACCATACAATTCCTATCCGCATCAGATGCTTTGGGAAGATACGCACCACACAATTCGTTTCTATATCAGCCCGATCGATTGGTCAATTGCGGCGAGAATGGCGTCGCTTACTGGTTAAAACACTGACAAAAATGCTAATCATTTGCTCTGTTGAAAAATCTGATGCAAAGGTTGCAAGTAATTTTTCTCATCGACAAGTCAAACGTGACACAATAAAACGCAGGCGCCTGCTGCTGCTACTGCAATTACTCTGTACAAAGCAGCGTCCAAAATAACAGTGGGCTCTTTGCCATCTAGCAAGCTCTACATCGTGATTGACTGTACGCTTGTATCGTGCCTTGCCAGTACATAAAACTTTACTATTGCGTGCAGCTGCAGGCGGTTTGAGAGTGGGCGAAGTCTATACGGCATATGTCTAAACAGCAGTGGGCCTTCACACGGTGCACACAAGGTACGAAGGCTAGACGACCTTTTTTTGGCAGTTGCATAAGAAAGAAAGCGTCGTGTTGAATGCTTGCAATCATCCCCTTTTTGTCTTTGCAGAAAAACGAACACCACGTGCTGCCATTTCTTTATTGCAGTGGAGATGGCGAGCAACAGTTACAGCAGTAAGGTCGACTTGAAGCCATGGCAGTGGGCACTTATCGTACTTGCGATTGTGCTTGTCGTGGGGCTGCTGCTCTTCATCATTAATTGCTTCAAGAATCGTCCATTGCGTGGTGATAATCGTCGAGAAGTAGTGCAGACACTGAATGTTCGTCGTCCAGAGCCAAAGGACGATGCCAATCTGCTGCCTATTGTGCCTTGTGAAAGCCAAGTGCGAAACGCAACGAGCAACTGCGTGAGTATTACGCGCTCGCATGATACGAACTCGTCGCAGATGTCAGGCTTTTCAGCTGGAAGCTATCGCACGTATGCTGGAAATCAGATGAGCAGCACGCTGACAGACACCGAAATCGTAACGCAGCACCAGGAGCGCGCGTTTTCGCCCACTAGCGCCTCCTCTCATTCCGCACGATCATCCGACTACTTTCAGGGCGTGGAGACCATCGCGATGTCAGCCAGTCCTAGTGAGCCTAACCGTCGTCCATATCCGTCTCGTAGCAGCTATTCTCTATCTAGTGATAATGACTCGTTCTTTAGCCAATTGACTGTTGATGGCTTAGACGCAGAGACCGGTGTGAGAGTTCCTCCGCGCAAGTCGATTGACTTGTAAAGATACATGGACTGCGAACTATATGGGACATCAAACTCAAGAAGCTTTTGTGCTGAACATACCTAGCTGCAAATGCCGTACTTTTTTCCTTAGCAACCTATGAAATGGTCTCTTTGAGCATTGAACATTTACTCGGTATGCAAAGGCGGTCCAATTGCTCGTTTGGAAGTAGATACATCGCAACGGTACTACTCTACTATTTATTCTTTAGTGTTCGGTTCGTTCCTCAGCTGCCGGTCCTCAACTTTGCTTCCAGGTCACATGCGCAAACGTTTTGTGTCCGCAATAAGCCAAATATGAAGCTGCTAAAGATCTCAATGGATACTGAGAAAGCGTTCGCTGATAACGAAGAAAAAAATGGCTTGTTCTTCTACGCAAGATATGCGTCAATTGTCTTTGTGTGTCAATGCGCCCACGTTGTGTAAAGCCAACAACGACGTCACGAAGTTTGCCACTGAGGTGCTAGGAGAGTAACTCTGCTCTTCAGGCTGGGATTGTACGGCAGATACAGCAGACAACAATATGTATTGATATTCAACCAGCAGCATTCATTTCGGAATTCATTCTGAGTTCATGAGTAAAAAAAGAGCATGCATCATATCTGCAAAGATATCCACTCACTCCTTCGCTACTCGACGCGGGATAGGCGAGGGTCTGGCAGGTAGTCGCTAGCCGGCGACGACTAGATTGTGTAGCAAAAAATGCTTCCTCAACGATGGCGATGAATATGTTCAGGACTACGTACATGAACAATGAAATAAACGAGTACAGGTACGCGCGTCCCGATACGGTAAAGTGGTGAAGCTCCATCGCATCAAACGTGTCCATAATAATGTCCCCATTCATCAGCGAGAACAATGTAATCATTGAAGCACTTAGTGTGCCAAACTCTTCAATCTTGTTTCCAAAGTAGATTGTCCCGAAAAGAGCATACCCAACGAAGATTGGAGATACACCCAGCAAAAACTGCAGTACACGTGGTGTGCCCCACTTGAGTGTCAAAACAATTGAATAGATGTGCTGGTTGTGCTCCAAATACCCGACAAGACAACTCCAGAGTAGCAGCAACGCTGTCGCGTGCAGTAATCGATGCCCAAATTGAATTGGCATGTGAGCTTCCAAGAAAAGCAAACTCCACATTGTGCTTGAAAGTAGTAGCACGAGCGAGGTGAGTACCAATAGCTGTCTGCAACATTAACAGTTTTGAAACTGATTAGCTACAACACTGCAAGACGTTTGTCAAAGACCCACATACAAGCTGTTGACGAGGTGGAGCTTGAGCATAAATGGAATTTTAGACCAAGATCTTAACGATCCACAAGGAGTGGCGTCGCGCTGCGATCTGTCGGAATCACTTTCATCCGAGGCTACATCATAAGGCCCGATGTCATTTTTTTCAAAGTTGCCCTTGGCATGATCCAGTAGCAATCTCCTGGCACGGGTCATGCTACGTGTACAAACACAACACATTAGTCCAAGTAATGTACATAATACTCGCAACAACACGCTATCTATCAGACAACATACACACAAAAAGATCTTCGCAGAGCGCTAAGACTGAGAGCCATATACAAGAGCGAAACCACCGCAACAACCACGTGCATCCAGACAAAGCTTTGTCTGGCCGTCGCCCAGAACGAACGTGGATGCATGCTAGCGCAGCGCGATACTTCGCAGTTCTCCAACTGAGCATGAATTTGAGCGCTTTTGATAACTTGAAACCCCACATTCACGTGCCACTCAAAACACTCTTCGTAGAAATTTCCAACCTGGTGGTCACGCAAAAGGAACGAGAACTTGACGACATGAAGTGATCGAAACAAATGTTTTTTCTGCCACAACGTCATTTTCGGATCAAAGGGCCCCACACTCTCGTCGTCCTGCGAGACAAAATATTCGCGCATTTCTATCTCGCCATGAGGTAGCAGACGACCGACTGTCAGCTTAAGTGGCTGAATTTCGCCCGAGTAGGTGCGCACGTACTCATAATTGGCAACAGACGCATTACCAATGGAGAAATACGAATCCCGTAGATAGTGCACCGCTGTCATTGTATGGTTGATCGTGTAGAAATCCCGTTGAAATCGGGGTCTGCTCAATAGATAATATAGAAAAAGCCAGTGAGTCTCACAGTGTATTGCTAGAAGCAGTGGTGTCAAGCAGTAACCCACACGACGCCGATATCTACGGCAGGAGGAAGAAAAAAGAAGGCCCTAGCAATCAACTGGATTTGTCAATCAGATGCCTACATCACAATCAGACAAAGCAATTGAGCGCACCAATTTCGATGTGAAGCACGCATGTAAGCAGCATTCTGGGCGTTAAACAGCTGCATCTGAGCAAAGGTAAGAAGTATCAGAGCCACGTGCAAGAGCAGCTTGTATGGAAAGCGGCCATGTTTCGTCCATTTCTCCCAAGGTGATAGTATCAGTCGTTCCATTGTGTTCATTGATGATGCGTCCTTCTGTTGAGCTTCATGTGTCGTATTTTTCACGGTATTGTCAGTCTTGTCGTTCGACGGAAGCAGGACACGTCGCAGTTCCGTCTCGAGTTCGGCATCGGATGTGTCCATGACTTTGACATAAAAATTCTCCACAAAGTGCTACGCTTCTTGACAATTGGTCTTTCGAACCTATCATCTTGCATATAACATGAGTTTCGGGAGTTGAAATCGGTTGAGAAAAGGCGAGATATGATGGACATGCTTGGAGATGGGAGACCGATTCTAGCAGCCACGATTCATTTTGTAGTGATCTCAACGTTTCAGATGGAGTGGAAGCAAGTGCACGCATTCGAAATTCGATCAAGAAAAAGTAGAGATGGCGACGATCTGGGAGATATGAGCGAGAACAAGCCAATGGACATTGGGGTAGTTAGCGGTGAGCAAGAGAATGCGGCGTCTGTAGCTGATGTAATTGATGTACAGAATGAACTTAAAGTGGAAGATCTAGTGCCAGTAGCTCTCGTCCGTACAAACGCACCTGTTGTACCACAAGTGGTGCCTATGAAGAATGAAGGAGAGAAAGCGGTACAGTTTACAAAGAATCGGGTGGAAGAGCCGGCGCTTTATGTAAACAATGCACCTGAGAGTGGAGAATATGACGTTCCTGCTCTTAGCCCAGTGTTAGTGACCACAAACTCAGCAGGAACGGAGCTATCAGTGACGGAGTCAGCAGAAACGAAGCCATCGGTGACGGGGTCATCAGTGACGGAATCAGCAGTGACAGAGTCAGCAGGAACAGAACCAGCAGGAACGGAGTCAATAGTGACGGAGTTGACACTGACGGAGTCGCCAGTGGCGAATATACCTTCTCAGACCATGACACCAGCTACGATAGTGGCGGCCACGACCAAACCATTCTTACGCACAGAGGAACCGGCAGTAACCTTAGAAACCATAACGAAAGACGATGCGAGAAAGCAGGCAAGTGGATATATGCAGCAAAGCAACAATCCACTGGTGTTCGTAGCGCTGGTAGCTATATGCTGCATTTTCTTGTTCGTCTGGGGACGTAAAAGGCGTTCGGGTGCAACCTCTAACTCTAGTACATCTGATGGCACAAGCCCCAAGGGACTCAAGGTCCAATACACGAAAGTACCCGATGAGCAACCATCGAGCCATAGCCAAGATTACAACAATGAGTACTGCGACGAATATGAGGAGGATACCTTTACGAATGATCGGGACAACTGGGATGACTGGGAAGGTGATTCTACACAAACACAGTTGAATCCGTTCGCTGAGGCACCCAATGATCCGCGTTCGACTCCACTACGCCGGAGCAATCCTAGTCACTACAAGCTCACCCAGCCCTTGCCTCCTCCACTGCAGCAGCACGCACAATTTCAGGAAAGTGTTGTCGCCACTAAAGGTGACGTCCTACTTTCAAGTGTCGAATCTAATAGCTCAAGTGACTCTTTCGAGGTCGTTACAGATGTAATCCAAGCACCCCCACGAAGCAGCCACAGTGCCGTCGCTAGCGCCGAGAAGGAAAGTGAGGGCGTCGATGACCTGTTCAATGTGCGTGTTAGTTGAGATGTTGTGTTGCTCCTCTGGCGTCTTGTTCTGACCTGAGATATCTGCATGCAGCAATTTGGTATGGTGCTGCCATTCAAGAACAAAGTGGTAGTTTCACCTTCGCCTGCAGCTACTAGCGCGGCTTCTGTTCAACCTGCAATGACAGCAGCAGCTCGTTCCGTGCCGTCGTTCCCTACTGCTGCAGAGGCGTCTGCACTGTTTGCGGCTGAGATGGAAGATGAGCTTACTGCTGTGGGCGCGGCCGAAGAGTGGGGTGAAGATGATGAGTGGGTAAAGGGTATTTGACCGCTTCGCGATCACAGGGTGGGAATAACATAAACAACATATACTTTCAAATTTCTTGATGTTATTGAATATTGTAATCAGTAGCTGCTCAGCTACCAGTTATGCTTGCCGCAATACTGCTGGACGAGACTGGGAGTCGCGACATATCCGAGTGTCATCGTTCATTTCATACGACCCACCTGATACGGGCGTGTCCGTGCCAACTTGGTGCTGCTGGAGTAGAAATAGCTCGCTAGTTGCAGCTTTACTAGGCTCAATACTCAGTCCTCGCAGCCGCGTTGCATCGTAAATATCTAGCCCACCACTTGTGGTGCTCTCTAGGTGAGCATATCCTGGAATGAGTTCTGGCGGGCCATGCCACAGCTTGCTTAAAATTCCACGTCGCCACCCCACAATTACCAATACACCCAGTGTACAGGGCACAAGATACATCAACGCTGGTTGGCCACTGCCTGTGGCCACGACGCCGATATTTGCTAAAAGTAGACCGATCGTGTAACCCCATATAAGCAGGCAGAATAGCCCACGGCGGCATGAAGAGTACTCTTTACTGCCAAGCTCTGCTCCTAATACGTCCAGATTCAAGTTTGCCCCACTTGCTGTTGATGGTAAGCCGTTCAAAGTATTACATGTCAAGTGCAGGTCAAACATCTTGCCATGGGGAGGCACTAAGCGCCCGAATAGCTGACCACGGGTGGCGTAGTCGTAACGTGCGCAGAACACAAGCAGCAAACCAGGTAGTACGATGTTGCCCAAACCTAAAAATGAAGATCCTGCCCTCCAGTCCAGCAACTTGGGTACTCGAAGTAGAATCGGCATCGATTCCACACGACAGTTATGTTCTGTATCAGTCGGGTAACGCAGACAGTATCCACTAGATGCACCACCAGTGGCAAATCTTTGTGCACCACCAGTAGCCACCTTGATCATGACGCTCTCATTGAAAATATACGGTGAAATGAACAACATAACGACGTCGTACAAAAAAACCAGGACAAGTAGCACCGAGGCGACCTTCAAGTTGGGTAGCCGTGCGGTTCGCAAGAAGACAAGGCAAAAGCATACACCAAAAAGATCCTGAAAAATCCACGAATACGAATGAAAGCGAGCACAATACCACAAGAGCGCGATTCCAAGCGACAATGCAAGTGCGAGCAAATCTGCGATACTCCACGCCGCGGGAACCAAAATACCGTCCCAATGCCATAAAACATCACGCCACGGTAGCTTGTGCAAAAATTGTACCGGAACGCGTCGCATTAGCGGCTCCCAAATTGCCTGGAAGGTGGCGAACACGGCTCCAATGCCAAAGAGAACCACCACCACAATCACCACATTTACGAAAAAGAGCAACACTAGAAACCCCGAACCGAGCATCAAAAATGCCAGCGCATGCCAGGAGGTCAAATCAAGGTGCTCCTGCTCTGGAACCTGCTCATCGTGCTCCTCGTATGCCACTCGAGCTTGGGCGATAGCATCTGAAGAGGTTGAATCAACAGCGATGAGCGCTGCCTTCAGCTGCGCCTTTGTGCGTTCGTAAGCTGCACCCTTATAAGCCCCGAAAAGCACTGTCGCACAAGCAACAGTCCAAAGGATGACCTGAGACGGATCTGCGAGAGGCGGGTCACGCTTATATACCGATATCAACAATTGGCCGCTCTCATCCTCGCTTTTAAACGTCAGCATATTCTTTAGCGAGTCACCGTCAGCGATAGAGATTCGCACCACAATAATGTCGCTTACGTTATTCTTTCCTGTGACAATGTCTGACGTGCTGAAGCCCATGAGATCAGGGATATCCCAAACACAGCAAACCTGCTTGTTCGCGCCACCTGAGGGTGTGCACATGTGCGACGAGCACTTGCTGCTACCCGCGCAAGAGCGAACACCTGCGTCCTTGGCCCATGAAGCGGAAGTAAAGTCATCAATATCTACATTCGAGGTCATTTTGCCAGAGCCACGCGAGCAGCTGTATTCCATTCGTTTCGCTTCCTCAGTGACGCCAGCAACGTTGGAGCGGTTGTATAGTTGCTCACGTGTGTCCGTGACGATGAGAACAGCGGCCCCTAGTTCCTGCGCGTAAAACGCCTTTTCTGCAAACGTACAGCCGCCTCGATCCACCAGCAGCACAAAAGGCTCATCGGGTAGTCCGAGCAGAACCGCACTAACAGAGCCTGAAACACTCGAGGAAGCAGAAACGTTGCCATGAATACTGGCATCGACCAGCTCCTTCTTGGATGTGCAGCCAAATCCATCGTCCAGTCCCGTTGCATTGTATACGAGCGGGTAGAAAGCGTGCCTCTCGCCGTCGCGAAGCCTCTGGGCCTCCAGCGACGCGCCCCAGTCCTCCTCTGCAGCGCTGGAAGCATAGAATACAGCCTCCGACTTCTTGACTTTCACAACGGCCGACAATATCGAATCTGCTGGGTTCTTGGCCGCGCTAGGCGCCACTATGACGCCAACCAGCAGCAGCAACGGGCACACGAGGAGTTGCATGAGATATTGATTTTAGAGACTAATAAGACGTTGTAAGAAATCATAATATTATACTACGAAATGATCTTTCTGACGATTGTGTACTATCTGAATTCAGATCAGTTCAGCACGACAGGAGGGGATGTCATCCATACGCTCGGACATAGACGACGTTTGTTTCCAAGGATGAGCTATTTCGAGCAGGTTTGCAGTGGTGCAATAACGGACAGTTTTATTCCTTTATTTCCAGATAGTTTGTATGATTGTATTTCTTAAGAACAGGTATATGCGTTCCTATTTCTCTAATATGACATTTACCTGTATAATTTAATGCAAAATTTATTTCTTAAATGGCTCAGCTCTTTCATATGCAAAACGTTGTGTTTTTTTCAAATCAACCCATGAATATCATACTCGCCATTCGTGACACGGAGCCACAGCGCGCGGAAAACAACCCGTCTTCATTTCGGCACTACTGCGGCGAATGGACCCGCACGCCATGAATGCGATGGGCGTACAGGTCGGAATTTCAATGCCTATGTCGAGGTCAATAGCCGGCGTGAATGGCAGTAATCCGCAGACAATTGCCATGGGCAACAATGGAGGCATAGCCATGAACGGCTATGTCGTCCCTCAGCAACAGCAGCAGCAACAACAACAACAACAGCAAGAGCAGCAGCAGATGATGATGAATATGGGCCAGATGAACCAGACGAATATGGGATCCATAGGGTTGAAAATGAGCTCTAACGTCATGAATTCGGCCGCACCACCACCAGCAGCAACCATCGGGTCGGGAATGCAGTCTGCGGGGATGCAGACTGCTGGTGCAGACTGGCGTATCCAGCTCACTCGTGAGCACCGAGCGAATCTCATTGCCAAAATGTATGAGTGGTGATGTTTCTATGCTACGTGATCGATTCTTGCTGACTGGTTGTTGTTGTTGTTATTTCTGTCTTCAGTTATAACGAAATGGTGCGCGTGTCCGCTGACCCCGTGCCTGGTATTAAACTCTGGATGAACGTATCATGGTACGAGCTGACGCTATACAAGGAATCACGCACGCAGGAGGAGTACATCAACAAGATCTTTACCCGCCTTAAGTCGCTGCGTGGGCAGCAGACGGACATGAACGCGGTCATGGCGGCGCAAACATTACCGAACCAGGGCATGCTGTCGAGACTGGACTTTTCATACTACAATGCATTCAGCATGAACCACCGCGCAAGCGCCTATAGTGCGAACGGTAGCCAGGTTGAAGGCTTCCCAGGACACGCACAATTCGGTGGGCCAGCTGCTCACCCTGGAGCTCAGCAGGGTCAGCCAGCCAAAGCGTTGGCAGTGGGCGCGGGAAGTATGCCTGCAAATTCAGCTGCGCTTTATGGAGCGAGCACAACACCTCGGGCGGAAAAGCCTGAGGGAGCTATTCCCGGTGATACGCCTGCGGAGTATTGGCGGCAGCATGCAGCGCTAAAATTGAAGTATTACGATGATGTGGAGAAGGTACACAGCGCTTTCAAGAAGTATGTGGATCACATGAAGGGCCACGACGAGACCGAGCAGAAGAAGAAGCTGCGATATCTTCTCAGCTATGTGCAGCTGTGTGCAAGCATTTTAAGCGAGGACAAGTCAACGCATGCGCCGCGCAAAATTGAAGAGCTAGACAAGGTGTACAAGTACATTGTGAAGATTGTGAACCCGTACTTGAAGAAGCTGCGTACGGAGACGGACAAACGCAGCTTCACGCCCAACGCCGGCCACAACCCTGCTGAAATGAATCCTTTGGCGGCGACGAACCCAGCATCCAGTCCCTCTGCAAGTGCTGTTGCTGCTGTTGCAACATCAGCTAATACGTCTAGCGGACCAAATGGCGCAATGTACATGCACCGACAGCAGCTAGGTCAGCCTCAGCTGCAGCAGAACTTGTCGTTGCAGCAAAAGCAGCAGCAATATCTCATGCAGCAGCGCGCTCAGCAGATGCAGCAGCAGCAACATAGAATGCAAGCGCAAGCACGTCAGCAGCAGGTAATGCAGCAACAGCACATGATGCAGCAGCAAAAGGGTCCGACCCAGCAAGACCAAGCTCAAGTGTCCGCTCAGCAGGCCAATCAAGCAAATATGCAGAAGCAACAGCAGAATGGTCAGCCCCAGCCGAATTTGCAACAGAATCAACCGCAACAGCGTCTAGCTCAGCATGCCCAGCATGCTCAGCAAGCTTCGAACAGCCAACAACGATCTGCACAGTCCCAGCAGCTCACTTTGCATCAGCCTCAGCAACCTGGCCAGCCACCGCAGGCCCCGCAACAGGCGATGCAACAACCGCAGCAGACTCATTCTCAGCAGCACAAGAGCCAGCCACCACAACGGCAGCAGCAGCAACAGGCCCTGTCATCAGCATCAACATCCCGGGCCGAGACTTCTTCTTTGAGCTTGGACAACCCGCTCTACGGAGGAATGGATAGCAGCAGTTTGCTATTGATGCCGTCGAACCTTGGACATTCGGGTTCCTCGTCGGGCTTTATGAACTTCCAAAATGACATGTCGCCAACAAATTTTTCGAGCATGGATCTGCTCGATATGGACGGCTTTATGGGTCATGATGGGCAAAACAACAGCAATAGTAGTGGTGGGAACAACAAAAGTTCTGGCGACGGAGGTGACTCGGACCTTATGTTCATGGAAGCACTTTGAATCAAATAGCCCCAAGCGAGTACCGTATGCATATCAGTGTTTGCAAGTGCAGTTGCTCTTTCACATAATAACGTCTCTATGTAGAGGGAAATATCAACACTGGAGCAAAGCCGTCTTATTGGACTAAATTGTCCAATAGCTTGCACAATTTGCAAAACCCCATGTTACAAAAACACGATATTGCTAGAAAAAAGATAGCCCGTCTTTGTTCATAAGACGCCACCACAGCGGTCGTTCTGTCTCGCCGTACGGTAACGCATCTCCGTACAAGAGCATTATCTCTTTCTTATATTCATTCCATCAGCAGCGTAAGTCGCTGATTGAAATCTCCGAACCTACAAAAATGGCGAACAGGAATGGCACGCGGCTCTTGAAACCTACTAGCAGTATGCAAAGCATGTCCAGCGCGCTGTCGCTGCAGCCGGCGCCGCTCACGAGCGCCACGCTCTCTCGCGCTGTGGAAGAGGATCTGGAGTCGCAGGCGCGCGCGTCGCTCAGTCTCTTCGGCTTTGGCTCGCAGGAATCAGTAAACTGGAGCCCCGTTAGTGCTAGCGTGGCATCCGCGGCCGCATCCGCTACCGAGAGCTCAGGAACGGGTGGCGCGATCAAGGTCCGCCTCATGGAGCGCGTGTGTCCTATTGGCACCAACACGTTCCTATGGAACACCATGAACTCGCTAGCCAACGGTGGTGAAGGAGGCGATGAATCGGCAACCGGTAGCGCAGACGCAGCGGCTGCGAATGGCAATGGGAGCAATGACATTAATGGAAGCGGCACGTTGGAAAGCGACGCGTCGGATTGGGACACTGCATCGGCAGGACTGAGCAACATGTTTGCGTCAAAAGTGTTGCAGCAATATCTCGTAAAGTGTGTGGCGCTCTTGCCGTCGTCGATTGAGGAGACAGTGGATCTTCTCGTGCGTTCGGACAGAGAAGATATGGAGTTTCCTATGCAGCACCTCGTAGGTGTTCGTACGAGTTCGTCAGCCTTTGTCTATTGCCGCAAGAAGAAGCGTCTGCATCGCTGCAACAATAACAACAGCAACAGTGGTGAAGCCGTTAATAATCGAATGACGTCCCAGACATCAACTCAAGATTGCGACAGTGAGTCATCGTACTCAGACTCTGATTTGGAAGTCGGAGACGATGTGCAGCTTTTTGCAGGTGGTGTCAGCAAAGAATCCACAACGGGACGTGCCCGAGGCACTCAGGGCGATTTATCAGAGGTTGATCGATCAGGAGGCAACGGAGCGAGCTCGGGGCTTCGTTTGCCTTCTACAAATATGGAAGATTATCGTGCAGCAATGGCAACTTCAGGCCACCAAGGAAACCTTAGTATTAAGTGGGTCGTTGGCGAGAAGTCAAGCCGTATGTTTGCGTCGCGGACTACGTACTGCTTGTTGGATTACGAGTGCATCTTAGTGAATGACTGGGACGAAAATGCCGATCCGTCGCCAATGTACGTGCGCACGCTGCAATCGTGCTACAGCCCACACTGTCAACCTTGGTTAGACGAGGTAGGTTTTAAACCGATGGATCTTCAGCCGACAGGTTTCATGGTTCGCCAAGCACGCAATCGTGATGGATATGTAGAAATTCAGTTTGTGACTTCAATTTTGGAAAAAGCACAGTTGCCTATGGCGTCTCGGAGAGCAAAGCTGCGAGCATTATGCGCTAAAATTGCACGATTGGAGGAGGTCCTTACAAGTCGGCGTTTATCCCAGTCCTTACTTGTGAACGCACCTCACTGGGTGCACAATCGTGAACGGTTGGGATGCCGTATTTGCGACGCCAAGTTTGGATTGTCACGTCGTCGTCATCATTGTCGGCTATGTGGTGAAATTTGTTGCTCTGAATGCTGCCCAAAGATGGACGTTGCGCTTCCTGAAGTGGGTTGTACAAGTGTGCGTGTATGCATCGGATGTGTACAGAAGCGTAAAACGAGCTGCGAAGTAGTAGCGTCTAATGCGTCAACAATGGTGTCGACGATGTCACCGACAAAATATGCCTGCGCGGCCACCCCACCACCAATCAGATACCCCGCGCTACGCTCGACTTCGTCATCACCACCGGAGCATTACTTATCATCTTCTTCAAGCTACAGTTCTGCCAGCAGCTTTACGAAGACCAGCAGCAGCTTAGGTGAGCGTAAGCATTCATTGGCGTCGTCAGTTTTTCAGAAAATGAAGAGTAGCTCGTTGGGTTAAGCGCAGAATCATGTTAGACAAAATACACAGACGACCGAGGTTCATCTAATATACTCGACATCGTGTGGACACCTTCTGTCAACACCACACCTAACAAATGCCAGGCAACATGATCTCTGATGACAAGGAAGAGCAAAAATTGTGGCCTCTTCGACAACAACAATACTGTACGACATCTTCAGAGCTTGCTCTTTATCTTCGTCATTGGTATGAGCGTAACCCCACTTGATACTACCTTCAAAACCCGTGATTAATTTGATGACTTCCGCGTTGAAGTCGTCGGACGGAACACATTTAATCGCAACATTCCTCTACTAATCAACCTCGTTTTGCTCGTGGGAATAGTCGTCCATCCACGGGGGCTTTTTATAGCAAACTTACGATATACTAAATCCACTTCAAACCAGACAGTTGATGACCGGCATGCAGTGGAAAAATTGCGGAGGACAACCTAAGCATAAGTAGAATCACCTTTTGGCTGTAACCATAAGTCTCTGACTGTATGGCATAATTGCCATTTTGGTTGGTCTGTTATGATCAGAAGTAAACGTTACACACTTAATGCAATAGAGGTTAAACGTAAATTGTCAAATATATTCAGCGTTAACTACTCCCGTTTGTCAGCACTACAACATGCATCTTTTAACGGCACTACAACTTGGCCATGTCAAGTTGCATATGGTGTCCGTCTGGTCTGCCTATCATCTTACGATGGTCCCACGCAACGACCGTATCTCCTCGTCCCAATATGTCAAGCTGTCGCAAAGCAGCCAATCAGGTGAAGTCGGACCTTACCTGTCATGGTCTTGCACTTGAACCTCAACCCCTCGATGACCTGTCAGAAACGATATCCTCTACTACTACTCCTCGACGTCATCCTGCATGGCCTTCAAGCTTGAACATAACACGCAGGTCCAACGTCCTTGGCGCTGGTAGTGCCTTTGTAGGCTGGCGCTTTAAGAGCTGCCACACACTACACACACACCTTCTTGCACGTACGAGGAATCGATTAGACCGTCTTTTCGCGCGTGCTGCGAGGTAGTTGGTGGACGTCTAGGCGATCTCACACAACAAAAAAGTAGTGGCGTCGCGGAAGCTGTTTTCAGTCTTCTCGTGCGCACTGTGAGTTAAGCAGATAGTTGATAGCTTTTCAGTCGTATTTAATTTCATTATTCATATTTAATGGAATCAAATACGACTGAAAAGCTATTGGCTAATATACAATGATTGCATGCGCGTCTCTACGTGGCAAGCTCAAATGCGTTTAAGCTCGCGAGTGACATCTGTCTGTGACGTCATTCAATGACGCCAGTCCCTGCTGGGCGTCATCCTCTTCAATGTGAATGCACCTTGGTGTATCACACACAAGGTGGGTCACATAGTGTACCTCACCCAAGTGGCAACACACGTACTAATGATCTACCACGTACGTGTAACCTTGAGCATATAGCCTGTTACACCACCACCTGTGTGTGCATGACATCACACGGCCCTCCTCATGCCATCGAAACGAAGCAGAACTGATGGGTAGCCTGCGAAGACACCACACACAGGCAAACACAAAACGACGCGCTTCGACAATTGCCGTCGTCTCTAAGTGAAACGACGACAGCTACTGCTGCTGTCGCGTCATCAACAAGACACGATGATCCGTCCCACGTACAAAGTGCGGATGAAGATTCCGGGCTCTACGGGTGCCCGGACGGCCGACTAACGGAGAGGATACTCCGATTCCGTGTATAACGACTTTCTCACCTTGTGTACCCGTCGGTAGAGCGGTTTCACTCTTTTAGGTGGACTTAAGTCGATATCGATCCTAATTGTGTTTGGGATAGGTGGAGGTGGTGACCGTATGGAAGTTTTCACACGATCAACCGAGTACTAGTTGTGATCTTCCTAATCACTGTTGTCCAATGTAGCGACGCTTGAATCTTCTGACCACTTGAGCAGAACCTTCTGGCCACTTGATCCGTCCTGCACCTTCCTGTACTTGTTCCTTGCTGAATGCTGCGTCCGGTCACAATTGTCTTGTTGTCTTGAGAGTTCTTGTAATCCCTGGCTAAACAATCCAGGTATATGAGTTGCGTGGTGTGGTGGTCTCTGATCGTCGAGGGCAAAGAATCCAGCCCAAAGAGAAGGAGACACGTGTTTCTTAAAGTAAATTGAACTCTGTTTCAATGTTAACTAATCAAATATCAAACCTACGATTTTGCCTATCTGCATATCAGAATCTACTGTCATGTGCCGAATGATCATATCTTGTCTGTGTAGTCTAAATAAGACACATCCAGCCGCGATCTCGATCGAGTGGTCATCTGACCATGGTTACGATCGAGTGGCCATTTGGTCACGGTTACGATGAAGTGGCCATATGATCACACTTGCAATCGGGTGGCTGAGTTGTTATAGATATTGCCATGATCTCCATTTGGCTCAAGTCGATCGGATAACGCTCGATCGATCCCATAATAATACAATCCAGAAATGAGATCCATGCCATCTATGTGACCCATCTCAAGAATGGTGTCGATCATATTCTCATCGTTTTCGATACTGCTGATCCTTTCTCCATTTTTTTGTACGGATTATTAGCCAATCAAAATAGGATCTTAGATCAACGGTGCTTCTTCACTCGATCTTCCCAAAATTTTGATCGGCTTCATTACAACTATCAGTGCTCTCGATGGCGATGTCCTGAACGATGCATGATTATCAGCACCGTCATCAGTAAAAGCATCATCGCTCTTGTTTTCTTTTTCTTTTTCTCGCCAAAGCCGAAGGATCAACATCGGTTGGCGTCGCGCTGGCGATAAAGTCGATGCGAGATGAGCGGGAGCCAGATTAGCTTTTGCTCGGACAAGTCCCTCCTCTCCTCTTTAACCAAGAGTCTCTCTTAACTAAAGTAAGGACACATGGATGACGCAGGTCATTCACGTAGAACGGTAGATGCGTCCACGATGCATCCACCGAGTTATTGATGGCGAATTCGACCATCGGCAAGAACTCGCTCCAACCCGTAAACGAGTGGACTTGCCTCGAAAAATTTCTTCGAGGACGCGGTTGATGCGGTATGTCTGAACATCGGGGTCGAGACGGTCAGAAGTAGGCAACGTGAGCCGTGTTCCAAGGGAGCGGAGCACGGAACCTCAAAACGCCGCTGTGAACATGTCGGACACAAGATCACTGGGTAAGTCGCGCAGTTACAAGATTGCATCGACAAACACCCCATTACATCCATCGACTCGCACGAGCGATATCATAGACAGAGTTACCCAAAGCACGAAGGGCTTCCCAGGACTGTGCCCCAAAGCGTTCTTCGCGCGCTGATTTGGGCTCGGCTCTCTTTGGGCGGGCCTCCTGAACTTCTTCACTGGCTGTTTCGGCGGCTGAAACGATGCACACTTGCTCGATATCGCCGGCCTTGAGGTCGTGAAGGAAATCTTTCCATGGTAGGGCTGATAGAGATGTGATCTCTGCAGCAGTGCACGGAGGGCTCGCTACCTTAATGTAGCGGCCGCAATGTGAAGATCCTTCCACATATTCAAGCGCGCCTACGGATTCCATCACTACGGAATCATCTTCGTCAGCGCTTTGACGAGAATTTCGTCGTCTTGGCGATCGGCGTGCTCCTTTTTTGCGTTTACGCTTTTTCTTGCGTTTCGAGCAACTGCTCGAGACTGGCACGTCGCTGTCGCTGGAGGATGATATACCCCCCTCTAGACGTGGGAGCTCTGTCTCCACCACGTCATTCGCTCGCGGATTTACAGTCCGCTCATTCTCGTCAATTAGAGGCGGGGAGCTCGTCGTCGACCGCCTCAGATATACGCGGGCTCGTTCTCGACCGCCTCGGTAACAATCGGGAGCCTTTGCTCGGCCGATGTGTGTATTTGCGAGAGCCTCTGCTCGTCCGATGTATTTGTACGCAAGAGCTCTGTTCAACCGCCTCGCTAGGAATCGGGAACCCCTGTTTGACCGATGTCCGTGTATGCCGGTACCCCTGTTCGACCGCCTCGTTATGAATAGGGAGCCCCAACTCGACCGATGTTTGTGTTTGCGGGAACCTCTGTTCAACCGCCTCATTTTGTGGCTCTATCAGCGTGACTGAACATACCAGGCCCAGAGGGCCATCGCTCTCTCTGTGCTGACTTCTAGTCGTGGTGAGTTCGTTCACGACTCTGACATGAGGCCAATCGGATGACGCAACCAACAGATGAGTGAATACTTCACTAACGTCATATCCGCTTCGTCGTTTGATGGACCGAGATAGCCAATCTATCGTCGGCTGATACCGTGACAACCACGGTATCCCCAAGATGCAATCGAATGCATAGTTCATCTCGTACACCAGAACTTCGTCATTGCTTTGGAAACCGTCGAACGTGTACGGCAAAACCACTGTTTTACGCGGAACACGCTGTGGTTGTCCATCAGCAAGCTTGATAACGATGTCACCTAGACCTTCTCGAACCGTAATAGTAGACGGGAGAAGGGACAAACAGGATGCTCGAAAGAAGTTGTTAGATGCACCCGAATCCAACAACGCTCGGAGTGGTCGCTTCATTCCAGCAACGATGAGACTGATAATAATCAGTCTCGAATCGTCGCGCATCGTGGTGGCATTGAAGTGAGTATGAATCACTTTGGGGCTAGGAGCCCGAGCTGCCACCTGAGTACTCGGGGCTCCATTCCTGCCAGTAGGGCGCCCAGCGCCTACTGGAACCGCTCGTTTTTTGGCGGGATCACTAACGACACAGTATCTCTACGTGAGACAGCTGTGTTCATGGCCACCGGCGCTGGAGTTCGGCAGACGGTCGCACGATGGCCTGTCTTGC
This sequence comes from Peronospora destructor, assembly GCA_011800735.1. Classification (NCBI taxonomy): domain Eukaryota; phylum Oomycota; class Peronosporomycetes; order Peronosporales; family Peronosporaceae; genus Peronospora; species Peronospora destructor. The sequence continues at coordinate 27,789 of WBRY01000007.1, read as the reverse complement.
CGCACCGAAAACACTTCATCGTGTTTTGACTACGAACGTCGCGGCTGAATTGTTTGCCGCGACCACGTGATGCATCGATTGCATCGATTTCCATAGGCTCTGGGCCAGACGTACGCGGACGCTGCGACGCTACGTGCACGTACGATGACGCGACCGTGTAATCTTCACGAAGCGCGAGGGCAAATGCCTCCTCGAGAGACTTCGGTTCAGCACGTGTGAGGCAATAACGTATCATGCCCTCCTGCATACCGAAGACGAAGACATGGACTTGTGAAGCCATGTCGATCGGCTGCGTGATAATACACGAAGCAAGATATCGTGTTTTCTGCACATAATCACGCATTGACAGCTTGCCCTGTCAAAGTGAAAAGAAGTCTGCACGCAATCGCGACTCATCTTGGGTAGGCTCGAACGCCAGTCGTAAGTCGCTCTGGATATACTCCAGCGTGGGGAACGCCGACTCGTCTACCCAAGGGCCCATTCTTTGGCTTTACCAACAAGCCGAGACAGCAGGAAATTAACCTTGGCCGTCGGAGCATCAATTAATCTTGGCGCTATCGCAATATCAATCTCCCTAAACCAGCGATTAAGGGGGAGACGATCCGGACCATCACTGGAGTACGTTGACGTCTCCATTTTAATTGCATCGTAATGGGAGGTGCGCGAGGGAGTCGATACTCGCCGATTCGCTTCGGCGAGCTCGCGCACCATTTAGTCTTAGATGGCGGAACGGTGTTGATCGCACGTCGCTGTGCTCAGCAGTGACGTCACGACGATCTCACCAGACACCGCCGCAAGGCGGTGTAATACCTGCCACTCCACCGTAGTGAGGTGTGGGAAATCTGCATGCTCCAGCGAAACCGCTGGAGCCATCGAAGCATCGTCCGCGTTCATCTCGAACTTGGTCATTGGAAGGACTACGAAGTGCTACCAGGTGTAACGGGGTGAGAGCCCCGTTACCGTCGTACACTGTAAGGAGCGTGAGGAAGCGCTCTTATTTATAACGTAAATATAACTCTTTGGTTATAATTCTCAGTAAATGCGAATATGTTCCCTAGCTCATGGGAACCACTCAAATATAGACCTATTTACTATTGGCTAATTATCGGGTTTGGCACCCCAATAACAAACCAATAAAATAAATAGACGTGCAGTATCCGCTAATCGGATACTACCTACCTACTTATGTAATTATGTATTAAAACCTATGTCAGCTAATGTAATCGGTTGCCCCATTATGTAAACGGCAGAGTTCATCACGCAGTGCGTGATGACGTTCCACACCCGCTGGTTCTATAGCGGACGTTCGATGGTCGTTGAATGGACCACAAAGTGCTGCCAGATGTAACGGGGCACTCTCCAACTACTTACACTAATGACTGTGTATGCAGGTACCTTGTAGCCTCACGAAAACTGGAGCGCAGAGGAAAGCGAGGCAGCTAAACGATGCGCTTAGTTGTAAGGGGAACTATATTGGTTATCGTTAACGTCTTTTATAATCTCAATCATCTGAACCTTACCTTAACCTTAAGTACTACAAATGTGAATGTTGGCTGTTTACCACTCATTACGCGCGCCCATTCTTCATTGGCCAGCGCGTTGGCTGATATCATGGCCTATATCAGCCAGTAAGCAGGGCATCTCACATTTCAAGAAAATGCAGCAAAAAATATATCTCGTAGCATAGTATTGCTGAATACTATTCTAGCGGATAATATTCACATTGGCATCTAATGTTAGTGCCAGTGTTATGTATGTATCAGGCTCACCGCTGCGGCACCGCCATCTTGACATCCTCTACAGAGTCATAATCGCACTCGTCGTTCATGCCCGCCATTGGCGATGCTATAGTGATACAAAAGAATTGCTTATGACGTTTTTGCGCGCTGCTAAGAATGTTCCGAAGTGAGTTCGATTAGGTTGTTGATCGAACTTGTGCTTGGGGTGTCGATGCGGTTTCCGTCGAAGAGATGCCGTCGGATAAGGAGCCGTCGGATCTATCACTTTCAGAGAGGCTGTCCATGTCGTCTGGCACGATACTTCACACTATATAGGGTGGCAGTTTTTGCCGGCATTTTAGATGCATTCCAGTCTCACTTTGACGCGCATACAAAGCAGTCTTTCAAGTCAAGACTAACTTTGGCAAATGCAGCTTCTTATTGTGGTGCCAGGACATGGTCGGCTGCATGGGATGCACGTAAGCAAAATTCTATTACGTTAAGGAAGGGCTTATCTATCGTAAGGCGACGCAGTAGCATGCATAACTGAGAATGTGGTTCGGAAAAGGCGGTACTCTCCTTATTAGTAGGGACTACGGACTTTGCATGTAAGCGCCGTTATAGACGAAAACACCTCGCTCTTTTGATGTGAGCTCTCGTTTCTGTTTTCAGGTGTTGGTCCAACCATTAACTAACCTTTTGGGGCGGCTCGTGTTGTCAGTAGAGCCCTTACGGCTTTGGTAGCATGAATCTCATACGAACGCAACCGTAAACGGTGGTGTCCAACAAATTATAGAGGGTAAAATTCGCAAAAGCGAGTGGACTTCCCCAATGATCAGCAGCAACGACACATGAAACCCGAAAGATCCATTTGAAGTGGGAGTAGCCTGCATCTACCTACACAAATGACGCTCGAGCATGTAGTCTTGTCCTACCTATACCATCTCATTTTGATATTCCGTTACACCCAACATTCAAACTCTTTAGATTCCGCCATGTTCCCCTTAGAATGCCGTCTGTGTGTTCTCCTAACGAGGCTTAAGCTCGACCGCCTACCATTCTGTCAATGCTGTCCGGCCAGCTCTAATTCCTACACCACGGAATACGCTGAAATTTCCTTTGACGTGTCAGCCACCACAACTAAATTTTGCTGATTCGTGGTGGTGATAGCGTTGGGGTTAGATTCTAGTACCATTTCCTTTACTATGAACGCATTCGGCGATCTCGGATCATCATTGTCGTCGGGCACGTCAAGGGAGAGAGCAGCATGGTAATCCCACATGCACACCTTAGCATCGTTGGCGGCGGACACCAGCCGGTCTTGAGGATGAAACGCAGCAAAGTGAACCTGAGAAACCATAGCTTCGTGGTGCTTTAATCGTCGCTTGATTTGCTTCGATCCAAAGTCGACAACCGCAATGCTGGCATCTCCCAGACCAACCGCGAAGGACTTGCCGTTCGGAGCGAACGCCAGCGAGTGCACCAGGGGTGGGTTGAACATTTGCTGGACGCTGGACCCTGTGCCGTCACCGACAGTATCGTCACGGTTACCCAATCCATAGACACCCGTGTTTAAATCAACGCTAAATCTTACTATACCACGAAAAAAGTCCCAAAAGAGGAGGAGACCATCCATACCGCCCGACACCAGATCCCACGTTGCGTTCGGGCGAAACGGTGCAACGCTACAGATATTCGAGTGCTGCCTGCGCAGTGTCTTGAACAAGCAGTGATTTTCCAAGTCGTACACACAGATGTCACCAGTATCATCTGGAACCGACAGAAATTTGCCGTGCTTGCCGGGGTGTCGTGACAGTACGTTAATCTCGTCCTCGCTGTGTTGAAATACCTCTCGATCCGCGCATTTCACAACCAAGGTCGGCTGCCGTACATCAAATGTCAACACCTTGTTTCCCGCTGCAACGTAGATGTAAGCACTCTTCGCACCTGCTGTCGCCTTCCCGTATGCAAGCGAATTTACAGCACTCTCATCATTGTCGTCCGTACCTAATGCCTTCTTGACATTCAGGCATTTTGTCACTCGTGTGGTCCGCACGTCCCACAGACGGCACGTACCATCGTCACTGCCCGAGGCCAGTACGTTTGGGTGCACGTCTTCCTCGCAAAGCAGCGCATTCACCGACTCGCGGTGGCCTTTGAACACCAGTAGTCGAGATGTCTTCGCCATAGCTTATTCAACCTGTAACATAAGTTTTACCACTGTAAATATCATCTTTAAAATAGAAATTCCAATTTATACTTTTTAGGTGTTTTCTTTTCAATACAGTAAATGTCTGTCAGGAAAACACCGACATTCGCCATGAATCCGGCCGATTTTCTTTTCTTATTGCCGCTGCCCAAAAATAGGGCGGAAACTAGCAAGCTCAATCGTATTGGAGGATCCAGCGCGTCGCGAGCTTTATAATGCTGGCTTATTTCGTGTGGCTATTATAGTCAATATCGTGTTCATCACCCCATGCCAATGCGCACATTGGAAGAATAGGCTGCTAAGCAAACTCTTGCTTTCGTTTAATGAGTGAGTCGCACTTTGGCAGGACAACTTCAACGGGAGTGACAAATGCATGATGGAAGGACAAATACACGAGCACGTGAGGTTTGTTTTCGTAGTCATGCCTTCAGGTTTTATACAACAAGTTTCTGGCTTGCGCAATCATAATGTCTACCTCACCCCTGCCATTCCTCTGTAGCAATCTATTACAGCCAAGCTCGTGTACTACACCTCCGCTAGAAGCGCATTTATAGCGAGTAGTGCCGTCGCTTACCCTATTCGAGACTTGTAGTGACGAGAGCTGGTATCCACGTAATTGCCATGTCGGCTTTGACGCAAGCACCGGCGGCTTCATCGGTTGCCTTATTCTCGTTCGTCGATAGTCTTGACGCTACTGAGAATGTAGGCGGAGGAGGACCGAGTATCACTGGCACAGAGACCCAGTAACATTTGCGATGTAGCCTTGCTACTTGGACATGCTTACTGTGATCAACGAGTCTAAGATTGCTAAGGAGGGCATTGCCGCAGAGACGTAACAAAGAACTACTTGAGCTGATCTTGTCGCACGGTATCAACCTCGCGCTCGAGCTCAATGTTCACTACTGGAACAAGAGCATCGGTGTGTACACGAATCCGGTACAGTTGAGAGATTCAAGACGATTGAGGACTCGTACGAGCCGCATTGCGATGCTGCTACTCTGGTGCAGCAATACGTTACGTGAGCAGCATCTTCTGGAGCACTGGTAGCGCAAAACCAAATGGACGGACGGCTGCAGCTGACTATTGAGGTGCCATTGCCAACTACAACGGACGTGGTCGAGGCAACGCTGCCGCAAGTCCAATCAAACAATAATCACGACCTGCGATAACCCGCGATATGCGATATGACGGGTTGGCCATCAACCAGAGACAAAGACAAACTCACGATCACTGCTCTACAGTGCCAGATTCGACCTCGATCCGGTATTTTTAGGGTAGCTGGCGCGAATTGAAGCTAAGACGCCAGGTCTTGAAACGACGAGTCGCTTTGAGTAAGTAAGTGGTCCGGCGACACGTTCACATAGTGCGGCTGTCACTGTTGGAGGTCAAGACGGCGCGGCGCAGCCCAACTCTACAAGAAATGCCAGGGCTGACGTCTTGAACAGCCAGAAATGTGATCGGATCAGCTGAAGCACACCCAAAACTTGCAGTGTACAATGAGATTGGGCAGGTCAGCAGATTCGTTTTTACACTTTGATTTCGGATAGAAACATGTTTTTTCCATTCTCGCCATTCTTATTCAGCATCCATAGCTTTATGGCAAGGAGCGCGTTAATGTTGCACCAACAATCACCTCACGCCAGTCTCCAATTTATGGTAATTAGAGCTCGCATAGCGACTTTTGACAGGGCAACTTGGTGAAAGATTTACGGGTGCGCAGTTGGACGTCAATGTAGTGTAGATAAGGTCAGACTGTACTATGGCCCCACAGTCTGACCTTATCCATTGCTCACCCGGACCAAACAAAAGCATCCCCTAGCAGCGTATCGATGATCATAGAGCTGCAGCTGTGTCCGCCACTACCAATTCGCACAAAACTAGTGCCCCGTAGTCGTTAAGCACCAAGATGTAATTGTGGTTCCTCGAAGCTGTTCTCTACGTACAGATAATGTCTGTTCTCTATGTACAGATATTCAAAGTGTATGACTGCAGTATTCATCAAGCAACGGGCGATCATCTCACCACAGCTTAAACTACTTTCACATATAGTACAGCCAGAGGTGGTGAAGGACCGTCAAGACTAATAGTGGAGCTCTTGCACCGGCCAACCGGTGCAAGAGCTCCACTATTGCTGCCACGCCACAGTAGCCCTGAGCGTCGCAGTCTGCGACTATGAGCAGGCGTTGAGGTGAGGTTCTTGGCATTGTTCGGGATCCAAAACCTGTCTTACAAACGCAGAACAGACCGCTGACGGCCTTCCTCGGACGAAGAAGGCCATCAGCGGTCTGTTTCGCGTTTGTGAGCTTAGACTGCGCGGCCTGTACGTATAAAAAAGTTGTCGGTTAATAACGGTCCAAATTATACTACCGTCAATTCATCTTCACCATTTATCCAGACATCCCATACAAAGCCGTAAACATAAGTGCGGCAATTCCGGTGCCTGCGAGGAGTTTAAAAACCTTCCGTAGACGTGACCACAGCAACGGATTTTGCTTCAGCACTTTCGCCGTTCGTTCCGTTATCCTCAAAAGCTTCTGCTCATCAGCGGCCTTCAACCATTCAGACGCATGAACCTCTTGGAGATGAGTCATTAAGTTCTTAATGACGACATCCTGCTCCACGACCTTTTTGTCCACTTGACCTTTTATTTTGTCAAAGTCAGCTGCAAATTTTTCATATCTCGCGTTATTTTTGAGTTTTAGTTCCTTTAGCTTCTGGTTGAAGGATGTTGCTGCGGCCATGAGCTTTTCAATGATAGCAGGTTGATCCATTCCTTCAAGACTTTGTAAAACAGTCGGAACCGAAAGAACCTCTTCTCTCTTGGCACTGGCAACATGGAAGCAGCTCAAAAATAAGGTGGCCAATATTAGGATGAGAAATGTGCGCATGTTCATGGCGAAAGTTGAATCGTTTATTTAGAAAGTGACGATCAGTTTTTATAGCTGGACCTAAAAAGTACCGAGTGTGACAACATTGTTAACACACAGTACAGAATTACATCACCGTTCTAGCGAGTGGCATCACGTACTAAGGAGAGAGATGCATCAAAACGGCTAAAACTATACGCAAACAACATTCTTTTGCGGCTTTATGATTCCTGCTCGCATGAGCGTTGCTTCGCTGCAGGCGATGTGCGTCACTGTTAATAGCCATGATATTTGCTTGTACTGGAATTGCAATCTAATCGTGCGCAACAATTATTCGGCTGATAATAAAGCAAGGATAATGATTAGCTTTAACCACTTCAACTATGTATGGAGCGGATCACAAGCTTGAGACAGAGAGAGCGCAGATAAGTCTATTTAACCTTTCTGGCTAGTATGCGTCTACCAAAACTACATCAGTCTTTTCCTCGCTGCTGGTTCGAGACGTCATACTTCACGGGGGACACTCCGCAAAAATCACGTGGAATCGGTTATTCAGCCCGGAGCACAAAAATATTCTTTTGAATGTGGCTGACTTATACAGAACAACCTGTCTATACGAATACCCATGGAGCCATCAATTAAGACACGTTATTAGTTAAGGCACTCGCTGTTTACAAAAAGTTATCATTGGTAAAGGCAGTATCATTTAGGAAAGTTGTACTGGAACCCTTATTAAAGAGGGTTGCATCGAATTACTTATTCTATTAGTCAGCTAATCAAAAGATAACGACGTGCCTTTGGCAAATTTACCATCGGAGTAAATATCCTAGTTGATTTCTGTCAGATGATTTACCTAGTCGAGCACACGTCTGCTCTATAAGGTCGTCCAGGATACCTCATATTTAGAGTAAAAAATGTAGTTATCTTGAAAGTAGCGCAGCATGAAGTCACAAAGTCTAAACAGGATTGCATCCAATACAACTCGCGATTAAGACGGTCGTAAACGAAGCAAGCTAGCCCACCACTTACAAGTTGTTTGAAGTGTCAACCACGACAGTATCCTTGTGCGAGCGGGGACGGACTTTCCGTGCTACAGCAAGCCACTCACACATTGACAAGCTGTCAGAACAAAATTGCTCGGTCTCGTCGCCACGGAACAGGCAGGCATATGCCCATAGTTCGCGGCCACTCATTTGCAAGTCCGCCGAGTACTACTTCGGCCGTACCTCGTTGTTTGCGCCGACGCATGCTCTTTCCTGTTGGGTGAATAATTACCTAATACCATCGACACGAGCTTGAAATGAGGCCTCCTCGCCTATTACAAGCCAATTTAAAACTGATAGGAACGGTACTACTTATCACAACTACCTGATCATTTGGTCTTTAGTGACCATTTATCTCTTGTCCTTCTGGCTGACTTGGCAACCTTTTGTCAATTGAGCAATCATCTACCTGCTATGACTGTCACCTCTACGCTTTTCTCTGCCTTTGCACCTCCTTCCACTCGTCTATCAGACAAAGTGCGCAGCCTTTTAGATGAACTGGAGCCCTTACAAGACGCTAATCGACTCATGCACTTGCGCACAGGCCGTCGCCAGCTTGAGACTTTCGTAAAGAAGCAGCACGAAGGAGCTGCAACCTTTGAGCAAGAGGTTAAGAGAGATTCTTTGCAATGGAAAGAACATGTCGATAAAGCACGACAGGACAAGGATGTGAGGATGCAAGATCGTCACGTTTTGCCAGAACTGCTGCCAGGACTGAAGCTTATGCACGACATCAAAGTGGGCAGACCAGGAAAACCGGACGATGCAATGTATTTGAAGTCTGCATACGCCAGACAGTGGCTGCCTCGCGGTAATTGCATTGCAGAATGGCAGGCACAAGACACGATGTACTTCTTCCCTCTCGTGCGTGGGTACAGGAAATTCACAGGCCAAGAGGACGACGGAGAGCTCAAGGAGCGTGGTGAGATTGAACTATCCAAGTTCTTTATCAAACCACAAACTCAAAGCAAATGGGTGATTATAACCAGTAAGGAGAACGGTGAAGCTGGACACTTGGCAGTGCTAAAGAGAAGCGATGGAGAGTTCGTCTACGTGCTTGGGTCAAAGAACACTCATCTGCTGGCTCGGACACTTGATGATATTGAACGTGTGAGAGAGAACCAGCAGAAAAGTGATAAAAGCGACACGTTCTTTGCCGCCGCAGTCGTTGCCGCTGCTATTTTGCGTATGGTACTTGATCTTAGTTCTCATAGTCGTAACATGCTCTGTGACTTTCTGTGGCAGACGCGCGCCACTGCGTCTTTCGAGGTGCTGTGTCCTAGCCACCAACACGTGCAACTTCTTGACGATCTGAATGAAGACACCCCTGTCTTCTATGGCCTATCGTTGATGACCTTAAACTGTCTAGAGGGTACCGAAATTTGTGTGAATCCCGTGCTATTGTACGAGTTTATGCGCAAGCTCGAAGTTCGCACCGTGACCTATGAAGTCGTCGAGTTTAATGCCGATGCCTTCGAGGCTACGCTTGAGCTCAGCAAGTGCGCTTATCAGCATGAAGGTAACGTCCACTTGTTCTTAGACGAAGTTGCCACCGTGATAGGCATGCAGAAGCACAAAAGCGTATGGTATGTATGCTTGCGCGCGATTCGGGAGAAAGCCAAGACGTTTTGCCGCGCACTTAATTCTACGAAGGTTCTCAAGGGTAGATCAAAACCGACGCCTCCAAAGGAGGTGCTCGATACAGCCAAAAAGTCGATGCACAAACGCTTCCAAGCCATCGCACGATTCGTACGAATATCGGACGAGACTTCCAATGCCTATAAAGATCTTGGTTTGCAGTTCATCGAGTACCTGTTTGAGAAAGAGCTTTTCCGTGGAGTTGCGGCCGGAAAAGACGAGGAGAAAAAGTGCAAGCAGGTTGCTGAAGATGTTGCTTTCCTCTTCCCAGTAGTTTGGAAAAGGTTCCTTCAGGAAGCCGGTGTGAATGATGCAATCAGCATTAAACATCGTTGATTATACTACTCCCTAAAGCCTGCTGAATTTGAACATCAATCTACTTGCTAACATCACTCACAGCTGGCCAGTTTTGTCTTGCTACCACCATGTCTTTATGGTGCCATCGTGTAAGCTTGTGGAAGCAGTGCTTGCTTCTCGTGCCATCGGGCATTATAGGTTGCGCCACGGTGACCTGCAAGCCGCACAAGCAATTTTCCGACTGCAACCTCCCAGACGTATACATAGCCCTCCTCGGAGAAGCATCACACGAAACCTTTCACGCCGACCAAACGATGCCCGCACAAATGTTTTGGTGGTCCGTAAAGCGCTAAAGTGGTCGTTGCTCTGCGTCGACTTCCCAAAAATGTACTGCCTCGACTGCTGATATTTCCGCTTGCGCCAAGGTTGCCGCTGCTGACATGCCAACACCGGTGGCTACACAGTAACCTGACCCGTAGCCGTTGACAAGAACTTCATTGATTCCCATGAAACAACTACTGAGTGATCCGCTGTACCTACCGCTGGACGCTCCACTACCTTAGTCCAGTCGTCAACGCCTTCATCACAGCATCAAGTGGCAATATCCCACAAACGCATCCTTTGATCGTAGCCCCCAGTCACCAAGTGCATCACGTCAGGGTGTGCACACATTGCCACGATTTGGACTCGTGAGCGTTGCTAGACACTCAACTGATGTCACCGAGTAAGTGTGAGGCAGCTGCAATCGCGAGTTTTCCTTCCCAGGATGCAGCAGTGCCGCTGGCGGTGTTGCCATGGCTGTATCTCCATCCTATTGTGGCGAAATGACCTCTTTCACAGCAAAATGGCTCTCAGCTGCTCCACCAATTTCTCTCTCGACCTGACGACATCTTCCCAGTCCCGAAAAGCCCTCGACATGCCTACAGCTTTGCGCGTGAGCAAGTAGCAGAGCTCTTTGAGCTCATGGCGACTAGAGCTCAAAGCGGCTGCTGCCGTTTGCAGTGGCTTGAGGTGCATCGCAAGAAGGTAAAGGCCTTTTGATACTCCTGTCAGTCAACGAGTTCCAAGTATTCCTGCTTGCCTACGGCGTTCTACGCCGTAGGCATTTTGCCACAAGATCCCAGTCTTCATCCACCCTAACGTCGCAGTACATCTCGCTCTTGTAGTCTACCCTGTTTCGTTCGCTTTGTCTAGAATTGTGGTACTAGACATGGCAAATCCTTCCTGCTGTAGGTATTGGGTGATAATGGTCAGTAGATCCTGCTTAATCTGCGAGTCTTGCTCATCGAACGTCATTTCGGGGAGAATACTGGCCTACATGAGACCATTGTAGCTTAACAGATTGAGCTGGCTCTCCGACTGGCGGGGCCTGAAGTGGGAGCGTCCGAGGCGGCAGTCCATCATTCATTTAGCTACTATGGTTTAAATGACGTAATTATTAGACTTATTTGACCAGCACTTACATCCGTGCTATAACTGTATATTTGAACACATGCATTACTCGAAGACTTGTAGCACGACTAGTTTAACTCATGCGAGGTTGCTGCTACTTCCGACAAGAATGTGTCAGTTGAAGCCGTCTAGACTTGAGTAGCAACTGGAGTTGACTGTTATGGACGATAGTCGAATTCCGTCGCTGTTGAGTTCCTCCTTCTCTTGGTGGTCAACAAGTTCCTCCCTGGCAATGGACATGACGTCACAGCTCTCAACTGCAGTCAAGCATGACATGCAGAACGAGCGCTTCTGATCCAGCACTGTATGTTGGTCGGGAGCGAGAGCGAAAACTGTCTTCTTGACTGCACATTTCGAGCAAACTGGCAGCTCGCAGCTCGCAGCTCGTACAGGTCTGTCGAATGGACTGAGAAACTGGCAGCTTTATTGCAAACGGAGCATCGAGTAGGCGCAGTAGAGGAGCTTAAAGGTCTTTGTCGATGATATGGAGAGATGAAATCGTCCATGTCGTCTACAAACCAATACGTTCGAGAGGATCGAGAGCTCCACTCGCAATTCTTACGAACCTTCCAGGACAACTTTTTGGCTAGAGCATATCTGCCTCTTGCGCGCATAGGCTGACCACTGGACTGCGACTTCTTGCAGTGACATGTTTTGAAGTACCTCGTGTCTTGTATTGAAGTCGAAGAAACCGCGCACGTAGCATTCGACCGTCGTGGGCGTTTTCTGGCGGTACAGCGTGCACACGGACATGTTTCCACGTTTGATGCCGTGTGTCTCGTCAAAGTTTGGAATATCAGGCAGAACGACCTAGTGTGAAATACTGTACCCGATCTGTTGTCGTCCGCGTAGGCGTACAATCCCCGTCGCATCCAGCGACAGATAGTCGCGTCTCTCGTACAGCCGCCACTTTACCGCTACTGTGCGGAATGGGTTCTCAAAGCTGGGACGAACGATTTCGTAGAGTACCTTGCTATCTAGAACGCTGTCCTTTGTGCATGCTGATTGAATTTTCATAGCCTCGTCTGTGGTGGCCACTGATCCGTACATGATATCCTCTAGCTGGCCATCCATGGCACCGAGTAGCAAAAGCTGCGGTGTCGCGGGGCACTGAGCTGAAGACGAGAGACGCTCGTTGTAAATTCGCACGTTGCCTCGCCTGCGGACCTCGCGCCAACGCTGGGGATCAGCTCGACCATCCTTAGTTACGACGAGGGTGTCGTACTGAGCGATATTGTGCGCTGCTAGAGTGTCGGCAAGATATTGCAAGATATTGCAGTCCTACCTAGAAATGGTGGGCTCGGGTAACAAATGTCCAAATTACATAAGTTTGGTGGTTCGCTGCTGGGTCTAAAAGAAACTGTGAGCTTTGCAGTCCACTTAACTTTGGTCTGCGTGCATACGAAGCAAACGAAACAAACAGGAAAAATTATGCTTAGTGTTTCAGCTGAATTTTGTCTTCATACCTTCCTTAATGAACAAAAAAGTCAGTAACGCGAACAAATACGTGCTAGTCTTACAAGTAGTCTCAGTCTGCAGTGATCAACAGATGGATATCGTACATGGTCATTGGCTGGCACTTACTATATTGTAACGATACCTTTTAGCTTTTCCGATTGTCAAGTTAAAATAAAACAATCAAGTTAACTTGAATTTTCATATGAAAGCCATACCGGTTGTGGGCCGACACAAATGCAACGCCACATAGACACAGTAAATCAAATGCACCTTGAATTTGCGGTGCCTCACACGCGAAAGAAGTGTGAACAGAGTTTCACATCGTCCAATTGTACGCGCTCACCGATTACATGAACGCCCTCAACGCTTCTTCGCAAGCTATTTCAACTTGACAGCAAGGTGTTCATGTAGCGGTTGATGTAATATTTGTTGGTAAAAAACACGTTTCATTGCCACAAGTGTCAACATTACATCAGTTGCTACGCAACAAGCGCGACCGGGCTGACGATACTCAACATCTTCCCAAAAGGTAAAAGGGGGCCAGCGCGTTGGCAATTGCACGCGAAAAATTCATGGAGAATGGAAGGAAGAGTAGTGCAATTGGTAGACGCTCGACGGGAAGCACCTCACACTAAATCTATAGAAGGTAGCACTTACAGTATGAAAAGTAATACTTTAGGCGACGCAGTCATTTTTTTCTTGGATATATCTTAACAACTTTTGTATGTTTTGGAAGCCCGTTTTCTTAATATTTTGCATCGTTGATTGCAAACGCTAGGTAAAGTTTTTCTCGCTTCCTTGCCATATTATACCATGGACTTTCTGTCGATGTGACGTCGACTGTTAATCTGGCTGCAGCGTGAGACAGCACTCTGCACGAAGCTAGCCCTAGACGACCGCGCCATTTCCTGAGCCTTTGCCATGCATGCATCGTGGTAAGCTTTTGAGCTGACCAGCTCCTCTCTAGCTACATCAAGCGCGTCACTGTTAGCTGCGTCCAAAAGACAGGTGGAGCAGAAGCTTCGCTTTTTCTCAAGCACAGAGCGCTGGTCTGGAGCCAGGACACACACGAGCTGTTTGGAGCAGCATCGCGAACACACGTGACGTAAGCAACTCTTGCAAGTTTTGAAGTGTGCGCGTAGAAAGCCGAAGCTCCTTGAACACAAGACACATTTACCCCTAATGGATGCTGATGGCTGCTGGGCGAACGATGGTCGGTCGCCATCAAGGGACAACGCCGCTGTGCAGCCTGAGTTCTTTCGCATTCGCCATACCAGCTTCTTCATCAGTGCGCAACTGCAGTTCCGCGCAAAGCACGCCCACTGCGTCGCAACGGCCTGAAGTGACATGGTATTGACCATCTCATTCTGTGTGTGGAAGTCGAAGAAGCCGCGGACGTAGCACTCGACGGTTGTTGGGGTCTTCTGAAGGTAAAGGGAGCACACCGACATGTTGCCTCGCTCGATGCCGTGTGTGTCCTCCATGCCAGGGATCTGGGCAAAAGCTACCGAATGCGAAATGTTGTAACCGATGCGCTCGCGCTTGACCGTGTGAGCGATGCCCGTGGTATCCAGCGACACATAGTCACGTTGGTTATTGTAGAGACGCCATTTTACGCTAATGTGGTGGAACGGGTCTTCCACCGTGGGCCGCACAAGTTCGTGCAGCACCTTACTATCGATGACACCGTCCTGGATGCAGGTGGACTTGATGCGGATGGCCTCGTCTGTGGTGGCCACGGTGCCGTACATGACGTCGTCTAGCGTGCCCTCCACCGTGCCAAGCAGCAATAATGACGGTGTCGAAGGGAGGCCGTTGTGCTGGCTACGCTCCCGGTAAATACGCATGCCGTCTTTGCGTCGCAGCTCTTTCCAGCAGCGGTTGTCCGCGAAGCCATCCTTTGCCTTGTGCAGGGTATTGTACTGCTGGATATTGTGCACCGCAAGCGTTTCTGCCAGCTCACGCAATAGGTCTCCGTCATGCTCCGACATAGCTAACTCCGGTGGCGGGACTAAACCCGTAATTGACTTCATCGTCTGATTTCTACTTGACGGCGTTCAGATCGTTTCAGCGCAATACGTTTCGCGCTTTCAGGCCAAATGTAATTATGGGCTACAAGTGCAGCAGTCCACCCTAGATAGGTTCGTAGGCATTGTTCCAAGGACAGGCGCAAGCTATCGCGCAGCTGAGCCATAAATTTTAGGCGCGAGACTTGTCATTCGTGGTGGGGAATACGGAGTTTGCGCTGGAAATTGACGAATGATGCGCAAATCTTTCTATTTCGACACTTAAAGGTAGCATGAAATGATAAGCTGACTGAAGTTCCAACATCTGACAAAATTCCGGGCAGCTCAGGCGGCCATCAAGGGGAAGACACTTCAGCTGGTGGCGTCCCCGCGCCACGCGTCATCGCTTTGGCAATCACATTCCAAGTCCAACGAGGCAGTCATTTAGGGGAGGAAAATACGGCTGGCGGCGTCGCCACGCAAACACCGCTTCGGCGGTCGCAGGTCAGTTCGACGGACCGCTTCTTGCAAGCGGTCATTAAGCGTAGGACTACCTATTCCTCGCAGAGAAAATTGTTCCGAGACATCATTGTAGTCGGAACGGCACTGCCACTGTTGCCAACAGGATGACATATCATCGGAAACGAGTGGCTTAGCACTTTTGTACACCATAACGATTAATAGACAGTCTGTTCTCACACACATACATCTGACAAAATTCCCTTCGAATAAGAAGTAAGCGAGCATAACGGCTGAAATGGAGCCAGATTTGAGGAGCACTCGGCACCAAAGCGTGCGTGCGTCGCAATTTGCAACGGTAGCACACAAGACCTTCGGGAGTACCGGCAGCAGCCTCACCGAAATACACGCGGGGTATTAGCTTTGACTCGGCCTTTTGGGAGGAAACGCCGACGGCGAATTCAGTCATCATCGTCGATAGCGCTGGCAGCAACAGCCTCTGTTGCTTGATACTAAGACTAGTAATCTAACTGCTGCTTATTAAATTACTTGCAGCCTTGGAAATTGAAAGTCAAAAAGCCAAAAATCACTTGAGCATCCGCTCTTGTTAATGGCGTTATCACAGGCACATCAAGAAGGCGGCCAAACTGTGGCGAGCTATACCTCGTCAGACGCCGCCAAACACCAGCAGCAGCAGACAACAATAAAAAATGACGACGGCTATGGAATACGACAGTCATGTCCGCAATCATTTTATGCAGGGCCTCTATAGCATGTAGTCACGCATGTCGTCACGCATTCTGCAAACAGTGGAAGCACGCCACTTCAACTTGCATCGGCACCTATCAATTTTTCTTGTTAACTACGGAGTCTTTGCCGAAAACAGTGGTGCTTCATTCATGTAGAAAGGCGCGTGAAATTATAAAAGTTAGATAACAACGCAAAAAATGGCAAGATACACAACTTGCGAGGTCTAATTCGCGCAATAAAACGAATTTGCTGGCTTTAGCGATGAATGGTAGCCTACTGTCTTTGCCGCCACGCGCCCTTCTTCATCACGACCAGATTGCCCTCCACGCGAGAGAAAACTAACCAAGCTGATGCGATTCCGCGTAGCGTTGATGCACTGCGCCCGCTACACCCTATGAACGCTGTGTATGGCAATTTTCTCAGCTCGGAATGGATTTGTAGTTGCCATACACAGCACTACACATGTGTGTAGTAGTGCTGCGCTGCTCTCACAATGGTTGCAGCATCGGTCAGGTGTAGCAATTTGACTAGGTTTAAATACCGTCCTAGCCGCTTTCTGTTTGTTTTCTTAAGTAGTAGGGCATTTGTGTGCGATAAATGGGTGATATCGTGGATGTTTCATGTGCTCAGAATCACTTAATTGCATTGAGTGATAGCGGTTCTGTCTTCACTTGAAGACACAATGTGCCAGCGTGTCGCAACAACCGAGCGACAGTTGGTCTAGTGACGGATACGCTATGCAGACGTACCGCGTGTGGAGGCGTCGCTGCAGAAGCGGATGCATAAGGAAGGTCAGACTTAAGCTGCTGCTTGGATCAAGCATCATGACCATTGAGTGGAGGTCGCAGTTGTACATGAAATCGAAACACTAAGTAGTGCGAAATTGTATGCGTGCGCGTAAGGTGACTAGCTGATATTGAAATAGTCACTTCTAAAAGCTCGTGTGCGGCGATTGCTAAGAAACACGATTGTATAATCCCTGTCAGTAAATGCTTCTTATCACCGACAAGTCGCAGACACGATGTCCAATCAAGTAGATGCTCATGATGTTCACACAAGTGCTCATCATAACAACAGAGGGTCTAAGCTGGTTATAAGATCACGTATGAGCAATTGGTGTATATTTTTAAATTGAACCCAAACACCGCGCCACTTGAAGCCAAAGGCAGGCTTTGTCTTTCAGATAAAAAGATGCTGGCATTACCGGAGGATTGGAAAGTTGATAGCACATATACTCATCGCGAAAGACAAGTAAGTGAAGTGCAGAGGGAATGGACTTCATTGCCGCTACTTAACACTACAAATGCATTCAAAAGTGGGCTAGACGTTGAATGCCGCCTTGCAGGAAACGATGCGATTAAGCTTAAAATGCTCTGCTAATCCAATTATGGATACTAAAGTATACGGTGGAGCTGGCAAAATTAGGCTTTTACTTCTGTGCACAAAAACATCCAGCTACAAACCGAGGCACCTCTGGTGTTTCGGTTAACGAACTGCTGAGAGACATTGCCTCTCATGTTTATTCCAACCTGTTGGCGATGCCCCGGAGAGCAAGAGAGTATATAAAAGCAAATTATTGAGCGCTATTGAGGGACTGTAGCGGATTGCACATAGCGGACATCTCTCGTAGCTAGCGGTTTCTGATACGTGCCTCATGGCACGCCTTTTCGGCGCGACCTGTGGTTAGTAACAATTTCGTAACCTCTATTCTAGCTAAGAGGCGGCTGCCCCGCCGCCATGCATAACAGTAAACCACTACAAAGTATACTTTGGGGAGCATAGCATAGTCACCCTTGTTGACAGTCTTAGCGTTAAAGATGTCGACATTCCGCATGGTCGAAGTAGACGACGATGTGGAGATGACGCCAGCGTACATCTCGGCTCCAGAGCAAATTGTCGCGCCAAGACTTACGGCGTGGAACCAATCTGCGATTATCCGTTGGAGGAAGCAACGTGACCAGTACGAGCGTCGGCTGCACGAAAGATGTGCATCTACAAGCGAGCAATACGACAGCATCGTCGTGAGTGTATGCGGCTCAGTTGACGCTGCTCTTCTCGAAAACCTCGCTGCCTATATATTGCACAAGGAAAGGACAAGCATTACGGACCAAGATGTGCTCGGTGAGGTCAATCGCCGTTGCACAACGGTTAAAAACGACCACCTCCCAGACTTGGACACTCTGTTTGCGATTCACCTCAAAATGGACATGCGGGAGGACGACATTGAAGCCCAAGTGTTAAGCTACTTCACGCGCTTTAACGAAATTGTTGACCAACACGGCCTACATTGCGTGCTGGGAAAATCTTTGAACGTAACACAGCAAGACCAAGCACGCGCAAAATACCGCACTCAGCTCCTGATTGCCCATCTTGTGCCTGAGATGCTCAAGAAAGAGATTACACGAATGGTTCGTGTTGATTGCATTGCGGCCCGAACGGATGAGACAACGCTTTTTACGATCGTCCTACAGCGTGTCCAAGAGCAGCACCACTACTTTCGGCTCATGAACGAAGAACAACAGCATTCATTTAAAACTGAACCACGACCGTTGCGCCAGATAATTAAAAGCGAAAGCAAGAGACCAGCTACTACCCGATCTGCACCGGTGAGGCAGCGCGCACCTCCTCCTAGAGATGGCTGTCTCGTTTGTATAGGGAACCATTGGATGTCAGATTGCCTGACAGCAACTAACGAACAGAAAGACGCTGCTCGCGCATCGCTGCGTGAACGGAGTAGTGATCGCGTTGCAGCTAAACGTGCTGCAGTGAGTGAAGTTGGAGGAGGCCTAACTGCAATCTATCCGACTCGCTTGAAGTTTTGCTATGCGCTAACTCCGGTTCCGACACGTCGATTATACCTTACGATCTACTTTAAGAGCTTCCCTCAACGGCTTACTCTATTACGAAATTAAAGAGTCCAGTCAAGGTTCAGGTAGTCGGTGGTGCGGAGCTTATTGCCAAAAATCAGGCAAGCCTCAACGTTCAAGTGCGAACTGCTGCAGGACCAGTGAACATAAGGGGCGTCAAGTGCCTTGTTCTTGAAGAATCTGAAGACCAGTTTATTCTTGGTAAAGACGTTCCTAGCAGTCTCGGTATCGACGTCAGCACCATGATTGAACAACTCGCTGCGTCGACGGGTCAATATTTTGACGCGGACGACTTAAATTTACCGGTTGCAGAAGTCGGGGCCGACTCTGAGGAAGGCATCCTTGTCAAGCTTGCCGAACTTCGTAAGGAGGCAGAGAAGGAGGGGCGTGGAGATATTGGTCTATGTGAAGACCTCCACACGCTTGTGTGTGAATTCAGAGATTTTTGACGATCGCAGCTTGGCTACGATCCGTCGGGGAAGGTGGAACCACTTCTGATTACACTTGCTGAAGGCGTGACACCAGTGACTTGTAAAGCTCGCTCGTATCCGGAAGAACAGAGCGAATATCTACGTAATTATGTCGCGGTCTTTGATTTTCGCATTACAATTGATTACACGGGTGAATAGCATGGTTGTGCCACTAGCTGGAGCAATGCCCGACATGCGAACAGTTGCTTCTCGAGTTGCTGGTTGCATGTACTATGCACGGTTGGACAACTACAAGGGGTTCTGGAAGCTTGCGCTTGACCCGAAGTGCCAAGAAGCATTTCCATTTGTTACAGAAGACGGCGTTTATACGCCAATGCGGATACCCCAAGGAGCAACGGATTCAGCGACTCATTATCAAAACCAGATGCACACCGTATATTCAACGATGCTATACAAAAGCCTTCTGGTATGGATCGACGATATCATCGTCTTTGCGGAGAAGCACGCTAAGTTTCTTGCAAGTTTGCGCCAATTTTTCCTGCTCACAGCTCAGCACGGATTAAAGCTCATCGTGACGAAGAGCCGGCTACTCTGCAGTGAAGTGCTATGGTGTGGCAAAATCCTTGGCAAATATGGCATTCGGCACGATCCAGTGAGGCTTAAGGCACTCACATCACTTCCAGCACCGAAAAATGCCGCGGATTTGCAACGTTTACTCTGCGCAGCAAATTGGCTGCGTGACTCTGTTATTGACTACTCGCGGTATGCGAAACCCCTGTACGACAAACTAAATCTCGCACTTTACTCATTTGGACGAAAGAAGCGGATTGCCTCGGGTGTTTCCCTGACGTGGAATGCGACGGAGTGTGATGCGTACAACCACTTTCTACAGGCACTAAAACACTCAGGACAACTCCAGCATCCGTCTACAACAGTCACGGTTTGCGTTTTCACAGACGCATCAGATACTGGATGGGCAGTTGATATGACACAGGTGCACGAGTACGACACATCGATGTCAGTTGCCGATCAGCGACACGAGCTTCTCGTCTGTCTAGGCGGCTTATTTCGTGGAGCGCAACTGCATGGACAGTGACGGAGAAGGAGGGTTATCCCATCGTCCGTGCCTGCGTGCAGCTCGAGTATATACTCGCACGTGAGAGAGGATTTGCTATCTTCTGTGATCATTCGAACCTCATCCACATCTTTTCCCCACACCAGAATGTTAAGAAACATATTCGTGGTAAGTTGCAACGCTGGGCGCTCCACTTGTCCTCATACGATTATGACATCGAGCATTTGCCAGGAGAGTAGAATGTCTTCGCGGATATCATCTCGCGTTGGTTGGTCGATGAAGTTCCAGCTGCTGTTCAATCACGGGCGACAAGATTGCAGAAACGTTCAGGTCAATTGTCTTTGTTTCGGCCGATGCAGTTCAGCGGATTTGTATTCCCCACACTAAAGGAGATCACGTCTATAAAGCTTACCGCAAATGACAAGCCAGCTGACATGCCAGCAGACAACAGTGAGCTTCGGGTCGATGGCAGGATATGGATCCCGTCTACAGCAGAAGACCTACTTAAAAGGATCCTGGTCGTCGCTAACTGTGGTGTACGTGGCCATCGTGGCGATCATGTGATGCTCAACCTGCTGCGCCGGGAGTTTGATAGCGGAGGATTCAAGTGTTTGTGCGTGCGTGCCTCTTTTGTTAACATGTCAAAGGGTGTAACGTGGTGAGAGCCCCGTTACCGTCGTACACTGTAAGGAGCGTGAGGAAGCGCTCTTATTTATAACGTAAATATAACTCTTTGGTTATAATTCTCAGTAAATGCGAATATGTTCCCTAGCTCATGGGAACCACTCAAATATAGACCTATTTACTATTGGTTAATTATTGGGTCTGGCACCCCAATAATAAATAGACGTGCAGTATCCGATACTGCCTGACTACTTATGTAATTATGTATTAAAACCTATATCAGCTAATGTAATAGGTTGCCCCATTACATCACCCCCTCTTTAAGTTGCGCTTACTGCAACGTAAGCGCCATACGCAAAAAGTTTATTCTCAACGAGTAGTCCAATGAGGAGTCCAACGAGAACTCCAGCGGCTTGTCTTCTTGGTCTTCGAATCTGCGCAGTCATTCACAACTGAGCAGCATGAACCCTGGCCACTCACGCGCTGAGGTCCCTAACAACGGTTGGGACCATCAGGCGACGATCCGAAGAGAGCAGACATCGCGAGTCATGGACGAAGACTTGAAGCCGTGGGACTTGTACAGCCTTGAAGGTGCTGAAGAATCTGAATCACCCGAGTCGATGAAAAACCTCTTCACACGGTACCGTACCGTGCGAGGCAAAGCGACGAACCATGCATACACTGACGACGCGCTGCAACGATCTTGGTGTGCCTTCATCAGACGCTGGAACGCGAGTCGACGTGAAGGAACATCCTTCACGTCCTGGATCGAACGACGTGAGAATACACACGGCTCGCACGTTATTGGCGATTAACACCGGCACATATGTCGCATGACTCGTGACGAGTTGCACATGTGTTACGTCCATGTCCGCGAGGGATGCCCAGCGTGCAACATGGAAAGACCGCGTCCAATCCAGCAGGAATGGGACGACTTGGTGTGTGCACGGGGAATGCCCCAGCACATCCGACCATGGATCGGCCGTTACGAGAGAAGCCTCTCAGAGCTCCAAGTATCTGAGCTGCGTCGAATGAGAGAGCGTCCTGCCGATCGACGGAGACGTCCACGCAGCCGCGATCGACTAAAGTACGACCGTCTTGGTTGTTCACGCAGTCGCTCTCGACCGTCATATTATCCAAGTGCTCCCGAGCCTCGTAATAGATCTCGGAGTCGCTCGGGAGGTCGTCGTCGAACAGCAGCACGCGAGCGTCACGGCTCGCGAGATCGTGGGTAGAGCCGACAGCGCCGGTCGCGTTCGCCGTCTTCTTACTGGACTCATACTCCTCAACTATGTCAGGAACATCGTGAGCCAACATACTTCGAGGCTCCCATGTGTCGTCCGCTGATGAATATCCCAACCAACGGACCTTATAATGTTTCTCAGTACTGCACTTCGAGGGCGCCAAGTCACTACTCGGCGCATGACACGTAGGATCTTCGTGACCGACGATTCGGTCCACAATCCAACGTCGCGCACCCGATGCATCCACCAAGGGAGGAGGAGCATCACGACGGAAGGTCTCTTGCGTTGGGCACTGATTCACACAATCGGACGCCTGTGCCGTCGAATGACGAACTGCGCTTTCTTCGCGCTGATGCTGAGGAGGCGAAGAACGGCCTGCTGGATGCTCGAGAGATGGCAGAGAGTGCTCGCGATCGTGCGACTGCTGCGACGAAGGCTGCCGAGTGGAATCGATGGGAGCAGCACGGATTGGTTGAGCGTCTTCGCCAACTCGAGACTACCGCGTTTGGAGGGCCCAGCAGAACGAGTCTGCACACGCTCGGGCAGGACTTGGTCCCAGTCGTCGTCAGTGTCGTCGACAAGGGGTGTCGGCTTTGAGCCGGCACAGAAGAGCGAGGAAGGTTCGAAGGGAGATCCGCCGGTAGGTAAGCCTTAAGGCACCCGACATAGAAAGTCGGGTGCAAACGCATAGATGTAAGTATGTCTAGCGTGTAGGCGTCTCCATGTACCTTAACAACCCGAAAGGGACCAATATATCTTGGCGCTAACTTATTAGCGCCCAAGTTCGTCACAGATGTGTCTGGCAGTCCACTTGTCGACAATAAGACTCTGTCACCTTCTTTAAATGTCAACATGTTCTTTCGACCTCTTCTGTCAGCGTTCTGCTTTTGTTTATCCACTGCTTCTTGAAGAGCGTCACGTACAAAACGCGTGATGCCTTGTCGTAGTAATAGGAATTCGGTCACCGCAGCCGAACTTACAGGCGAAGTGGACTCTTTAGGAGCAAAATTAGCGACGGGAGACGCGATGGGATGCATCGCGTTGGGCGTTGGCCACAAAATTAACAGCATAAGTTGCATCGGCAGCAACCTTGTCTTCAACGTAATCAATCATCAAATTTTTCGGCGCAATGCCATCGGCAGATACTCCCCCACCAAGCTTGGAGACCAGGTGCTCTGAAGCTGAGAGAGCAAGAAGCGCTGGAACGCGAGGGTGCCTCGCGTTGTTTACGAAAAATGGCGTCAAACCTGTTGACGCATGAACTGCATTGTTGATTGCAAATTCGGCGAGTGGAAGAAACGAACTCCACGACGAGAATAATGTCGCATATTTGTGCAGAACATCTTCAAGCACTCTGTTCACGCGCTCCGTTTGCTTATCCGTCTCTGGATGGGCCGCCGTAGACATAAGCAATCGCGTGCCTAATAGTTGAAACAACTCTGCCCAAAAAGCTGAAGTAAAACGCGGATCACGATCCGACACAATAGATTCTGGCAAGCCACGATGCCTGAAAATATGATCGATGAAGATCTTCGCGGTCGTCTCCGCCGTAACGTGCGCGGAGACCGGAGCAAAATGCACCACTTTGATAAATCGATCCACAAGAACCAGCACGCCCGTGCGTTTCTGTTCATCCGGTGGGAGACCAAAGATGAAATCCATACTGACTGAGCGCCAGGCTTCCGTAGCAATCGGAAGCGGTCGCAATGGGGCTTGTGAAGACAGTGCAGGCTTCACACGCTGGCATGTTTCACAAGAGCGTACCCATTTCTGGATGTACTTATATATGCGCGGCCAGAAAAACACGCGAGAAATGACCGCGAACGTCTTTTCGCGACCCAGGTGACCACCAGCTGGAGTGTCATGAAATTCATGCACCAATCGTGCTCGGAGGTCGTCATCAGCCGGGATGACGACACGCGGTGGATCAAAGACGTCCATCGTATACGTCAGCAGCGGACCATCAAGCACGTAACGCTTGATGTTGTCGCGCGTTGGTTTCGTCAACTTCGCGAATGACCGACCCCTCACTAGGGCAGGAACATATCGACGACACTTTCTCGGGATCAGCACGGACACCTTCCTTGCTAACTAACATAGCATCCGAGTATTGTAATCTCGGGAGCACAGAAGACACACTTCTTCAAATTCGCATACAAGTTATTCTCGTGCATCACTTGAAACACCTGTTTCAAGTGGCGGAGGTGAACCTCCGTAGCGTCGCGAATCGTCGCGCATCGTGGTGGCATTGAAGTGAGTATGAATCACTTTGGGGCTAGGAGCCCGAGCTGCCACCTGAGTACTCGGGGCTCCATTCCTGCCAGTAGGGCGCCCAGCGCCTACTGGAACCGCTCGTTTTTTGGCGGGATCACTAACGACACAGTATCTCTACGTGAGACAGCTGTGTTCATGGCCACCGGCGCTGGAGTTCGGCAGACGGTCGCACGATGGCCTGTCTTGCCGCACCGAAAACACTTCATCGTGTTTTGACTACGAACGTCGCGGCTGAATTGTTTGCCGCGACCACGTGATGCATCGATTGCATCGATTTCCATAGGCTCTGGGCCAGACGTACGCGGACGCTGCGACGCTACGAGCAAGTACGATGACGCGACCGTGTAATCTTCACGAAGCGCGAGGGCAAATGCCTCCTCGAGAGACTTCGGTTCAGCACGTGTGAGGCAATAACGTATCATGCCCTCCTGCATACCGAAGACGAAGACATGGACTTGTGAAGCCATGTCGATCGGCTGCGTGATAATACACGAAGCAAGATATCGTGTTTTCTGCACATAATCACGCATTGACAGCTTGCCCTGTCAAAGTGAAAAGAAGTCTGCACGCAATCGCGACTCATCTTGGGTAGGCTCGAACGCCAGTCGTAAGTCGCTCTGGATATACTCCAGCGTGGGGAACGCCGACTCGTCTACCCAAGGGCCCATTCTTTGGCTTTACCAACAAGCCGAGACAGCAGGAAATTAACCTTGGCCGTCGGAGCGTCAATTAATCTTGGCGCTATCGCAATATCAATCTCCCTAAACCAGCGATTAAGGGGGAGACGATCCGGACCATCACTGGAGTACGTTGACGTCTCCATTTTAATTGCATCGTAATGGGAGGTGCGCGAGGGAGTCGATACTCGCCGATTCGCTTCGGCGAGCTCGCGCACCATTTAGTCTTAGATGGCGGAACGGTGTTGATCGCACGTCGCTGTGCTCAGCAGTGACGTCACGACGATCTCACCAGACACCGCCGCAAGGCGGTGTAATACCTGCCACTCCACCGTAGTGAGGTGTGGGAAATCTGCATGCTCCAGCGAAACCGCTGGAGCCATCGAAGCATCGTCCGCGTTCATCTCGAACTTGGTCATTGGAAGGACTACGAAGTGCTACCAGGTGTAACGGGGTGAGAGCCCCGTTACCGTCGTACACTGTAAGGAGCGTGAGGAAGCGCTCTTATTTATAACGTAAATATAACTCTTTGGTTATAATTCTCAGTAAATGCGAATATGTTCCCTAGCTCATGGGAACCACTCAAATATAGACCTATTTACTATTGGCTAATTATTGGGTCTGGCACCCCAATAATAAACCAATAAAATAAATAGACGTGCAGTATCCGCTAATCGGATACTACCTACCTACTTATGTAATTATATATTAAAACCTATATCAGCTAATGTAATAGGTTGCCCCATTACAAAGGGGCTAAGATCATTCAACGTGGTTGGACGGTTGATGGAGTTGCAACACAGCGCAACGAAGTGCTAATGGCCGATTATCTTTATCTCGGTGAGAGTATTTCCGGAGCCTTGTGCTGAAAGATGCTTTCACGCACTTTTGCGAGCTTGTGGCTACGGATAATGCAAATGCACGCGTCGCAGCAGACGCGATTCTATCTTGGAACGGGCGTTTTGGGCCCCCAAAAGCTTTACTTACTGAAATGGAACCCATTTCCGTAACCAAGTGCTAGAGAGAGTGCTCGAGGCTCTCGGTATAACTCATCTTGTGTCTCCAGTCTATGCTCCCTGGCTAAATGGTGGGGTTGAACGGGCGAACCGCGATATTTTGCAAGTCGCACGAGTAATGCTGCTCGAGGTTCAGCTTGATATACGCAACTAGGACGTTTCGCTTCCGGTTATTCAAGGTTTTTTCAATCATGCTCCTGTTGAGTCTTTGGGAGGCAGATGCCCAACCGAATTGTTTACTGGACTCAATCCTCCGTCAATTCTCACTACTATGATCGTAACTACAACTGACAGTGAAAACGTGATGGTACAGCTTAATCCCGCCACAGCGGCTCAGCATTTGACTAGGCTTCATTCTAAATTGCAAGCGATGCATTTAATTGCCTCAGAGAAGGCATCATCGCGGCAGCACAAGCAGAAAGCATCGAAAACGCTTCGCCCGTCCAGATTTGAAGCTGGAGAATTTGTTTTGTGGTCAAGGGTTGATCCAGGGCTGTCGGCAGAAAAGTT
The DNA here is from genome assembly GCA_011800735.1 of Peronospora destructor. Taxonomy (NCBI): domain Eukaryota; phylum Oomycota; class Peronosporomycetes; order Peronosporales; family Peronosporaceae; genus Peronospora; species Peronospora destructor. Next base: position 1,174 of record WBRY01000007.1, on the reverse strand, counting down.
GACTGTTCGATGGGTCGGTCCGTTTACTATTCTTGAGGTTAAAGAGCACAGTTTTGTTATTCAGAACATACTCACTGGCTCCAACCACGACGTGCATGGCTCGCGGCTAAAACGTTACACTGAGCAGGACCTGGATGCCACTGAAGAGCTACGCCAGCACATTTCCAACCAAGGTCTCGTACTTGGCGTCCGAAGCATTTCCGGGTTGCGGTTCAATCAGTCGGTTCAGGCTTGGGAGTTAAAGGTTGACTGGGTTGGCCTTTAGGACGAAGAATCTTCCTGGAAGCCACTTGCGTCCATGCTAGCGGACGTCCCCGTCCTTGTCGAACAATATTTTGACCACCATGCTGACGACCCAGCTGTTGTTCAGTATCGCACTCAGCGTCATTAATTGACGAACTCAGCTGACGCGCTTTGAAAAGGGTGTGTAGCGGATTGCACATAGCGCAACATCTCTCGTAGCTAGCGGTTTCGGATACGCACCTCATGGCACGCCTTTTCGGCGCGACCTGTGGTTAGTAGCAGTTTCGTAACCTCTATTCTAGCTAAGAGGCGGCTGCCCCGCCGCCATGCATAACAGTGAACACTTTGCCTTTTGCACCTTCGAGCTCAGATCCACTACAGGGACGTAATATCGATCCTGAGCTCAACCAACCAGCACCTGTGCCAGGAGCAGCTTAAGGCATGGATGGCTGCATGGGTGGAGTGAGTGTTTCCATGCGCTCCAACAATAAAGCTGCATCTACGGCGGTTCAGTGAAGTGTTGAATTTGTTTAGAACCGCACACAGAAGTCAGTCGCTTGGCTTCAGTGGCTGCGTTCAAATCGACGGGTTTCCATTAGTTTAGACACTTCTCTAACGTCCATTTCGAAGTAGCCTTTTTTAGGGTTTAGGGTTTAGGGTTTAGGGTTTAGGGTTTAGGGTTTAGGGTTTAGGGTTTAGGGTTTAGGGTTTAGGGTTTAGGGTTTAGGGTTTAGGGTTTAGGGTTTAGGGTTTAGGGTTTAGGGTTTAGGGTTTAGGGTTTAGGGTTTAGGGTTTAGGGTTTAGGGTTTAGGGTTTAGGGTTTAGGGTTTAGGGTTTAGGGTTTAGGGTTTAGGGTTTAGGGTTTAGGGTTTAGGGTTTAGGGTTTAGGGTTTAGGGTTTAGGGTTTAGGGTTTAGGGTTTAGGGTTTAGG